>OZ010573.1:15297370-15364870 GCA_963932145.1 Acanthosepion lycidas
ATAAGGGCAACTGTACTTTCATACAGTTCGATATTATCGATTATTATCCCTCTATATCGAAGGATCTTTTCACTTTGGCCTTGGATTTCGCCCGGGAATACTCTAATATTTCTCAGAGTGAAGTGGACATCATCATGAAATGCTGAGATTCTGTTCTAATCTACAAGGATGAATAGTGGACCAAAAAGTCTTACAACAACAATTTTGACATTTCGATGGGTTCTCTGATTTCTGCTGAAGCTTCTGACCTGGTTGGATTATTTCTTTTGTATAATTTAAGTGCCTTTGATTGTCTAGATTCCGATAGTGTAGGATTGTATAGAGATGATGGCTTATTAGTTGTTAAAAACTCCACTAAAATTAAGGTAGACCGTATTAGGAAAATGATTCATAGGGTATTTAAGGATTTAGGTCTTAGGACAATAGTCACTACTAATATTAAACAAGTGGATTTTCTAGACGTCACCCTAGACTTTGCTCGCAACTCTTTCCAACCATATGTGATGGTTAATTCCAACTTGATATACGTACATCCAAATTCCAACCATCCCCCTTCAGTTATCAAACACATACCCTCTTCCATTGGATTTAGAATTAGCACTAACTCTTCCAACAAAGATGTTTTTAATAAACATCGTGATTTTTACAATTCTGCACTCAAAAATAGTGGATACAAAGATATCACTATTCAATATAAAAAACCCTGTCAATTACAACCATAGTAAGAAAAGAAGATCTAGAAAGATCATCTGGTTCACTCCCCATTTCAATAAAATATTTAAATCTAAATTAGGACGTATGTTTCTAAACCTCATCAAGAAACATTTCCCTAACCCTGAAACTAACCCACTTAGTAAAATATTTAATCCTAATACCCTTAAATTAAGCTATAGTTATGCAGATAACCTAGAAAAATAATTAAAAAACATAACAACATACTTTAACAAGTATAGGGACTCAAAATGCTTGATTACTCAAACGGTTACTAACAGGAATACTAAATATAATAACACGAATTACAACTTATGTAATTGTAGGTATCCTGATAATTGTCCACTCCAGAATAACTGTGGGATTAGTTCTGTAGTCTATCTTAGTACAATTTAAACTATTGAGAATTCAAATATAAAGAAATTTTACATTAGTAGCACAATGAAAACATTCAAAGAACGCTGGCGGGGGCATATGCAATCTTTTAATAACAGTGACTATAGGTACATGACTTCGTTATCCAAGTACTTTTGGAATCTAAAAGAAAAGAACAAAACACATACGATTAAATGGACATTGATTAAGAAAGCCCGGACATGTAACTCCCTATATTCCCCATGTTACCTATGTCTTAATGAAAAATTTGAAATTATTAGATTTAAAAACAAGGCTGATCTCTTAAATGAAAGATATGAACTAACGGTTAATTGTAAACACCGTTATAAATTTAACTTATTATAGGGTCGTATACTTTAAATGATAATGATATGTCGCTGTAAGTATAATGGATTATAACTTTTATTGCATGATGGTCAATCTGACGATATGAATGTGTATTGTATAACTACATAGTGTTATTCATTTTTCTGTATGTGTGTGTATATATATATATATTTGTGTGTAGTTATGTGTGTCTGTACTGTGGAATGTGTATGTTTGTATATTAGTGCATTAATATTTTGCAAGGTTTTGTATATATATATATATGTATGTGTGTATGTGTGTGTGTATATATATATATGTGTGTGTGTGTGTGTTTACTTATGTATGTTTGCGGTTGTATATATATATGTTGACACCTATTGTATATGAGATTGTGTGTACGTGTAGGTAGGGAAACTTGGGTATGTCATTACGGCCACATGAGTTAGTATATGTGTGTATATATGTTTATATTTGTGTATTGCTGTGTGTATATATGTATTTATATGTGAGTATGTGTACATATATGTTTGTATATTTGTGGGTATATATGTGTATAGATGTATGTATGTGTATGTGTACTTGTTATCATGGAGATATATACGTATGTATATTTTTTTGTATTTATGTGTATGTATTTCTGTGTGCATGTATGTATGTATATATATGTATATGTGTGTATATATATATATATGTGTGTGTATAAAGAAAAATTATTATATATATATATATGTATGTGTGTGTGTGTATGTGTATGTATATATATATATATATATATATATATATATGAGGTGGACATCGAAGTTACCTATGGGTGTTGACTTTGATGTCCGATTTTATATTTACATACACTATTTTAATATATTAAATAATATTTTTAATCATTTTTATCTTTGTATATTTTCTCCCTTAAGTTATATTTCAATAAGTGATTAGCATTTGTGTAATGACACTTTCAGTCTTAAATATTTATTGGTTTTGGTATCCGTTTGTCTGGGTCAATGTCTGTGGATGTGTGTGCATGTATTTATGGTTGTCTATGTGCATGGAAAGTGCATTCACTTTTAATTGTGTATGTATTTACGTGTGTGTTGGTTTCCCTCTCCCCCCACTTCCCTTTTTCTTTTCTTTTTTCATGAACGAACGTGGAGATGTTCTCTCTCTCGTCTCTTTTTGTGTGTGTATATATATATAAATATGTCTGGGTGCTTATATATTATAATCTGATTGCGTTTGTTTTACGCATGAGTTTAGGACCCCATTCACACACTCTTAGGATTAAAATGTATACATTGTCAAAGGACCGGATAGAAAATTAGCTAAAGTAACTTCAATGAAGAAATAAATTGAATAACATATATATTTCTTCTTTTCTCCTCAGAAATTTTATAATTGTAAACTTAATAGCGATTAAATTTTGATTTTGAAATTAGCAGTTTTTAATATTAATATTAAATTTTATCATATAATTTAGTAATTATTGGTTAGAATAAATTCTTTTTTAATACTACCCATATTTGAAACATCTGAATAGATATTCTAACATGACTTCTTGAAGCTTTTTGAATTTTTCTATACTTGTATTTTGATTGGTCCATCTAGCTTTTGTAACAACGTTTTCCCCTTGCGAATGATTGTTAATTAATTTGAAACTTTTAAAACCATTTATTTTACATACAACATCATCACTTGATAAGACACCGAGGGTGTTGAAACAAAATGGCTATTTTTGTAGTGATTTTATAACATATTTATGTTATAAATTTTTAAAAATAAATAATTATGTACATATATATATATATATATATATATATATATATATATATATATATATATATATCGGATGTAATAGAAAAATTAGCCAAGTCGTATAAAATTATGAAATAACAGTCTATACTATAAAATGTTTAATATTAAAAAAAAAACAATAAAATAATTGAGTTTCTTTTCCCCATGTTTTCTGATAAATAGTTTAGCCATCCTGACATGATTTGTCGAAGAATCAGTGAAAAAGTATTATGCAGCTAGAAAGACAACAGCTAGAAAGTAAATCGTTTTGTGTAAACCTCACTATATCTTCCTAACTGAGCAATAGTGAGAACAAAATGGACATTCAGGCCTTCAGTAACGGTACAAACATTCATACTCTGGCTTCCATCTTCAAAGTCCATTCAAGAACCATCAAGAGAACGGCGAATAAGTTTAAAAAGTGGGAAAGGTAAACTTGGATCAGGAGGTAATATTAGCAGGAGGGATCAACATTTCATCTTAGAGTTAAATACATTCTTATTTTCAAAGTAGTGTCTATGGTGTTAGAAAAAACACAGGGAATTCCTGTAAGAAATGTTTAACGATTTCTAAGATACAACGGTTCAAAGCTTAATCTGATAATTGTACAATTTCAGGATTTGGATAATTTTGCTCTTACACCCGTCATATATATATATATATATATATATATATATATATATATATATATATATATATATATATATATATATATATATATATATATTCACATTTTATTGAAAACGACAGACAAGGTGTTTTTATTTAGTTTTTTTTATACAATTTCTCATGCGATCTAATATTATTAGCTCGCATGAGAAATTGTATAAAAAAACTAAATATAAGCACCTTGTCTGTCGTATTCAATGAAATGTGAATGAAAGAAGGAATGCTGCCTAAATACACACACGCATATATATATATATATATATATATATATATATATATATATATATATATATATATATATATATCTCCAAGTATATGAGGGTATGTGCTTGATAACCGAAGAGGGCAGGTGGAACTGGGATGCACATTGAGGGTATGCGCTTGATAACTGAAGTGGGGCTGCTTGGAATTGGGATGCCCATTCAACATCATCACTTGACAAGACACCAGAAGTGTTGAAGCAAAATATCTATTTTTGTTGTGATTTTATAATATATTTATGTTATAATTTTCGACTATATATATATATATATATATATATATATATATATATATATATATATATAACAAATATAGAGGTTAATGATATAAATGGCGAGAGTACATCGTCGCAAACAATATAAATAAGATACATCAACCCCGAACCTGTATGTGAATGATATGATCCCTGTTTACAAATTCCAGTTTCATAAGGTCTTTTTAATGTTTTACAAGCTTTCGTCTGTTACTACAGACATCATCAGGTATGGAAGTAGATTTTGTTCTTGTTTTTACTTCTCGGTAATAAGAGGACAACGAAAATAGAAATGTAATACGAAAAAATGCTATGAGAAATGTGTTATTGTTTTGGAACGTGCGGTCGCAACGCTGACTTTGAATTTAAATTTTAAGCTTGTGCGTTTTTGTATAAATATAGCAATAAGAGAATTTTTTTTTACTGGTAGATTTTCCGTCAATATGGCATTTGTAAACAGAGATCATATCATTCATATACAGGTTCGGGGTTGATGTATCTTATTTATATTGTTTGCGACGATGTATTCTCGCCATTTAAATCATTAACATCTATATTTGTTTTTGGTATGAATGATTCATGAATTTATAATATATATATATATATATATATATATATATATATATATATATATATATATATATGTGATGGAAGACCACTTGGGACCAATAGGTATTGACTGAGCTCGACATTATTTAATTTCGGCGATCGAAAGAAAACGTAAAATAAAAGATTTTCTTAATTTCGTAATCAGAAGCTCTTTCTTTTTATATAACCAACAACTCCAAATTATGACTTTCAAAGGAATTATTTAGTCATTTTTACGGTTTATCAACACCTTGTTTGCTTATTTAAAGCAGAAACCTATTTCTTATTGTAGGAGGTCGCTTACAGCAGGTGTCGGCAATTTACAGCACGCGTGCCACACGTGGCTCACCAGGAAATTTCCAATGCCACACAGCCGCAAATGACATCACGAAGCCCGAGTCGATAACTACTACAACGCAATGAATATGTTTATCTGTTTCAATTTTAATGTATACTAAAGTATATATTGTATGTATTACTATATAAAATATATTGTAGAACAGGTATATTGACTTTGACTAATATCAAAATACGTATGCTGTTGGCGCACTGAATGATTTTGAAATCTCTCAGACGGCATAGAGTTAGCAAATGGTTGTAGACCCCTGTTCTAGAAGAAGGAAAATTCATCAATTCAAAACCAACCTGAAGAGGGAAGGGTTCAGTAAGTCATTGCGTAGACAATCCGCTGTTCTTATGGCACTCGTACATGAAAAAAAAATAGGGAAATCAATCAGATTTTCTAGTGTTTTTCTCATTTGTCGCGCAAAAGCATCATAAGGATTGTCTGATATTTATCAATACATCAGTAACATCACTTATTTGAGAAGGTAAGCTTTCAACTACACAATCTCATTTCAGTCATTCACTTTCAGGAGTCAATATTTAGTGTTTGTAGTTTTGTAAGGTATCGAAAGGAGAAATCGAGGAGCCGAGTTCGAATTCCGTCTTTATTCCTCCCAAGTATGGGTTAAATAGCAGAGCAGAGTGGTCTCACTTGTCTTTAAGTTCACAACCTGTCTAGAACAAGGGTCAGCAACCTACGGAACAGCGTGCTGCCCGAAGCACACCAAGCAATTTTCAATGGCACACAGCTGCAAATGACATCACAAAGTCCGAACCAATAATTACTACAACACAAAGAAGATATTTAGCTGTTTCACTTTTAATATATACTAAAGTATATATAGTATATATTACTATATAAAATATAATGTAAAACAGGTATATTCACCGTGACTTGTATAAAAAATACGTATGCTGTTGGCACACTGAATGATTTTAAAATCCCTATGTCGGTATATAGTTAGCAAAAGGTTGCCAAGCCCTGTCCTCTATCACATCAAATATTTAAAATATAATAATTTTCATAAAAGTAAATAGGCGATTCATTTTTCTATATATATTCATGTAAAAAAATGGAAAATCGTAGTATGAAGTTTTTTTTATAAATTACTAGCGATTAAGTAATAAAGGTGCAATTTAAAATTTTTTTAAGAAGACATGGCAAATGACTATACATGTTTTGTTTTGGTTACCGTATGTATTTATATCGCAAACTTCACTAAAAAAATATGATATTTGTGATCTGGAGTCTGTCATCTTTAATAATCTGAAAAAGAAATTTGAATAAAAATAATTATTTATCCTCACAATGTCTATTATATAATTCCACCAATATATATATATATATATATATATATATATATATATATATATATATATTTACGATAATAGTTAATACAAATAATAAGTGAAATGAAGTCGCTGTTGCTAAAGAATCGTCGTTTGACAAATTGGTCCAAATTTGACTAACTGTTCTAAAAATTTTAGATTTCCGTGTTGGTCTGGCTGAGAACTTTTCACGTCACATATATAGAGTTCCAATATGATTTGCTTTAAAATATAACTGATTATTATTTCATTTCCTTTCTTAAAGCGGGATTTGCCGTGTCAGAATATAGGTCGTCATTAGCAAATTGATATTTTGACATATGTGTTCTATAAATTCTAATTTACATATTATAGGATTTAAGTAAAATTTCAATATGTCACTTGATGTTTCGAGGACATAGAAAGAAAAATTAAAAGTGAAATACTCCTGTAAAACAATACTCAGTAAATTAGAATCATTATAGCAACTGCTGATACAAGGAATTCGATTCATCAAGGGCGCTCTGAATTTGAGGCCTTGTACTTCGTATCCTTGTAAACTGAGTGTGTAAGACGTTGTCTAAGAGTCAGCAAATTAGCATCTTCTTTTGTACTAATGTCCGATCCACAATGAGCGCTTGTCGCCTTGTAATACTTTAAGTCAAAGAAATATCAGTAAGCAAAAATGGATCAATAAGTTACTTAGCTGAATATGACTCAAAAGAGTTACTATTTAATATTATATCTATGAAGCAGCTTTGGGTGAAGTTAACTGACAAGAAATTATTGGTTGATTTTTTTTTTTATCGTTTAATTTTTGCAGGTTATTTAAAGCCAGAAAATATATCTAAGTTGTAAGAATTATTTGAAGATAATGATGATTTATTGAAATAAGTCCTACTAATTAACCCATAGATGGGGGCATTGATATCTTTCCCAATGATATCTGAATGTAACTGAGTATAACGACTCTGACCAAAATTGAAGCATGACACTCCGATTTCTAATTACGAGCCGTTATCCATTACGCCAATGATACATGCAAACTTACAGCACCTGGTACTCCCAAGTGGTTACCCATCCAGGTACTGATCAGGATCGACGTTGTTTAACTTCGGTAATCTTACGGGATCTGGTGTTTCAACGCGATATGACCGTAAGCCGGCATTAACAAGGAATAAATTAGGGAGATAGGTAAATACACCCTTGTGCAAATTAATTGAAACAAAACGAATAATTCCGTTATTATTTAATTTTTTCCATATTTTTCCAATGAAACATGACCCAGTGCACATGTTAGTACTTCGTATGTCCATTCCACAAAGTCGTTCCTTGCAGATTGACCCCAGATTCTCGATTGGATTTAATTCAGGAGAGTTTCCGGTTCAGTCTATAGTACTTTAATTTGCTCACTGGTAAGGCTTGCCAGTGCAGCATTACAATTTTCGTACGCTTCCTGGAAGTGACGTCTTTCGTAGACAATGGCTGTAGGACAACTAATCGACAGTCAAAACAATAGTGTCTGGGCATGATAAAAAAAAAAACTGATGAAATAACGGATGGCACAATATTTTTCAAGGCCAAACAAATTTCATCATACACCCCGAAAATTGATTCATATTACTGCACACTACTGTAAATGACCTAATCTGAGAAAAAATAGAAATCTATTACTCCCTGTCGCTCCAGTGGCTCTAAAACTGACTGTATGGTGAAAGAAAGGAAACTAAAGAGGTTGTTTCAATTAATTTGCACAAGGGTGTATTTATGTTAAATAAATGCGTTTTTAAATTTCATTAGATTCTGATTCAACTCCACTTAAATATTTTCTTGTTTTTTTAATCATTTCACTCCAAAGTAAGGCCGGAACGCCACTAGTATACAGAAGGTTACAGAGAATGAAAGTGAGAGAAAAGACCGGGTATAGGGGGCACCAAATACGGTGTTCAAGAAGATGGCGATAGACGTTGCATTTAAACTTTAGACTGTAGTTCTAAGTTGTAAGTAATCGGAAGGGAGTTCAGCAGGTGGGAAGTGCGAGAAAAAAAACTGTTGGAGTAGAAATAACGGTTACATCTACCTAATTCAAAAGAAAAGGTGTGAGACCGAGATGCCAGTCTAGTGACACACTTAAACACACGTAGTTCGGGCACCAGGAAAAAAAAAAGTTCGTAAGAGCAGTAGACATGAAAACATTTGTAGAAAAGACAGAGGGCAGCCACGTCACGTCGGTTAGAAAGTAACTAAAGTTGAGATGCCATGTCAGGATCTATTACATTGCAGATCCTTCTTTGGATTTTGTCAGGGACCTTGAGATGAGTAGCAGGAGCACCTGACCAGATATGGCAACGGACGAATGGCAGATTTGTAAATGTGCAAAATGGACTCTGAGGAGGACAATCTGTAGCCACGACACAGTGACCATGTGTCATACGAGATGATTTCTCTATAGTTTCATTTTAGAGCTAATATATAGAATGAAACGTTTGTGATGTGTGTATGTGTGTGTCTGTAATTTAAGAGAAATTTAAACTAAATTAGCAAACAAAACTGGCAAGAATAGATGACATGCACTTTGTAAATCCTGACCCAACTGTCATCTGTTATTTGTCATTTCTATGTATTGTCACACAGTGTCCAATGAGTGACAAAATGTTTCAAAATAAATTCCTTTAACTGTTCAAGTCAAAAGCCGCATCGTTGATCTTCGTCAAAAGAGAAAATCTTATTCAGATATTCCAAAAATGTAGCATCCTGGGTATGATGATAAACTACGTCCAGCAGCAAGGCCTCTGATAATGTTTTTGAAAAAATAATGTTGCCAGCTATACGTTTGCGAAAAATAATATTACCAGCTATACGTTTTTGGCAAAACAGTATTACCTGCTATACGTTTTTGGTCAAACAGTATTACCGGCTATACGTTTTGGGAAAAATAAAATTACCGGTCATACGTTTTTGGGAAAATAGTATTACCGGCAATACGTTTTTGGCAAAATAATATTACCGGCCATACGTTTTGGGGAAAATAGTATTACCGGCTATACATTTTGGGGAAAATAGTATTACCGGCTATACATTTTGGGGAAAATAGTATTACCGGCTATACATTTTGGGGAAAATAGTATTACCGGCTGTACATTTTTTAAAAAAAAAAATAATAATAATTAAAAAAAAATATTAACAGAAATAGATTTTTGACAAAGCAAAAATATTACCAGGAAAAAAAAAAGTTGTCGACATAAAATGACTCATTGATGTTTTGATATACCATAAAACAACCAAACCAAACAAACCAAAAATGTAAAGGCTGATGATATCAAGTTCATTGTCAACAATTCTAAGACTTTGTTACACATTCCAAGTGACTGGAATCAGGTCCTAAAAGTGACAGAGTTGTGATGAGAGAAAGCTGAATGAAAATGACTGTTCATCGTAGAAGAATTCTAATATCGGTTTTCAACAACAGGAATGAAAATTCAAAATTTCAAGAAGAACTATTTCAAGAACGCTGGACGAAGCTCATTTGTCACGGAAGTAGTGTACAAAAAATCTGTTGCTATTCAAAAAGAATTCAGAAAATTGACTCAAATATTTGTTACTTTATAGTTTCCATGATAAGTGTGAGCTTACTTTGGAATAATGAGTCACACTTCAAGCTGTCTAATAATGCAGTGGTAAGCTCTGATAAAACATTCAACCAAAACTATCGCTGATTGTAGAAATATGATACGAGAAGGGGGTTTGTATCAGTTGTTAGCGAGCTTGTACTATGTGAAAACATCAGTAATGCGAAAAAGTAACAAAATTACTTGCATTATTTACATTATTCGGACTGTTATCCTCATTGCCGTATTCACAACGTTTACAACGTTGTACGCTCTGGCCTTCTTCAGGCGAATGTCCTCAAGGACACATCGCCCAGTGGATAAGACGTTGGTTAGATACAGTGTCTAGACCCAAATAGTTGTGAGTTCAATACTGGGCCACAGCAGTGGTGAAGCAAAATACTTGGAGAGTTGAGTTAAAGGGAAATGACTGAGACATCCGGAAAAGGCATGGCACGTGGAACTAGAACAATCAACCTCGATGGACGAAATAAATGGTTCGGTTCGATATTCCAGTTACCTGAGAACGGACGAAACGTGAATATCGCAATGAAGATGAGGATAACAGTTCGGATAATGTAAATGATGCAATTAATCATAATACCTCATCTCACAGATATAGACCGATATGAAGGGTTCAGTTTGAAATACCAATCACCAGAAGAAGCCCAGAGCATAGAACGGCCGAAACGTTGGGGATATATCAATGAAAATGAGGATAACAGCCCGATTAATGTAAATGATGCAAGTAATCATAATACCTCGTCTCAAAGATATAGACGGATATTGAAGTAACAAAATACATGACAACATTTTCGCAGTTTCTTGCCAAACTTTCGGTCCGCTACTAACGTCTCCAGTCACCGTCTCGGCGCAGTCGAAAGTTCTGGGTGTCGCCCGCCTGCTTCAACCGACCGCCTTCTCGCTGTAGTCGTCGTCCTCCTGCTACTCGGAAGCAGCCATTTGTCTACCATCATCTGGCTCGTCTTCATCGCGAGACACGCGTCTACTGCTCGTCGGTTAAATGGTGATTTCCTCCTGAACGCTCGCTCGAACAGTACAGGCGAACGATTTTGTTTCCATTCGTTATTCGATCGCCGACTCCCAGGTTGTTTCGTCGGTCTCGAATCGCCGCCGCCGAGGGCTGTTCTTACCCGCGTGTTTTGGCCGCTTTCTTACGCGTCGGGTAAACATTGACGGACCGTGTACGTGTCGCGAAGATCTGTCCATCTCTATCCGCGATGACACCGCCGACCCACGGCTCCATCAGGGCAGTAGCTCGTTCGTTGCGACAGACACCGGGAAGCTGCCGCCGCTGCTGGTTGGAGGACATCCCGGGACGTCGAATGTTTCTTCGTCCGTCTCCCACCGCCTTCGCAGTTTCCTGCCAAACTTTCGGTCCTCAACTAACTTGTCTATGTTTCCGTGTGTTTTTAGCCTGTTCATTCGTCAGATGTTGACCTTAAAGATAACAGATATTAAGGACAGGTTACACGGGAGAAAATCTGGGAATGTTGACCAGGCGAGAAAAATATAGAGGACCAGAAACGGATGCACAGTTATACCATCGGATATCAGCGCTTAGAGTGTAAGCGGCAAGACAAGTTCAACTTCCAGTGTAGTCTGCAAAAATGCCCTCGGGACCCTTCCCACTTAGTGTTAGAGGTAGCAGAGTAGACCGAACTCTCTAGCCTTGATTGATAACTAGTCTAAGCGAAAGAAAACATTGAATTCCAAGCCGTCAAAGAGAAACCACTCAAATATATTTCCCAAGAGGCCATGATGATTCCCAAATAAAAAACAAAAGGAAACCGTGGCGAGTGATGATGCCCTCTGTTTTTTTTTCTTTTTTAAAGAAAAACATTGTCCGAATGGCTAGATTTTCTGAAGAAAAACAAATATCCACTCGTACTAAAGTGCAATCTACAAACAAATATTGCATAGGCTTTTTGTATAACATTGTCGCATATTTCCTATGCTCGACTAAAAACGTAAAAAAAGAGTTCTTTATCTTGGGAACCCAAGAGAGTAAGCACTAGAATATTTTGTGTCTATAAAACTTGCAAAACTGTTCAGTTTTTTTTAATACTAAAACCACAATACAAAGCTCGAGTGCTACACAATGTAGAGTTTTACTGTTAAAATTGTTATGAGTTGATATGAGTGAAGTCGTAAGAATTGAAGATTATGAGGATAAAACGGACAGATATGAATTGACCTTGATTTGAAGCGTTCAAGGAAGTATCAACACGTGTAACTGTTCAAATTAAGTGTTCTTAGGGAAAACAAGTTCTCCAAGGGAAACATTCTTGACATTTTGAATATGGAGGAAATGAGGTTGATTCGAAAACTCTGCAAAGAAACAGAAAGAACTCTTAGACAAAGAAATAATATCTGTCTATATTTCTGAGATGAGGTATTATGTACATTATTTGCATTATTCGGACTATTGTCCGAATCTTTCTGGCCATATATATTACAACGTTTCGGCCTTTCAGTATCTGTATATATTTCAGAGATGAGGTATTATGTACACTATTTATATTTTTCGTTCTATTGTCCTCATATTTGCCGCCATATCTATTACAACGTTTCGGCTGTTATACACTCCGGCCTTCTTCAGGTGGTTGGAATGTTGAACTGAACCATTTATTTTGCTCACATGGTTAGACTGTTCTAGTTCCACGTGCCATGTTTAATGGTTGTCAGCTGTCAGTTATCTCCTGTTAATTCCCCTCTACAAGTTCTCCACTGCCTTAACCGGGTATTGAACTCACACTCCTTGAACAGTCTACCCCAGTGAGTGCAATAAAGGGTGAGCTCCATATTGGGAATGTCATATCGAGAATATTTAAAATCGAAAAACATAAGAAAAAATTAATTATTTTTAATAATATGTGGAAATCTCTGTGCTTTGCCTGATGAAGGTCGCGAGACCGGAAACACGTGTAGTGAAAATTATGGAAAATAAAGCATAATATTTTATTAAGTTCCACATTACTACCAAAAACGTTTGAGGTTTCTCTCTTTTTTTTAATATACACACTTTTCTCTCGTTGGAACTACTATAACCTCTTCCAGAAGGAAAATATTGCTAGGAACAAAAAAGTGCTAAGATACTATATAAGTAAAATACAAGGTTACCCAGTCGTTTGAGGACACGTCATTTAATAGCTCTAATTTTTCTCTAACATGTTCTGATTAATTAAAATGTCTTTCAGATAAATGATACAAAACATCACGCCAATCATTGATTTAACGGCAGGACATAGTGATCTACAGATTACTCGCTTCCTGAAATTTTCTCAGTCTTTTGTTGTAAAAGTTAGTACGGAGCAGGAAACCATTGACCGGGGTTCTATAACATTAGCCAAACGTAAAACGCCCGCCAAGACAATAACACCCTAATTTGTATGGAAAGCTGCCGAAAATTATCGATAAGAAACCCTGAAAGGTTTTCAAGGTTCCAAGGCACTCTATCGGGGGAATTGAGTTTGTGGATCTTCGATGCAAGACATATGTGATGAGAAGATGCCAGTTCATATCTGCAAAGACAAAAGATAATCGTCAGATTCGTGTAAAGTTCTTGTTGACCAAAATGAAACGTCAAGAGCCTGCAATGCTTTCTTTCCTGATATTTTCGGCAAATGTCATGATTCTGGGGGTCCTGAACAACGAAAGAGATGCATGCCTCCTCATTTCGTTACTCAGGGTCAATGCTGCTGATTATAAGGATGTGTTGGAGATGATTGTGATGCCTTGGTTAGAGAATGTTCACCTACCAAGAAAACCCTTCGCTGTCAGCCCAAGATGACTCCAGAATACATGAGTTAAAAACCCCACGATTACATCAGCCCAAACATATGACCTGCGAGCTCGGAAGAACTGAGCCCTTTAGACTACTACGTATGGTGCATAGTCGAGACTAAAATCAACCAACGCCGCATATAATCTTTAAAAAAAGAACTATATAATCTCCGACTTCCACATAACACGTAAAATGTCCCAAATAGATAGATCTGATTTGGATATATCAGTGTTTCACACGTCATATTGAAGCAGTAAACGATGCAAAAGACTGATTAATTATGTGGGTTGCGTCAAGAAGTGTTTCAACTTTATTAATAGCAATTTTTTTTCTTAAATAAATCTCTTCTTCCGTAACAAGTGTCTCTTACTATATTCATTCAAATATCTTCAAAGGACTGAGCAACCCTGTACTTTAAGATACTATATAATTAGGATATCAAATAAGATATAAGATATGATACGCTATCATCATCATAATCATCCTTTGACTTAGGGTTAGTAGATGGTTAGTCGGAACTCAATTGACAATCCCTTTCCAAAATGTATTGCTGGCGCCAGATCAACATTGTCTAACCCTGAGTCCCAAGTTCTGGTGTCTGGGAAGGTCAATTTTCGCGAGAAGACGCTTCCAGAAGGATGTCATAGAAGTAAGGATGAGACGATTTCCCTGCCAGCTCGATGGCAATGGCACATAAACTGTAATCGTTTTTGTTTGAGCTTAAGAGAGATTGACCTCAGTTCTACGTAAATTGCATGGAATCTCCAATTGATGTTCTGGATTTTTCTAAGTAGATTTGTATATGTTTCATCCAGTTGTCTTTTAAGAATGAGCAGATAATGTCCAGGTTTATGATTCATACAGTAGGACTGGTTCATTCAATATTTGATTGGTTTAAACTTTTAGGGATGATGGAATGTTCGAACGGCAAATCTTGTAAAGTTTCTTACACGCATCCCATGCAAGAAGAGATTTGCGGATGTTGAAGTCGTTTTGGGGGTCTATTATGCAAGTTCCAAGATATTTGATGAAGTTCTCTTTTGATGGATGTACGCTATAAGTAAGATGCTAAAAGTATAAGATGTTATAAGTATAAGATGATAAATAAGATACGAGATAAAAAAAAATAATAAGATAACTGAATATACGCATTTAGCGCTAGAGGGCGTCGCCAGTGATGTTCTAAATTGGGTTAGTGGGCAGTTTCGGGTCATTCAAACATCATACTCCCATCACCATATTGACCACATCAGAGTTGATCAGTCTCTGATTCGCCCCCCCCCCCAATCTAAATTAACAGCCTGGAAACACTGACTTTTAGGCAAACAATATCCCTCTGTCACGCATTTGATTGGAAGTTGACCAACAGCCAATCGCAATGGTGTTAGCTCTATTTAAGTTGTTTACGGGGGATTTTTTACATTTTTTTTTTCATGTGGGTACTCGGAAGGTAATTATGTGTTTTCCGTTTTTTTTTTTAATTACTTTTTTCAAGTTTCATCTCCCCAGCTGATAATTACTGTTAGTAAAGAAAAATAAAAAAATAAAATAAAAAAGATGCAACCTTAAAATAATTAGAAATTTTCATTGTTTTTACGATTAAAATAAATTATGACTTATGCAGCGTGTTAAAACGAAAATAAATATATAACCAAATGTCGTTTAAAACAAGTTGAACGAGTAAACTTAGAAAATTCGATTAAATCTGTCAATTAATGTGTTAAAATTAACGTGTGAGATTAAGAAATAAAATTAAATTTACGATTTTGATCGTTACGCGAAAAAAAAAGCGATAAAGAGGGTGGAAATAAGATAAAAGACACTATAAGTATCTTACTTATACATATGATACACAACGAAGAAAGAAGACCAAGAGAATTTAACATCCACATGAAATACTGAAGAAAATAGAAACGGAAATCATCTTTTAACCCAATTAACGATTGTGTCAATGAATGTCAAAAGAAGGAAAAACGCTACAATTAAAATTAATAAAATTATACGCTAGAGTTAAGCCATTATGTGATATTTTAAAGTATCTATAAAATATTTAATATACGTATAAAGGTGGGGCATATTCTTTAAGCATGCAGTCCAGCTTTGGAAAATTTTTACACATCTACGCGGATATCTAGTGCGAATTGCTATCGGATTCGTTACAGTCAATTACACGCAAAGAACCTTGGGAAGTGCAAGAATGCATGCCCTCCACCGAGCTCTTCGTTAAAGTCTAGTACTGATACATTTTATCAGTTAATTAGAATTTTGGCGATAAATTGGAAAACTATATACATCTATATTAAAAGTTTTAATACTATATATATATATATCTATTTTAAAAGTTCTGACTTAAAAACACTTACTTCTTATAAAAATTGTTTATTTCAGGTGGCTGACGTGAATTGCTTGGCCTACCTGATAATTGATGAGTTTATATATATATATATATATGTATATATATATATATATATATATATATATATATAGGGTCTATATATATGCGTATATATATAGTCTATATATATATAGTCTATATATAAATATATATATATATATATATATATATATATATACATATATATATGTATATATATATGGTCTCTCTCTTTATATATATATATATGGTCTCTCTCTCCTTCTCCCTCTCTCTCTCCTTCTATGTATATATATATATATATATATGTATATATATATATATATATATATATATATATATATATATATATATATATATATATATAAATTGGCCTGACTATTGCATCTAGCATTAAAAAGACCGTCGTCTATAAGTGTTGACTTCTATGTTCACTTTTATATATATATATATATATATATATATATATATATGTGTGTGTGTGTATATATATATATATGTAAGCAAATATATGGATATAGATCCGACAGCATGAAGAAAAATATACGGAAAAAACAAACAAAAATCCTTATATGCAATTATGCTGTCTTAATGTTAATATAATGTCAACGTCGGACGTTTCGGTCTAGTAGACCATCTTCTGGACATATTCATAAAGCATAAGTAACATTAGACTATATTTAATTCAACATGAAGATGTTTTTTTACGTATATTTTTCTTCATATATATATATATATATATATATATATATATATATATATATATATACATACTTCATACATGCATATATATATATATATATATATATATATATATATGAAGAAAAATATACGTAAAAAAATATATATATATATATATATATATATGTAAACTTGTATATGCAGAGGGTGTGTATATTCATAGGCAAATCTCCTCCATATAAATAGTAGATACACCTAGAAGCTAAACAAATTCTAACCTTTGGTATTTGTATTGAAAAAAAAATCATATAAAAATAGTTTATTTTAGGTGGCTGACAAAAATTGCTCGGCGTGAATGTAAATTGATGGGTTTTCTATGACATTTATTAACTAAATTTTCCGATAGGTCAAGATCGTAAATTGATTTTTTTTCTAAAAATGAGCAATTTCAGTACACCAAAAATGGTACCTAAGGTCATTTTCAGAATCATCGCCATCAAAATAGATAAATAAAATTGCTTTTTTTTCTTGACACCAAAAATCCTGTTGACCAGTGTAATACAACAGTTCAGATTAAAATAAAAATAAATATGTAAATTTTTTAAGTGTTTCACCCCAAGCAAGGCGGGAAGCCACTAGCACGCAAGGGATTACAGAGAGTTGGAGCAAGAACAAAGAGGAGTGATAGAGGAAAGGATGAAGAGAAGGATAGGGGATAGATCAGGGCATCTTGGAGACGTCGATTCACATTACATTTGAATGGTTAGAGATTATAGCTATCAGGGAAGCAGGGAAAAGGGGAGTTACACAGGCGACAAGTGCGAGACATGAAATTATTGAAGTAGAAGAGATGGTTAAATTAAACAGTTTCGATAGTGAAAGAGTGAGAGCGAGAGCGAGATGCCAGCCAAGATGAACGTTTAAATTCAGGAAGTCTGGAAACCAGTGAAAGCAGCTCATCGGAGCAGTTACCGTGAAAGTATTTGTAAAAAAGACAGAGGGAGGCGACGGCACGTCTGTGAGAGAGCGACTGCAGAGGAGATGCCAGATTAGGGCCAATTTCATTGCATATCCGTCTCTGTATCTTACCAAGGACCTTTAGATAAACAGAAGGTGATCCAAACCATATATGGCAGTAATACTCCATGCAAGGGCGAATGGTTGATTTGTAGATTTGAAGGATCGACTCCGGTGTGAAAAATTTCCTGAGGTGGCATAGGGAGCCAACTTTCCTTGCGGTGGACGAAGCTATTGACTCAATGTATTCGTTCCATCTCAGGTCAACAGACAATGTGAGACCGAGCAGTCGCAAAGAGGTGCTCTCTTAGAGTTGAGTGTCAGACATTCTAATGCGAAGCAGGGATGGTTCTCTGTGGTGAGTAATAGAGAGCAGTTTTGTTTTTGAGGCATTAAAGTTAACCAGCCAATTCCTGACCCAGTCCACAACCGATTGGAGGTCCTTTTCGAGACAAACGGTCAGGTTAGTTTTGAGGCAGGAGTAAATAGTAGTATCGTCCGCATAGATGCCTACATGGGAACCCATAACATCAGGAAGATCGAGTCGAAATTACAGCCTACGTTATAAATAATTGGATTTCATACACAGGGCGGAGAAATAAGAGAAATCAATATAACAGCTTTCCGTGAACCACTGTGCTATGGAATGGACTCACAAGAGAATGTTTCCTCGATCACAATGTTCAAGTCTAGATTTAACTATTATCCTCTCGTCTTATCCATATAAAATACTAGTTAACTTAACCCTCTACTAAGAGTGGCTCACTTGCCCTGTACAGTGTTAACATTATCTTGCTAGTTTCTCTAAATTTTAAAAGTTGACCGATTTTTTTGTGAGTGCAAATTCGAAAAGCAAATTTTTCGTTAAGCTATACGCTCGAAATAAATAAATACCCGTTAACTTAACCCTCTATCAAGAGTGGCTCACGGGCCCTGTACAGGGTTATCCTTAACTTGCTAATTTCTCTAAATTTTAAAAGTTGGCCCTTTTTTGGGGGAGTGCAAATTCGGAACATGTTGAAAAAAAAAAAAAAAAAAAAAAGACGGAACATAATTCCATAATTTAGTTATACTTTTTCTGGTTCTGAACAAATATTTTGGACGACGCAAATTCATCGAAAAACGAATTTTTCGCTAAGCTATACGCTCGGAATAAATAAAAAACGAATAGTAATTAATCTTGTTGTCATGAGGACTTAAAAACCACTCAAATGTGTCATGTTGTTATTAATGGCTTATATCTTGATTACATTATGAAAAGTGACACTTTCTTTTGTCAGGTTACGCACTCGGAGTTTCAACCTTCTTATATTGCCAACTGTCGCTATTTTAAAAGAAAAAAAAATGAATAAATTCACCTTTATTTACCGATCTTATCATTTGTTCCGCTTTAAACTGTTTGCGTTCAAGTTTAGCCTGCTGTGCAAGATCCGAAAAATTATCATTAAATTTCATCTACACAGCGTCAAATCTACAGACCTCACCCACTGAGATTGGAAGTTACTGTCAGTAAATGGCAAAACTACTGTACTTTTCCGTCTCCAGAACAGTAAGATCCAAGAAATGCGAGTATGTTTTATTTAATAATCGTTCAAACAATATATGCCACGAGAGTCACTCAAGGTAGAAAATTACCGAACTGAGTTGTTGTGTTGATTTTCTAAGCATTGCTTAGATGAGACAAAAGATTGAAAATATGGAACACCCAATGAGGATCGAAATCTCTCTTCAGTCGTAACTGTTTTAGCGAGACGAGCTTGTTAACAATTACACCACGCCAAGGTGTCCAAATCGAGTTGCTGTATAAACGTAAGATGAGGAGGTAAGTAGATAAGAAGAATTATGTGGATATGCAGGATAGATAACGGTTGATTTAAACACGAAAAATGTCAAGATTGTAATTATCATGGAAATATTCCTTTCATAAAATAGAGGGTCGTGGGAAGAAGCTGTTCAAGTAGAACTTCCTCCTTATTAATGGAATATTAAGTGAACGAGAATTTGTCCCAGTGTACTTGAGAGGTTTTAGTTGTGAATTACTGAACAGGTGCAACTTAGAAATGTAGCACATCTTAACATTTGCCATGGAAATAGCGAGACGCTTAACTGTAAAAGACTGAACGGTAGGAAGGAATGAATGTAGCTCCACTGAATATTCCCATGGAAATAGCGAGAAGCTGAGCTTTAAAAGACTGAAAGGTTGGAAGGAATAAATGTAGCTCCTCTGAACATTTGCCATGGAAATAGCGAGACGCTTAGCTGTAAAGGACCGAACTGTTGGAAGGAATGAATGTGACTCCTCTGAAAATTGGACATGGAATTAGCGAGACGCTTAGCTTTAAAGGACTGAACGGTTGGAAGGAATGAATGTAAATCCTCTGAATATTTCCATGGAAATAGCGAGACGCTTATCTGTAAAAGACTGAACAGTTGGAAGGAATGCATGTTGCTCCACTGAACATTTGCCATGGAAATACCGAGAAGATTAGCCGTAAAGGACCGAACTGTTGGAAGGAATAAATGTAGCACCTCTAAAAATTGGCGATGGAAATAGCGAGACGCTTAGCTGTAAAAGACTGAACGGTTGGAAGGAATGAATGTAGCCCCTCTGAATATTTCCACGGAAATAGCGAGACGCTTTGTTGTAAAAGACTGAACGGGTGGAAGCAATGAATGTAGCTCCTCTGAAAAGTGGCCATGGAAATAGCGAGACGCTTAGCTGTAAAAGACAGAACGGTTGGAAGGAATGAATGTAGCTCCTCTGAACATTTGCCATGGAAATAGCCAGACGCTTAGATGTAAAGGACAAAACTGTTGGAAGGAATAAATGTAACTCCTCTGAGAATTGGCCATGGAAATAGCGGGACGCTTAGCTGTAAAAGACTGGACGGTTGGAAGGAACGAATGTAGCTCCTCTGAACATTTGCTATGGAAATAGCGAGAAGCTTAGCTGTAAAGGACCGAACTGTTGGAAGGAATGAATATCGCTCCTCTGAAAATTAGCCATGGAAATAGCGAGACGCTTATCTGTAAAAGATTGAACGGTTGGAAGGAATGAATGAAACTCCTCTGAACATTTGCCATAGAAATAGCGAGACGCTTAGATGTAAAGGACGGAACTGTTGGATGGAATGAATGGAGCTCCTCTGAAAATTGGCCATGGATATAGCGAGACGCTTAGCTGTAAAAGACTGAACGGTTGCAAGGAATGAATGTAGCTCCTCTTAAAATTTGCCATGGAAATACTAAGACGCTTAGCTGTAAAGGACCAAGCTGTTGGAATGAATAGATATAGCCCCTCTAAAAATTGGCCATGGAAATAGCGAGACGCTTAGCAGTGAAAGACTGAACGCTTGAAAGGAATGAATGTAGCTCCTCTGAACATTTCCATGGAAATCGCGAGAAGATTAGCTGTAAAAGACTGAAAGGTTGGAAGGAATGAATGTAGCTCCTGTGAACTTTTCCCATGGAAATAGCGAGACGCTTAGCTGTAAAAGACTTGAACTGTTGGAAGGAACGAATGTAGTCCTCTAAACATTTGCCATGGAAATAGCGAGATGCTTAGCTGTAAAGGAAATAACTGTTGGAAGAAATGAATGTAGCTCCTCTGAAAATCGGCCATGGAAATAACGAGACTCTTATCTGTAAAAGACTGAACAGTTGGAAGGAATGAATGTAGCTCCTCTGAACATTTGCCATGGAAATAGCCAGACGCTTAGATTTAAAAGACTGAACTGCTAGAAGGAATGAATGTAGCTCCTTTGAACATCTGCCGTGGAAATAACGAGAAGCTTAGCTTTAAAGGACTGAACGGTTGGAAGGAATGAATGTAGCTCCTCTGAACATTTCCATGGAAATAGTGAGACGCTTAGCTGTAAAATACTGAACGGTTGGATGGATTGCATGTAGATCATCTGAATATTTGCCATGGAAATAGCGAGACGGTTAGCTTAATGGACCGAACTATCGGATGGAATGAATATATCTCCTCTGAACATTTCCATGGAAATAGCGAGACGCTTAGCTGTAAAAGACTGAATGTTTGGAAAGAATGAATGTAGCTCCTCTTAACATTTGCCTTGGAAATAGCGAGAGGCTTAGCTGTAAAGGACCGAACTGTTGGAAGGAATAAATGTAGCTCCTCTGAAAATTGGCCATGGAAATAGCAAGACGCTTAGCTGTAAAAGACTGAACGGTTGGAAGGAATGAATGCAGATCCTCTGAACATTTCATAGGAAATAGCGAGACGCATAGCGGTAAGACTGACCAATATGAAGGTATGAATGTAGTTCCTCTGTCCATGGAAATAGCGAGACGGTTAGCTTTAAAGGACTGAATGGTTGGATGGTATGAATGTAGATCCTATGAACATTTCCATGGAAATACCGAGACGCTCAGTTCTGAAAGATTGAACGGCTGGATGGAATGAATGTAGCTCCTCGGAAGATTTGCCATGGACGCTTAGCTTTAAAGGGACGAATTTATGGAAGGAATAAATGTAGCTCCTCTATACATTTCCATGGAAATAGCGAGTCGCTTATCTGTAAAAGACTGAACGTTTGGAAGGAATGAATGTAGCTCCTTTCAAAATTAGCCATGTAAATTGCTAGACGCTTAGCTTTAAAGGACGGAAATGTTGGAAGGAATAAATGTAGCTCCTCTATACATTTCCATGGAAATAGCGAGACATTTATGTGTAAAAGACTGAACGGTTGGAAGGAATGAATGTAGCTCCACTGAACATTTGCATGGAATTAGCGAGACACTTCGCTGTAAAAGACTGAACAGTTGGAAGGTATGAATGTAGCTCCTATGAATATTTCCCATGGAAATAGCGAGACGCTTAGCTTTAAATGGCCGAATTTATGGATAGAATGAATGTAGCTCCTCTGAACATTTCAATGGAAATAGCGAGACGCATAGCTGTAAAAGAGTGAACCATTGGAATGAATTAATGCAGATTCCTTGAACATTTGCCATGGAAATAGAGTTACGCTTAGCTTTAAAGGACCGAACTGTTGAAAGGAATCATTGTAGCTCCTCTAAACATTTGCCATGGAAATAGCGATACGCTTAGACTTAAACTATTGAACTGTTGGAAAGAATGAATGAAGCTCCTCTGAACATTTGTCATGGAAATAGCAAGACGCTTAGATTTAAAGGGCCGAATTTTTGGAAGTAATGAATGTAGCTCCTCCGAACTTTTCCATGGAAATAGCGAGACACTTTGCTGTTAATGACTGAACGGTTTGAAAGAATGAATGTAGCTCCTCCGAAGATTTGCCATGAAAATAGCGAGACGCTTAGCTTTAAAGTGTTGGAAGGAATGAATTTCGCTCCTCTGAACATTTCCATGGAAATAGTGAGACAGCTGTAAAAGATTGAACGGTTGGATGGAAAGAATGTAGCTCTTCCGAAGATTTGCCAAGTAAATAGCGAGACGGTTAGCTTTAAAGGACCGAACTGTTAAAAGGAATGTATATATCTCCTCTGAACATTTCCATGGAAATAGCAAAACGCTTCCCTGTAAAAGACTGAACGGTTGGAAGGAATAAATGTAGTTCCTCTGAACATTTGCCATGGAAATAGCGAGACGCTTAACTTTGAAGGACCGAAATTTTGGAAGTAATGAATGTAATCCTCTGAACATTTGTCACGGAAATAGCGAGACGCTTAGATTTAAGAGACCTAACTGTTGGAAGGAATAAATACAGCTCTACTGAACATATCCATGGAAATATCGAGACGCTTAGCTGTAAAATACTGAACGGTTGGAAGAAATCAATGTAGCTCTTCTGAATTTTTGCCATTTATAGCTGTAAAGGATAAATTAGTGTAGCTGTTTTGAGTATTTGATATGGAAATATCGATAGAATAGCTAGAGACTTGCAAAGTTTAATCTCTGGGAAAGTGTTTGCAAATTATAGAATGTTTCATCATCGACAGGTTCGCCTGAAACCATTTGTTTTCTCTTAAGGCTGAAAAGTGGGGGCTGTGCAGGTTCAGCTCAGCTATGTCAGTAATATTTCATATTTTGTTCTGAACTGGTTCTTGTAAAGTTTGCGCATGCCAGGAGGCGTCAGGTATTTCGGGAGCCGCACGAGACAGTCTTGTGTAATCGAAGTTGGGAGTTGAAATTCCAGTTCATTTTTGCGCCTGTGACTTTGCGAAAAGCATTATTATCTCTCTTCTCCAGCCCTAGCCATAGGTTCCCGAGCAGGACATACTGGATTCTGGGTTGCCTTGAGTGGCCGCCAGTTTAAAAGAAAGAAATGTCTGATATTCAAACCGTCGAAATGACAATGGGAATGCAATCACATATAATAAAAGAATCTGTGGAATGCCATCATCGCTTATGTCTTGGAGGGATATGACATTTAATAACTCAATATTAGCACAATCTGAAGAATCCCTCTGCTATTCACAAATATAAGTTTTATAGGCGAAATGTTTGTCAAAATATATAGAAAATCAGCAATGAAATCAGTAACCGTAACCTTTAATTTCTTCTGTCTACTTCAATATACTTTCCTGATGTTGTTTTTTTTTTTTGAACACGGTTTCAAAATGGATACGTCTCACTAAGCAGAGAAAAGAGTGCTTTACTGTTATGCAATATAGATCCTTTTATATTACAGAGAATTCTGGACAATTTCCTCACAGATACGGAGGGGACTTGAGGCAACAGGCACGTCGTTCTACAGGGGTGCTGAGATCAATCGAACATGTGAACAACGAGGACATTTTAAGGAAAATAGTAACAGAAAGAGTACTTATAATTATAAGCAAAAAGACACTATGGAAATTTCTAAAGCTTTTAAAGAGAAAAGTCATCTTGAAGAATTTGACACTCACAGAAGATAGTGAAGGCGAAGGGGACAGAAGATAGCAACGAGTAACCGAGCTTACGCTAGAATCAGGATTGAGAGGGAAAGCGAAAAGACAAAGAAATTGTGGAGAGCCACGATCGCCTACATCCGGAAGGAAAACACTACATAAAATAAGACGGTTAATTTGTAAGGTTAGAATCTTGTTAAACTGTTCTTTTGGATTTTGGTGAATGAAAGCAATCAGAATATTTCTGCATTAACAAGATTAAATATTACTAAACTGATACTTTTTAAAGTAATTTTTATAATATTGATTAAATATTAGCGTAATGACTGGATACGGATGAGAAGCCAAAACATCAATTTAGATGGTGACTTTTAGTGGTGTTTTGATGCTGTATAAAAATATGTAACTGTGGAAGAAGAGTTATTCGCCTTGAATTTTACTCAAACTTATAAAACATACTTTTTATATAACATATTAAAATAGTTATAGCCCTTAATAAAACTATTTTAATAAATTCAAATGCTTTATCTTGCGCCCTACTCATCATGCGTGGATTTACCCCTCTTCTAAGATAGGGAAAATTTTGTTAGTTTTTATTTAGTTTTTCTTGTGTACGTACAGATTTACTTTCATGGGGACTTTAAATTGTCTCGAAAGGTTTCGGTCAATTTCAAGGAAGGTGTTAATTTTCATTGTTAGTATATTTTTGTGTTCGTATTCTGTGGTGTGTACTATCAGAGTTGTAGTAACTTAATACTGTGCAGCCTTACCGATGGTCCAAAAAGCAGTCAGTATATTGCGGTCGGTTTTAAAGCAAATAATGATGGCCCGCCAAAATGTTTCAATTATCTTTAAACGCCTTTTGCAAGATGTTTTTAAAATGACAAGTATACCTATACGGATTTTCTTTATAAGGATACACAAACACACACGCACACACATATATATATATATATAGTCAGCCACATACAAGACTCTTTCGCTGTATCACATTTCATCAGTGTAGCTATACATCCGATTGCTTCAAGCCAGTATCGAAACCTGACCGATTTGTCATCAAGCTAACGACGGTGATATAGTGCTCAATTCATTAATGCAGAGCTGTGCGTTAATAGCGGTGACGGCTACTTTTTTAGAATTACCTTTTTCTCAATAGTGCTCGATCGAGAGCATAACGCGTGCGCGCACACAAACACCCCTCCATTTACATTATTCGGACTATTTATCACAACGTTTCGGCCGTTGTACGCTTCGGCCTTCTTTAGGGGGTTGGAATGTCGAACTGAACCCTTTATTTCGCTCACTGGGGTAGACTGTTCTAGTGCCACGTGCCATGTCTAACGGATGTCAGTTATCAGTTATCTCCTGTCAAATTCCCCACTCCAAGTTTTCCACCGCCTTAACCAGGTATTGAACTCACATTGGGTCCTATCACTGGGTCTAACTAACGAATTTATCCTCTGTGCCATGTGTCCTTAAAGACATATATGTATGAATTTCTGGGTATTATAAACCTATTGTCTTCAACCAACAATTTTTACCAGTGTTCATATTGCAATTTTTGATATCATCATTGATTTTTTTTTTTTACCAGAGCTCATATTGCAATTTTCGTTGGTTAATTCATTCCAACCACATGAAGAAGGCCGGAACGTACAACGCCCGAAACGTTGTGATAAATATGGCGGCAAAGATGGGGACAATAGTTCGAATAATGCAAATAGTAAGAATATTTTTTGAAAGAATTTTTGTTCAATATATGAGCGTGTGTATGTATATAAATATTGAAAACAAATATGTAAAAAAAAACGGGAAACGATGAAAAACATGATATAATGGAAAAAAGAGGAAGAAACTAGGATATATATATATGAAAATTTCTCCGATTTAACCAGTAGAGAAGATAATATTTATGAATAAAAATGACAATAGGAAAACTGATAATTGCTGACGCGTTTCGTCCAATGTGGACTTTATCAAAGCAAAATACGAAAAAAAAAAATTATTATTTTGCTTTGATAAAGTCTACATTGGACGAAACGCGTCAGCAATTATCAGTTTTCCTATTGTCATTTTTATTCATAAATATATAAATATGTATATATATATATATATGTGTTGTGTGTGTGTGTGTGTGTGTGTGTGTGTGCGCGCGTGCGTGCGTGTGTGTGTGAAAGTTAGTACCTAAAAGTTTAAGGAATCGAATGACAAAAAAGATATGGAGTGGTGGTGATTAGATTTCATGTCTTTCATTGTGCCAACGGTATGATTCTGTTTTTATCAGCTTCTAGTTTATTGACATTCAATTAGACTAAGTCATAAACACTTTTCGTTTTTCAAACCAACTGCAATGTCGACTGTATGATCTTAACTGCTAATCATCCTAATCATACTAATCATATGTGGCAGTTAATAATAAATTTAAGTACACTAATATACAACAATGTTCTCCACAATTTACCAGAAAAGTTCAGCTCCATGGTTCATAAATGCGTATGGCGGGCTCATCAGGATATTATTTATTCGGAGTTTTAAAATCCAAGTCAAACACTAAATGCACTTTTATACTTTCGACAACTTCTCTGCTCTATGAAACCAGATGAGAGTAGAGATCCCCTGCTCCTACGACGCATGCATATATCAGGTAAGTAAGTTCCATTTTTAGGAACCATTTGTAATAAAAGACTATGATCCTCTATGACAGCGCAAAGAGTAGACATTTTAACCTATTGTCCAGTTTACTTTCCTCTCCGGTCTTTTGAACAAGGTTAGGCGTCCATCACTTTTTCCTGTTTAAGATTGGGTTTCCTTTTTCTTCTAACGTCTACTTTAACACTATACTCGTAACACTTGTTCATTCTTACGCTAATGCAACGCCACACTGTAGCTATCTACCTTGAGTGGCTCTTGGGCTTCGAACTGGGTGAAAATTAGTAAAAACAAGATCGCCTACAGCATGAATAACACAGGAATTCGGAACTCGGTTATTTTTTTCTACACAACCAGTCATGTTCTACTGAGCTTACACCGTATTTTCCTGCTTACAAGACGCACTTTTTTCCTAAAACGTACCCTGGAAAATACGGGTGCAGCTTCCATAGCGAAAGGAAGACAAGACCCATACTCATGTAATGCTGGGCGGTCACTTAATTGGCTTGACTGATAGGGACGTGGATTTGTATGTTGAGTTATTATTCTATAATGTTAGTTATCTATCTAATTCAGCCTGTTATATGATGTAACCTCAGTACTTAGCTGTTACGAGTATTTCCAAGACTATAAATCTTCCTGATATTGATGGAGTAGGTTTCCTCTCAATGTTACGTCGTGAAAATATCAGTTACCACCAGGCTGTCACACGTATCACAAGCTTTGGAAATTATTACCCACGACCAGTTCATCATAACGATTTAAAACCAACCCTACACAATAAAAGATGTATAATATATTTACTAATCACCAACTAGTATGTCATTGGCATACAAACAAAATCGGACGAGTGATTAATGTAAACAATACATGGAGTCAGTATATGAGGGACGCATGATACGGTATATATATATATATATATATATATATATATATATATATATATATATATATATATATACACACCATATTTTCAAGTTTGAAAAGCGCATCTTTTTCCTAAAAAATACGTGTGCATCTTTCAAGAGGAATGTAAAGCAACGTCCAGGCTCAAGTAAGCTTGAACTGTTACCTGTTGGCTTAACTGATAGGGATGTGGATTTGTATGTTTATTCATTACACTATAATGCAAGCTATCTATCTAATTCAGCCTTTTTCTATGATGTAACCTCAGTACTTAACTGTTATAAGTACTTTCAAATCTATAAACCTTCCTGGAGCCGAGCCACAAGCTTTAACATGCTCTGTTTCCTAGCAGTGGAGGAATCCTTTCTGCTCTTGACTAGTATTTCATTACCATACAAACAAAATCGGACGATTAATTAATGTAAACAATACGTGGCGCCAGTATGTGAGAGACGCATGGTGAATATGTTGTATAAGAATGACTTTTTTTCTTTGAACTTTCTTTTCAATATTAGGCTGCGTCTTCCATGCCGCAGCGTCTTGTAAGCCGAAAAATACCGTAACTTTTTAAATCACTGCAAAATTCTTTGACGGAAAAAAATTTCACAAAGGAAAGCCAGATTCAAGAGTGTGTCGAAACTTTTTTCCCATCGAAACCTGCAGAATTCTAGTCAAAAGCTATCGAAGTGACAGATGGTAACCAGTGATTGCAATCCCCCACAAAAAAAAAAAACAGGGGAATATATAATTAAATAAAATGTAATTTTGTACATTTCTTAAGAATATGTTTAATAAACGGAAACGGAAATCATTTACAGCTCAACATAATAGATATAAAGTTATACTATGAATAGAGTTACTTAGCTATTTTTGTTTTGCGATATATCAACGTCTCTATGGGACTTCATTGCTTAAATCTGAATATATGATTAAACTGAAAGGGTTTTTAATGCCCAAATCTAAATATTTCTTCTCGATTTCTTTCTGTGATGATAATAGTTTTAGTGATACAAGTCTTAATAATTAAACCATAGGTGGGGGGGAGGGAGAAGTGGATTCTTACCTTTCCCATGGTTATTTGTGTGTAAATGAACATAACGAACCCAAATGCAATTGGAACTCGGCTCTCCGATTAAAAATTCCGTGCTATTATACATTTGACCACCCGCACATCCAAGCTTACAGCACCTGACATTCCCAAGCAGTCACCAATTCTAGGTACTAACTAGGCTCGATGTTGCTTAACTTTGGTGATCATACGGGGAGCGGTGTTTCGACGTGATGTAGCCGTAAACCTGTGAAGATTAGTTTGGTTTGGTTAGGTTTGGTTTGGTTTGGTTAGGTTTGGTTTGGTTAGGTTTGGTTAGGTTTGGTTTGGTTTCTTTTACGGCATATCAACCTCTATGGGTTCAAGATTTTTATTGCTGGTAATATATTTTTCAAATAGATAGATGGATAGAGAGAGAGAGAGAGAAGGAGATAGATAGAGAAGATAGATAGAGAGAGGGAGAGAGATTGGTTTGGTTTGGTTTCTTTTATGGCATATCAAACTGAATGGGTTATTTAATATCCACAAGATTTTTATGGTGGTAATAATTTTTTTTCAAATAGATAGAGAGAAAGAGAGAGATAGAGAGAGGAGGAAGGAGAGAGATAGAGGGAGATAGAAAGACATAGAAAGATAGAGAGAGAGGGAGATATAAAGAAAGAGATGGAGAGAGAGAGAGTGATTGGTTTGGTTCGTTTTGTTTTACGGCATATCAACCTCAATGGGTTATCTAATGCCGACAAGGGTTTTATTACTGGTAATATTCTTTTGCAAATCGATATAGAGAAAGAGAGAGATAGAGAGAGAGAGAGAGAAGGGGTGAGAGAGAAATTGATAGAGTGAGAGAGATTGGTTTGGTTTGGTTTATTTTACGGTATATCAACCTCAGTTAATTATCTAATCTCGACAAGATTTTTATTGCTGGTAATATTGTTTTTCAAATCGATAGAGAGAAAGTGAGAGATAGAGAAGAAGAAGAAGAAGAAGAAGAAGAAGAAGAAGAGATATAGATAGGGAGATATATAGAGGGAGAGAGATGGAAAGAGATAAATACAGACAGAGAGAGATTGATTTGGTTTCTGTTACGGCATATCAACCTCAGTTATTTAATGCCGACAAGATTTTTATTGCTGGTAATATTTTTGGTCAAAAAATTTTGCTGGTAAAATTTTTTTCAAAAATGTCTTGCTGGTAATAATTTTTACTTCAGAAATTCATTCCTGGTAATATTTTTGCGAAAATGTATTGCTGGTATTAAAACCTATATTTTACACTTTCGTAGTTTTTTGACTCTCACTTTAGGGGTTTAATATTTGCCCAGAGCTGGGACTCCCCACCCTTAACAGGTGCTACCACCTCGGATCAGGGTGGATCTGGGAACACCAGCAAATAAGAGGCGGTTCCGAGCTCCTCAAAACTTCCTGATCAGAGGCCTTGCTGCCAGATGTAGTTTATCGTCTTACCCAGGATGGTGTGAATATTATAGAAATCTATTAGGTTGGTGCAAAAATAATGTCGTTTTTTGACGTATTTTTTTAACGTCAAAAACGATATTATTTTTGCACCAACCTAATAATAAATTAGACAATGGAAGACCTAATAGTCACGTAACGTAAGTTCGCCTGATTTTAATTTAAAACAGAACGTATTGATAACTCTAGAATAAAATCTTAACGTTCAAGTGGGATATTCTTTACATTTCGGGATAAAGCTCCACGCAAGAAAGGATTTATTTCACTATTTCGGCAACACATTTATTATAAATCTACATTAAACCCTAATTTAAAGTCTCCGTCACAAATATTTTTTTTAATTTAATTTTCTTTGCTTGAATAATTTTATTCAATTATAAAACGAATATCCAAAACCGCACTTTAAATTCTATATTCTAAATATTATGTTTAATGAGACTGGAATATTTAAATCGCTGTAGGTGTAGGCTGGAGGGGGTGTTCAAATTTGGTCGGTGGGCGGGGGGTTACCATTCTTTCAGTTGCAACTAAGTAGATACAGAGCATACAACGAGGTCGATTCGACGGTGAAAGATTTATGCAAGCGTTTGCAGAAACGAAGGAATTCAGAAGTGAGTAGAATATTATCAGAAATTATATGTAAAAATATGAATTACTAAGGAGAAATAAAAAAATGTACATATATATATAGAGAGAGAGAGAGGGGGGGGAGAGAGAGTGGGGCGAGAGAGGGAGTTGCATAATAGATTTTACATGCATCATGGGTGGTCTTCAGTGAAGCACTGTCCTCATCGCTGATTTCGGGTTTTGCATCATATCGGCTCCAAAAGCAACCCTGACCTGATTCAAGACGAATCAGGCCGCCTCCTTGAAAGCGTCGACCTACGCACAACAACATTGAAGAAAAAAAAATTCAAACCTTGCACGGATTTTGATCGTTTTATTGACATACGTCAATCAACGTTAGCCAATGAAAAACAAAGCTTTTCACGCTTCCCCACTCATTTATACTGCTGTCTTTTTACTTCATCCGGTTTAGCTTCAATCTAGTCCTTGACCCCGATATAGATCGTATAGGGCAAAAACAAGGTACTAACAACCCGGATGTGAAACCATTTCGGGACTTTATCGATGAGTTTGATCTTGTCGATAAGTTCCGGAATGAACACCCTCGGGAGGTAGCATGGACTTGGACAACTAGTGGCAACTCGGCTCCGGGGACGCTTGCGAGCTACCTGGACCGGGTCTTAGTTAGGAGAGTCGACGTAGGGCTCTTAGGGTGTCCAAGTTTCCATTATATAGTTTATACGGATCATAGGCTTGTCCGGGTCCGTGTAAACTTAGATAAGCCTAAGGTTAGATTGGCTGGTTACTGGAAATTGAATTGTTCCCTTTTTGGTGATCAGGGTTTCCGGGACCAGCTTTTACTAATGATACAAAGGGAATTGACGGGTGCGGTTGTGGGAAATGCCTGGTGGGGCAAATTAAAATCTCAAATTCGTACGTTTGCTGCCGATTTTAGTCGTCGACTCAATCTAGATAGATTAGCGGCGCAAACTGCTTTAGAAGATAAAGTCGATCGGGCAGTGAAATCCCGTGTTAGTGGGGACATAGCTTTAGCTAAGGCAGAGTTGTCCTCCTTGCTTATCAAGAAGGATCAAGCTCTGGTAGTTAGGGCTAGGTTAAAAAGAATGTCTTCTGAGGCAACGAATATGGCCGCTGAACTGCGTGCAGAGGAAAATCGAAGCGCGTCTAAGCGACATATCGCATGTGTCACGTTGCCGGATAAGCGGACCGTGACTACAAACGCGGGCATATGTGAGGTGTTTCGGGACTACTTTCAGGATCTTTTCACCAGGGAGCCCGGTCTGAGCTCTGCTCAGTTCGACGCCTATTTAGCTGACTTTCCCTGCCTTTCGGCAGCTGAAGCGGCTAGGTGCGAGGGTCCCATTACAGAGTCGGAGATCTGGGAAGCGCTGAAGCAGGTTGGCCTGGATAAGTCTCCGGGATTAGATGGTCTTCCCTACGAAGTGTACTTGAGGTTGTCGCACGTTTTTGTTCCTTTGCTGGAACTGATTTACAACCACTGGATGAAGCAGGGGTCGTTACCCCAACGCTTCACCAGGGGTGTGATCAAGTTGCTGCGTAAGGACAAGGGCGGTGGGGATGGGTTAGGGAACTTTCGCCCTTTAACGATGTTAAACACTGACTTAAAGATTTTGGCGAAGATCTTAGCCAACCGTTTGCAGCTTGTCCTGTCTAGTCTGATTGGCCCCGAACAGACTTGTGCTGTGAAGGGTAGGACTATTCAGGATAACCTTCATATGGTACGCTTGATCTTAGAAAAAGTCGACAGCGAAGCCGCGCTGATCAATTTAGATCAGTCCAAGGCCTTCGATAGGGTTGACCATCGATTTCTGGAGGCTGTCCTTTCGGCGGCCGGTTTCAGAGCCGACTTTCGCTCCTGGATCCGACTTTTGTATGCGACCCCCGGTGCGCTGGTGGAAGTGAATGGGGTAAGATCGAAGCCTTTCGTATTGTCTCGCTCCATTCGTCAAGGTTGTCCGCTCTCGCCTCTGCTTTACGTTCTTGCGTTGGAACCATTCCTTCGCAAGTTGAAGGCGAATCCGGTCCTGCGCGGAATTTCCCTGCCTGGGGCTTCCACCTCAGCCAGGTATTCTGCCTATGCTGACGACGTTTCGGTTCTTGTGTCGAGCAGAGCCGAGATTGACGAAGTCAGCAAAGAGATCAGTGGGTATGAGATGGTGACAGGGGCCAAGATCAACCGCGATAAGTCTGTGGGCTTGCGGTTGGGTTCGTGGAAGGGAGTTTCTCTTCCCGGACCTTTCCTCTGGACGGATGGGCCGATCAAGATACTCGGCGTCTGGTTCGGTCCTGATCTCCAGTTGGAAATGAATTGGTCGGAGGTCCAAGGGAAGGCCGAGATCGCGGTTAATCTGTGGTCTCGGAGGAGACTTTCCCTGAAGGGAAGGGCGGAGGTATGTGTTTCACACATATATCCGATCCTCCTTTACCGACTTTCTGTGCTTCCGCTCCCGTATGCCAGACTAATGTCATTAGTCCGGACCTTGTTCTCTTTCTTGTGGAGAGACAAGGCCCCGATGGTAACTCGCGAGATCTGTTGCCTTCATCCCTCTGAGGGCGGTCTGGGTATGCCTAGCATTGAGATTCGTCAATATATGCTTCGCATTACCTTTCTAGACCGAATGTGTCGCGGATTGGATGAGGTGGGCACCTTTTGGAAAGAAGATGTCCGAAAACATTTCCCATCCCTGAGAAGTGTGCACTCGTGCGAGGAGGAGGCCGGCCGTAGACCTCGTGCCGAGTGCGCCTTCTACCGCGAATGTCGTAGTGCTTTGAAGCTCCTCTTACGGACGACGGATGGCCTCTCCGACGCCCAGGCGTTGTCTCGTAAGGCATTGTATCAATTATTAGTTAGGGGGTCCGTTCAAGATGATCTGATCGACGAGCTCGGTCTTACGAAGCAGGAGGCTCGCTCGATATGGCCTTGGGCGCCTGGGTTGAAATGTCTCAATAACGATGAGGCATCACTCACCTGGCTGATGATTCTTGGGGCCCTCTGGGTCGGCAAGAGACTTTGTTCAGCAGGTTTGGAGAAATATCCAAACTGTCGTCGCTGCACTGGGGAAGTCGAGACCATTGGTCACGCCTTTTTTCAGTGCAAGACGGTAGTGCCGTTGTGCAAGTTTGTTGAAGGCCTCATGGTTCGCATGCTGCAGGGAAAGTTCTTTGTCCTGGAAGCCAGTTCTGTTTGTAGCAATGTGGTGTCGCAATTGACGAAGGCTGAACACTATGTGTTCTGTTGCTTGCTAGGGATTATGAGAGTCGTGATTTGGACGACGCGTCAGAAGGGATTCCATGAGGGCGAGAAGTTCACCTCTTCCCAACTGATCTTGTACTTTAAGCATCAGCTTAAAGTCATGATTAGGACGGAAAGGCGGCGGCTCACCTCATCGGAATTTGGCAAAAGGTGGGTGAATCTTGCGCGAATGTGTAGAGTGAAAGGGGCTGACCTAGAGTGGCACTTGGATGTCGGTTAGGTACAGGATTTGTCCTAACAGGGTTGAACATAGGCAACCCACCCAGATTTTAGGTTAGACTAGGTTTTCGATTTTTGAATCTTTAGTTTTCCCTTTTTTCTAGTAAACTTAGCTAGGGTATGCATGCGCATTGGCCCCTTTTATTTCTGTCCCTATTTTCCTTTTGTTTTAATTCCCCATCCCCTCCCTCATTAGGTGGTCAGTGACTTCAGTTCTCTGGTGGATGCGGGGCGACTTTCGTTTCGTGTGTGTGCTTTTTCGTATTTGTTGTTGTGTATGAATGTGTGTGTGTCTGTGTGAATGCTTGGAGGAATGAATGTTTTTTCTTATTTTTTCTTAGCCCCGCATTGATTTCGTCTAGTTAACTGATTTTTCTGCCACATTTATGGTTTGTGGGGGGTTTTATTACTAACACAGTTTTGTTTAGTTTTTATTGTAAATACTTAAGTCATATTGTATATACTCATTTGGGGATCTTTTAAAAGTTGTTATTTTATTGACCCTCCCCCCCACAGACAATTTTTGTACATAAGGGGACTAGTTAGGACTTCATAGAGAATTTGAGGCATTATGGTGGACGTAGTAAGAAAGGTAGGAGTGAATGTGTTGTTTTGGTGATTGGAATATTGTTAGTTTGTTTGGGTCCGTGTATGGGACTAGCTAAGTTTAGATTTAAGACAGAAGAAGACCGTCATTCCCCACCCCCCTTTTAGGCCTTGTGCCACATTTTATACGTTTTTTGTATAAATAAATATCGCTTAGCTTCAATCTACTACTTCCGGAATCCAAAACGAGGTAACCTGGTCACTTTCTTGCATTGTTTAAACCAATATTTTACGTTCTAAATACTAATCTTATAGCATTACTAACTCTTTAACTAAACCTACACTACACCTAGATTTAGCCTCAGCCTCGGCCGTTTGGTCGACGCTAGAAGAAAGCAACCTTCTCGTTTGGTTGCTGTTCACGAACAAAATAACGACTGACGCTTTAGGTCACTTTATTGGGGTGACGTCACGAAGCCGCTGTCATGTGACCACGTGACTTATCTTTACCAAAGTGAGATAAGCGCTTTGTGTTTCCCTACAGCATAATCACAAAGACGAAAATCTATCAGAATCTCCTTGGTTCGCAAAAGAAGATCGATTTATTTTCATCGGAATTTCTTTCTCAAAACGTAAAGGAACCAGGGTTTACAGGAAGAAATCGAAATATCTTCTACAAAAAATGATAATAGAAACTCAAGTGTTTGCTGAAAGAGATCGATTTATTATTTTCATTTTTTTTTTTCACAAAACAGTAAAAGAAACAAAAAAAAAAAACTATTTTTTTCACGAAAGCTATCGATTTATTTTTTATGGTTTAACTTACACAAGACAGACATAGGGAAAAACTTGAATTTTGCTTAGCAAGCACAAATCTGTTATCGATTTTTTTTTTACACAAGACACTCATAGGGTACATTCCAATTCTTTATTTTAAACAGTTCAAATTATCTGAGTGGCATTAAAAACAAAAAATAAACAATTCATGTTGGCGGTTCATCTTGCAGAAAACAATCATCGAAGAACCTCCAAGTTAGCCTGAATGGATTCGAATTACTACTGTTGTTTTCCACAAACCGGCCGTAAGATAGGAACCAAGATTTGCTATATGAGCTCAAAGTGTTGTTATCGACTTATTGGACATCAATGTTATTGAAACGATTTCCTCCAAACTCGGAGAGTAATTTAAATATCCTTTTCTTTAATTACATGACGGTCACTTCAACGTCATGTAATGGTTAGCAAGCTTGTCTCGCTAGATCGTTTACAACTTTAATAGTGAGATTGATTCTCACTAGAGGCCCATACTTTCGGCCTTGTGTCACATATAAGCTATGCTTAGTATGTCATTTGAGCACTTTGACATCGTGTGATGGTTGGCAAGGTTGTCTCGCCAAACTAATTACGACTGGGTAGAGAGTTCGATCCTCACTAAATGCTCCATACTTTCGGCCTTGTGCCAAACCTAAACTATACTTAGTATGTCCTTTGAGCACTTTGACGTCTTGTAATTGTTAGCAAGCTTGTCTCGCTAAGTCATTTACGACTGAGTAGTCAGTTTGTTCCACACTGGATGCTCTATACATTCGGCCTTGTGCCACATCTAAGCTATGCTTAATATGTCCTTTGAGCACTTTGACGTCTTGTAATGGTCAGCAAGCTTGACTCGCTAGATCAATTACAACTGAATAGTAATTACAACTGAATAGCATGCTCCATACTTTTGGCCTTATGCAACATTTGAGCACTTCGACATCGTCTAATGGGTAAGTAAGTTTGTCTCGCTAAATCAATTATGACTGAGTAGTGAGTTCGATTCTCACTGGATGCTCCATACTTTCGGCCTTGTGCCACATCTAAGATACACTTAGAAAACCAATGTCTTCATTTACATGAGGATTATTGTTCTCATCTTGTCGTTATCACAATGTTTCGGCCGTTGATTCCCCGGTCGTTATCAGGTGCTGCTTATCAATCCAGGCTTTTGAAAGTGGACCATTTTGAGGGTAGATTTTCGTGTTCCACTGTCTTGTTCTCATTTTAATCCGATTCGATTACTGCTTACCTCGTTTCCACAGAGTCTAAATCTGCACTGCTCGGCCCAGGAATTGAACTTACATTTACTTCACCAAATTCACGAACCAATGCTTTATTCAAGAGGTCTGATTTTTTTCTGTGGTGATTTTTGTTGCTACTTTAAGCTGTTCTTTCCTTTATAATCTAGTGTATAGCCTCCTGGGTATGACGATAAACTACATCCAGCAGCAAGGCCTCTGATCGGTAGGTTTTGAGAGGCGTGGAACCACCTCTTAATTGCTGTGTCACCCAGGTTCCCCTGCCCTGGGTTGGAAACACCTGTTAGGGTCCCGGCTATTGGCAAATAGTGAACTCCCAAACTGAAGCTAAAACACTATAAAAGCATAAAAATACATTTTCATAGTAAAAATATCTGCAATACATTTTTTTAAAATTACCAGCAATAGATTTGACTCTCAGCAAAAACTCTTTCTGCAAAAATACGTCAATGAAATTTGATCTACAAACTGATTTCCTACAAAGAATACATATTCTATTCATACGAACATATCCTAAATAATCTTCTCAGCATTAAATAACCCATTGAGGTGTTGATATGCTGTAAAACAAAATAAACGAAATAAACCTAGTGGATAATAACAACAAAGATGAGGATAATGGTCCGCATGAAAATAAAGTATATTATGGTAATTCCTAATTCCAGAAATTTAGTCAGAAATTATCAATTCTTGAACAAATACAGGGCGTGCAAAAAGTTTGTCTGCACTACAAAAAATTATAACTTTATTTGTATTTGCGATTGAAATAATCTGGAAAAAATGTTATAAAGTTTAATGTACCTAGTTTTAAGTATAGCTAAAATAACTAATGTGATTTCAGGCATTACTGTAAATCAATTGACAAATGTTTTCCGTGAACTGCAAAATCGTATTACCCTTTGTATTGTATGGAGGACATATGGAAACTTAAATAAAATTTGAATAAAACCTTTAAAAATATAGATTTACTTCTTTCTAATCCTTTTTATAAATTCTTTCTATCGCAAATACAAATAAAGTTATAAATTTTTAAAAGTGCTCATGAACTTTATGGACACCTTGTATTTCTGAAGCTACGTTTGTAGTTTCTGTTCTTTGTCGAAATGAAGAATTTGTCTCTTTGTTGCAAATATGGTGGCATTTGAAGATAAAAGGAAAATGAGCGTTCATCAAATTTGCACCGTTTCTTCACAAAGAATAATGACAAAGGTTTATGTGACATTTGGTTCGTTCGAATTATCCTATTTTCTTTATATTTTAGATATCATTTTGTATATCTAGTCGACGCACGATGGGGTAATGGGTAGAGTCTTGGAATGAGAAAGCGAACAACTGGATTCAAATTCCAATCGATATACATTTAAAAGCAAATAAAGCTATGGGTTAAATAGGAAAAAAAAGAGTGGGTCCTTATAGCCTTGGATGGCAACCAGTCTAGGAGAAAGAAACCTCTGAACTTAACCCTGAATAGCAGGAAATTGTGGGACCTTATAACCTTTGTTAGCAAACCAAGACACCGAAACCTCTGAATTTAACTCAACCTGAGGTGGGTTGGGCTTCGTCAGACGATATTGCGCAAGACACACTACTTCTGCTATGGATGCGGCACATCTGGTACCCTACGACAATAATAGTATACGTAGTCTGTTAAACTTGGACCAAATATAAAAGATCTCACGTTTTGTCATTTGGTCAATTTCTTGATTGAAAAAAAAACAATAATAGTTCCAGTTTCTCTGTGAGACTGTGTTCAACAGTCTGAAAAAAAAACAAACTGTACACTCAAACTCTCGGTCACGATGACTTGCGAGTTCGTGCTAGCACAAAAATCGACGTCTCCCAAATAGTCTGTTCTACCCAGTTTCTCACAAGGCTTTGGTAAATACGTGATTTTAGCTTCGATACATTTTCCAAAGTTGTCGCACTCTGGGATTGCCTCGGGTAGATAATATCAAGAAATCACCCTCCTGATAAACTGAGCATGTCGACATTCGAACCTGGGTCTCATGGTCAGAAATCGAACCTTCTAACCACTCGGCTACGTGTCAATATTGTTGCATAAGTAATAAGACTATTAAAATCAACCAAGGTTTTCACTTTCGGGAGTGTCTTCGACAAAGCAATGGAATGATGGCCGGGAGAGGTACCATTTCCTGAAGTGACATAACCACAAAAACCAACGGAATTGAACGTAGAAATTACTGAGATTTCTCAACATCAACCCATCCTACGTGCTTTTGTCTGGGAAGATGTAAGTAAAATTCTATTAAGGAGTTTATTTCCTGTTTGTTCGGCAATTGCTATCCTGGATTGCCCCTCAGACCAAAGAAAATCAAAATGACCAATGGTGTTGTTAAATGAAATATTTGTTTTTTTTTTTCGACTCTATTCATTCGGTGTGAATTCATTCAGGCGGCTCTTGTTCAGGGCCGGTGGTCCAAAATATTCAAAAAACGGAAAAGAATAGAATAAAGGAAATGTGTGACTGTTTTGTTTACGAGCGTCCTGTTTATTCGTGCAGGTGCAATTTCCTTTCGACACATTCACCGCACATTCTTCAACTAGCAAAGGGTACACGATTTTGGTAAACTCGTCTATTTCTGACAGAACCCAAAATGACAACTTTTACGTAACTAAAAGATCATGCATCTAGCAGTAGAGCCCGGCGTTGCCTGGGGATGTAACAGTAAGAGACTGATCAAGTATCGACCATCATAAAGACTGAAAAATAAAATTGACAAAGATTACTGTTTAAGGTTGACGGACATGCATGTCTTAATTAGTTTTTGTTTTTTACGAATTGGTGAAACCCAAAACTCAAACAAAAACATTGTTTTCAATCGTTATGAGTCTACCGATTGAATAGAATTTTATTATAAACAATTGTCTTGTAAATGGAATTTTTAAAGCATTCTGAATGTAAAAATAAAGAAAAAAGTGTGCAAGACAATAAGAAACAGTACCTGCCAAAAAAAAAAAATGAAGTTTTGTTGAAATCGGCTGAAAAATGTAGGAAATCCGATCCCATATAAAAACAAAACGCAAACAACCAACCTGGGTTTTATAAGTATAACTCGAAGTGAGTTGTCCCCCTTTCATTAATGCCTCTTAATCGTGTTTTCAAATTGATTTTGTGCAAAAACAATTGTGTTTTTCCAAATTTGGCGCTGTTAGAACCACCGCAAGGTAATTTTACGTAGTCCTGTGAAGTTTTGTTGAAATTGGTTGAAAAGTGTAGGAAATCCGATCCAATATATAAACGTAACAGATACAAACACACACAGACACACACACACAATCTGCGTTTTATAATAAGTAATATATATATATATATATATATATATATATATATATATATATGTGTGTGTGTGTGTGTGTGTGTGTGTGTGTGAAAATATATAGAAAATAGGAAAGAACTCATTAGGTAAATAATCCAAAGTTCTTTAATATTTTTGTTATTATTTTTTAAAAAACAGTGCTCGATACAAAAGAATAGCCTAAGTATAATTATTTATTTAAAAATATGATTCCATCGCTGCATAAGAGTTCTCGTGTTTCAAAACAAGAGCCGAAAATTTCAATATAATTATTTGAATTAAATTGAATTAAAGTACCAAGCTCTGTTCCATCTTCAAGTGAAATTTTTTTTTTAGTTATTCCAAAAAAAATTTCGGCTCTTGTTTTGAAACATGATAACTCTTATGTAGCGATGGAATCATATTTTTAAATAAATAATTATATATTCCAGACGTGTTTCGATGCGTATCAATGCATCTCATCAGGCGATTGTAAATTACTGGCGAGTGAGCGATTTATTTAACTTTTAAACCAAAATACAAGCTCCTTTTACGAAAAGAGAAAAAGAAAAAGGGTGGTTATACGGTTCTTTTCTTTTTCATTTTCTTTTTTGTTTTCCTAAAAAGAGGTTTTATTCTGCTTTTAAATTTAAATAAATCGTTCACTAGACAATAATTTACAATCGCCTTTGATACTCATCGAAACACGACTGCAATTTTGTAGCGAATATATATATAAAGAAATATAGTTTTAAGGTGTGCTAGATTTATGGGATAAAGTGCTCAATATCAGATATAGAGTGTATGTAAATATAAATATAAAAGTGAACATTGAAGTCAACATTCACAGGCGACAGGCTCGACGCAATCGTCAGGCCGCGAATGCTCGATTTTTCCTCGGCTATTTATATATATGGGTCAGTGGTGTATTGTGAGTAATCTATTCTGACGGTTATTTTTACGGGAGTGGCTTGTTTGTTTATTTATTTGTTTGGGTTAATTTATTTTACTTATTTCATTTTCATTTTTTATTACGTATTCTATTTGTTTTCATTTTGGAGTGGGATTTGCTTAGGTCGCTTATTTAATAGTTTATTTTGGTCTGGGAAGATAATTAAAGTTATTTATTCGTCCTATGTTTAGATTGCTTGCCGTAGTTTATTTTGTTATTTTGGCGGGGGGGGGCAGTTTTTAACTTATTTATTTAGATTGATTAGTTTTACTTGTTTTTGCTAATTTATGTTTATTTTTATTAGTTCTAACGGTTATTTTAGCAGGTGCGATTTGTTAATGTGTTCATTTATTTATTTATTTGGATTAATTATTATTAGTTTTTTTAAATTATTTGCTTACTTTTTATTTTTATATTTTTATTTATTCTATTTGGTTTTCGATTTTTTAGTAACGTAGTGTTTTTTTTATCGATATTTAGCAGCTATAGCTATTTTTACGCCCAATTATGTATTCGTTGTTGTAGTCTATTCTGACGGTTATTTTGGTGGGATTGGTTTGTTAATTATTATTTACTTTATTTACTTATATGAGTTGATTGTTTTTACTTGTTTTCTATGTCTTTCATTTTATTTATTCTATTTCGTCTATTCTAACGGGAGTGGTTTGTTAATCTGTTTATCATTTGTTTGGGTTATATTATTTTACTTGTGTTTTATATTATTTTGTTTATTTGTATTTATTCATTTCAGCTTTCGATTTTTAAGTAACGTAGTAAAAATTTGTTTTCATGTCTGCATTTTGAGATGAGCTCAGATCGTTTATTTAGTAATTTATTTTGGTCTGGGAGAGTAATAATAGCCATTTTTCCTCCAAGCAAAGTTTGCAAGTTTTTGATTGATTGTTGTAGGCTGATGATCTGTTCCTTATTTTTATATCTTTGGTATGATTTGTATTTTGTTTTTATTTTCCCAGATATACTTAGAAAGCATTGTGCTGTTCGCGTATTTACTATGTGTGAAAGATGTTTTGTGTGCATAGTTTCTTTGTTTCCAGGGTCCTTCAGTTACTCCTTTGTATACTTTTTCTTCATTATCTGGTGTCGAATGAAAAATATCATTAATTGCTTAAGTGGCTCCGTTTGCGTTTCGGGTATACAAATATTAGATTGGTGCAAAAATAATGACGTAATAATGTCGTTTTCTGACGTAACGTCAAAAAACGACATTATTACATCATTATTTTTGCACCAACCTAATATAAGTTTGCAGATACAGGCAGCGGAAATCCGAAAGAGCGATGAACATTTCCAAAATTAATGTCATCTGCGGTTTCTGCCATACTGTCAATACCTACGTTGGCTAACGAATTACCTGGAGAAAAAACAGGAGGAAAATATGAATATTGGCGTGTTTATTTACAATTTTGATTCGAATGTGCCGCAGAAAGTACAACAAAAAATTCAAGAGGCGGATCTTCTGTCTTACATTTCATACACATTGTTCAAACACACACACAACACAGATAGGTAGATAGAACATATCAGATAGATAGATAGATAGATAGATAGATAGATAGATAGATAGATAGATATGAATAGGTTGAGATAGATGAAATAGATAGAAAGAAATAGACTAGGTTAGTTAACATAGATAGATAGATATTAATGAACAACTGAGATAGACAGAAAAGACAGAAATAGAACAAACTGAGATAGATAGATAGATAGATAGATATGAATAGGCTGAGATAGAGAGATAGATTAGATAGATAGATAGAACATATTAAGATAGATAGAAGGAACATATTCAGATAAACATATAGATAATAGAACGTATTCAAATAGGGACATATAAACATTGAGACAGGTAGATAGAAACAGATTGAGATCTAAATAAACGGATATATATATATATATATATATATATATATATATATATATATATATATATATATATATATATATATAAACAAATTGAGAAAGATAGATAGATAGGCACGAACAGACCGATATAGATTGTTATATATATATATAATAGAACATAGATAGATAGATAGATAGCTGTGAACATGTACTAAAATATTTTTAATGCAAACCATTACGATTGAATTGAGTATGAATTACGATACATAACCTACACTCGAGCATTTGTGCCTAACTCAAGTAATTGCAATAAATTCAAAAACCTGACTGTGGAGCAAAGATTAACAAATTGTTTTCACAACCTTTCAATACTTTAGAAGTTTTCTGTTCCCTCTAGTTGGTCCTACCTTGTCTTTTGCCAAACAAAGGATTATAAGCATCTATTACGGCATTCGTATCTCATATATATATATATATATATATATATATATATATGTATATATATATATATATATATATATATATATATATATACCCAGCGTATTATGGCTGACAGCAAAGGCGATACAAAAGTCGAACTGCCATCTTGCAGCTTATCTGGCACTGTTATTTTGCAATATATGAACACTTTGCTTCTCTCCGTTCTCGCCGAAGAAGTGATATTTTTCATCGAAATGTAAAGTGGCTCAGATAAGACGCTTACGGCTCAAAAGAAAAGAAAGAAAAAGAAAAGAAAGAAATATTATTTTGGACAGAGACATTATCATAATTCAAAACGAGGCCCGCGATTTGAGAAAAGTGGTTGTCTTAACTGGAAGAAGCAGTTTAGCTTTTGATGGATATGGCGTAAGTATGGTTTATAATTGTTGATGTGAAAAAAAAAGTATTTGTGTAGACTTTTAGCGCATACAAGATTAGATACTATATCCTAACCCTTCTTTCTAGTGATGGATTATTTGTTAAGATCCTTTTGACCGCAAAAGATTCATCGCAAACAAAGAAAAACGAAAGGTTCTCATAAATACCAGACAAACGCATCAAGTTGGTCACTGCATTATTGTAAAAGAAATGAGAAAAGATTCAGACGGACAGACAGACAGAGACATATATATTAGCGAACTATGATATAGATAGAGAAACAGTAGGGAAATGTGAGATTATCAAAATATGGTAGATATAGATAAGTTTAACAAAAATATATTAGCAAAGAAGAGACAGACAGATAGATATTAGCATAGGAGGAGAGACAGACAGATAGATATTAACAAAGGAGGAGAGATAAATAGATAGATATTGGCAAAAGAGGAGAGACAGATAGACAGATATTAGTAAAGGAGGAGAGACAGAAATATATTAGCAAATTTTGAGATAGATAGATAGATAGATAGATAGATGCCCACAGATTGACATTCAAAGAATCTGTAATGTCCGCATTAGAGCTTCCTGCGCGAATGCCAAGCAGTACAGTCTGTCTTTTTCAAATTTCTGGCGTATTTAATTGCGTCATGGTGATCTTTTTCTCACATATGGTGCCAAACTCATCCTACTATACTTGTACAGTCGACAAAATTGAAAACAAACAATGCGCATGCGCGAAATTAAAAATATAAAATTTCGACAATTTACCTATCGCAACCTGTATATATGAATAAATGTTTTCTTTGTACAGATACATTTTATTTATAGATTATTTTTTACACATACTCACACAAATATATGTATATATATATATATATATATATATATATATATATATATATATATATATATATATATTTATATGGTTGGATTGATGTGAGTTTGTGACCCTGGGTTCACGCTTTTGCGATCGTCAGACAACGTGAAACCCAGAGTCACAAACCCACATCAATCCAACAAAATATGTTAGCTCTATCTCGGATATTGAGCGCTTTCTAATAAGTACCGCGCATATAATATATAAATAATTATATATATATATATTCATTTATATTTATATACACACACTTTTCATACACACACACACACACACACACACACACATACATACATACATATATATATATATATATATATATATATATATATATATATATATATATGAAAAAATATAGTTTTAAGGTGTGCGACATTTATGGAAAAAAGTGCTCATGTATGTAAATATAAATATAAAAGTTAACATTGAAGTCAACACTCAGAGGCGACAGGCTGTTTCATGCTGGACGCAATCGTCAGATTCACGGCCTGACGATTGCGTCCAGCATGAAACAGAATGTCGCCTCTGAGTGTTGACTTCAATGTTCACGTTCATATATATATATATATATATATATATATATATATATATATATATATATATATATATATATATATATATATATATATATATATATATATATATATATATATATATATATATATATATATATATATATATATATAATTAGTTGTATTGATATGACACTATATACATTGCTCGGACTATCATCCTCAGTTTTGCTGCCATATTTATCACAGCCCAAAGAGTGTGAGTTCAATACCTGATTAAGGCGGTGGAGAACTTGGAGAGGGGAATTAACAGGAGTTAACTTATAACTGACATCCATTAGACACGACACGTAGAATTAGAACAGTCTACCCTAGCGAGCAAATAAAGGGTTCAGTTCGACATTTCAACCACCTGTGGGACACCGGAGCTTACAACCGCCGAAACGTTGTGATAAATATTGCAACAAAGGTGAGGATGATAGTCCGAGCAATGTAAATATTGTACATAATACCTCATCTCAGAAATATAGACAGATACTGTATGGATATGAGTTTGTGGCCCTGGGTTTCACGGTGTTGCCATTATTAAATCCCCAATTTGACTGATGATCGCAAAAGCGTGAAACCTGGGTTTACAAACTCATATCCATACAACTGAATATGCCAGCTCTATCACTGATATTTTGCACTTTCCACTAAGTACTGGGCATATAAAATGCATATATATATAGACATGTCGTAGATATTAGGAGGATTTGATATAATCATAAGTAAGTAATTCGTCGTGTCTAGAAGAAACCTCAACAGAATGCAAAAAAGCACTGGACGGCCGTTTCGACCTACATTTACAATTCATCGGCAGTGCACATCCAATACTGAGAATTGAAACCTGTACAGTTACGTTATTAGGCAAACGTCATACCAACTGTTCCAACGGGCCTCAGTGACGGCGAGGTAGCGAATCAGACTTGATATAGCGTCGCTCGATCACATATTCCGTGGTGGAATTCTTTGCTTTTAATATATGGGAATCATGGCAATTGCTTCGAGCATTCGCTGGTTCCCAGACTTCATGAGTTCAAGCGCCCTACAAAGCTGGCATCCCGCTCTCACCCTTCAACTGTCGAAACTACTAAATGTAGGCGTCTCTTCTACTCCAATAGCTGCATGTCTCGCACCTCTCGCCTGTGGAACTCCCTTCCCTATTCCAGTTTGCCTGAGAGCTATAATCTCCAACTATTCAAATGTAATGTCAATCGACATCTCCAGTTGCCTTGATCTATCCACTATTCTTCTCATCCTTTCCTCTATCACTCCTTTCTGATCTTGCTCCAAATCTTCTGTAACCCCTTGCGTCCTAGTGGCTTCCCGCCTTGCTTGGGGTGAAACGCTTAAAAAAAAAAAGAAACAAATATTGCTGTATAATTTCAGCGGTTATTTTTTTCTTTTAAAGAAATTACTCATTAGCTGCCGTTCTTAACAATAAATACTTCATTACTATTAAATCTTGAAAGATTAACCTATACCAGATAATCTCTTCTTCTGTGCACAGTGGTCAGTGCATAATCCAATACCGTGCATGTAATATAACGTTTGATATATAATCTCTCATTGTGGCTGATATATAAATTAAGCCTTATGATAGATATAAGGATGAATATTGTATGTATAGGATTCAGTATTAATTTTGATTTCACGTGTCCGCTAGGAATCTTGAGAGAAATGTTGTTTGTGAAAGAATGTCTCATTCTTTCCCGTATACTTTTTTTTTTTTTTACCTTTAAGGGTAGGTTTTCATTTACCCTCCAAATGGGTAATTTCTTTTTTTCGAACCATTGTTTTCAAAGAACATGAGCAGGAAAACTCCCTAAAACCTTGTGAATAATAAGATTGATACCATTCTCTTTGCAACTTGTTTGCCGAGAGGAGAAGATTGTTGAACGAACCGTCAAGCCTCTTTTTTTCTTGTGGGGTAGATAACGTCTTGTTTAAAAAGTGATAATCACAACAGGTGGAGTCGATAAATTGACAGGCTTTCAATGCCGTCAGTCACCTTGGGGTGCATTTTCACATAGAAACCATTGATTAATTAGAATTATGTCGTGGGTAACTTTGGTGGGGATAGGGGATTTGTTAGTTATATTTCATTGTGTTTCAATGTCGCTGTTGATAAATGCATTGAAATGAATCACCTCCGTCTTCTCTCTTTTGAAAAAGAAATCTTTTTGCGAATATCTGTTTATAAATTTATTGAATTAACTTCAAAAGGTCACAAGTTGGAGCACATCGTTACGCTGACTCCTTCACCTCTTCTTTGTACCAATATCTTCTGTGGATAATAGAATCATAGGTAGAATTGTCAGCCAGACACTTAACCCCTTTTCAGTCCCAATCGACGGTAGCGATGGCAGTCTACCCTGCTAGTTAACGCACAACTCTGCGGTAGAATTGTTGGATCCATTCCTTTCGTAAGTTTATTTCTGCAGAAATGAATCCAAAGAAATCGATCTGAATTTCAGCCTAGCTATCCACTTAGATTAGTCTGACACAAGGCTACAAGTGTGGAGTACCTCCAACCAGACTCACTAAACTACGTAATGGGCAACTGAGTATCATTTGCCAATCATTTCTCTATGTTGAACTTATAATTTACTTACTAAACATAGCTCACTCTGGCACGAGACCACAAAAAACTATAGGGGAATTGGTTTCCGACGCAAGCTGGTTCAGTGTCTCGTCATGGCGATGCGTTACAATGTTTTATTTGCTTAGTTGAGCTGTGTCTGAAAAAAAGGGCAGTTTTAAGAGACTCTGTTAAGCAAGACAAATCGTTTAACTATCGAACTAGTAAACTATCAAGTCAAATTGTTTAACTAACAAACTATCAAACAAGCTAGCAAGCTGACTTGATCGATCACTTTACATCTTTTTATCTATCGCGGTCTGTTCATATCTCAATCTGTCCATATCTATCTATCTATCTATCTATCTATCTATCTATCTATCTATCTATCTATCTATCTATCTCAGCACGCACAAATACATAGGCAGAGAGCGTGTTATACAAATAGACTTAGTGGATATCGATATCAACACTGCATCAGCTGAAGATAGGTCGAGGTTTGACTTTGTCAGCATACAGTGGTAATTTCTATGTCCATGCTGCACACACTCACAAGTATATATATATATATATATATATATATATATATATATATATATATATATATATATATATATATATATATATATATATGAGGACCCGAGCTCTCTTGAGAAAAGGGTAATTTTAAAAACAGTGGTTCCTACTGCTACTAACGCATTGCTCTTCCGGTTACTGACGTATTTCGCGTAGAAAACATTAAAATTTCCCTTTCTTTCTGCCGTGCGATGATAGTCTAGGTATAGGATCTCTGACTGATGACAAATCGGTGGGGTTTCGATCCCGGCTTGAAGCAATTGGACGTCTAACTACACTGAAGAGCTGTGATACAATGAAATAATCTCTCTGTGAATATATCTCTCTATCTATATACACTGTGGGGGGAAACAAATATTTTTAATTTATTGTATTTACAGCTAATGAATAAACATACTTCTTATATAATTAACTGTACACAGATGCATAATGACTAAAAAACGCAGAAAATGTTTTGATTTAATAGAAATAAATCCCATTTATTCATTTTAATAGGTGAAAAACGTATTCATACAATACGAAAAAGAATACATAATCTTCATTTAAGAAGAAGAAGAATACATAATCTTCATTTAAGTAGAAGAAGCCATTATTCACTTCTACAGCAACCAAACACTTCTTGTAGTTCTCAATGATTTGAAAATTTTAGTTGGTATTTTGTTCTCTTCTCCTTCGCATATGCTCTTCAGATTCGGTATGATTGTTGGAGCTCTCAATTGGATTTGAATTTTTAAATAACGCCACAGATTCTCGATTGCGTTTAAACCTGACGACTGATTTGGCCATCATGGGATACTAACATTATTTTGAGCAAGCCATTTATTTGTAGATTTTGCAGTGTGCTTAGGATAATTATCTTGTTGGAAGATCCGATCAGGAGAGAGTTCAAGGTTTTCAACCGAAATCATTCAATTTGCTTCCAAAATATTTTGATATGCTGCGGGATTCATTCCATCATCTATTACTGATATGTTGCCAGTACCTTTTCCAGAAAAAAACATCCCCAAACCATAATGCTGCCACCCCAAAATTTCACTTTTGGAACTGTGTTCTTTTGTTTGAAGGCATCGCCATCTTTACTCCATACATGATTTAGGTCATCTCTGTCTAGGTCACCTGCTGATATATTAACGATTATTGTGGATAGAATCTATTAAGCTTGGGATAAAAATGTTGAAGCTCAGATTGCTGATTTGGGTATCTCGAAAGCGTTTGACAGGCTTTGATATCGCGGTTTTCTTCACAAGTTATGATGTCTGTGGACGATTTTTTGAACTGATTGAATCTTTCCAATCAAATGGCGAAATGAAAGTTCTCCTGAACAGCTCCTCTTCTATAATCCTTTTTCAATAAAGCAGGTGTCCCCCAGGGCTCTATCCTTGCTCTTATTTGGTTCTTAATTCATAATTTTTATTAGCTACATTTTTGATGGCATCAGATCTCGACTTGATATTTACACTAATCACACAACCATTCACTCCTGTCTCAATAGTAATTCTGATCATTTCGATAAAGTCAAATTGGCGACTGATGTAAAACAAGAAAATGAGCTAAAGTGTTCTTAACTGCTGCAAATAATGGCATGTTTATTTTAAAGCATCCAAAACGAAACTACTCTCTGTTATTGATCTGTGATAATCCTTCCTGCCTTCCATAATATGCCTGATGCTAACCTTCAGGAGAGAGACGCATTGCGCCTTATCGGGTTAACAGTCTCTGCTGACATGAAGTGGAAAGAATCCATTGCTAATTCTGTTGCTATGAAAGTTGATTCATTGTGTCATGCTAGAAATTTTTTCTTTCCAGAACCTATCTTACATATAGATACCTGTATTCATTCGGTATACGTACCGTCTGAAATGAATTCTAAAAAATGAAAAGGCTTTCTTGAAGCTTTCATTTTTGCTTTAATTTTAAGCTAAACGATTAATATTTATTATTTCAAGTATGCAAAATAATCTGTGGTGCATTTTAAACAGAAATTTTATTGATTGGAATCTCTTTTTTTCAGTAAAATCGATAAAATCGGCCATTTTGACATATTTGCAAACAAAAGTTAATTCTCGGTTTTTCAAAATTTTTGCAAAAATAAAATATATATTTCTGAAAAGTTATTTGAGGAAAATTAGCAATTTTAAAGTTATATTAATCTGATTTGAAGCAAATAATACTTATAGCATAAAAATTTGTATACAAACATGTCATAACCATGAGGTCTTGTTTTTCTGACATGTTGATCGACCACGGTAGGGATGTTTTTAATTTCCAAATACGGTTAACACATTGTGGCTGTGATCAGATAGGTGTAACGTAAGACGTCTGGATCACAGGTTCATTAGAACCCATTTAAAGACACGCACAAATTTACCAGACTTCATTCGAAACATACTAGTAGAAAACACAAATATAGTGACTGCATCAACCACTAAAATGACTAAAAATAATGGAAGCTTTAATAATAAAAAAGAAAGAAAACCAACTCTTAACAAAATTAACTATGAACAAGGCCACAATGTGTTAACCGTATTCGGAAATTAAAAACATCCCTACCACAAACTAAGACATACACATAATGCACACCTTCAATTAAGTTGAAAAATCGAATCATCCTAGATAATGGCTAAAGGTATAGCCGAAAGCGCTCGGAAATATAAAACATTTGGACAGTTCTTACACAACCTTTGTCCAGAAAAGAAAGCTCTTGTTCGAACATAAAAAAATTAAATAAAAAGCTTAACCGTAGTACCTTGCCTGTCATTTTTAATGAAACATGCATAAACGAAGGATTGCTGCCTAAATATACAACTATATATATATGTATGTATATATGACTATGAACCTAAAGAGCCAGGCAAACCTACCTAGGTTTCACTGGCTCTTTAGGTCATATATATATATATATATATATATATATATATATATATATATATATATATATATATATATATATATATATATATAGTCTGACAATCATTTTAATATATTTTATTGTTATACTTTATTTATATTAACGCAAATATTTAAGTAAATGTTCTGTTTAAAATAAACTTTATTAACAACATTTACCGCGCTTAATGTCCGAGAAATGTTTATAGAAAAGATGCCCTCCGACAGGAATCGAACCTCTATCCTACACGGAACCGTCATATAGCCTGATGCGCTATACCAGTTTAGCTACAGAGGAGCATCTGGTTAGCAAGTTCAATTTAAAATTTTTTAAATTGTAGTTTAAAAGCAGTAATGAATTCAATATAATCTTTCCACTTCCTGTCAGTCGAGAATATAAGCCCGAGAAGTTACAACGACTCACTCTCATGCAGGTTAGTATTATATAAAATATGCTGATGGGAAGAAAGAAGGACTTTTTCAGGTGATTGATAGAGATATGTCCTGTTTTTGGAGGTGTTAAAATTAACAAGCCATGCTTTGCCCCAGTTAACAACAGACTATAGGTAATTTTTTTTAAAGATCAGTTGCTAGTTTCACCTTATCAAAGTGATCGGAATTTTCTTTTCTCGCATTGAGTTGATGACAATGAACTTACTGGAGACGCATTTTCTTAGCTTCTAAACATGATGTTGATTGATTGCAGGAGCAACAGAGAACTGATTAAACGCTAAATAGATTCGAGAAAATAAAATGTATTAAGAGACAGGAACATTTCTTTAGAAACAAAGGAAAAATATTAAGTTGCTCTGTAGTATTAGGTTGGTGCAAAAATAATGACGTAATAATGTCGTTTTTTGACGTATTCACGTCAAAAAACGACATTATTACGTCATTATTTTTGCACCAACCTAATAGTTACTCTCCTCAAAGAAAAGACTTGAAGGAACAGAGATATGTTTCTACGGATAAAAGCTCAGAATACCATCGACAAAGCATGTGAACAATGCGGAAATCTTAAAATAAACAGGGACTAAATCGAAACGTATACTTATAATCAGAATGAAAATTCTGGGATGGATAATGAGTAAAAATACTTGGAGAATTTAACACTCACACGATATATTGAAATGAAGAATACTATTTGAATATCATATCAGTTCGTTAATTTACCAATTCAACTGCCAGTGTGATGCTGTCTAAATAGCGTCAATGTTTGGAAGCACATACCAATAAATTTTTGCAAGGGCGAGCTGGACAATCTGTATTCGTGCGTTAACACAACTGGTTCGGTCATAGCTGAACACTTATTAATAAAATATTAATGTACTCTGTCCTATATGCAAGACATGTTCTCTGTAATAAAGAAAGCCGATATGAAATTTTATTTGAAGGTGTGAAATCTATATTAAGCCCTGTCAGCCATCCCTCTGAAAGTGATTGTTAGGTTTAAATATAAATGGTATTTGGTATATATTTATTATCTAGCGCTTTGTTGTTGTTAATTTTAGTCGCGGCGTACATTTGTTGTCCTCGATTGAGTATTGACGAGAGAGCACCGATGAACAGGTTAAGCTGTTTTTTGTTGTGTTTTTATTTTGATATAACCATATTACGGTAGTGCCATATTTTTTTCTTGCCCCGTTTTTGTTGTTTTCTTCTTGCTCTTTGAACACGCCTATTTTCATTCTAATTATTAAAAAAAAATACAGATAGCAGAACAAAGACAAAACGGATGGCATTGAGCGAAAAGTTTCTTAGAGAGCGACAAAAGACATTGATTTGGGAATAGGGCTTTTCGCCTACGGTACATGGACGAACGCATATTATGTTTTCTTTACATCTCTAGAAGATTTCGTTGCACTTAATGCCCTATTCCATTTTATGCACATCACATTTCAAAGACTACTTATTAGAATTTGTATTTTTAGTCAAACAATATGGGTCCAGTAGGCGACTGATCGAGTGGTTAGAACGTTTTTGCTTTCCGGTTTTCAGATTCAGGTTCGATTATCACCCTGGTCGACTTGTTAGGAATACAACTTGATGTTGTCCACCGTTCCCCGCTTGCTATATCACTAGAAAATGTTTGAAAACCATATCACGTGTTAACGGAACTATTCGCCGATGGTTGTGTTAGCACAAAGTCAAAAGTTTTCGTGACTGAGCTTTTGAATATACTGGCCTGGTTAAAACGGTTGATCACGTCAGAGAAAAGAAACTGTAAATTCCTGCTAAGCATAGTTACCATATAGTACTACTATTATTTGTTTAGCGGCACATCAACTCCTTAGAGGTCATTTAATACTGAAATTTAATTTTCTTGGAATCATTAGTAATATTTTTTACAAAAATATTTCTGATGATTTTTATTTTTCACAAAAACTGTATTGCTGGTATTTTTTTCTTCAAAAATGTATTTCTGGTATTTTTTTTTATTCAAAAATGTATTGCTGATAGTTTTTCTTCAAAACTGTATGGCTGGTATTTTTCTTCAATAATGTATTTCTGGTATTTTTTATTCAAAAATGAATTGATGATATTTTTTCTTCAAAACTGTATTGCTGGCAGTTTTTCTTCAAAAATGTATTTCTGGTATTTTTTTACTCAAAAATGTATTGCTGATATCTTTTCGTCAAAACTGTATTGCTGGCATTTTTTTCTTCAAAAATGTATTTCTGGTATTTTTTCTTCAAAAATGTATTGCTGATATCTTTTCGTCAAAACTGTATTGCTGGTATTTTTCTTCAAAAATGTATTTCTGGTATATTTTTCTTCAAAAATGTATTGCTGATATATTTTCGTCAAAACTGTATTGCTGGCATTTTTTCTTCAAAAATGTATTTCCGGTATTTTTTTTCTTCAAAAATGTATTGCTGATATCTTTTCGTCAAAACTGTATTGCTGGTATTTTTTCTTCAAATATGTATTTCTGCTAATTTTTTTCTTCTAAACTGTATTGCTGGTATATTTCTTCAAAAATGTATTTCTGGTATTCTTTTATTCAAAAATGTATTTCTGGTATTCTTTTATTCAAAAATGTATTGCTGATATTTTTTCTTCAAAACTGTATTGCTGATATTTTTTCTTTTAAACTCTATTGCTGGTATTTCTTCTTCAAATATTTATTGCTGGTATTTTTTATTCAAAAATGTGTTGCTGATATTTGTTCTTCAAAACTGTATTGTTGGTATATTTCTTCAAAAATATATTGCTTGTATTTTTTCTTCAAAAATGTATTGCTGGTATTTTTTTTTTCTATAAAAATATATTTTTATAGTTTTATACTGTTTTGACCCATGTTTTAAGTGATTAACAATTTCTCCATATTTGGGATCCTAACAGGTGCTACCACCACGAGTCAGGGTGGATTTAGGAACAACAGCAATTAGGAAACGTTTCCACGTACCTCAAAATCTCTAATCTCTCAATCAGAGGGCTTACTGCCGGATGAAGTTTATCGTCATACCCAGAATACAGTTACCATATAAGCTAAAGATCGAAACTGTGGGTGTTGAATAAACACAAATGTGCTTGAGCAGGCACCTGCAGCAGAGATTGGCGGGCAGATATTCATAACTGGATATGAGTGGTTAGACATTATTATTCATTCTGGCTTTGAAGCAAACTATAATTTCAATGGTAAAAAATAAATTGTAACTGGTAAAATCATGAATCTATGTCAATGATTTTAACATAAGGAATCTTCTGATCATCTTGCAAGACGTTCATAGTTTCTTCCTCAATTTAAATATTTATGCATATTGCCACGGAATAAAAATGGTTCAGAACTGTATATTTTTTTCTATATCCTGCTCGCGTATAGGACAATTGTTAATATATCTAGCACATAAATTATATGTGACACGCCTCGTGTATAGGTCGATAAACGGTTTTCAACCTCACCGGAAAATTAATTAGGGTAACAAATTATCATGTTTTATACCACATGAATTACAATTAACGAAGCATTAAAAGTCTACAAAAAATATTTAAATGCCATCAATCATCTTAATGCATCGTTCAAGCAGGGTAAAAGGGTGATTGCGTTTAAGGGTAGGAATGTTCAGAAGAAATATTTCCATTTATGTATCTATTAAAAATCAATTTAGATAAGAAAGTATTCGTTATACAGGGTATTCGGTATGGTATACAGGGTATTCGTTATACAAGGTGTTCGCAAACAAATTTTAACACTTGTGGATATAAAAACAAATGTAATTGCAAGTTATTAAAATACTAGCTTAAATGCCACACTACGTGCGGATTTTTAACCTACTGCCGGTGGAGGGTTAATTCGGACTTCGATCCAAAGCTAAAGAAACCCCCATACCATAAATCAAACGAAATAATAATAATAATAATATAGTCCGCAGCAAAAAGATTCAAGCACTGAGACGATAGATAGATAGATAGATAGATGAATAGACGAAGAAAGACAAATAGATGAACATACTAATATATATATATATATATATATATATATATATATATATATATATATATATAGTATTACACAACAAAATCCAAAATTACCTCATGTAATTACCTCATATAGGGGTGGATAGATCTATTTCAACCCAGGAAAACTTAACAACAGAGTTTATAAACTCTGGATCAATTTTTCGACGGCTGTCAAAGTTAAATTTCTAATTCGAACACGAACTCAGTCTGTACATCGAGGTTGAATAAGACTTACATAGATTTCGTCGGTTCCATCCACTCCTATGTGACGCAATTTTGGATTTTTTTGTTTAATACAATTTATTGGCTCTGTTATAAAGACTTTGAGCCCTTTTTGTGTATCAGTTTTCATATTACAAGAATCCACTGAGATTATATACCAACGGATTTATTACGTGTACTCTCTCCCTCTCTCTCCCTCTCTCTCTCTATGTATTATATATATATATATATATATATATATATATGTCTTAAAGCAGGGAACATTTTATTAATCGAAAATCTGACACAAAGCATCACCACGATTAAAAATAGAAATTTTAAGGGATCTTTTGTCTGACTTTCTTTGTTTCGACTCTTTTGGTCTGTCCGCGTTTCTGCCGTTGTATGCTCGGCCTTCTTCAGTATCAGTCTATATTTCTCAAATGAGGTATTATGTACACTATTTACATTATTCGAAATATTGTCCTCATCTTTGTCGCCATATTTATTACAAAGTTTCGGCCTTTCAGTATCTGTCTATATTTCTGAGATGAGGTATTATGTACACTATTTACATTATTCGGACTATTGTCCTCATCTTTTTCGCCATATTTATCACAACGTTTCGGCCGGTGTACGCTCCGGCCTTCTAGGCGTTAGTTAGATCCGATGACAGGACCCAAAGAGTGTGAGTTCAATCCCTGTTTAAGGCGGTGTTGAACTTTGAGAGGGGAGTTAACAGGAGATAACTGATAACTTACATCCATTAGACATGGCACGTAGAACTAGAACAGTCTCCCCCAGCGAGCGAAATAAAGGGTTAAGTTCGACATTCCAAACAACTGAAGAAGGCCGGAGCGTACAACGGGCGAAACGTTGTGATAAATATTGCAACAAAGATGAGGACAATAGTCCGAATAATATAAATAGTGTGAAAAATGTGTTACCATTCCTGGACGACAGAACTACTTTTTTCCTCACCAGTGTATATAGGAAGAACTAATTTCACGGGATTGTATCTCAGTTGGGACACTTTGGTTCCTGAGTCTAGGAAAATTAACCATGTTAAAAACTTAGTCATAGGGCACTGATGCGTTGTTCAGAGTGCAGATTTGATGCCGAAATTAGGGAAATTAACAATATCTTTCTCGCTAAAGGCTACCCGGAAGGTGTTATTAAAGCTAACATTATACTTAAAATTAAACTTAAAAGTTTAATGTAATTAAAACATTTGTTCTGCCTAAATCTCTTGTCTATATGAGATTGCTCTGGATTGGTCCCTTTAGTGAATATGATAAGATCTCATCTCCTGTCAAGCACTGTTTCCATTCAGTAGTGGTACGGAACATCTTTTCTACGAGGAGCGCTTTCCCATCTGTCCGGAAGGATGTCTTGCCGACCTATCAACAAAGTCCCGTTTTTTATCGTTTTAAATGTCGGTGTGAGGCTGACTCTGTGTGGGTGGCACAGCGCGTGGCTGGCTTCATACGAAGACATGCTCCATTACCACCCGGATACTCACATGCATATGAATCTGTTACCGGTTAGGTTTTAATGAGTTCTGTCACTTGTGGGTCCAATTATTCAGAAGATTTCTTCTCTGTTCGGCACAAGGTTTGGACGAAACATTATCTTAACATCTTAAAGGCGATTGTTATCAACACGTCTTGTCCGACTCTGTGTAGGTAGAGGGAGTTGAAACATAAATTGTATCTCTTCTGCGAGTCTTTTTAGTGTTCTGCGGAACTTTTTTTTTCTTTCCATTCCCCAATGTCTCTTTCAATTCTTTTACTAAGAGGTTTTTGTTCTTTCAATAGTTTCTCTCTTAATTCCGACGATTTTCTTTCTGACGAAGCGTCAGGCGAAAGATCCCTTAAAATTTCTATTTTTAATCGTGATGATGCTTTGTATCAGATTTTTTATTAATAAAATGTTGCGTCGGTTAAGAATATTGTTTAGATGTTGGCTCTAAAAATCTGTTGTCATATATATATATATATATATATATATATATATATATATATATATATATATATAAGTGTGTGTGTGCGAACACTGAAGTCATCACTCAGAGGCTACAGACTGTTTCATGCTAAACGCTATCAAGCCCGATGATTGCGTTTATCATGAAATAGTCTATCGCCTCTGATTGTTGATTTCAATGTTCACTTTTATATTTACATATGCTCTATCTCCGATATTGAGCATTTCATCCAATGAATATAGCTTACCTTAAAAGTGTATTCCTATATATATATATATATATATATATATATATATATATATGTAAAGGAATAAACTTTTATACATATATAAAATTTATAATATAATTTTATATATATATATGTATATAAAAGTGAACATTGAAGTCAAAACTCAGAGTGGGCAGGCTGTTTCATGTTGGACGCAATAATCGGGCCACTGAATAATGTAAATAGTGTACATAATACCTCATCTCAGAAATATAGACAGATACTGAAAGGCCGAAACGTTGTAATAAATATGGCGACAAAAATCTAATACAAAGCATCATCACGATTAAAAATAGAAATTTTTAGGGACCTTTCGTCTGACGCTTCGTGATGATTAAAATCGTTGGAATTAAGAGACAAACTATTGAAATAACAAAACGTGCTACCTGACGATTGCGTCCAGCATGAAACAGCCTGTCGCCTCTGAGTGTTGACTTCCATGTTCATTTCTATATTTATATTTACATACGCTCTATCTCTGATATTGAGCACTTCATCCAATAAATATAGCACAACTTAAAACTATATTTCTTCATCTTTGTAAATATATATATATATATATATATATATTATAGGGTGGCAATAAAGTCCCTATACAGTTACTTATAATAATAATTAAGACAAAACAATTAATCAACCGTCCAGAAATTTATAATTAAAATGTTTCTGGTTAATTCTGATTAATAGCAATCAAATGATACGGTAAACAAAAGTAAGTTAATTGCCGATACTCTTCGAACTGCAAGACACCTGCTTCAGTGCTTCAAAGTAAGTGTATATAGACCTTATTGCCACTTCATATATATATATATATATATATATATATATATATATATATATATATATATATATATATATATATATCGAGAGAGAGAGAGAGAGAATAGATAGAGAGAAAAAGAGTATAAATCGGGAGAGAGTCAGGGATGGACTGTATTAAAGCAGCGCGTGGGACAAATAATCATTAACAATTAATACAGAGATAATTGCTGGATCGGTTGATTGATATAGATAGATAATTAGATATCAAGAATTTATAAATGTAATTATTGACTATATATATATATATATATATATATATATGATCGTCATTGTGAAGAAATTATTGTAACTCCTATTCTCAATAATCTATTGTAATAAACAAAAGCACTAATTAGCCAAGTCTTGCGGTCGTTTTTGACTGTAAAATATTCACACCTGCTGGGCATCTACATCGGCTTATCTTCAATAATCTGTTATGGCGAAAGAAATTACGAATGTTATCGCGTTAATCACTCGCTGAACGCACTTAGTGATCTTTTTGGGCAGCCAATCCCAACATTATATCTAAGGAAGGAAAGAGGCGTAGCTTTGGGGCGATATCGCAAGTTTGAAATATTCTGTATTACTGTTATTAGCCCAACATCACCCGCGCCAATAATGTTGTTCGCGCCTCTTTTATCACGTTGATCATCTTAATGGCCGCCATTTGCAAACTATAGAGATTCATATCTGACCCTGCAGGACTTAATCGAAAAGAAGCCTTTTTTGGGGGTTGGGGGGAAATAGAGAGTGAAAAGTTGTTTTTTTTTTATATACGAAACCGGATAAAAGAGACAACATATAGGAGGTAAAATGCAGAAGAGGAATTAGAAGATGGTATAGTGAGTAATAAATTTTTAAAAAGTCTTGGAAAGAGAGTAAATAAAAGAATGCATGCGCGTCTGCGCATGCGCGTGCAAGGTGAACGTATTTAATAGAAAGAAAAGGAGTGGATACGAGTTTTAGAGAGAAGTGAAAAAGGAAAAGTGGGAGGAAATAAAGGATAATGTACAATTTGAGAGGAAGAAGTGAAACGACTGTATAAAATAAGCAGCATAATCAAGAAGATAAGCTATTACATATCTTATACAATCTTCTAAAAGTTGAATTATTAGGACAAAATTTTAAAACTAACTGTTGGATATCGACCAATCCAGAATAAGGTTCCTCGATTTGGAACCCATGTGCATTGATAAGGAGCGGCTGTAATCCCTCGCTTCAGACCTGAAATATATTTATCACTCAAAAAACACCCCCCCCCCAAAAACTGAACTATTCACATCATTTTTATTTATGCTGTTTGAATGTAAAGTTAGCCTAACAGCTATCGGCGTTTAAAGTGGAGGCGGCGAGGCGGGTTCATAGTCTCTTGTAACCACTTTTGCACTAATGACCTTGGAAAAGGTATGAATCCGTCTTCCCTTCTCTCCCCACAGCCATTGGACATAAAACTGCGCAAACTCTGCTCTCAGCACTTTCGCACTAATGACCTTGGAAAAGGTATGAATCCATTCTTTCACCCCACGACTTCTATTGGATACATAACTGCGCAGACTATGCTCTCTCCTCTTGAGCGGCTGCCAGTCTCGGCGAAGGATTAAAAGGAATTCAAAACCGAGGCGAAGGGAAGATGCTATATTATCTTCCCGAAGAAAATATAATATAATAACACATATATATATATATAATAACAATGTTATTATAACAATGTTATTATATTATGTCAATATAATATAATAACAACTTTTCTTTCTGTTGAAGAGAAGTAATGCATCCATTGAAAGCCTAAGCAATGTTTCTCAATATGGGACGCATGCGTAGGATGTGCACAGTTCGGCTTACTATACCAACAGAATAAGGGGACAATTCGAGAATGAGTTTTTAACAATGAATTGTTTTCTAGTGAGTCTGAGTGAGAGTGTTAATCTCAATGCGTGCATACATAAAAATATTTTGTGTGTATGTACGTAAATGTATATTTGTCATACAGGGTAATTCGCATCTGTCCACACCTCGCGAAGTGATGGCATGACTTTGTAATGAAACCGTAATTAAATACCCAAATTCAACGACCATTGCAAGAAATTTGTTGTTACCATTTCTATCTTCACATTTAACTGAGTGTGTCTTTAGTGCTGTAAATAATTTGTTATTGAAGAAAAGAAATCAACTGGATATCACGAAACGAGAAGACTTGAGGCTTAAGTTGACTAAATTGGTGCCTAATATAAAATCTATCTGTAGCAGGCATGACGCATAAGGATCTTTTGTGATGAGCTCAAATTTCACTTTGCATTATTATTTCACGATTAAAATGAGAATGAGCTTTCATTCAAATATTTTATATTTCTGCCTTTCAGTTTTCTATTATGTTTTGAACTTATATATATTTAACTGTCGTTTGTTTTTTTTTTAATTTTTCTCTTTCATGGACACCGTGGTCTTTGGAGGCTTGTTTCGAGAGAGAAATTAATGGCTTTTTAAGCTTCCTTCACGTGAATTGCAGTAAAATTTTGAACATGCAAGAATTTAATATTAGGGTGGTGGGGACACCAGAATTTTAGAAATACCAAAGTGGGGCATGGCTCAAAATCGGTTGGGAACTATTGCACTATAGTCTACAAGACAAAAATCAGGCCATTATGCTATAGAGAAAACTAAGAACTAAATAGAACAAAATGTCTTCTAGCCAAACAAGTTATTGAGTTGATCTCTATCATGTGTCTAAAATCATTACTCTCATTAATTTTGAAAATAAATAGTTAAAATTTATTTTCCCTTTATTTATCTTGTTTTTCGTGACGTTCATTCTGTACAATGGCCGGGGGTCATTCGAGGTAGAGGGTAACTTTTGGAGGCCATTTGTTTGTATAGGAGTGGAAGGTAACGGTTATCCCTAGCTTTAAACAGGTTAAGATTGTAATGATCTGGGAAATATTCCCTTGGGAGTCTGTTCCACACAACAGTGATTCGCGGGAAGAAGCTGTTCGAATGGAACTTACTTCTCACCGATGAAATATGGAGGACGGGTGGGTGGTTTGCTACTATGTAAATGGCATGGCGGGGTCGTGACTACTTGTTACTCGGAGAATACACGGACATTTCTAAGTTACTAAACTTTGTTTCATGAGATATGCTACGGAGTCTAAGTTGAGTAAGGACAGCCTGTTGATGACCTAAATCATTCGAGCGAGTAACATTCATTTAGAAAGGGAAAGAATGATTAAGAAAGACTCAAGTGTTATTGTTTTTATTTTTTTTACAGAAGGTTCACCCTGTACAAGGCCCGGGGACCACTCGAGGTAGAGGGTTACAGTAAGATGCAGTTTATACGAATAAAAGGATAAGATATCGGCTAACCTTAAACTTGAACAGGTTAAGATTATAGTTATCGAGGAAACATCCCCTTGGGAGTTGGTTTCACAAAGCAATGGTTCGTGGGAAGAAAGTGTTCGAGTGGAACTTACTCATCGATGGAATACGGAGAGAATGTGGGTGGTTTTCACCAATGTAGGTGGCATGGTTGGTCCTAGCCATGAACTGACGGAACCAAGGAATACATTTCAACCGAGGACTTTCCATGGAAGTAGCAACAGAACAATGAGAGACTCTCCACATCCCACCTGTGAGAGAGAAAGGTTGGAGGATGGAAAATGATTGGTCACCTCGAGGAATCTGAGACGCGTTTGGACTCTATCGATCCTGGAAAGTGAGGACTGGACAGCCCCTGTTTAAATATGACAACAGCGTTCCATTTTTGGCATGAATTGGCTCTTGTACAAGTAGAGGATAGTACAAAGAGTCAGGTACTTTCTGGAGCGATACAGGAAATCGACCCATTTTTCTGAAAACATTATTTTCTAAAAAATCTATATATGCATACAGAATGGTAGGTCTCATTCTATAAAATAAATATAAGTGAACAAAAATGTGTATCCAAAATCAAAAGAAAGTATTTACACTAGGGTAATAGAATCCCTGACAACCGGACTAAGAATCCTTCCGGGTATGAGGAATTGGTTACAAAGTTCTGATATGAGGGATTCCGGATATGAGGGATTCCGGATATGAGAGATTCCGGATATGAAGGATTCCGGATATGAGGGACACTAAAACGAACAAGCTGATTGCTGATGTTTCTTTATACAGTAGAATCCCTGACAACCGGACTAAGAAGGCTTTCCGGATGTGAGGAATTGGTTAAAAAGTCCGGATATTAGGTGGTTACATTTTAATTAAAATAAAAGAACTGAAATCAGGTTTAACATTTATTTTCAATGTTTTATAGTAAACAAAATAAGCTAATGGCGAGTGAAATATAACGGAATTGATTTTAAGGAAAAATAAATAAATTATGTAATGTTAATGAAAATTCATTAAACTAATAATGCCACGTATGCAAAAAAAATAATGTAATGAGGATTTTTTAATCGCTGTTGCATGATGATTCTTTCTCTTCTAATGTCGTTCTCAACTTTTACTGCATTTCGTTTTGATTTTGTTCTTGAAATTATTTAAACGAAAGACACTTTTTAATTCTGCATTGCGTTACTGCAATCGTCATAGCTGAATGCTGGCTTTCTTTCCATAAAACTGACAACCTTTTCAATATCTTTTTCAATTTCAGTCCAGGTTTTATCACAATCATGTTTTGTTTTATTTCCTTGTTCATTGTGACACTGTGAACGCTGGAGAATAGTTTCTTTGGAAGATTTTATTTCATACAATGTTGACTTTCCTATGTGGAACCCAGCCATTCGTTACAATGAACTTTCACCAGTGTCTAGTCTGTTTAAAATTTCCACTTTATGCGATAACTCCAAAGTTGTTCTTTTCCTCTTATTCTCATCATCTTAAGCATTGGAACAAAAAGGAACTCCGGAGCGGAGATAGATAGATAGATAGATAGATAGATAGATAGATAGATAGATATATAGATAGATAGATAGATAGATAGATAGATAGATAGATAGATGGACTAGGATCGATAAAGAGACTGGGATATATATATATATATATATATAAATATATATATATATATATATATAGATAGATAGATAGATAGATAGATAGTATAGGATCGATGAAGAGACTGGGATAGATAGATAGATAGATAGATAGATAGATAGATAGATAGATAGATAGATAGATAGATAGATAGGATCGATGAAGTGACTGGGATAGAGAGACTAGGATCGATAAAGAGACTTAGATAGATAGATAGATAGATAGATAGATAGACTACGATGGATAAAGAGACTGGGATAGATAGATACGAAGAGGCTTAGATAGATTGATATATTGATATATGTTGACTAACCCTAAGTATGTATAAGACACATCATATGTACTTAGCGCATTTAATCCTTACAGAGAACCAATCTAAAAAAACCCAAAAAACACGCCATCTAATTTTCTTTTATTATGACATTGTTATTATTTAATAACAATCAGTTGACAATCAGTCGAGTAAGTCTCAACTCAATCATTACCTTCTTGAATTATAAGAAAAGCCTTGACAATGGAAAAAAAATTGGGGTAAGAGAGAGAAAAAGTGGCTGAAGGCCGTAAAAAGGTTAGGAAAGAAAGGAGAAGAGAAACTTGTAGGGATGGGAGTAAGAAACAAAAATAAATTTCATTAATCATTCAAATCTTTTCCCGCCAATTATTTGATAGTGCTATTTTATTTTTTATATATTTTTCTTAAATCCTTCCCCACCCCCAAAGCAAGAGTCAAAAAGGTGAAAAGTATCCAACCCACCACTTTTTGTAATTTTCCCTTAAAAAAAAAAAGAAAAGCTCAATGTCTTTTGTATTCACCCGCAGCTCTTTTCCTCTTCCGAGTGTGATTGTCCTCATAATTTTCGTCTTGCCTTGTCATTCAAATATTTCGCTAGTTTCTTTGGAGCCAAGTAATTCTAATGTTCAGCGAAATTAGGCTTTTATGATTTACTTCCTCTTTTTTCAAGTGCAAACAAGTTTAGGGAGAAAAAAAAAAAAAAAACTAAACACCATGAAATATTAACAAAAAAATAAAATAAAAAATAAAATAAAATTAAACGGAAAAAAGTATTTTGAAAAAAAATAATGTCAACCATAATTTTTAAAATATTCCTCAGGATTAGGTAATCATAAGTGTGATTTACTAAGATTAGTATAACACAAGGTTAAAACGAGTGATATTACGGGTTTAAATGGATTGGCGAAAAACTGATCGTGCTACGTAGATATTATAAGTCTTATATAAGTCGTAAGAGACACACACACACACACAAATTCCCCGATATATCCCCCAGATATAGACTGAGATAAAAAGTTATGTATGTATATATATATATATATATTAGGTTGGTGCAAAAATAATGACATAATAATGTCGTTTTTGACGTTAAAAAATAGGTCAAAAAACGACATAATACGTCATTATTTTTGCACCAACCTAATATATATATATATATATATATATATATATATATATATATAGAGAGAGAGAGAGAGGGAAAGACAGACAGACAAGCAAAGAGACACAGAGAGACATATTTTCCAAGCGTAGCTTAGATGTGGCACAAAGCCGAAAGTAGGGGACACCCAGTGAGGATCGACCTCACTACTCAGTTATAATGGTTCTAGCGAGACAATACTAACCATTACACCACCTCGATATATATATATACACACACACACACACACACACACACACACACATATATATATATATATATATATATATATATATATATATATCCTGACGATTGCGCCTAGCATGAAACAGCCTGTCGCCTCTGAGTGTTGACTTCAATGTTCACTGTTATATTTCTATTTAAATACGCTCTATTTCTGATACTGAGCACTTTTTTCCATAAATATAGCACAGTTTAACAGTATATTTCTTCCATTGTGTGTGTGTGTGTGTGTATATATATATATATATATATATATATATATATATATATATATATATATATATATAATTCCTGTAGTTCACTGCTACGAAGAAGCAGGATATTTTTCTACTGATGATGGCCATACCAGCCGAAACTAGTCGAGAAACCTAACTGAAATAATAAAATCAAAAATATTAATATACAATCCAGTGTGTATGAAAAATTTACTTTTTCCTTATTTTCTATCGTTCAAAACATATATATATATATATATATATATATATATATATATATATATATATAAGGATAAAGAGATATGAGCAGGCTAATACATATAAAAGCTACTAGATAAATTATAGGTAGCTTAGTCTTGTCTTTTGTCACTATCCAACTCCGCTCCGAAGAATCGTGGCATATTTATGTGACCACGAAACTCCGAAGTCAGCATAAGGGAAATATTAATTAAGCGAAAACACTTTTTTCATCTTAATTCTATTAACGCCCTATCTCTATGACATTACGCACTTGACCACAAAGCCTGCTTGCTTTAAATGCCTTTCTATTAGAAAACCATAGAAATATCAGCAATTCTGGTTTCAAAAACAGTCTCTCAGACTAACACTAATACACCCCCGTACACGCACACACACACACACGCGCGTGCACGCACACATATATATATATTTCGATTCGCATTTAATTCTTTCCTCTCGGTAACCAAATAATTT
>OZ010573.1:15369870-15409870 GCA_963932145.1 Acanthosepion lycidas
GCCCCGACCCTCAACGACCCAAAATGAGATACAGGTCACGTGATCGTGAAGATTTGTCGGCCTAAAAATTTCCAGGAAAAGGAACCTTCAGGGTATCTTGACACACACACACTCACTCACTGCTGCTACGAATGGAGCACACGCCCCGACCCTCCACGACCCAAAATGAGATACGGGTCACGTGATATGAAACTCTTAGGAATGAAAAATGTGTTAAGGGAATTATTTTCATGGTTCTTAGCCGAAAAACATGGTGATATTTTTGAAAACTTACTTAGATCTCGGGAAGTTTTTCAGAAAGCTTTTTCACTATTTACATTGTTCGGACTCTCGTCCTCATCTTTGTTGTCATATTTATCACAACTGGATCTAACTAACGCCTTTATCCACTGTGCCATGTGTCCTAGTCCGAAGAGTGTGAGTTCAATACCTGGTTAAGGCGGTGGAGAATTTGGACAGGGAAATTAACAGGAGATAACTGATAACTGATATCTATTAGATATGACACGTGGAACTAGAACAGTCTATGCCATAGAGCGAAATAAAGGGTTCAGTTCGACATTCCGACCACCTGACGAAGGCCAGAGTGTACAACGTCCGAAACGTTGCGTTAAATATGACAACAAAGATGATGATAGTCCGAACAATGTAAATAGTGTACATAATACCTAATCTCAGAAACATAGACAGATACTGAAAGGCCGAAACGTTGTAATAAATATGGCGACGAAGATGAGGACAATAGTCCGAATAATGTAAATAGTGTACATAATACCTCATCTCAGAAATATAGACAGATACAGAAACCTTTTTGTCTACAAAGGTGAATGCGCGAAGCGATCTAGTCAGATATTTGACAAAACTCGATTTTCGGCATCGGAATAGGCAGACATGGAAGATTGTTAATAATTTTTGCCATAAAATTAACGAAAATGCCTTGTTTTACAGAATTTGGATTCCGATTGAAAAGTACAAATGGAGTTTCGTAAAAGCGAAGAAACGTAAAGTGAACTCTTGTAAAACAAAGAATAACTGTATGATATGAGAGATTCTTTTTCTAGGTATCAATGATGCGATCATGACACTCGACATGAGAGTGTAAAAATATGTTTTTTATACCAGCAATATATTTTTATAAAAATTATTACCAGCAAAGAATTTTTGAAGAAAAAATTATTACAAGCAATACATTATATATATATATATATATATATATATATATATATATATATATATATATTTTTTTTTAAATATTACCAGCAATAAAAATCTTGTCACCAATAAATTACCCATTGAGGTTGATATGCCGTAAAACAAACCAAACCAATTAGCATGTTTAAGTCTAGGCTAAAATGTTTTCTTCCCTGCATATACATATAAACTCTGCCTATTACTCAGTAAACCTTGAGTAGCTCTGGGCCTTGTACAATTGCACATGGTTCCAATTGAGAAATGTAAAAGACAGAACAGATACTACACTTTCATCCCATATAGCAACCAGTAACGGTCACACATAAATAGTAATATTATAGATTGTTTCTTGTCGTCGTCATGATGGAAGCTTTAATGGTAGTCTTCTTACAATAATTACATCATTCTTTTTTTTTTTTTTATAAAGAAACTAAAAAAATTGCAATAAGGAAATAAATCACTGTGCTTGTCCCGAATTTGCTTTCAGTTTAAAAAAAAAATGAGTTCAGCCTTGTGTTTGCAAACGTGACCAGAGTTTAGAAGTGAAATTTGTAATAAACAATAAGAAAATGAGAGGGTCTGGAGACTAAGCAACAAAAAAATGTCGACTGGGGTGTCCCACCCCATTCTTCCCCAAAGCAACTGTGCACAAAAAAAAAAAAATAATTAAATATAAACAACAATAATGATAAATTCCAGCCTGAACGTCACTGTGACCTCGCCCCCCCACCACCTTTATAAGTTTAATACAGTTCTTGTTTCTTTTAATATCCCGATAAAATTGCAAGAGTCATTCGGACTATGTAATGCTTTTTCTTACTGCTTCTCTTCTCTTCTCTCAAAACGTTTCAGCCGATCCATTCTACAACTTTCTTCGAGTATAAAATATATAAGAAAAGAGGTGTCTCTTTAATACAAAACTAAAGAAAACGACTTAGGCAGCTGAGGATGACGTGAATTGTTGTGTCAGCGTTTGGGGTAATAGCAAATTTAGTATGAGGAACTTATTGATTGGTTTTCTACAAATTATGAACCCTTTGTTTACTGATCCAAGACTTACCGATTAATCCATAGCTGGGGGAGAAGAGGTGGATTCATACTCTCTATGTCGACTGGCTCTTGGGTCTTGTACAGGGTGAACCTTATTTAAAAAATATCTTTTACATATTTGTTGTGGCATGTTAGAGGCCAGAAATAAAGTCAAGGAAAGGAGGTAGGTTGAACATGTGTATTGAAATAACAAAACATATAGACAAAATAAGTGTTATTAGTCCGCAGATAGAAGTGTCCGTCTAAACTGACAGGTTACACTGCGTCCCGACAGCCCCCAACGAAGGCTGTATGTGGCACAAGGCCGAGTTTAACGTGGGTTTCTCCGAGCCCGTAGGCTCGGCCAAAAATATCCCCTTAGAACCCGCATAAGCGTGTTCGGGATCTGTCTACCTCCCAGGACGAAACTTTGCCCTTCGGCAAAGCCTCGTCCAGGTTCATCTCTGCCAAAGCAGAGAGTTCGACAGAAGTCGAACACAGTCAGAAAACTGCGTTCAAACTGCCTCCTTAGGAAGTCTTGCAGGTTAGTATTTATGAAGGAAGAAGAGTTCATTCTAATGTAGATAGGTCAACAATAAGAAATATTTATAGAGTGTTAACATCTGAAGTAGAACAACTACATTGAATCTATAGCTTCATCTTCCTAAAGGAAAGTTTGTTCTCTGTGTCGCGCTAGAAGGTTTTTCTCACCGGAGTCCATCCTTCAAATCTACAAATCAACAATTCGTTCTTTCATGGTATACCGCTACCATATATAGTCTGTTACCCCCGCTGTTCATCTCGAGGTCTTCGACAAAATCCAATGGTTGGTCCTGATCTGGTATCCCTGTCTGCTGTCGCTCTCTCACTGACGTGTTGTGGTTTCGCTCTGTCTTTTCTACAAGTATTTTCATGGCAACTGCTTCGACGAGCTACTTTCACTGGTTCCCAAATGGTATGAATTTAAGCGTGGTACTAGGTTGGCATCTCGGTCCCACCCTTTCATTGTCGAAACGACTAAATGTAGCCACCTCTTCTACTTCAACAGCTTCTTATCTCGCACCTCCTATCAATGGAACTTCCTTCCTATAACTTACTTCCCTGATAGTTATAATCTTCAAATATTCAAATGTAATGTCAGTCGACATCTTCTAATGCCTTGACCATGACCCTGTCCTTCTTTTTATCCTTTTACCAAACACTCCTCTTCGATCTTACTGTCACTCTCTGTAACTCTATGCGTGCTAGTGGCACTCCCGCCTTGCTTGGGGTGATTTGCTTATATATATATATATATATATATATATATATATATATATATATATATAAAGAAAGAACAGTAAGATATATAATCCGGTGTTCTTATAGATATTTTTTAACCTTGGAAACGTGAATTATGATTATATCTGTGTCTTTAAAATCCAGTAATTTTAAAAGTTACCCCAAAATTCGCTTGAGGATGAAATGGAACTAATGTCTTTAATTTAATTACAAAATCAAATTCAGACCTTCTAATTTGGAAACATGGTTATAACTGTGTAGCGGAAAAACCATATTTTAAATCAGTTAATTTATACTATATATATATATATATATATATATATATATATATATATATATATAATTATTTATTTTAAAAAAAAATTTATAACATAAATATGTTATAAAATCAAAATAGACATTTTGTTTCAACACCCTCGATGTCTTATCAAGTGATCACTTTGAATGCTCTACTTTGTATTGAGCACTCTTTTAAGAAGAGTAATTGTTGGTTATTGGAATTCATTCCATATACACCAATCATATACTTGGGTATATATATATATATATATATATATATATATATATATATATATATATACATACACTTTAAACTGATATAACAGAGAGCACAGCAAAAGTGAACGAGCTGGAAGGCGTTTTATTGGATCCATAAAAACTTTTGAATTCCTGCTGAATAGTTGAGATATCACTTCGTTAATATTGTAGATCACTTCACAGTAAGCTTTGTAGCTTCTCGGCAAATTTCGTAAGTTACTCACGGTAACTGACGCTCGTGAGAAATGTCTCTCTCCTGAAAACTGTCTGGGAACGATCCAAAAATGCCCAAGGATATTTTAACCGCACACCCACTCGAAAGGAAGGTACAAGGCCGAGTTTAAAGTGGTAGATCCAGGCGTTCATGAGATAAAATTGCTCAGGACCCATTGGCATGTGTAATAGAATGAGAAATCGGAGAGTCAAGTTCGAATTCCTTACATACGCGCAAATACACTTGGGAAACGTATGACTGGATAAAAGCAGTCTAGACGGGATTGGGTTCCGTTATGTTATTTTGTGCAGGACACAACTCTGATGCTATGGCTGCAGTACATGTGGTGTTTCTAAGACCCTTAGATATTACGGGACTAGTAATCATGATCTCTTTGCATATACCAGTTCCGACCAGGAATTAACACTTGTTACCTCTCGAGGAAATGATACTGCCTGAAGAGACAGGCTCCTTGACCAAGAATACATGAATCCTTTGAGAGATTACACTTTCTCTCTCATTTTCATTTCGAATGCATCGTCGATATTATTATTATTATTATTATTATTATTATTATTATTATTATTATTAACTTTCTCCTCCGTACATTCCCATACGGCGTCATCACCAGCGACATATTTAACGGAGACAATAATTATCTACGTTCTCTTTGAGAGAAATATGTTAGGTAATATTTAAATTGTATAGTGTTTATATTTTCCTTTCATTGATAATAAATTACAGGCTAGGTGAGTAGCTGAATGATCGATTGATTTGTTTTTTTTACGGATTATCAACCTTTTTAATGTTATTTAAAGCCGAAACATATTTGCAAAAAGTTTTTGAGATAATTATGATTTTCTGATATAAGTCTTACTATTTAACCCATAGTTTGGAGAAGAAGAAGTAGATTCCTATCTTTCCCATGAATATGCCCCGTAAGTTAATATAACATATTTTTGGATTGAAAAAAATTTTTGAAATGATAATTATTTTCTGATACAAGTCCTACTATTTAACCCATAGCTAGGGAGAAAAGAATTAGATTCTTATTTTTTCCATGGGTATTTGCAAGAAAGTCAATATAGTGAATATCTTTTTATTCTACATTGAAGTAATTAGGGATATATGTAGCGGTCTATCAGTTTCCTCGTTTTCTCTAGGTTTGTCCTAGCAGCTACCTGACGTGAGTTTTACTGGAATTGTTCACTGATACCCAACAGAAAATTAATTCACTTTGAGATTAGATGCATGAAAGGAACCTGCTTCATTAACAGAGAACATTGCTTTCTGTCATGTAATGGGAATGAGAGTAACTCTCAGTGGACTAAATAAATTGGATTGAAACTCAAAAGATAGATATATTTTTCCTATCTTAACTAAAAAAGAAAACATCTACAGAGTGGTCCGAAAGTTTTGTTATCCCTACATAAGATAATTTTCTATTTCAGATGGCTACAGTTTGGAAGAGAGGTTGCTTGCAAGTGTATAGGCACATGGTTGTGTGTCTTGGGGCAAGAGCATGGAAGATGTGCAATATGGCTTCAGTACAAGATTCAGCAAACCAGCTCCTCTGAAGAGGACAATACTGCAATGGGGACATAAACTGTTTGTCACAGGATCAATTAAGGACAAACCGAGGACAGGATGACCCTCAACACGAAGGGTCACATGTGCAGAGGTGGAGGCATCTGTGCTACAATCACCCAAGAAGTCATTACAGAAACGGTCTTCTGAGCTAAGAATTCCCCAAACCACAATGATAACACAAATAACAAAGGATTTTGATTTGAAATCGTTTAATCCATCAGTCGTCAATGAAGTAAGTGATGATGACATGGACAAAAGATGTGTGGCATGTGGACGATTAATTAATTTATTTCCGATAATCCCAAAACCTGGAAAGGTGTTTTTCTCCAATGAATATGCAATTTACCAGAGTGGAAGGGCTAGGAATATTTATTTCTGGAGCAAAGAAAATCTGCACTCTTATGAAGAAATGGAGAAAAAGTAAAAAAAAAAAAAACTCTGTATGTAATGATTTTGACCGCCATATCGAGTAAGCACTTGATAGGATCGTATTTCTTCAAAGATCTCTGTTAACCAGCAGATTGAATGTTGACCTAAATGATTGTTGATTTCAACAAGATGATGCCTCACTCCTATGTGCTATCATCGTCAAATCCATCCCTAACTTTTACACTACAGAGTTATCGGCCTTTTTAGCTACCTCATTTTACTATCATTTACAAATGTCCAGTTCAAAAAGTGTTTTAATTGATATATGCGTATTTCATTTTTTAATTTTATGATTATTTTAAGCATTTTTAATGAGATTTTTCCAGAAGGACATACACATTTGAGGTCGATAGTTATTTATCTTAAATTAAAAATAAATGAATATATTAGGTTGGTGCAAAAATAATGTTTTTTCTCACATATGTTACTATGTGAGAAAACGACATTATTTTTGCACCAACCTAATATAATCCTTTGATGGCACCAATAATCAGAGAACTTAAAACGAATACTCAGTTACTTATTTTAGTGCATTATTTAACATCATTTAGTTTCAAGAATAGATCACAGTTCGTTATCACCAGTGCTTAGTACTACTGTCTGTTGCGAAAGGTAGCTTCCTATGACTCAATTACATTTACTCTTCATATACTTATGGGCAGTATAACCACTAACTTCAAGTGTATAGGCACATGATCGTATGTATTCTGACAAGAGCAGGGAGGGTGTGCAATATGACTTCATTGGAAGATTCGGCAAACCAGCTCCTCCGAAGAGGACGATATTGCTGGTGGAGGTGAAAAGACTTTGGGATCACCCTGTACTTCTAGGTAGTAATCAAACATGCATTTTCTTTTCCACAATGTACTTTTACCGCTCGGCCATGGAGATAATTACAGAAAAACAACGTTCAATTAGCCCTTTTATTTAATGCACCTTTCAGTTAGTAAGAAACAACAACCCAGGTGAGTATATTGTTTTTCTCCCGTCTGAACAGTCAAATTCTGACACGAGCACCTACAGTTCGATAGAGAGCCTGCTTGCTTGCAAGTGTATGGACACAATCGTGTGTATTCTGGCAAGATTCGGTAAACCAGCTCCTCCGAAGTGGACGTCACTGCGATGGGAGTACAAACTTTTTCTCACAGGATCAATTAAGGACAAACAGAAGACAGGATGACCCTCAACACGAAGGGTCACATGTGCAGAGGTGGAGGCATCTGTGCTACAATCATCCAAGAAGTCATTACAGAAATGGTCTTCTGAGCTAGGAATTTCCAAAATCACAATGTTAACACACATAATATTATGTTAGAAGAATTGGATGTTATAAGGATAATGGGGATAAGTATCGTTTGTTCTTTGTCTTGAATAGGTGAAGATTGTAGCAGTCGGATGAGCATGCTTGCAGTAATTTGTTCCAATTTGGAAAAAAAAAAACTGTTTTCCAATAGAAATACGGGGGAAATGACGGCGATTTAACTCTATAAAGGTGGCATGGCGTGTACTAGTTATAAATGTTTGAACTGGTGGAGCTAAAGAATAAAGCGCTCATCTGAACATTTACTTATGCGAATAGTGATAGATTTATAAAGGGTTTTGCGACGTTGCGTCTGTGAGGAAGAGCTTAACAAATGAAGAATCGCTTCTCTCACAAGACTGCGTGAATGTTATTAAACTTTATCAAAGCTGGTAAGTGAAGAATGTATAGCTCCAGCCCACATATGGCAGCAAGACACCATATTTGGCCTAATCTTTTTATTGTAAAGATAAAGCGTGACTGAAGATGTCAGCCATTTTTTTTTTGACAGAAAGAACCGACTATTTCTTCTCAATGTCTTTAGCAATGGTCAAAAAAAGCGATGTGAAATTTTGCCAATTTTTGAAGGAAAGTGGATATGCTTCCTGGAAAATAAACTAATAAAAGACAGCTGCTTTTAGTAAAATAATAAATTCTTATGTTTACAGTTTATAATTGGTTTATCGAATAAAATCTGAAAGAAAATGTGTAAAATCGTATTAAACTAATATGAAACAAATGTTACCTTACTGATGTAATAGAAATATTGCATTTCCGACCCTTTTTAATATACTCGGATCAAATAGAATACCTCGAGCTCCTTGATAAGATCTTGATAAGAAAAATCAGCAATATTATTGGTCCTGCTCTGGTGGGTCGGCCTCAATCACCATTCCACAGCTGGAAGGTTGCATCTCTATGTCTTTTCTCTAATTATTTTCATGGTAATTGTTCGGATGAGCTCTTTTGCTGTTTTATCCCTCCACAGACAATGAATTGTGCATATGAGGACTAGTTAGGATATTCATAAAGACAATGAGGTATTACCTATATATATATATATATATATATATATATATATATATATATATATATATATATTTTAAATTGGTGCGTCATTCGTGCAATCCTTAAATATTTATGTGTCCTCGTTGATAATGGATATTTGATTAAAGCTGCATCGTTGACAATATGTAGTGACTGAGTTGTGGTTAATGAGATTCGGTCGCTGCATAAGTGATTGTAATTTGAACACAATTCATAGATATGATTTCAACATTTGGTTTTTAAGGCGTACAGACCTGCCCTGCTTTGGAGATAATCACAATCTTCTCATGCTCTACATAATGTAATAAATATCAATGGCTTTCTTTTCACGTACAGGGTGCGATGGATAAATTGACGGCTAAATTACGCAAAAAAAAAAATAACACTGACATCTCATTTTAACATATATATTTACCAAAATGAAACAAAAATATCTTGGAATACTAATGAGCAAAATGTATTCACTAAAATCACTATTGGCTTCAACCACAGCCTCCAGACAATTACAGAATCTTCTGAAACTCTTCTGGGATATTTTCTTCTTTAAGTTGGTGAATGTTGTCACAATGATTGCCTTCAGTTCATCTTTGGTATTACAAGCTGTTTTGTTGGTCTCTCGCTCAACTGTGCCCCACACATAATAATCAAGTGGGCTGGAGAGTTAGGTGGCCAGATGTAAGAATCCAACGTATTATCTAAGAGAGTTCATACTATTATCTAAGATTTGAATATTACATCCCTGTAATGGTATCCACCACGCTTTCTCCCAGCTCCAGACGACTGCGGAACCAAAACAAAACACCAGGAGTGAGATTGCAACTATTCCAGTTGATCTAAGTCACACTATATTTAAAATGAGAAAGACTTCTTGCATGTTCTCTTCGCGGTGGTGACCATAGGGATGTAATATTCAAATTAGTAGATAAAATGTTGAAATCTATTATAGTGATTTTCCAAGCATAGCTTAGACATGGCACAAGGCCGAAATTAGGGGGCACCCTGTGAAATCGAACACACTAGTCCGTCGTAAGTGTTCTAGCGAGACAAACTTGCAAAGCATTACACCGCCTCCAGGTGTCCATATAGTGATTCTTCAAGCGGAGCTTAGATGTGGCGCAAGGCTGAAAGTAGGGGGCACCCAATGAGGATCGAGCTCACGAGTCTATCGTGATTTTTCTAGCGAGACAAGCTTGCTAACCATAACACCACCTCGAGGTTCCTATAAAATATTTTTTTAAGCGTAGTATAGGACCGAAAATCTGGAGCACCCAGTGAGGATTGAACTCACTATTCACTGGTAATAGATCTAGTGAAGTACGCTTACTAAGCATTACACCACGCCGAAGTGTCCGAAACCGCTTTCTAAGCACAGCTTAGATGTTTCATAAGTCTGAAAGCATAAGGCACCCTGTGAGGATTGAACTCCCAACTCAGTTGTAATGGTTCTAGCGATACAAGCATGCTAAACATTACACGCCCTGTTGCAGAATTGTGTGTATATATATATATATATATATATATATATATATATATATATATATATATATATATATATATATATATATATATATATATATATATATATATATATATATATATATATATATATATATATATATATATATATATATATATATATATATATATATATATATATATTTTTACATGACAGACCGTGGAGATGTTCTCTGTCTTGTCCCTTTTTTGTGTGTGTATATGTCTTGGTGCTTATGTATTAGAATCTGACTGCGTTTGTTTTACGCGTGAGTTTAGGACCCCATTTACACACCATGACGATTAAAATGTATACATTGTAAAAAGACCGGATATTAAATATAGCTAAAGTAACTTCAATGAAAAAATAAATTGAATAACATATATATTTCTTCTTTTCTCCTCAGTAATTTTATAGTTGTAAACTTGATAGCGAATAAATGTTAAATTTTGATTTTGTAATTAGCAGTTTTAAATTTTAATATTAAATTTTATCATATAATTTAGTAATTATTCGTTGGAATAAATTATTTTTTAATACTAAACATCTGAATAGATATTATAACATGACTTCGTTATCGAGCTTTTTGAATTTTCCTGTACTTGTGTTCTGATTGGTCCATCTAGCCTTTGTAACAACGTTTTCCCCTTGCGTTGAATATTAATTAATTTGAAACTTTTAAAACCATTTATTTTGCATTCAACGTCATCACTTGATAAGACACCGAGGGTGTTGAAACAAAATGGCTATTTTTGTAGTGATTTTATAACATATTTATGTTATAAATTTTTTTTCTTTAAAAATAAATAATTATATATATATATATATATATATATATATATATATATATATATATATATATATATATTAGGTTGGTGCAAAAATAATGTTTTCTCACATATGTTACTATGTGAGAAAACGACATTATTTTTGCACCAACCTTATATATATATGTGTGTGTTTGTGTATTTTTTGCGCATAATAATATAAATTATTAATGCATATATTGCATTTAGTGAATACAAGTATTTGAGTAGACAACTTTTATTTAAACTACATAATTTCCGTCAGCCGATCTGTCTCTTTCGAGTCTTTTAATAAAAAAAATCTCCTTTAGCAAGGCTCGAAACTACATCCCAATTTATGTAGCAGAAACAACCGGTTATACTTTTAGACTGCTCAACCACAAAGATCATAATGTCAAATATGTACCAATTAGCCGTATGATAGGAATCACACACATATATATATATATGCAGGTATAGGATTGGTGTATACGGAATAAATTCAAAAAAAAAATACGATTCTTAAAAGATAGAGTAGACCAAATATAATTTATTCGAAAATTATAGATATATTATAAAATCAATACAAAAATAGCCATTTTGTTTCAGCACTTCTGTTGTCTTATCAAGTGATAGTGCTGAATGTAGAGTACTGATCCCTGTTTATAAATTCCAGTTTCATAAGATCTTTTTTAGTTTTTACAAGCTTTCGTCTGCTCCTACAGACATCCTCAAGTATAGAAATAGATTTGTTCGTGTTTTTTACTTCTCGGTAATAAGAGGACAACGGAAATATAGATGTAATTCGAAAAAATGCTATGAGAAATGTGTGATTATTTTAGAACGTGCGATCGCAACGCTGAGTTTAAATTTTAAATTTAAGGTTGTGCGTTTTTGTTTTGGGATCATATAATTCATATACAGGTTCGGGATTAGTGTAACTTATTGAAATTGTTTGCGAGATGTATTCTCGCCATTTAAATCATTAACCGCTATATTTGTTTTTGTATGAATGATTCATGTAATTATATATATATATATATATATATATATATATATATATATATATTATGATGTTATATTTAGTGGATACACGTATTTGAGTAGTTATCCCTATTTTTAAACAGTGTATATTTACGTGTATCGGTCGGTGCGTCATGTGTATTAAAAAACCTGATTTCCGGATGAGTTCGAACCTGAGTCATATATCCAATGTAATAAATTGTAACCATGGAATATTAGTGTTTGAGCCTTTTTTATTATATTCTTACCCTGTCCTGGACATTGAGTTCTACCTGGATTCTATCCTCTTGGGAATTTATATATATATATATATATATATATATATATATATATATTGACCACTTATGTTATCAATATATATATATATATATATATATATATATATATATACATGTATTGATAACATAAGTGGTCAATATATATATATATATATATATATATATATATATCAATATATATATATATATATATATATGTATGTATATATAAACATTTTTATACTTTTCCTATATATATAAATATATATATATATATATATGAAAAGTATAAAAAATGTTTAGATATCAAAGTAATAATGTGAATAAAACTTTTTTTACCGTTTTGACTAGTCTATATCAGTCCTCCTGTATGGCAGTGAATACTGAAGAATCTCCCAAAGATGAAGAAAAGACCTGAAGCAACATTAATGTCGTTCCACAGGAGGATGCTGAGGATACGAGGGTCCAACATGTCCGCATAAATAAAGTGTTGAGGATATCTAAACAAAAAGGAAACTTGTACTTAACATTAGGAAGAGGGTGTTGAACTGTGCAGGGCATATAATGAGGAAAGAGGACTTGGAATATTTGATACGCACAGGAGTGACAGACGAAAAAAAAGTATGACCTATTTAGTGAGCTTGAGTTGATTGATATCGGAGCAAGGTTTAAGTGATATAACAAAACGACAACACTTATGAAGAGCTACCAAGGAGAGCAAATTGTGGAGAGTCATGATGACTGAAGTGACACAGCACAAAGAAGAAGAAGACGAAGAAGATGATGATGAATAAGAAAAAGGCGACGAAGAAGAAGATGAAGAAGAAGATGATGATGAAGAAGAAGAGAAAGACGAAGAAGACAAAGATGAATACGAAGATCAAGAAGACAAAGAAGAAGAAGATTATGAAGAAGACGAAGAAGAAGACGAAGAAGATCAAGAAGAAGACGAAGAAGAAGACGAAGAAGATCAAGAAGAAGACGAAAACAAAGAAGAAGACGAAAAAGAAGAAGAGGAAGAAGAAGAAGGTGAGCTTTGTCAATCATAGAAATGATAGGTCACATAGGAAGGCTTTCATTGTGTAGACCAACTGCTAGGAAAGTTGCTTCAATGTGTCGTACTAGACATTTTTTCTCACCTGAATCTATCTTACACACTTATAAGACTCTCACTCCGTCCATGGTTCAAATATTGTTGCCACACCTGGTCAGGTGCTCCTGCTATATGTTTAGAGATTCTTAATAAAATCCAGATAAGCCTCTGTAATATTATTCTTCCTGACTTGGTATCCCTGCTTCAATCACTTTCCCTTTAAATTTTTGTGCATTTTATAAATTTAAACGCAGTACTAGATTAGCAACTAGGTCTCATCAATTCACAGCTGAATTGGCTAGATGCAACCGTCTTTGTCAACAGTTTCTTCTCTCACACTGGAGTGGAGCTCTCTTCCTGCTTCTTGCTTTCCTACTTATTTTGATCCTCAAAACTTTTAATGCAATGTCATTTGTTAACTACTGCCTTCATGATTCCTCTTCTTTTATTTTTATTTTTCCTTAATAATGTTTTCTTTTACTTATTATTTCACCCGCTGTAACCCTTTGTGTCTTAGTGGCTTTATTGCCTTGATTGGAGTGAAATGATTAAAAAAAATCCTGCGTATTTTAGAGTGGTATTCGATCAACTTTCACCATAATTTTTCATTGCCGTTAAATTTCTAATTTTAAATAAAAGATTATATCAATATAAAGGATATAGTTTACAGAAAAATACATTTAGTCGTAATTGGTTTGACCATAATTTCAGCTTAATGTAATTTTGATTAAAATGGAAAGCAATTTAATGCGAAATTGCACTGAATTTTAGAAGCTTACCCGGTAAATATCCGTCAAGAATCATAGAACATATCTCGTTTTCACGAGAAAGCATTACTAATAAAATTTGGTACAAATAAAAACAATTACGATAAAAATAAAAATAAAAAGCGATAAAAATAAAAAAAAAGCGATAAAAATAAAAAAAAAAGCGATAAAATGCCGAATTAATAACAAGCAAACTAGATGTTGATGTCCAAGCCACAGTTTTTCTTGAGTCGGAAACCTCAAGCTAGTTCGGTTTTTATTATTAGGTTGGTGCAAAAATAATGACGTAATAATGTCGTTTTTTGACGTTAAAAGATACGTCAAAAAACGACATTATTACGTCATTATTTTTGCACCAACCTAATAATTTCACTTCTTAGATAAAACAAAACAAAACGAAAAAAAAAAAAAAAAACAGGTAGCGCAACTCAAACACGTGTACCAACTAAATATAATGTCTATATTATACGAAATATATACAGAGAAGAAATGCTTGTTACTTGTCGCGTATAAGTTAACATAAATCATAGTTTAGTTCATGCAAGAATCAACGGAGGTTTTTTTGAGCGATCACATTCGGCTATTCGTTTCGCCATTATCAAGAATTCGGATCTTAATGTTCTCTTTATTTACTCAACTTTAACAGTTTTATAATTAAGAACAAATGCTGGAATCAAGATTAGTCCTCAGATCAGCATTTAAATGATACGTTAAATCGTACATTTTCTGATGACTGTCGAAATTTTCTCTTGTAGTTGTGTAGATAAATGTTGATATTTAATATATATCTATTGTCAAATGATCAGAATGGCTCATATATATATATATATATATATATATATATATATATATATATATATATATATATATATATATATATATATATATAAAGACATTTTTATGGTTATACATTCTTTTTATAGATACACATATTTAAGTAAATGCTCTGTCTTATAATAAACAGTATTAATAACATTTACCGGCCTGAATATCCAAGAAATTTTCATAGAAAATATTCGTCCTCCGGATAAGAATTTCTCGGACATTCAGGCCGGTAAATGTTATTAATAATGTTTATTATAAGATAGAGCATCTACTTAAATATTTGTATGTATAAAAAGAATGTACAAACATAAATATGTCTTAAAATAATTGTCGGACTTTGTCCATTTCATAATATATATATATATATATATATATATATATATTCGGGGACATATTTTACTTTACCTTATTTACAGGGCGTGCCAGTTAATTGAGAACATATTGTAATTTAAATTTAAAAAAATATATTCAATAGGGAAAATAGTATTCTTTAAAAACACAATTATGCATATTTTGTGTTAACTTTTCTTCGTCCTCCTCGGATTGGTCGGTCACGTGGCACTCAATAGACAATAATAGTCACTTTCTTGCCAGAGTGTACAATCTTCTGGTAGACATCGTTAACAAAAATATATGTGACAGGACATGTGAGTAGACACAACCTCTCGCACCATGATATGGCGGACTTGTGAGTAAAGTCATCTTCTGTAACATCGATTAGTTTGTTTTTTTCTTTTTTAGGGTTGTATAGAAGAATTGTAAAATATTACTCTACTTAGTATGTTCTCCTTCTAAGTTATGTATTAGGTTGGTGCAAATGTCGTTTTCTCACATAGTAAAATATGTGAGAAAACGACATTATTTTTGCACCAACATAATATATAAAATGAGAATAGCGCCAATCACTTTAAGTTTTCTCGTTTTGTTCTTTGTTTTTTCATTTCTGGAATTTGTCAGAAGTCTTTCTTGTCTTCAGATTCAGTGAAATTGCTGAATTTCAGGGATGAGATGTCATCATTGTTTTCACAATATATATTCGGACTATTGTTTGCATTTTGATTTTCTCTTCCACAAGTTTTCGGCCTTTGTTCCTTCCAGCCTTCATCAGGTGTATATCGATCCGAGTAACCTATAACTGCAACCTTTATTTAATCTATGGGGTAGACTGTTCTCGTTTCACTGCCATGTCTAGAGGTATTTCGTCTAGTTCTTTTTGCTAGTATTATATATATATATATATATATATATATATATATATATATATATATATATATATATATAGACGTTCTTTCTTTTTTTCTTCTTTTTTTATTGAATAAATATGTATTAACCCCTCCCGTTGTTGTGTTACTGTTTTTTTTTTGTCACATGATCATGTTTTTATGTTGTAGGCTATTTATATTCTGTTCTAATATTGCCTCTTTGGCCGGCGTACCCTGACGATCCTAGGTAGGTTTGCCTGGCTCTTTAGGTTCGTAATTAGATTTGCTCTACTTAGTGTATTTAGCACTTTGCTTAGTTATTTTTACTTTACTCGTGTCGGTGTTTTTTTTTTCTTTGGGCTCGGAGCTTGGATTCTAGTCGATTGTTTTCGCCTGAATTTCATGTTCTCAGTTCTTTCTTTTTATTCCTTATTTTTCCTTGGGTATTGGTTTCTTCATTTACAAGCCAAAACACCTAAGGTTTTTCCGGACGAGTATACTTATATAGAGATTTATATATATATATATATATATATATATATATATATATATATATATATATATATGAAGAAATATAGTCTTAAGGTGTGCTATATTTATGGGATAAAGTTCTCAATATCAGAGATAGAGCGTGTGTAAATATAAAATGTGAACATAGAAATCAACACTTAGAGGCTCTAAGTGTTGACTTCTATGTTCACTTATATATATATATATATATATATATATATATATGAAAGGGGCCATTGAAGTCAACAACCAGAGGCAACACTCTGTTTTATGCTAAACGCAATTGTCAGGTGCATTGTGTTTTTGCTTGAGTATTTACATATACAGGTCAATGATGCATTATGGATAGTCTGTTGTAACGGTTATTTTGTTAGGTGGTAACGGTTTTGTTTAGAGTTATTCTAGGAGATATTGAGTGGGAATAACTGTGGATGCGAATGCATATTTTTAGCCGTTTATAGCGTTGTTACTTAACATTTTTTAATTATTAATGATTATTTTATTGTTGCTTGTTATTACTAAGTTTTCTTGTATTTATCTGTGCGTACGTGGTTTGTTAATTTCTTTCTGTGCTTAATTTATATACTTTTTTATTTATTTTATTTTATTTATTTATTTCCGTTTATTTTTATTTGTGTTCAGTTTTCGATTTTTAAGTAACGTAGTAAAAAATTGTTTTCGTGTTTCCATTTTGAGATGTGTTCTGATCGTTTATTTAGTAGTGTGTTTTGGTCTGGGAAAGTAATTATAGCTATCTTTTTATCCAGATAGTTTTTACAGTTTTTGAATTGACTGATGTCGGAGGATGTTGTTTTCCTTATTTACTATAATATTTTTGATGTGATTTGATTTTTGTTTTCAATGTCCCTGATATGTTTATAGTTTCTGGAATTGTCATCAATAGTCAACTGAACGTTTCCATTAAAGTAGACTGATGAATATTTATGAGCGTTCTAAAATTTCAAAATTTTGAGTAACTGTTTAGAAAGCATTGTGCTGTTCGTGTATTTTCTATTTGTAAAGACTTTTTTGTGTTCGCAGTTTCTTTGTTTCCAGCGTCCTTCAGTTATTCCTATATATATATATATATATATATATATATATATATATATATATATATATATATATATATATATATATATATATATATCTTCCATTGCAGAACACCTTATAAATCGACATAATTGTGCTGTTAGTTTTAGTGCGGACGCTTTTACCATCCCACTCAAATTACCACCTGAAAGTGTTGGAAGCAATCTATATTTTATCTTTAAAGCTTTCTCTTTGTAAACAGAAGGACTTTATATTAGGCCTCCAACTAATTACCATTTAAATTTTTTCCCCACCAATAAACTTCGTCAATTGTTCTTTTTTTATTATAGAATTTACTCTATTTTCCTCGATTTAGCTCTGTTGAGAGAGGTATGAAACCGGTTAGCTAAGCCGTTTTTCATTTTTTACTTTTTATTATCATGAGGGGTAATAATAAAACTAATTTTTGTCTATTCATGGCAGTGATAAAATCTTGTACCACCAAACACACACAGACACACACACAGACACACACATATATATATATATATATATATATATATATATATATATATATATATATATATATACTTCGTGATCTGCTGATTTTAGAGTGGCTTGGTATATTACATTGTTCTGCAAGCAATTGTCGTTTAAGGAACATTCATTCTTTGATCTGCAGTACATGTGTGCTTACTTTGTTCTGGTGGTTTTGTTGATTGATTTCCTGTTGTGTTTTTCTATTATTTGCATCATGTTCTCGGTGCAACCATAGCTGAGTTTTACTGGGTGTTTTTTGAATATCTTGTTTAGAGTGCTTGATGATGGGAAGTGTTTGAGTACGAGTATAATGAATATTTTTTCTTACAATTCCGTAAATTCTCTAGTAATACTATCTAAGCTAAGAACGACTATGAAACAGCCTTAGAAGATAGTGAATACCGGACAACATTCTCATAAAAAACACACAGCACGAAAAAGCCAGCAGAAAGAGAAACATCATATGGTTCAGCATACTTGACAATAAAAACGTAAAAAAACGTAGGAAAATATTCATACGATTAAATGTCTGTTCGCCTCTGAATGTATGAGCCATGATAATCGATGACAGGTCATACATCTTAAGATAATTCATTTTATTATTATCCTAGCATTTAGAATTTGTTTGCAGTTGGCACTCATAGCACGTGACATACAATCAATATCTTAAATAAAACAACAGAATGTTTAGAATATAATGTTGTATTCTTAGAGAGAGAAATAGTTAAAGACATATACTTTGCTAGGAGTAGTTTAGATGCGGAACAAAGCCGAAATGCACTAAATAGCGATTTGCTGAACGTAACTAAATTGCGACAAAAGGCCGAAGATATGAAGCACTCAGTGTGACTCGAAATTACTATTGGAGCCCCTTCTGTTTGTCTCAAGGTACATGATAAAATCCAGAGGTGGATATGCAATGTAATTGGCCCAGATCTGGCATCTCGTCTGCAGTCGCTTTCTCACAGACATGCCGTCGCCTCCCTCTGTCTTTTTTACAAATACTTTCACGGTAACTACTCCGACGAGCTGCTTTGGCTGGTTCCCAGACTTCATGAATTTAAGCGTTCAACTAGGCTGGCATCTCGCTCTCAGCTTTTTCCCTGTTGAAACTGTTAAATGTAGCCGTCTCTTATATTCCAATAGCTTCATGTCTAGTACTTCTCGCCTGTGTAACTCCCTCCTCTCTTCCTGTTTCCCTGATAGCTATAATCTCCAATTATTCAAATGTAATATCAATCGACGTCTCCAGATGCCTTGATCTTTTCCCTATCCTTCTCTTCATTCTTTCCTCTATCACTTCTCTTTGCTCTCAAACCAACTCTTTGTAAATCCTTGCGTGCTAGTGGCTTCCCGCCTAGCCCGGTTTGGAATGCTTAAAAAAAATGAATCTAGTGAGACAAGCTTGGTTAACGTCGAATTAGTCAGGATTTTCTAAGCGTGGCTTAGATGTGACACAAATCCTAGTATGGAGCACCCTGTGAAGATCGAAATCACTATTTAGTCGTAACTAATCAAGCTGGATAAACTTGTTAACCATTACAGAAAATGGAAGTTCTCTTAATAGCGATTTACTCTGGGGAACCCTGTAAGGATTGAAATGTCTACTCAGTCATAATTGATCTAACGAGACAAATTTGCTAACCAAAGTGACGAAGAACCTATTCTTCATGATCGTGTAATGTCAAAGGTTGGGAGTTCGAATCATATTAGAAGTTTGTACTTTTGATTTATAAAATATACAGCTACTGTTTCTGTGATCTGGAAAATTCTGTCGCATTTTTCGATCAGGTAACATTAAATTTATTTGCCGAGATGATAATCATTATGATTGGCAATGTTAAATGCCCACTGAAAAATTATTGTTACACATTAAATCTGTGAAAGAAAGTATTTTAACTGCTTAATTACTTTTGTCCTTATTTTAAAGGATTTACTACAAAGAAAGCGTGCTAACTGTATGATTAACATGAAAATCTTACGGAATGAAACCTGTTAAAATAGAAAGATGAAGTAAAATTTCCCAAAATAACGATTGGATATTTTCTATTTACAGATTTTTTCCATGTGTCGCCATTTTTAAATATTTCATATTTTCCATTGACCATCACAGTAACTCTTAATTGGTATATCTTTTACATTTATTTGTGATACAGTAAATTGTTTGTTTGATTGATTTTTTTACGGTTTGTCTACCCTTTTCAGGTTATTTAAAGCCAGAAAGTTTTTTTAAATTCTAAGAATTAGGGGTGGGGGAGATAATAAAATACTTATCTGCATTTAGACAAAAATTAGTTTGCAAGCAAAATGAGCTGTTTAAATAATCAGTTTCTCCTGCGTTTCTTAAACTGCAATCTTGTTTGTTCAAGCTTTTCATGTGAGGCATTCAGCTACCATTGTCCATCGTCTTGCTTCAAATTAAACTTGAAATATTGATTGATTGATTCCTTTTATAAGTCTTGTCTTGAGGACATTTGAAGCCAGAAAATATTGTAAGAATTTTGTCTTTGCGATAACAATTATTTAGTGATACAAGTTTTACTTATTAGCCCAAAGACGGGGGAGAAGAAAAGATGGATATTCCTAAAGGTATTTGCCCATAAGTGAATATAATGAATCCAACGGAAATTTAAACTCGACTCTCCGATTAACAATTACGAGCCATTAATCATTTACACGATCCACACATCCAAACACCTTGTGTTCCCAAACGACAAGATCGACATCGCTTAACTTCGATGATCGTACATGAACCGGTGTTTCAACGGAATTTGGTGAATGAAACAGAAATAACACGAAAGGGATGTATGTAGATGTTTGTACTTTTACGTAGATCTGTGAAAAATTCTTATGAAATTGCGAGAGATATATATTTGAGAAGAGTTCATTGTTGAGTTCTTGGAATTCTTACATTTGTGTGTTGTCAAGCAAGACTAGAGAGGTATATGTTGCATACCGTAGTGCTGTCTTCAATGCAATATATGTTTCGCTCGGGGGCTAAAAATCCTTCATAGAGGAAACGAGCCATCTTACAGGTAAAGACAAAAAAAATGAGAAGATTACGCCTCTTTTCTTGCATACTGCCTTGGCAACACCGCCAAGCAGTCGTTAGCAGTTCTTTCGCGGATAAAAACCGAATGTCTAACAAAATATTAAAGTAAAAAAGTTTAAACTCTACGTTGGAGCAACATTTTCACCCTGAGTTCAAAAATACTTTCAGCAATCGTTAGTTTTAGTTTAAGCAAAAAATAAAATGACAATGGGCTTTTCCCATTATTTACATTATTCGGACTATTGTCCTCATCTTTGTCGCCATATTTATTACAAAGCTTCCCACGTTCTACGCTCCGACCTTCTTCAGTATCTGTCTATATTTCTGCGATGAGGTATCATGTACACTATTTACATTATTCGGACTATTGTCCTCATCTTTGTCGCCATATTTATTACAACGTTTCGGCCTTTCAGTATCTGTCTATATTTCTGAGATGAGGTATTATGTACACTATTTAGGTTATTCGGACTATTGTCCTCATCATTGTCTCCATATTTATTACAACGTTTCGGTCGTTGTACGCTCCAGCCTCAAGGACACATGGCATAGTGGACAAAGGCGTTAGTTAGATCCAGTGACAGGACCCAAAGAGTGTGAGGTCAATACCCGGCTAAGGCAGTGGAGAACTTTCAGAGGGAAATTAACAGGAGATAACTGATAATTGATATCCATTAAATATGTGACGTGGAACTAGAACAATCTACCCCAGTGAGCGAAATAAAGGGTTCAGTTCGGCATTCCAACCACCTGAAGAAGGACGTTGTTTTACGGCATATCAACCTCAATGGGTTATTTAATGCCGACAAGATTTTTATTGCTGGCAATATTTTTTTTCTTTTGGTGCTTTTTTCCAAAAATGTCTTGCTGTCAAAAATGTCTTGCTGGTAATAACTTTTTCTTCAAAACATAATTGTTGGTAATAATAAATGTATTGATGGCATTAAAATCTATTTTGACACTTTCATAGTGTTTTGACCACAGTTTGGGGGTTAACTATTAGCCCATAGCTGGGACCCTAACAGGTGCTACCGCCCCGGATCAGGGTTGACTTTGGAACACCAGCAATTAATAGGTGGTTCCACGTTCCTCAAAACGTCCTTTGTGCCGGATATAGTTTATCGTCTTACCCAGCCAGCTTCATTTTGGGGTGGAGGGTTCTTACCCCCCCGAAGAGATGCAGATCGCATATTCTGAAGCCTCCAGCTGACAGGGCGGATTTTCCTCAGGGTTTACTCCCGAAACATCCCTCATGATTGTGTATGGACGCACGGCAGCGAAGACTTGGAATCAGAGGGTTTCTTCTGCAAGATGGATTGCCCTGTCGGGATATCAACTCTATCCAATTTCTAGATGATTGGAATTTCGGACAGAACCCTTTATTTCGTCCACTGGGGTAGATTGTTCTAGTTCCACGTGCCATGCCTCTTCTGTATATCTCAGTTTAACTCAACTCATATCTATATATGCATTTTGAGTCTATCTGTTAAAATGTTATGTATGTGGATGACGTCTATATATTTTTGTCTTAACAGTGTGTCTGATAGTTTCGATAAAACCAAATTGTCAGTTGATCTACATATACACCTATAATTTGCTGTGATCTGTGGCAAGAAGTACCTTGTTGATTTTAACGCCTCAAAAAACGAAACTGCTCTCTATTATTAAGATCTTGTGCTAGATATTTTTTTCTCGCCAGAATCTAGCTTACACATTTATCAGTCTACTATTCGTCCGTGTATCGAATATTACTGTCACGTTTGGTCTCGTTTTTATGCTATGCGTCTGGAAATTCTTGATAAAATCCAAAAAAGAATCGGCAACATTACTGACCCTCTAGGTTTCAGTCACTTTCTCTCCGCCCTACCTAATCGTCTCTGTATTTTATCTATAAAATTTTCATGTTAATTATTTTGATGATCTTCCCTCGTACCTATCGAGACTTCATGTATTTAAGCGTAGTACTTGATTGGCGCATAGGTCTCATAATTTTATTGTTAAAATTCCTAATTGCAACTGTAAGTTCTATACTTAGAGTTTCTTCTTTCACACTTGTTGCGTGTTTTCTGTCTCCTTAATCTCTCTTACTTTATTCTCTGGTTCTTTCGCTCTCTGCAACCTCTTGCTTCTTAGTGGCTTTATTATATTTCTTGGAGTAAATTGATTAAAAATAAGTGATGGCTTTTTATTGCTTATATGAGGAAACGTTAGATACTTTTTTTCTTTACATTGCTCGGAATATGATCCTCATCGTTGTTGACATATTTATCGTAACGTTTCGGCTGTTGTATGCTCCGGCCTTCTTCCGGTGATTGGAATGTCGAACTGAACCCTTTATTTCGCTCGCTGGGATAGGCTGTTCTAATTCCACGTACCATGTCTAATGCATGTCAGCTATCAGTTACCTCCTGCTTAATTCCCCTCTCCAAGTTCTCCACCGCCTTAACCAGGTATTGAACTCACACTCTTTGGACAAGGACACATGGCACAGTGGATAAAGGCGTTAGTTAAATCCAGTGACAGGACCCAAAGAGTGTGAGTTCAATACCTGATTAAGGCAACGGAGAACTTACAAAGGGGAATTAAGCAGGAGATAACTGACATCTATTAAACATGGTACGTGAAACTAGAGCAGTCTACCCCAGTGAGCGAAATAAAGGGCTCAGATCGACATTTCGACCACCTGAAGAAGGCCGGAGCTTACAACGGCTGAAACGTAATGTAAATAGTCTACATAATACCACATCTCAGAAATATAGGCAGGTACTTTTTTTTCTTATTGTGTGCCAGCAAGGCTGACTACAATACAGGGTGTTTCAAAAAGAATACGCCAAAATCATTACTCTGTTTTTCAGGTCTATAGCATTGTAGTGGACTGAATCAGTGGTTATTTGATAGAGTAGTTATCAAAGTTTGATTGCAGCTGAATTGTGGGAAGATCAATCAAAAGGCCGACTCCTCAGCAGAAGGCGTTTTGCGCGCTTGAGTTCGCGAAAACAAACGCCATTGTCACGGTGCAGCGTGCTTTCAGAACAGAATTGGGCATTGATCCGCCCCATCGTGAGAGCATTCGACGGTGGGTTAGACAGTTTAAAGAGAGTGGTTGCCTGTGCAAAGGAAAGAGTCCTGGAAGACCACGTGTCACAGAGGAGCAAGTGGAGAGGATTCATGATGCATTTGAGAGCAGCCCACGTAAGTCCGTACGTCGAGCAAGTCTTCAGCTTGCCATCCCTCATACCAATGTCTGGCGTGTGTTAAAGAGACGATTACACATGAAAGCATACACACTAAGCCTAGTCCAAGCATTTACTAATGATGACAAGGTGATGCGGAGCACATTCTGTGAGTCAATGCTTGAGATGGAGGAAGGTGATGAAACTCTTTTCACCTTTAGTTTTTAGTGACTAAGCGAATTTCCATTTGAGAGGTACAGTCAATCGTCACAATATGTGCATTTGTGGAACAGAGCACCCACATGAAACTGTTGAGCATGAAAGAGATTTTCCCCTAAAGTGAACGTCTTCTGTGCTGTGTCTCAAGACAAGGTCTATGGTCCCTTTTTCTTTGAATGAAACACCAGTACAGGACAAACCTAAATTCTCCAAACCAGGCTATTCACTTTACTGCAAGCAGATTCGAATGACTTCATTTTTCAGCAAGATGGAGCACCAATCCATTGGCATCTCGGGGTTAGAGCTTATCTGAATGAAAACATGCCTCAGCAATGGATTGGGAGGAGAGGTGCTAAAGACCTTGTTCTCTGTGCTTGGCCTGCCAGATCCCCGCACTTCACTATGTGTGACTTTTTCTTGTGGGGGGTATGTTAAAGACCAAGTTTATTTTCCAGCACTTTCAGCAAGTATCGATGACTTGAAAGATCGAATAACAGCTGCAATCAACACGGTGGACCGTGACATGCTGAGGCGCGTTTAGGAGGAATTCTCATATCGGCTTGATGTTGTCCACGCTGCCGGTGGTGGCCACATTCAGCGCTTATAAAACATGAAATGAAACTTGAATGTATATACAACACATGTGTTAATGCTAGAGGTTTGTAATTTTTTTCGTTTTTGACACATCACGTGATGATTTTGGTGTATTTTTTTTTTTTGAAACACCCTGTATTTTGTTGTTCCAGTGTTGGTAGATATATGTTTGAAAGAGGTGATATCACCTCCTACTATTTCCTATTTGACTGAGGGTCAGGATGTAGTAGTTGAGTGATGTCGGGAGGTGTTTGATTTGCTTTAAGTCATCATCTAGAGTGACACGTCGTGAAAAAGCGTGCAAGGAAAATTCCAATTTGGAAAATTGCAAGCCGGGATATTGTCAGGCGGAAAATTGCCAGTGGGGAAAATTACCAGGATTTTCAATCTATTTACTTGATAGCGTTTTAAAACAAATTCAGAAAAAAACGAATGAGGATGTATTAACTGAAAGCCTTAAAATTAAACGAAAAATATTTTGAAAAACGGGATGAAAATGAGAAAAAATAAATTAAAAATTCATACAAAGATAAAAAAAAATATATCCAAAAATAAAAATAAAAAATATGCAAAAAATTTAAAATATATTCATAAATTAAAAATATATAAAAAAAAATTAAAATATATCCAAAACTTAAAAATATATCAAAAAATTAAAATACAGGGTGTCCATAAAGTTCGTGTACACTTTAAAAAAATTATAACTTTATTTGTATTTGCGATAGAAATAATTTGTAAAAGGGATTAGAACGAAGTAAATGTATATTTTTTAAGGTTTTATTGAAATTTTATTTAAGTTTCCACATGTCCTCCTTCATTAGCAATACAAAGGGTAATACGATTTTGCAGTTCATGGAAAACATTTTCCAACTGATTTACAGTAATGCCTGAAATCACATTAGTTAATTTAGCTATACTTAAAACTAGGTAAATTAAACTTTTTAACATTTTTTACAGATTATTTCTATCGCAAATTCAAATAAAGTTATAATTTTTTTAAAGTGCACACGAACTTTATGGACACCGTGTATATGTACAAAAAATTACAAATATAAGCCGAATCTTTTTTTTTTTATGTCAATGGCAATATTCCGCATCTTTTCTCAATGGGAATTTCCCCAACTGGTAATTTGCCTGGTAATTTTCCATCTCTGAATTTTGCTAGAGTCTTAAAATTTATATTTATATATATATATATATATATATATATATATATATATGAAGAAAAAGAATTGAGGTAAACTGTTCTTACTTTCCCCTTTGTCTTTCATTAATTTCGTTTCTTCACAGACACACTCTATCTGAAAATAATATATAGGTCTGACTTAAAATAATGAAAAATGAAGCAAGACAAATGATAGCTTAGGTCAAAATTAGTAGTTATTAAAAGTTAAATGATATTTTTTTTTACTTAAATTATCTTCATTTAGATTAGATTCTCTGGACTCAATCTTTTAATTTGTCAATGGCAATATTCCGTACTGGCAATTTTCTCAATGAGAATTTCCTCCACAGGTACTCTTTTTCATTTTGTTTTTACTCGCTATGAATGTGTAAGTACGGTTGAACTACCTTCAGTACAAACGAATTATTTCATAGCGCAAAGTGTTTGTTTGACTATTGCCACTGAAAATACCGCAGTTTCTGGTTGATGGTAAATATTGTGTGAAAAGAAAGTTAAAAACTCGTCAGTTTTGGCATACCTTTTCGTTCTTGAAATATTTAAATATCCATTTGAATGTTTTATCGATAGAATTATTTTTTGTCCACTTGTAAAAAAAAAGCTGCAAATTCCTACGACATTCATTTCTATTTATGGACGACCCCAGTCACGAGTGGCGTACAACTACGCGTTATTTGATCTCAGCACTGCGCCTGTGTTGGGTTACGCCGAGAGCGTTTAATGTTTCACTCTACGAATAAACTTGCTAAACCGTCTAACATACGTGGCGTTGTTGGATGACAGCACGGGGCAACTTGCTTTGTAAGAGGCAGTGAGCGATGCGGTAAGGTCTTCTCTCACTTGCCACAACGAACGAAGAAAGCCGCAAAACTACATCGGGCAGTTTGGGTCAACGTAAATATTTTATCTCTAAACAAGATCAAGTACCATTTGGTGAAGCTCGAATCTCGAGAGACTTTTTTTATTTGGATACTGGTAAGTTCTGTAGGTAATTATTAAGTATCTTGAGCTATGGTACGACATCTGTACTCACAATAAAGAACATATGTCCAATTATAAACGCTCGATTACACCGCTATGATGTTGGTCTGCCACACTGAATATATATATATATATATATATATATATATATATATATATATATATATAGAGAGAGAGAGAGAGAGAGAGAGAGAGAGAATAAAAGAATTCTATTCAAATCCAGTATATTCATTTACGTGCTAATAACCTTGTGAAATGTCTTAATCCTCTTCTTCTCCCTCCAGCCATGGGTAAATAGCAGGACAAACTGGGTTCTATAGCCTTGGATGGCAAGTGGTTTAGAAAACGAACAACTCTGAATTCAAATACCGCGGAGGATCGTTTGGGGACATTGTGGCACATACTGTATCAGGTTTCTGTATTCGGCCCTTCAAAAAGTGTGGATGGTTCTACACAAAGCTTTCACCACGATAATCAAATTACATGTGCTGATGTCTGGCTGTCGGTTCCTAAGAGCTGGCCTGCTTGACCCTAATACGTCGAATACGACGGGAGAGTTCACTGTATATATATATATGTATGTATGTGTGTGTGATCGAAAGGAAGTATCAGTTATTAAAAGAAAAAGTAACTTACTTGGAGGGGAAATTATTGAAACTGCCGCTATCGAACCTTACCAAAATATAAATCTAAAATAAAACAGTTATGTTCCAAACATTAAATGACTTAAAATATATAAACCATAAATTAATCTCATACTATTTATAATATAAATAATTATTATATTATTTAAACAAATCAACTTCAAAAATAAAACATTTACTCTTTCGTTCATTAGACACTGAATTATATCATTTAGCTTCTTCCATAATTTACTTCGACCTCCAGTTTGCTTCAAGTATATACATCAAATTTCTTAAATTTAAATTCTGAAATTCTGAATTTAAATTTTAAATTCTGAATTTAAATTTTAAATTCTGAATTTAAAAATTTTGAAAATCATGAATTTTTGTCTTCTGTTTACAAATATTTGTTGCAAAATTATATCCTTACTATAAAATGCATCAGAGGATGACACACCTTGGCTAAGAAAATGCAAGTTTTACTTTTGCCTTTATTCACGTATTTCGCATAGAAAACGTTAAAATTTCCCTTTCTCTCTCTCGACGATATCCTAGGGGTTTCGATCCCGGCTTGAAGCAATCGGATGCCAAGCCACACTGAAGAGCTGTGATACAGCGAAACAGTCTGTCTGTGGATGACAATATATATATATATATATATATATATATATATATATATATATATATGTATATATATATATATATATATATATATATATATATATGTTGTACTTGTACTTAGGAAGCAAAGTCAATTCTGTCTAGTCTGGTCTGCTGTGACTGGCTTAGCACGCCGACAGTAGATAAAAATTGCTCAAGGAAAAAAAAAAAAAAACACAAAAATATACACATATTCCCCTACAAATGTATTGGAACGGCAATGACAATTCCTTCGATTTTGTTTTTAACTAAAGACATTTGGGTTAAAGATCAAAAGACAAATATGAGACAAGAGTTCCGAATTTCATCTTTTATTTCTTGGTATTTACATTTAGATGTCTTAAACAGCTTAGGACATACCAACTGTTGTATCAGATCACCCCATTTGTAGGTGAGCAAAAGTAAAGTTACAGATAGTTTCAAAGCAAATAATGTTTAATATTTGGTTGCATAATCTTTGCTTGCAATAACTGCGTCCAGCCTTTTACCCATTGCCTTCAGCAAACTTATTTTTTCTTTTTTTCTTTAAGCGTTTCACCCCAAACAAGACGGGAAGCCACTAGCACGCAAGGGGTTATAGAGAGTTGGAGCGAGAGCAAAGAGATGTGATAGAAGAATAGGGGATAGACCAAGGTAGCTGGAGACGTCGATTGACATTACATTTGAATAGTTGGAGATTATAGCTATCAGGGAAACAGGAAGAGGGAGAGGCAGTTCCACAGACAAGAAGTGCGAAACATGAAGCTATTGGAGTAGAAGAGACGGCTACATTTAACAGTTTCGACAGTGAAAGAGTGAGAGCCAGATGCCAGCCTAGTTGAACGCTTAAATTCATGAAGTCTGGGAACCAGCGAAAGCATCTCATCGGAGAAGTTACCGTGAAAGTATTTGTAAAAAAGACAGAGAGAGGCGACGGCACGTCTGTGAGAGAGCGACTGCAGACGAGATGCCAGATCATCGCCGAACTGTTGCATACTTCATTTGTGAAGCTTTTTCTATACTTTCCTCCTCCAGTTCTTACATTTTTCGGGGTTTTCTTCCTTCAGCCTCCTCTTCAGGAGATGAAATGAATGCTCTATTAGGCTAAGGTCCAGTGATTGATTTGGCCAGTCTAAAACAGTCCACTTGCCCACTCTGATGAAATCCTTTGTTGCGTTAGCAATATGTCTTGGGTTAGTGTCCTCCTGCATGATAAACTTACTTGCGAATAGTTTGGATGTATTTCTCCGTAAACTGGCAGGTATAATGTTTCTGTAGAATTCTGAATTCGTTCTGTTGTTACATCATCAAGAAATATGATTAAGCTTGTTCCGGAAGCAACCATGCATGTCCGAACCAAGACACTGCCTCTATCATGCTTCACAGATGAGCTTGTATGCTTTGAATCATGAACGGATCCTTTATTTCTCCAAACTATGGCTTTTTCATCACTTTGCTAGTGATTTTTCTTGGTCTCATCTGTCCATAAAACTTTCTTCCAGAACTTGTGTCCCTCATCTCTCTACTTCCTGGCAAATTCCAATCTGGCTGTTTATCAGAACATTCCAAATTGTTGCGCATGCCCAATGGCTCCGATTGATTTTTCTTCTCTCCGCTTCAAAATGGCTTGCTTTTTTTCTCATAGACAGCTTTCTCTCTCTCTCGTCTTCATCTTGGTTTATTCTTTTTAAAAATAAATGCAGTCTTTACAGGTGAAAGCCAAGCCTAAAACGAAGAGTTATCATTCAGAGCTATTTAATGATTAAAGAAACTAAAAGACAACACCTGGGCAACAAGCAGCACTTGTCAGTTGTGTGTTCCAGTAGTTTTTCTGACTTGAAAAATGAATGGGTTCAAACAAAAGGTCGTATATTCTAAGTTGTTCATAAAATTTTCTTTCGGAACTTGTGTCGTTCATCTCTGTACTTTCTTGTAAATTACAATCTGGCCTTTCGATTCTTCCTGCTAGTGAGTGGTTTGCATTTGTGGTATGCCCTCTATATTTCTGGTCTCGAAATATCCTTCGAACAGTGGATTGTGAAAAATGTACCGTTGCATAGTGTAGATTGTTGGTGATGTCACTGACAGTTGCGATGGCTTTTTTCTCAGTTCTCAAAATGTTTCTGTTGTCAACTGCTGTTGTTTTCCTTGGCTGACTTGTTCTATGTCTGTTGTTAAGTACATCAGTAATTTCTTTTCAGAACATTCCAAATTGTTGTGCCTGCCCAATGGCTCTAACCGATTTTCCTTCTTCTCTCAGCTTCAAAATGCCTTGCTTTTTTCTCTTAGACAGCTCTCTATCTTATCTTCATGTTGGTTTATTCTTTTAAAAAAGAAATGCACTCTTTACAGATGAAACCCAAGGCTAAATCCAAGAGTAATCATTCAGAACTATTTAATGATTAAAGAATCAATCTAAAAGACAACACCTGGGCAACAAGCAACACCTGTCCGTCGTGTGTTCCAGTATTTTTTTTTTTTACTTGAAAAATGGATAGGTTCAAACAAAAGGTCATATATCCTAAGTTGTTTAACACATCTAAATGGAAATACCGGGAAGTAAAAGCGGAAATTCTGAACTCTTGTCTCATATAAATCTCTTGATCTTAGACCCAAATGTTTTCAGTGAACAAAGAAAGAGGAATGGCAGTGCCATTTCAATACTTTTGGAGGGGACTCAAAAATACTTTCAGAAACTTCGGAGGAAGTTTTCTCTCACGAAAACAAAGACAAAAGTTCATATAAACATATGTCCTCAAATCGTTCTTTTTTGAGTTATTAAGTTTAAAGTAAGTTTACAGTAGAAGGCGCTGTGTTTCCATTACACTAGGTTACATTTGTCATTCGTGTACATTTGTGGGTAGACTATATTCAACGTTTAACGTGTGTAGTAGTGAGTTAACGGATAAGTGTTCCGTTTAACAATGGCAGGATATTCATATCGTGAGCAGGCAGATATGATTTTTACATACGGCCTCTCGAATGATAATGAACGCGAGGGTGTACGGCTGTATCTGATTGCGTTTCCAGACCAAAGGCAGCCGAGTCATCCAACCTTTGCTGCTGTTTATCGTTGCGTAGCTGAGACGGGATCGATGGCACCACAAACTGTGGACCGAGGAAGACCAATATCTGCTTATACGCCTGATCTCGAAGAACAGATTCTACAGCACGCCGTACATCACTTAGTACAGCGTAGAGGGTACATCAAGTGCAGCTTCTGTATTTGTATCATTTGAAACGTATGCAGGGTCTTTTGCCTATTGGTCACTCGTCACAGGAGAGCATTTGCCGATTGTTTATTGCACAAACTGTTTGTCTCTTCAGTCTTGTTTACGGACGAGGCATCATTTGGAAGAGGTAGAATAACAAATTTACACAACCAACATTTGTGGACGCGGATCAGAATCCCCATGGAACAATACAGGCTATACACAAGCATCAGTTTACGATTAATGTGTGGGTTGGAATTATAGGTGATTTATTCGGCCGCGCGAATGGTAATGGACGCGTGACAGCACGGCTGAATCAGTTTGCGTTTCCAGACCGAAGGCAGTCGAGTCATCCAACATTTGCTGCTGTTTATCGTCGCGTTACTGAGACAGGATCGATGGCACCACAAACTATGAATAGCAGAAGACCGAGATCCGCTTATACGCTTGATCTCGAAGAACGGATTCTACAGGCAGTTGAAGACAATCTGGGTATCGTCAAGTGGCCCTAGCACGTTGTACATCTCTTAGTACAGAGTAGAGGGTACTTCAAGAGCAGCTACTGTATTATTTGCAACGTATGCAGGGTCATTTGCCCACTGGTCACTCGCCACGGGAGAGCATTTGCCGATTGTTTATTGCACAAACTGCTGATCCATTGTTTGTCTCTTCAGTCTTGTTTACGGATGAGGCAACATTTGGTAGAGGTAGAATAACGAATTATCGCAACCAACATTTGTGGACGCGGATCAGAACCCCCATGGGACAATACAGGCTATACACAAGCATCAGTTTACGATTAATGTGTGGGTTGGAATTATAGGTGACTGTCTGGTAGGTCCATATGTACCCCCAGCTTTTTTTAGTTATTAAATTTAAAGAAAGTTTACGGTAGATGGCGCTGTGTCGCCATTAAAAGTAGGTTAGATTTGACATTTGTGCACATCTGTGGCTAGTCTGTCGTCAACGTTTCACGTGTATAGCACTTCCGTTTAAATATGACAGTATATTTATATCATGAGCATGCAGATATGATTTTTTACATACGGCCGCGCGATGGTAATAGACGCGAGGCTGCACTCCTGTATCCGATTGCTTTTCCAGACTTTAGGCAGCCGAGTCATCCAACCTTTGCTGCTGTTTATCATTGTGTACCTGAGACAGGACATGTAGCACCACAAATTATGGATCAAGGAAAACTGAAATGATTTTTTTTAATTTACATTTGTAGTTCTTTTATATCCTTTTCCCACAGTTAGCCTTATTCAACTCATATTCTCTAGCTGCAGCTCATGTTTCCTATTCCTTCTGCTAATTCTATAACTTTTTGTTTAAATTTTCACTATAACACGCACGTTGTGACGACATTTTGGCGGTAAAATAAAATGGTATATTTATCGGGAAAACCGCTGGTAATTTTCAACATTATTTTAACCGCTTAGTTTCGATTTTATTCTTATTGTCAAGGTCGACAAATGTCATCCTAATTATGTTTTTTACTTTTTTCGACAAAATTTATAGGTGAGTATTATACATAGAGATATATTTCTTAATTTTTGGCTCATTTATTGGGGTGCGTATTATTCATGGGTGCGCATTATTTTCGAGAAATTACGGTATTTTGAATTTTGAATAACGAATCCATGACAGATAGGGATTTTTAATAGCGCTGGAATTATTCGCACAGTAATATCTCGGCAGTAAGCTGACGTACGAGACTTTGGGGATACCTTTAGAGCGAGTATAGCTGAAAAACCTACTTTTCTAGGGGAGATTCTGGTGGTCGACTTGTACTCCAATATATACGGTAATTGCTAATGACAGCAATTACGTCATTGATTAATGAAATTTAATTATATTGTTAATTATATTTGCATCTGTTTTTATTTCCTTGAAGGGTTGACGGCCATATCACGTTGAAATATCGGTTCCCTTACGATCAATGATGAAACGTCGAGGCAGTTTCTAGATGAGTGACTTCTTAAAAGTGCCTGTTGCTGCAAGAATGTCCAGGTGGGGTGATGGATAACGGCTCGGAATTGGAAATCGTAGAGACAAGTTCTATTCCAGTCAGGTTCATTATATTCACTTACGCGCAAGTGCGATTGTGGAAAGGTATGAATCCATCTTTTCTCCTCCCAGCTATGGGTTAATTAATAAGACTTGTATCGGTAATTCATCATTATCAAAAATACTTTCTGGTTTTAAATAACCTGCAAAAGGTTGATAAGCCGTAAAATCATTTCAATTTCCTAGAAATTATATATTTTTGAGAATAACATAGACAGTAATTGCCTCTATTGTTTACTAATTTTAGGCTAGTCTGATACAGGGCCACGAGCACATGCACATGGTGAGAATAAAACCCTATATTCAGTAGTGATTTTCTAAGCGTAGCTGAGATGTGGCACAAGGCCGAAAGTAGGTAGCACCCAGTGAGGATCGAACTCACTACCCAGTTGTAATTGTCCTAGCGAGACAAGCTTACTAACCATTACACCGCCTAGAGGTGCCCAAACTCTCTATTCAGTAGTAGTAATGAAACGGATCATGCCATTATTATACCACGCTGAGAGTTGAATAAATTACTTAAGATTTGTTTATACTGGATGGAACACCATCTAAGTTTTAAAAAGGCTGTTTTATACTGTCGTAAACACAGTGCAAGTTTAGTCATTGTAGGAAGTTAATGTTGTTGTAAGAGCGTGAAAAGAGATTTTAAAGAAAACCAGCATCCTTGAACAAGTCTTCCAAGACTGGCACTCAAGAGAAATCATTTCTAACGAAGAAACTGTATCTATATTTCTGAGATGAGGTATTATGTACATTATTTACATTATTCGGACTATTGACCTCATCGTTGTTGCCATATTTATTACAACGTTTCGGCCTTTCAGTATCTGTCTATATTTCTGAGATGGGGTATTATGTACACTATTTACATTATTCGGACTATTGTCCTCATCTTTTTCGGCATATTTATTACAAAGTTTCGGCCTTTCAGTATCTGTCTATATTTCTGAGATGAGGTATTATGTACATTATTTACATTATTCGGACTATTGACCTCATCTTTGTTGCTATATTTATTACAACGTTTCGGCCTTTCAGTATCTGTCTATATTTCTGAGATGGGGTATTATGTACACTATTTACATTATTCGGACTATTGTCCTCATCTTTTTCGGCATATTTTTTACAAAGTTTCGGCCTTTCAGTATCTGTCTATATTTCTGAGATGAGGTATTATGTACATTATTTACATTATTCGGACTATTGACCTCATCTTTGTTGCCATATTTATTACAACGTTTCGGCCTTTCAGTATCTGTCTATATTTCTGAGATGGGGTATTATGTACACTATTTACATTATTCGGACTATTGTCCTCATCTTTTTCGGCATATTTATTACAAAGTTTCGGCCTTTCAGTATCTGTCTATATTTCTGAGTTGAGGAATTATGTACATTATTTACATTATTCTGACTATAGATATAAACAGTTACTGAAAGGCCGAAAAGTTGTAATAAATATGGCAACAAAGATAAGGACAATAGTCCGAATAATGTAAATAGTGTACATAATACCTCAACTCAGAAATATCGTCAGATACTGAAAGGCCGAAAGGTTGTAATAAATATGGCAACAAAGATGAGTACAATAGTCCGAATAATGTAAATAGTGTACATAATACTTCATCTCAGAAATATAGACAGATACTGACAGGCCGAAACCTTGTAATAAATATGGCAACAAAGATGAGGACAATAGTCCGAATAATGTAAATAGTGTACATAATACCTCATTCTAGAAATATAGACAGATACTGGAGTATCTATTTATTCCTACTGGGTAGTAAAAGTAAATAATAAATGAAATTTCAGGGTTTTAGGCGGAGACGTTAGAAGTATAGAGGTGAATTAGACTTTACAAGGAAAACGGAAACCCAATCCTAAATAGGAAACAAGAGACAAAACTCTACTCATTTTCATACAATCGTGGAAAGAGTGCAAACCGAACGACAGGCGAACCAATTTACTCCTGTGTTTAAGTAACATTTATGAATTTCGAGATTCTTGATAATATACAATGAATAATTTGCAATGTTATTTGTCCTGACATGAGATCTTGGCTTCAGTCTCATTCCCACCATTTCTATCTTAAAAATCATTAACATTCTACAGTAAAATAATGTTTATACGGATTTGACAGTAAAAAGGCTTAACAATGAATGATATTATTCACATAATAGTCGTATTCTGTCTGCAGTTTTGGCTTTAATACCTGACCGCTGCCAATCCACTTTCTCCTTATTTCATATGCAATTTTAAATTAGTAACTAAAGAATGATCATTAGTTGCACATTTCATTTACGCATATAAATATTTCTATAATCCTGTAACGCTTGCCTTAATTCCTGAAACGTAATAAATTATTTTTTTCTTATTATCAATAACCAACGTTTAGATTAAACGATGAAAATTGCATAAAGCAATTTTATGCTAAATCTCCAGTTTCCTGTACTTCCTGCAAGCAATATTTAGTTTTTGATTGTAGAAATGTCTAAAGTTAAGTAAATGCATAGGGGGAGTAGTCATAAAGTCAGTGAAGAGGCAAACATCACCGAGGCCTTATGTATAGGTTGCAATTAATGTGTCCTAAAACTACGATATTTGTTCAGCTTAATGGTTACTTGTGCAGTCAGTGAAATCTTCGACCCAAGTTCAAATTACTCCCTGTTGCCTTAATATTCACATTAATAATTTTGGAAGAGTCTTGCATTCATCTTTCCTCTCCTCAGTTATGGGTTAAATAGAAAGGAAGTCTAGGATCTCTAGCCTTGAGTAGCAGTCAGTCTAGAAGCAAAATTACTCGGTACTCGAAATCGTGTAGAGGGCAATGGCGAAAATACTCCATCTTTCCATGGGAGTTGTATTAATAAGGTAATATGTGAGGAGATATGATTATCTATGCTCTGTAGGTACATGAAGTTAAAAGAATTAATTTTCCAATAAAATCTTATTTTTTTTATATGTCATGTCTTTCCAAGAAATGGTTGATAATGAATCACAACATCCTGCCTTTTGTTTCTCGAAGTAGGTTAGTGTCTATTTCCCCCTACTTCGCTTGTCCTCAATAGATCTTGTGGGTGTGTCAGATTGTCCAGCCTTCGTCGTGTCTTGGGTAAGATGATAAACTACATCTGACAGTAATGCCTTTGATCAAGAGGTGCGTGGAACTATCTGTTAATTGTTGGTCTTCCCAGGTCTACCCTAACCCGGGGTTGTAGCACCTGTTAGGGTCCCAGATATGGGAAAATAGTTAACCCCTAAACTGTGGTCAAAACGCTATTAAAGTGTAAAAATAGGTTTGAACTTGAGTAATATCTTTTTGTAAAAATTATTACAAGCAATTAATTTTGAAGAAAAACATTATTACCAGTAATACATTAAAAAAAAATTACAACCGCAAATAAATACTTAACAAGAACAAAGAATTAAAAGTCAACCAAAGATAATTAACCATTTCAGTGAATACCTTGTTAATAGCGCGGCTCGGTTTAACGTCTGGTAAATCCTAAATCAAACCCCAAATCATCAGCGCACAATACTTCACACTAATTCGACTGGATAGTTCCGCTTAATAATCATTGCAGTCAGTAACCTGACACCGCTATTTATACCCCTGGCGGAAAAAAATGTATCCATAAGTCCAGAGTGTCATGATCGAATCTCGGTGTCGGTAGTTACTCATTTTCTTCCCAGCTCAATATCTAAAATAGATAATCTGACTCGGGCATGTTAGAGTTTTAAATCTCGTATTGAAGTGGTCAGCGATGCTAACGGCAGATTCATTACACAGACGCGTTAAGCAAAACCTCCAAATTATTCATATCAATTCTTTTCACAAAGAAATTTCTTCTTTTATAACTTATGCGTCTTTGACTAAAGCCATGCAAATGCACTCACAGAACTGAGCAGAACTGTATATGTACATTTTTTTCGTTTGACGTATACAATCTGTGATATTTCTAAGCGTTGACTGAAATGATGCGTAACAAAAAAGAACATTTAGAAATAGCTTGACGCATTTCCATTACATGTAAATCTGACAAATTTGACTTCACCCGAGAAATCCATTTTCGTTGACTTTTCATTTCAAGTGCATTTTACAAGGAAGTTATTTCTTGATACATACACGGCGAATAGACAAGGGATCTCACGAAAAAAGTGTTATCATTTCACTCTTGATATTTCATCGTGTTGCTAATGTCATGAAAATTGGTTTGTCATTTAATCTAGGTTTTCTGCTTAATAGAAAACAAGGCGCGGTCAAAGAAACATTTTGTATTTATCTTTAAAGACTGAATAAAAAAAAATGAGAGACCTAAACAAAAGCAATATTACATAAATCTGCTTGTCTAAAACAACGTTTAATTCATGAATACACACGTGTACAAAACGGAACAAATAGAAAAGTTGAAAAAAAAAATTAAAATATCGTTTAAACCTAGAACTCTCTGAGGAAGACTTGAAATTTTACCAAGAAACTTCGAAGTCGGGATAAAATTGATATTTAAAAGTTATGTAATCATTTCATATATATATATATATATATATTAATGCATGTTTCATTAAATAATAAAGACAAGTTATGTCTATTTATTTTAAGTAAGTTCATTTCATATTGTCTGATAAGCTTAATACTAATATCATTGAAAGACGAAAAGAAATCACCATATTATACATGTTTAAATCCAATCTAAGCTTTCGGCTTACATAAGCCATTATCAAAGATGACAATTACTTTTCAATATATCAACCAATACACGGAAGAAACAATAATGATAATCTGTTTTTGTTGCATAAAAAATTTCAAAGCAACGACTAGCTCGAGTATACTAGACGCGGAAGCGAAATCGCGTCGCAGCTCGTGACATAACACATGACCACGCGAGAGTGAAAACGAGAAGTATTAAGTATGGGAAGTCGTTGGTATAAACCAATGGCTTATGTTATCAATTATAGTCATTTAAGAATATTTGTGGATATTTCGTAGTTTATTTTGTTCTGGTTAGGATTCAACTGTTCCATGTATATAGCTTCAAGAATTTTTAGTTTTTGTTTATTGATTTCATGTTTAAGTATAATTGTGTTTTCAACAAGGATTTTCCGGAATTGTCTATGCGGCCAAGCATGTTGTTTTAAATGTCTAAAAATGTTAGATTTATCATTCAAATGTAGAGTCAAGCTTCGTGAAAGCAAGTTTGTGGTGTGACCAACATTAATATTATTTAATCCATTGGAGATACAATCTCCCAAAGGGCACTTGAATTTGTAAACTATGTTGGTTTTTTGCAAACCGCTAACGAGGAGCGGGATAGAATCATTGCGAATAATTAAGTTGGATATACTGGATTTAGTGTAGTATATGATTAACCTTATTTTTTTGAATGATCGGTGAAATAGCGCATATCCAACGTCATCTTAGATAAACTGTTGAGAACTACAAGATCAGCGCACTCTCAATGTACTTCATTTTCAGTGAATCATGTTCCCTCCTGATCAGAATGACAATTTTAAAATCAAAACTGAGATCAGATTGTATTACAGTGAACCACCAATGCGTTTAGATTGTTGTTCTGTAGAAATATCTCTGCGGTGTTCATATAATCTTTTTTGAGGTTTCTGGATGTTTCGCCGATTGTGTACAAGAATATATATATATATATATATATATATATATATATATATATTATAAATTAACTAGTTTAAAATATGTTTTTTCGCTACACAATAATAACTATGTTTAAAAAATGGAAGCTAAAAGCTTCGAATTTAATTTTGTAATTAAATTAAAACATTTTGTAATTAAATTAAAAACAATAGTTTTGTAATTAAATTAAAAACATTAGTTCATTTCAATCTCAAAATTCGCTTGAGGATGAAATGGAACTAATGTTTTTAATTTAATTCCAAAATTAAATTTGAAGCTTTTAGGTTCCATTTTTGAAGCTTGATTATTACTGTGTAGCGAAAAAACATACTTTAAATTAGTTAATTTATAATATTAATGATCTGTAAATTTACATTGAGCACTGTTTTGTAAGAATAAAAATATCAATAAGAACACCGGATTAGATATCTTACTGTTCATTCTTTTTTCTTTTCTTTAT
>OZ010573.1:15417370-15419870 GCA_963932145.1 Acanthosepion lycidas
ATCATGGCATAACCAAAATAATACCTCATAAATATAGCTGTACTATTTACTACTAATTTTACTAATTACTATTTTTCCTGCATTTTCCCTACTGAAATTGAGGTGCGTCTTATACACCCTTGCGTCTCATATGCCGTCAAATACGGTAATCAGTAGGTTGTGTGCTAACAATTATGTCTATGACGTGCTATTTGTTTTCATCTGATATATCATACGAATGATTTTTTTTACAGTGATTAGCATCCTGTACAAGGCCCGAGTTAGTTCGTTATCTTACGTGTCTGAGTGGTTATAACGTTCCTAAAATGAGGTCCGGGTTCGAATCTCGCTAGTGTCAGAGAGGTGACTCCTTCATAGTATCGGACATTACAGACGGTCACAGCGTGCAGAACCACTGGGAAGTAACTGAAAAAAACATGTATGAAGCTAACTCTTGTGAGCGAAACTGGGTGGATGAGACCGATCAGGAACCATCAATGGTCGTGCTGATGATCAAAACTATCTTGTTATGGTTTTCTTGTTTAAGAAAACAAAAGAAATTATTTATCACGTTCGATAGATTATGTGCTCTTTTCCAGAAACTGTAGCTAAATTTACAGCATCGACCATATGTTGTGCTTGTGGGTATTAAACAAAAACAAATGTAAATGAGCGGGTGTCTGAAACAGTGATTGAGTTGCCACCCTAGTAAGTGTGCTCACTAATAATTACCAGGCCATTATAAAAAAATAACAAAAAAAATGCATGTTTGGTTTATGAGTATTAAACAAGCACAAATGTAAATGAGCGGGTGTCTGCAACAGCGATTGACTAGCCACCCTAGAAGAAATGATTACCAGGACGTTATATATATATATATAATAATTCATCTTTATATACAAGAAGGATCACCCTGTAAAGGTGATCCTACCGTGCGGCATTGTTGAAAAATGCATGAAAAAACCTTTCCACGGGTTGATCCAAGCATTTGAGGGAAATTGGATAGATAGAATTGTTTGTACAAGGACGAAGTTACAAGTCATCGTGACAGAGGGTTTGAGAGTATTGTCCTTAATCTAAATGTTGATCATGCCAGAGAATGTGCTCTCTCCCAGAAACTCTAACTAACGCCCACTCAGCATAGTTGCAGTATAAAACAAAAAAAAGAGCTCTGAACATCTTGAACAAGCACAAATGTGTCTGAGCAGGTATCTGCAACAGGGATTAGATAGACGCCCTAGTAGACAGGCGTACTCAGATACGAGCAAGAAGTCATAGATCTCTTCCTACAGACAGGAGTTGGAATATCATTATATATATTTGATCTGCCAATGCTATGGTTAAATAATCCATTTAATATATCCTACCTCTGATAACAGCTAGTTACTTTTAATTGTAGCTTAAAAACAACGGCCACAAGCAACTAGTAAGAAAACCATGTATCTTAGACGACGGATTCTTGGTAAATGATAACATTACAAGTATATTTTCATCGCATTTACTGCAAACATTTTATTGGCACTCAACTTTCTCCGACACGCGGTACCTGAGCAGGCAGTCAATCGTGGAGAAGAAAATCAGTTTAAAGCGGTCACAGGCAGTACAAGTCAGCCAGATGACATGGCAACTGTTTAAACAAAAAAACGACAACACTCGGCCCTCTTTTTGAAACATTATCCGTTGACATTCGACACTTGACCGAACGGCGAAGGGAAGGGACTGTCGGTACGATGTTGGGGTGCGGCTGCGTTTCGAACTATTTTTCAATAATGTCAGAAATTACAAGAGACCACGAAATTTCACACCCAGTTTAATCGCTTTATTGACTGCGTGTCCAAGATTAACCCATTCGCCGGCATACAGTGTCGAGCTGGTGGTGTTTTCTTCGTGTTTGCGTGCATGCGTTCATCTTTATTTGAATAGCGTCGATTCCTTTTAGCTGGGTCATCGGATATTTAGTTAATTAGTTAACGGAGGATTCCATTTGTTTGAATCAAAACCTTGACAGAAAGTATAAATAAAGCAGCTTTACTTCCATAGTGCACAAAACCACTTAATGTTTTGGTCAATCATAGTTCATAATTCAACACATATTCAGTTTCTCTTAAGCCATATCCACACTGAAGTTGTGGGCATCTAAAATAGTGCGTCAGTTCAGTTATATGCTATTGGTGATAAACGCATAAGCGGCCATGTATATTTTGATACTTCCCGCAGATAGTTGCTATTTCTTTCTGTGGTAGACCAGTTGTAAGCCAAGGCTGTAGAACCTTGTCTGTTCTGCTATTTACCCATAGCTGGGGAGAGAAGAAGATTCATACCTTTCCCAAGTGTATTAGTACGTAAGTGAATGTAATGGATTCGACTGGAATTTGAACTCGGCTCTCAGATTCCTCAATCCGATCCGCTGTTGCCCAACACTCATAAATAATCACTGCTTTTTCATTGAGGTAATCTCCTATTATATATATATATATATATATATATATATATATATATATATATATATATATATATATAT
>OZ010573.1:15429870-15434870 GCA_963932145.1 Acanthosepion lycidas
AGAGAGAGAGAGAGAGAGAGAGAGAGATTCAACGGGTGAGGATTCAGTAAATTATCATTTTTTAGCTGCAATGCACAATAGTTCTGTATCTCACATCTCAGCTGATGCAATAATCGTAGAACATAGAATCAGAAAAAGGCATCTCAAATTTCTAGGAAATATAATGAGAAAAGATAGCTTGGAAAGTCTGACACTCACAAGACATATTGAAGATAAGAGAGACAGAAGAAAGCAGCACATTCCTTACGGGAATATGTAAATGTTTGGTTGAACAGGGAGAAGGAGAGATACAACATATATAACCAACTTACTAAAAGCTACAAAGATCAGGAAATTATCGAGAGCCATGGTTGCCAATTCCTGAAGTGACACAACAGAACGAAGGAGAAGAATTTATACTGTTGACTCTATGATAATTAATTCTAAAGATTTTTTTTATCGCGTGTTCTATATTACGCGTCTTAAGCTGTCCTCGTTCGTTTAAATGGCAAGTATTTCATCGCACCCGATTGCCTTTTGTTTTACAGTCCGTATAAAAATGCCATGTTTTAATGGGCCAGCCTTTAGAAGCCTCACTGAGCAGGTTGACGATTGTGATGATAACGATGATAGTGATAGTTTTTAATGCTGTCAAACTTCTTTTAAAAGAACATCTCATATTCGCGTGCAGCAAATCTAATTCATTTCTTCCTTGCTTTTGAAAAAGATGACAAGAATGAGCTAAATAAAAGGCAGAGAAGAAGAGTCCATATTTTTTTGTTTATTATCTCGCTCCCAAACAAAGTGACAGCTCCATTAGAACACAATAAACACGAAGGGTTACTGAGGGTGAAACGAAATGAGAAAACGCTAGTGAGGAGAAAGGACAATAAAAGAACAGAAGGACAGGAAAAGGAATTTACGGTTAGGTTTATAGTTTTGATGATCGTAGGTCACAGGGAAACAAGAAGGTGTGAAGTGCGATATATATATATATATATAATATATATATATATATATATATATATATATATATGTAATTATTTATTTAAAAATATGATTCCAACGCTACATAAGAGTTCTCATGTTTCAAAACAAGAGCCGAAAACTTCAATATAATTATTTGAATTAAATTGAATTAAAGTACTTAACGAGTTCTTCCCTATTTTCTCTATATTTTTACACACACAAACACACACACACACACACACACACACATATATATATATGGTTGAAGCAATGTATTTTTATTTATTTTACTTATATTTTTCATTATATATATATATATATATATATATATATATATACATTAAGAAATGAACAAAGTCCGACAATTTATTTATTAAAGACATTTTTATGTTTAATGTATGACGTCATTTGTTTACATTTGATACGCCATGAGCAGTTATGAATGTACGAGATTCATGGAAGATTGAAGTTTATACGCAATAAATTCGACCTTGCTAACCGAACGATCCTTTGTGGCCGAGCGGTTAGGCACGTCAAGGTAAATGACTGTTCAGTATAGGATTCAGGTTCGAATCATGTCAAAGGACTGATATTTTCTATGAAAATTTCTCGGACATTCAGGCCGGTAAATGTTATTTAATACTGTTTATTATAAACAGAGCATTTCCTTAAATACTTATATCTGTAAAATGAACGTTAAACATATATATATATATATATATCATGAAACAATTATTTTAAGACATTTTTATGTTTATACATTCTTTTTATAGATACAAATATTTAAGTAAATGCTCTGTTTATAATAAACAGTATTAAACCATATTTACCGGCCCGAATACTGTTTATTATAAACAGAGCATTTACTTAATTATTTGTATCTATAAAAAGAATGTAAAAACATAAAAATGTCTTAATATATATATATATATATATATATATATATGCTGGACACTCCAGACGATTTTTCGACGTATGAGGGTCAAGCAACTTAGTTCCTAGGAATCGGCAGCCAGACAGCCGCACAGATGATATGATTATAGTCGTCAAGCCTTTTGCGCAGACCTACACCTTTTGAATGGCCGAATACAGAGACCCGGTGCACTAAGTGCCACAAGGTCCTCAAACGACCCTCTGCAGGTTTTGAATTCAGAGTTTTTCTTCTCCTAGACCAGTTGCCATCCAAGGCTATAGAACCCAGTCTGTCCTGCTATTTACCCATAGCTGGGGAGAGAAAAAGAGTATTCATACCTTTCCCAAGGGTTGTTTTCAACTGTGAAGAATTCTTAGAATGCTGTGTAGTCGCAGTTTGTTTCGACTTTTGATGTGAAGCAGCCACATCTAAATTTGCATGACAGTCACTCGGTTGTAATTTTTGGAGGGAGACAGACAAATTATGGCCATCAATCAAGCAAAAGTAGTATTTTATACGTTCATTAGTGAACTCAGTCTATACCGGAGTTGAATACGACTGACGAATCTCGTCGGTTGAAATATAAGGTAATTTTGGATTTTATTTTGTATTAATTATTTGCTCTTTAATAATAAATACATTGATCTTTTTTTGTGAATTAGTTTTAACGTTTTATATTACTAGGATCAACTTAGATTATATATCCACGGATTTATGACCATTACTATATATATATATATATATATATATATATATATATATATATATATATATATATGTATGTATGTATGTATGTATATATATATATATATATATATATATATATATATATATATATATATATATATATATATATATGTAACACGATAGACAAGGTACTACGATTAAGCTTTTTATTTAATTATTTTTGTGAAACTATCAAAATGCTCTAACTAAATGCTTTATAATTCCGAGCGCTTTCGGCTATACTTTTAGCCATTTTCAAGGATGTTTTTATTTTTTTCAATTTAATTGGGTGTGAGGGTTGTGTGTATGTTTTTTTTTTTTATTATAGAGATGATTTATTTTCCGAATATAGCATATTTTGGCCGTGTTAATATTATTGAGTATTGGCTTTTCTTTTATTATTAAGACCTCCATTATTTAAAATCTTTTCTTTCTTTTTTTTACATGTGGATGAGGTTATTTTGCTTGAATTTCTACTAGTATGTTTCGGAAGGAATCTGGTAAGTTAGGGTATGTGTTTAAATAAGTCCTAATGGAGCTTTGGTCGGATAGATAAATGCGTTCTAATGGAGCTTTGGTCGGATAAATATAATGTTTCAACACAAGAAAAAATAGACAAAAACTTAATCGCAGTACCTTATTTGTTATCTTTAATGAAACATGTATCAATGAATGATTGCTACTTAAATACACTATATATATATATATATATATATATATATATATATATATATATATATATATCTTTTTTTCTTTCTTTTCCTATTCATATCAGACTTCCCGCATTTTTTCACGCGGTTATTAGTTTCCAGTTGGAGATAATTTCAGCTCGTTGCTTGATGTTGTGATGTCACATTAAGATATACAATAAAATCAAAACGCCAGGATATATTGCTCTAGATTGCATTTAAAATAAATGCCATTCTCCGTGCACAATTTGATGCTTGTCTGAGAATTTCGTGTGAGAGATTCCAACCCGCCTAGTTGAAATATGAGTTGCAAAAATTAGACTCGTTCACATTTGTTGTAGAGGAACAAAAAAAAAAAAAGAAAAAAAAGAGAAAAAAAAAGAAAAGAAGGAGGAAACATGGTAAAAGCAGGTATTCTTTTGCAATGGAACATGAGTGAAACAGGTACTTTGGTAAACTCTTTATATATCATTACGTTCTTGGAGATTTCTTCTTTTCACAATTCTTCCGACCGGTGTAATTTAATCTCAAATTTGCTCGAAAATCGAAATTTTATCTTCTGAGGTTTATTTAGGCTGAAGGTCCAATCAGGTAACGAAACAAATACTATTCTGGAAAAATGATGTACACAGATCTATCTATCTATCTATCTATCTATCTATCTATGCCAGTCTCAATGTGTTTCTTTTTTTCTTTCCTTCTATCTATCTATCTAGCTAGCTAGCTAGCTAGCAAGCTATCTATCTATCTATCTCAGGCTATACATAGCTATCTATCTCAGGCTATTCATTTTTATCTATCTATCTATCTATCTATCTATCTATCGATCTATCTATCTATCTCAATCTGTTTATGTCTATCTATCTTGAATACGTAAATCGGACTTTTTTTTAGTTTTCAGTTATTTTGGACGATTTTACTTGTTTTTCTTGAATATTTAAATATAATTTGTCCGATGCCTGAGTGCTTTCGATTTTCACAAGCCATTATCGAACTGTATTTGACTTATGCTTTGTTATTCATCACATGCTTTGAATTAAAAAAAAAAAATACTAAACAAAAAAAAAATAACATAAAAACTTTTTTGTTGGTCTTCATTCAAACTAGAATCACGCCTATAGATGAAAACACGTGGCCTAAATTTAGCACGCACACACACAGACACACACACATATAAACATATATATATATATATATTTATGCACATTTCATTGAATACGACAAATAATAAATGACCATGTTTTGAAAAATGAAAACATTATATAAAATACATACATGTAACAAACTATTTCTAATTTAACAGTTAAAATATTTAATGTATAGCCAAAAGTGTTCGGATAAAAAGAACATTCGGACAGTTTTTATATAATTTTTCATCCGAAAAGAAAAAAAAATAGATCGCATGAGAAATTGTATAAAAAACTAAATAAAAGCACCTTGTCTATCGTATTCAATGAAATGTACATGAAAGAAGGATTGCTTCCTATATACGCACGCACACACACACACACATATACATATATATATATATAGATGAAGAAATATAGTTTTAAGGGGTGCTATATTTATAGGATAAAGTGCTCAATATCAGAGATAGAGAGTATGTAAATATAAATATAAAAATGAACATCGAAGTAAACACTCAGTGGCGACAGGCTGTTCCATGCTAGACGCAATCGTTGGGCGGTCTGACGATTGCGTCTAGCCTGAAACAGCCTTTGAGT
>OZ010573.1:15439870-15447370 GCA_963932145.1 Acanthosepion lycidas
TACACGGTATTTAATTGACCTCCCGCGAGGTCAGATTGTGACACAAGGTCGGTTTAATGTGGGGAGCCCGAGCGCGTGCACCCGGGCAAGGTGCAAGCATTTTTTTTTCCTGTGTTATTATTGCTGTATGCGACTTTGCATTGTCATGGTTGAGAACAGATTTTTTTCTATTGACGAAGGCATAGCATTTTTTGCCCAAAAGTTTGATGGACACGTTGCAGATGCTAGACGAATAGATGTTCATTTAATGTTTCATTTCGTAATTATTATTTCCTTTAAAACTTCCTTATTGCTGACATGATCTGTCCATGGTATTCTCATCATTTGTAGTTAAGACTTCAATTTTGTTATCACAATCACCTTTTCATCTGTGAAGAAATTGTCTAGCTATCAATAGCATACAGCATAGATATGAAATAACAGTTCATGATTATTTTCTTCTGAATGCCTAGAATGAAGAATTATCATTATTTATTTTCTTTATATTCGAACTATTGTCCTCATCTTTGTCGTTGTTATCACAACGTTTCGGCAGTTGTGCCATCCGGCCTTCTTCAATGTGTATATCGATTTGGATAATCTACACGGAATTCTGAACTGATCTCTTTATTTGATCTTCGGAGGTAGGTTGTTATCGTTACATCGCTCATGTCAAAGGATATCGTCTACTCTAATCGCCATGCTACTGTCATTGAATTACACACACACACACACACACACACACACACACACACACACACACACATATATATATATATATATATATATATATATATATATATATAGTGACATCCGCAAAACGATATCTTCCCAAAAAAGAAGGGACGAAGAAAAAAAAAGATTTTTCTAATTTTCATTAATAATTTGCTTAATTTCTGAAAGGCAGCTTTCGCTATTGTTTTTATCTTCGGATTTCTGTGCCACATTCTTTATCATTTGTTACTGAGCTACACAGTTAAATTTCAACACCTGTGTGAGTTTGTTGTCAATAATTTAATATTCGACCGAGCTAGCTCGAACAGTCATTACGGTCCTGCATAACGGCCCTGCACTAAGGGTAGACGATCATTAGAGTGGCATCACGTGTCATAACATAGCTGATCAATTTAGATGGTTGGTGGAGATATGTATAAGCAAATAAGGAAACTAACAGGACAGAGGAGATCCTCGTCAACAGACTGCATAAAATCCAAGCATGGAACGCTCCTATTAGAGAAGGGAAAATTCTTCAGCGCTGGAACGAATATATTGGAGAACTGTTCCATGACAAAAGAGAACATCCGGCAATACACAGAATTTCTGATATTCTTGTTTTGATTGCCAACAATGTCTTGCCAAGGGTATTCTCCTTTCTCGTAAGATTGTAGAAACATCAGGGATGTGTCTAAAGAGATGTGATTTAGTTGGATGTTGTCTCTAAGAGATGTTTATATCTCTCAGCCTCCGAATGTAGGTTCAATCAAGCTTTGACTCAAGGGTTATGGTTAATGTCCAAGCAGTGGCACCATATATTAATGTTGTGGCCTGTTTAGGGGTCAGAAAGAAAGACGCGGAAGACGAAGGTCGGTTGAAAAATGTATATTGAAGATATATACAAAACAGTAGTGTTAGTAATAAGTAGATTAGCACTGCGTCTACTACTCCACTTCACTTCAAACTCTGCGCTCCCGTCCGACTCTCGCAGTTTGTATTTATGAGAGGAGGAAGAGTTCATTATACTGTAAGAGGGTTTACCACAACAATTAACAGTCTTTACAGTGGCGCGAAAGTATCTCCGTTTGCGGTTGTCTAGTAGATCAGATTTCCTGATTACATCAATTTTATTTAAGTCGGCCCAGGCTTTAACTATGCAAATTTTCACATCTTTTTCAGTAGAATTTATTTCGCTTCCTAGGTACTTTTTTGTTTTGTTTTTTTAAGCGTTTCACCCCAAGTAAGGCGGGAAGTCACTAGGACACACGCTGTTACAGAAGATTTGGAGCAATCAGATAGGATTGATAGAGGAAAGGATGAGGAGATGAATAGTGGATAGATCACGGAGATGTCGATTGACATTACATTTGAATAGTTGGAGATTATAGCTCTCAGGGAACCTGGAATAGGGAAGGGGGTTCCACAGGCGAGAGGTGTGAGATATGAAGCTATTGGAGTAGAAGAGACGGCTAAATTTAATTGTTTCGACAGTGAAAGGGTTGGGTATGTAAAAGATTCCACAGATTTTATTCATTCACCCGAGAGAATACATACCTACTGTGTTACTAATATATAAACTCCGAACTACGGCATCTCTTTTACTGATAGCCGTGTACAGGAGCAAATATCGTAGAAATAATCATCCTTTATATTTTTATACAGATAACGAAAACTACAGGACGTCTTAGAAGAAAGACAGAAAAAATGACGAAGCATTAACTTCAAGAAGACAAAAAGTCATATAGATTTAAGGTACGCTATATTTATGGGTAAAAGGGCTCAATATCAATTATAGAGTGTATGGATATGTAAAAATGGACACGGAGGATAATACCGAGTAGCATAGATCAGTTACATCTCACTGTGCAATTACACACACACACACACACACATACACAGAGACGCACACACACAGACGCTAACACACACACACACACACACATATATATATATATATATATATATATATATCTTTTGTGTATTTAGGCAGCAATCCTTTTTTCATGCACATTTCATTGAATACGACAGACAATATGATTTAGTTTTTTATACATTTTCTCATGTGATCTAATATTTTTTTCTTTTAGATGATAAATTATATAAAACTGTTAAAATGTCTGTTTGTTTTTATTCCGATCGCTTTCGGCTATACATTTAGCCATTTTCAAGGATGAAATATGAAATATTTTAACTGTTAAATAAGAAATAGTTTGTTGTATGTATCTATATAATGTTTTCATTTTTCAAAACACGGTGAAGATATTGTGTTAATGTTCATAGTATATATATATATATATATATATATATATATATATATATATATATATATATATATAAACATTTTTTCATGTTTATACGTTCTTCTTATAGATACAACTATTTAAGTAAATGCTCTGTTTATAATAAACAGTATTAGCAACATTTACCGTGAATGCCCGAGAAATTTTCATAGAAAATATGCGTCCTCTGGCAGGAATCGAACCCGTATCCTATTCGGAACCGTCATACAGTCTGACGTGCCTTAACCGATTGGGCCACAGAAGAGCGTTCGGTAACCCTAGTCGATTTTACTGTTTTTAAACACAATTGTCTATGATTTTCTCTCATTCATACATATCTGCTCAATGCGTATCCAAATGTAAACAAATGACGTCATACATTATAAAATGGACAAAGTCCGACTATTATTTTTAAGACATTTTTATGTTTATACGTTCTTTTTATAGATACAAATATTTAAGTAAATGCTCTGTTTTATAATAAACAGTATTAAACAACATTTACCGTCATGAATGTCCGAGAAATTTTCATAGAAAATATTCGTCCTTCGAATGAACATTTCTCGGACATTCAAGCCAGTAAATGTTGTTTAATACTGGTTATTATAAGACAGAGCATGTCCATTTCATAATATATATATATATATATATATATATATATATATATATATATATATATATATATATATATACAGTGTTATGGATATAAGTTTGTGACCCTGGGTTTCTCGCTTTTACGATCATCAGACAAACTGATTTATTTTTTAAAAATTGAATCTATTTATGCTTGTTTATATTTGATTGTTTGGTCGTGGGAGGGGAAAATTAACTTGAGCTCGTACTGTACATATAAAATAATATATGTGTGTGTGTGTTTGTAAGATTAGTGGAAATTAAGTGGATTTTTTCTTGTGACGTGTTTACGACTTCATCAGACTAAAGTGATGTTTACTTTGATGTAACTACACATCAAGACGAAGGAGAAAAATTCCAAGATGCTAGTTACGAATTGGAGATATAAACGTCAAGCAGGTGTAGAATTTTAAATATCTGGGAAGAGTTTTAACCGGGTATTGAAAATGTGGCACCGACACCCGAAAAGGCATTGGACTAGAGAAAGAAGTATTCCACAAGCTAAGCAAAGTGTTGAGAAACGGAAAGCATTTCGTTAGAAACACGGAAAAAATTTGCTGGATTGCTAAGTGTTATCCAACCTCTCATATGGCAGTGAATGCTAGATAATCTCCCTAGGGATGAGGAGAAAACTAGAGGCAGTAGAAATGTGGCTCTACAGAAACATACTGAGAATACCATGGATGGTGCAAGTTAGCAACAAGGAAGTCTTAATAAATAATGGCAACCTGTACTTAGAATAAAAAAAAAATATATATGAAATTATTTGAACACATACTGAGGAAGGAGAGCTTGGGAAATTTAACACTCACTGGACAAGAGGGGAAAAGACGCAGGGGAAACCAGCGAGACAATTACCTGAATAGTTAGTATGAATGAACTACATAACAGGGTGGAGCCTTAGTAAAGGGAGAAAAGTACCACGCCAGATAGGAAGTTGCCTATGTCCTGAACGAACGCGGCACGCATAAAAAGTAGAAATATTTCAAAACACATTGATCGTATTAGCAAGTAGCGTGCTGACACTTATTTTCCTGGACGCTTTTTCTTGATGATTTCTGGTCTCTTGTGGCTTGTATGGTAGCACATAGTTGAAAACAGCCATAATTTGTCACATATGCTGCTGTGAAAACATAAGTAAGGGCATCAAAAGGTACTTCATCACATGAATACCCTGGAGTGTGTCATGATTACGAAGCGGAAACATCATCATTATTATTAACCCAGGGCGCCCCTGAAGAGCTTTACATAACCGCCTGGCTTTGTTGGTTATATTTGAGAATGGTTCAAACGGTTGATAGACTATGAGAGAAAACAATATAAGGGAATATCTCTGAAATATATTTCTCTGGTTTTGTGAAAATAGCAAAAAGTAGAAACACACACACACACATAGCCCCCACACACATGCACTCGCGCGCACACACACACACACACACACACACACACACACACACACATATATATATATATATAGGATTGGTGTATACAGAATAAATTCCAATAACCAACAAATACTATTCTCAAAAGAGAGCACAATACAGAGTAGAGCAAATATAATTATTTATTCGAAAATTATAACATAAATATATTATAAAATCATTACAAAAATAGCTATTTTGTTTCAACACTTCTGGTGTCTTATCAAGTGATGATGTTGAATGTAGAATAAATTGTTTTAAAAGGTTTCCCTTAGCGAGGGGTGTTTCATTGATTTGAACACCATCACTTGATATGACATCCGAAGTGTTGAAACAAAATACCTATTTTTGTAATGATTTCATAACATATTTATGTTATAATTTTCGAAGAAATATATATATATATATATATATATATATATATATATATATATATATATATCGCACTGAGGACTGCGTCTAGCATAAAACAGCCTGTCGCCTCTGATGTGTATCAACATTTAGTGTTATAATAAATTAACCCATACATCCATCCACACAGTTAGACACACACACACACACGTATTTATGACATGTCTGAGTGATTAAATTACAAACGTCATGTCTGCTTATTTTTATCATAATCCCTTCATATTCACGAATATTTTCCGTATATTGCAATATATATATATATATATATATATATATATATATATATATATATATATATATATATGCAGAAAGAGAGAGAAAGAGAGAGAGAAAGAGAGAGAAAGATTCTGATCTTAAAAGTATACACTTGTCTTTCATAGTAATATCAAAATACTATTTACTGTAGAACGATATTTTCTCGACAGATGACATTATATTGCCAGCTCTTTGACATGAAAATGAAAATGCATGTGCAGCAATCCGACTGAACATTTTGGCCATCGTCACCCAAGCAATATTTTGCCGTAAGAAGTTAAAGTTGTGTATCTCTTGTAATTGTAGAGTCCAAAGACAACTTGTGTTAATCTCTGAATTTGTTTATAAACAAATAAATGATTTCCAGTAAAATAACCGCCAAAATAGACTACCCATAATGCAAAACTGACCCGTATATATAAATAGCCAAGAAAAATAACAGTACTCGTGGCCTGACGACTACGTCGAGCATGAAACAGACTGTCACCTCTAAGTGTTGACTTCAATATAAAGCTCCATATAAACATTTGTCCGCAAATACTTCGTTTCTGTCTTATTAAGTTTAAAAGTTTACGATAGCGCTGTGTTGTGATTTGACTAGGTTACATTTGTCATTCGTGTACATTTTTAGCTAGTCTTTCTTCAAAGTTTATCTAATGTAGTAGTAAGTTAACTGAGAAGTTTTGTTTGTTCAGGATATTCATATCGTGAGCAGGGAGAAATGGTTTTAACATATGCCCACGCGAATGGTACTAGATGCGAGGATCTATCCGGAAGTATCCGATTGCATTTCCAGACTGAAGGCAGCCGAGTCATCCAACTTTTGCTGCTGTTTATCGTCACGTTGCTGAGATAGGATCCATTGCCCCACAAGCTATAGATCGAGAAAAATGAGATCCGCCCTTACGCCTGACCACGAAGAACCCATTCTACAGGCTTCTGGAGAAGATATCAGCATAGGTCAAATGGTTCTAGAATGTTGTACATCTCATATCATTGGCAACGTGTGCAGGGTCCTTCAACCTCTGATCACTCCACACGGGAGAACTGGTTTATTGCCCAAACTGCCGATCCGTTGTTTGTCTCTTCAGTCTTGTTTACGGATGTGCCAACATTTGGAAGAGATGAAATAACAAATTTACACAAACAGCATTTATGGGGGGATCGGAATCCGTTGGTACAAAAAAGACTAGACACAAGCACCATTGTACGATTAATGTGTGTGTTGCAATTGTACCTGACTGACAGGTAGGTCCATATGTTCTCCCACCTCGTCTTACAAAAGAATTTATTTCGAACACACTTCCAGACCTGCTAGAGGATGTACCCCTGCTAATACGGAGACGCATGTGGTTCATGCATCATGGGTCTCCAGCACATTTTAGTCACATTGTTCGCAATGCGCTGGCTAAAATCTAACATGAAAGATGGATCGGTAGGGGAGGACGGATTCCAAGGCCTGCGCGACCTCCGACCTCAGTTCTTTGAATTTTTATCTGTGGAACCACCTACAATAATTCGTTTATGCAGCAGACATTAATAATGCAGAGACGCTTTATCAAAGTGTCATGGGGAGTATTTGGAAGGGTCCGCCAGTCAATGATCCGACGGGTGCATGCGTGTGTAGAAGCAACAGGAGGACAATATGAGTTGCTGTGTTTAGGTAAAACGATGGCCTTTTGGACATAGGTTTATATGGAAATTTTACTTTGTTTTGGTGCCAGGTATCCGCTTTCAAATCGTGTCAAAGGATTTTTGAACTGTATCTTGGATTGTACATTTAATGTCTACCGTGAACTTCAAACTTA
>OZ010573.1:15452370-15474870 GCA_963932145.1 Acanthosepion lycidas
TGGGTGAAAGTAGTCAATGTTAGACATAGACCGTATATAAAATTGGACATATGACGTCCACAACAAAAGATGACAGCCTGTTTTATGCAGGAATCTTCCTGGCCTTTTACTGCATTGATACATGAAACAGAATGTCGCCACTCGGTGTTGAGTTCAGTGTCCACCTTTTGTACATACACGCACAAACTTAGTCAGTTAAGGATAGGCATGATAATTTTTTTTTCAAAAATTTTAACCAAACCATTACAATTTGTCGCTACACTTCACAAGTAAAAAAAAAAAAAAAATTCAGAGGAACACAGCAACTTTTTCTTAGCGAAAACACAACTCTGAAAATGACATTGTGCTAATGTCGAACGTAATCAGGAATAAAATGGATATACATCAACATGGTAATTTTCTTTCTTCCTTTAAGAAGGAAACTCGCCCGTAATTGTGAGAGGATCGTATTAAAAATAAGTAGACAAAACCTTTCTAAATTATTTAATGAGGCATGTTTTAATGAAAACATACTGCAAAAATATACGCAATTTAATATATATTAGATTGGTGTAAAAATAATGACGTAATAATGTCGTTTTTTGACGTTAAAAAATACGTCAAAAAACGACATTATTACGTCATTATTTTTGCACCAACCTAATATATATGTATGTTTGTGTTTATCAGTAAAATATTTCCCTTTTTCCTGATTTACAATGTATTCCGATAATAAAATCATTTTTAACATATGACTGCAATAAATTCATTAGCAACGTCTTTAAATTATAATTATAGTCATTTGTAGGGAATTAATGTCTTATATTTGGAATTCAACATTATTTCTTATTACTTTTTAAACGAACCATTTTATTGAATACACCTGCTTCAGAAGAGGCCCTGTTTTTCAAGCAGTGTGATTTACAACTACCGGCCTGCGTATTCAAGTGTCATATTTAAGAAAAGAACATCTTTTTAATTAAGACTCTACCAAAAATAAAACAAACACTGATTACATTTGCACTCGACTATTGAGAGCTGCGCTAAATGACAGTTCCAAGTAACATCCGCCCAATGGAGAACTATATAGGAGCCTACCAAATATTACGGATACAATCTTCACAGATTGCAGTTTAGCTACCATTTCTGAAGAGGTAAGCAACAATCGTAGATCAGTTTATAGTCCGGGATCCAAATTATGAGAAATGAGCAAAAAATCTTTATAGAAGAATAAATATACATAAATCAGAAAGCAAGTGTTGGGTAGATCTATAGATGCCAGAAATGATTGGAAAGTAGCGATCAGAAATGTTCGTTTAAAGATGATCACATCGACACAATGATGTGCGTGGCGTAGGTGTTCTGCTAATGACTTTCTAAGCTTGTTTGGTTAATTATTTCTAATGAAACATTAGCACTGGTGAGTGTTCCATGCAAAATTTGACATTAAATTCACAAATATTAACATGTCGTAATTTCAACCAACCATTAACGTGAATTGCTGTTTTGCCGGGCGGCTTTTAATAAATGTGAGCTGATATAAAATTAATCATTAACATGAATAAATGTTATCACGTATTTGTTCAATATATCCCGATCGTTAAATATGTAATCATTTCAGTAGATGAATGCTTGACATATCTTTTTAATACATTCCAGCCATTATATATTTAATCATTAAAATGAATGAATGCTTTGTCGTATTCATTTAATAAATCCTGACCCTTAAATATGTAATCAGTAGAATGAATAAATATTCAGAAGGATTCAGTTAATTAAACCTACAAATTATACAACCTAATTATAAGAGTGAATAAAATATTTTCATGTGTTTCTTTGCGTTATATACACCCCTGTACAAATTAATTGAAATAAAACAGATAATTCCGTTATTATTTACTTTTTTTTTGTATTTTTCCGATGAAATATGACCCAGTGCACATATTAGTACTTCATATGTCCATTCCACAAAGTCGCTCCTTGCAGATTGACCACAGATTCTCGATTGGATTTAAATCAGGAGAGTTTTCAGGGCAGTCAGTAGTTTTTTGATTTATTCACTGGTAAGGTTTGCCAGTGGTTCGTGCAGTGTTACCATTTTCTTACGGTTCCTTGGAGTAACATCCATCGCAGACAATGGCCGTAGGACAACTAATCGACAGTCGTGACAATAGTGTATTAGCATGATGGAAATCTGATGCAATCACAGTTGGCACAATATTTTTCAAGGCCAACCAAATTTCATCATACACCTCGAAAATAGATTCCTATTACTGCACCCCACTGCAAAGGACCTAATCTGAGGAAATAGAAATCGATTACACCCTGTCACTCTACTGGGTCTAAAACTGACCGTAGGATGAAAGAAAGAAAACTAAGTCGATTGTTTCAAGTAATTTGCACAAGGGTGTAGATGGATGAATGTTTGCAAATACCAGGTGATATAAACTTGGATGTGTGGATGGTAGATTTGGTAAATGCATGTAATGAGCAATTGGAGAGCGGAGATCGAATTCCAATCGAGTTCGTTATAATCCCTTCCTCCCGCCATTTAATATGTGACTAAATTCACACGCCAATATGTTAATCCGCTAGGACTAGGACAATAGTGTAGTGGATTAAAACATTGGGTCTTTAATTTGGTGGCGTAGTTTTTGTGAGTTCAATCCCTGGGCTGGGCTGTGAAGACTTTGTCTTCTTTAGAAATAAAGACCAGCAGTTGCTGAGCGGTACTAAAATTAAGTCATGGACAGATAAAACTACTATAGATTATATAAAGGTTTCAGTTCGAAATTTCATATAGGTTACCAGGATTGACAAGGACCTGAAGATGACCAAAGGTAATAACGGTCGAAACGTTGTCATGATAACAGCAAAGACGATAGTTAAAAATGCTGGTCAAAATTCAATTTCGAAAATTAATATCAGTCTATATTCTAGTTCCACGTGCCATGTCTAATTGATGTCAGTTATCAGTTATCTCCTGTTAATTTCCTTCTCCATTGCCTTAACCAGGAATTGAACTCACACTCTTCGGGTCCTGTCACTGGATCTACCTAATGCCTTTTTTCCATTGTGCCATTGGTTAGATCCAGTGAGAGGACCCAAAGAATGTGAGTTCAATACCCGGTTAAGGCAGTGGAGAACTTTCAGAGGGAAATTAACAGGAGATAACTGATAACTGATATCCATTAAACATGGGACGTGGAACTAGAACAGTCTACCCCAGTGAGCGAAATAAAGGGTTAAGTTCGATATTCCAACCACCTGAAGAAAACCGGAGCGTACAACGGCCGAAACGTTGTAATAAATCTGGCGACAAAGATGAGGACAATAGTCCGAATAATGTAAATAGTGTACATAATACCTCATTTCAGAAATATAGACAGATACTGAAAGGCCGAAACGTTGTAATAAATATGGCAACAAAGATGAGGACAATAGTCCGAATAATGTAAATAGTGTATATAATACCTCATGTCAGAAATATCGACAGATACTGAAGGGCCGATACGTTGTAATAAATATGGCGACAAAGATGAGGACAATAATCCGAATAATGTAAATAGTATACATAATATGTCATCTCAGAAATATAGACAGACACTGAAAACAAACTTATATTTAACATCAGAAACAGAGAGCTGAAGTTTCTAAGGGGCACATAAGGAGCAAAAAGGAGTTGGAAGATGTTACACTCACCGGACGTATTGAAAGCAAAAAGGACCCCGGAAAGTAGCACATCACCTACCTAGCGAGCTTCTGCAAATGGATGGCAGAACAGGGTTTAAGAGAGATCGCAAAAGGACAAGATTTACTGAGAGCTAAAAAAGACTGGAAATTGTGGTGAGCCATTATCGCCAACATCCTAAGCGACATGGCACATAGAAGAAAAAGATGTGATAGATATTAGGTTGGTGCAAAAATAATGTCGTTTTCTCACATATGTTACTATGTGAGAAAACGACATTATTTTAGCACCAACCTAATATAAATGACGGGAAGCCCTTTTCTGAAAAAAAAAAGGGCTTAGACAATGCCTATGTGTAAAAATAGTGTTTTGTATCTCAAAAATTTGTTCTCCGTCATTGTGCTTTCTGTATTCGTGGTAATTACCAAAGATATAATTAAGGTACGTCCACTGAATTTTCAGTACGTAATGTTGAAAATGAATTTTAAAAAAATGAAAAAGCATTCTTAAAGATTACATTTTAGCTTTAATTGAAAGGTGAACGATTACATTTACTATTTCCAGTAAGTAAAATATTCTGGTGTATTTCAAACAGAAATTATATAGATTGGAATCTCAACTTTTTGGCCTTTCTGAAAATTTTCTTAAAAGCGGCCATTTTCCTACTTTTAAGAAACTTGTAAGCAAAAAAAAAAAAAAAAAATATTAGTTTTAAAAATCTTCCAAAAATAAAATATATATTTGTAACACAGTATTTGAGTAATATTAACAAATTTAAGTTAAATTAATCTGATTTGGAATAAATATTGCTTATTTATAGCATAAAAAAGTAATATACAAGCATTTCTTAACAACGGGTCCTGTTTTTTCTTTTGTCTTTATTGAGATATTAATAAATTCCCAAGTGATGACAGCTAATATGGATGACAGCTAGTATGGATGTTTTTATTGAATTTGGGGTATTTTTCATCATGCTATGCTGTTTTTTGCGCGTAAAAGTAGAGGTAGCTAATTAAAAAAGATTGCATTAAGAGAGCTCCTCTTATTGCTCACAAAACATGGGCTCTCACAGCTGAATAATAAATAAGGAAAAATAATTTCCATTGTGAAATGCATTTCTTTTCTGTAGCTGAAACTTGCTACACTTGAACCTTCACGATAGAGGTAAAATAAAGTCAAAATGAATCGAAAAAGATTGTATAGCTCAAATTTTCTAAAGAAATTTATGCATATAAATAAATTTAACATCTATTTATTTCTGAGGGGAGATATTTTCACTATTTACCCTATCTACTTTGTCCTCATCCTTACTGTCACATTCGTGACTTTTCGACCATTGTACGCTCCGGTCTTCTTCAGGAGATATTTATTCGAATTTAGAACCGAACTTTTTATTTAGTGCACGGAGTTAGATTGTTCTAATCGTAATTTTCGAAATAAATAAAGGATTCCGTTCTAAATTTCAACAAATATGACCTGACTGATGAAGTCCGGAGCGGACAACGGTCGAAACGTCACAGTAAAAATTTGGAGAACAGGCTGAACAATGTAAATAGTGTAGACTTAACTTAACAGAACAGAGAAATATATAAAAAGAAAAACGTCCATAAACTCTCCGTAGAATAATTTGTAAATTTTTAAACATATTCGAAATCATGAAAGGTTCACAACATTAGCTTACATACCATCGCTGTACGACAGGCGCCCACCTTAAATGACCTTGTTTTCAATAGATGCTTATGTTGTTTGAGAAAGGAAATCGGTGAGAAATTATTACGCCCGCCTCGATTGCGTTGTTTTCTTTCGCCTGCCTCTTGCAACGACAATGTCATCTTAGGAAAACAAATAAAAATGGGATGATTCAATTTCAATATGGAATCGGAGGTGTGCCGTAGAAAAACATCGGAAATAATATTATTTTGTCTTTAAGAACGGTCGATCGTAAAACAAAGTGTATAAATTTCATCCGGATTGATGTAAATGCAATACACACTCTATGATTCCAGCGTTCTAGAAAAACCAAACATATTTTCGCCAAGTTAACGATATTCTGCCTATATCTCTGAGATGAGGTATTATGATTACTTGCACTATTTACATTATTCAGAGTGTTATCTTCATCTTCAATGCGATACTCACAACATTGCGGCCGTTGTACGCTCCGGCCTTATGTAGGTGAATGGAATTTCTAAACGAACCCTTTATTTCTTCCGCCGGAGTAGATTGTTCTAGTTCCACGTGCCACGCCTCTTCCGGATGTCTTAGTTACTTTAACTCAACACTCTGAAGTTTTGGTTCACTACTGCTGTAGCCTGGTATTGAACTCAGAAATATTTGGATGTAGACACTAGATTTAACTAATATCTTTATCCAAAGGGGCATGTTGCCTTGAGAAGAAGGCCGGAGCGTATAACGGCCGAAACGTTGTGAATATTGCAATGAAGATAAGGTTAACAGTCCGAATAATGTAAATAATGCAAGTAATCATAATAACTCATCTCATAAATATAAACAGATTTTGAAGAAAAATTCCAATCACCTGAAGAAGGCTGGAGCGTACAACGGCCGAAACGTTGTAAATATAGCATTGAACATGAGGATAACAGTCCGAGTAATATAAATAATGCAAGTAATCATAATACCTCATCTCAGAGATATAGAGGCCGAAACACTGTGAATATGGGAATGAAGATGAGGATAACATTTTGAATAATGTAAATAATGTAATTAATCATAATACCTCATCTCAGAGATATAGAGGCCGAAACATTGTGAATATAGCAATGAATGTGAGGATAACAGTCCGAATAATGTAAATAATGCAAGTAATCCAAGTTTTGTTAAGAACTCATGTTTACCTGTGCGACTACGCAAAATCGTTTGATAAGATGCGAGACAAAACCCTATTTGAAACATGAAAATTTCGTTAGAAAAGAGTCCTGATCCGTTAGATAATATAGGTCCTCCTATATGGCAATGCATGCTAGAAATTAACATAGATGAAGAAGAGACCTGAAGCAACAAAAATGGTTCTACAGAAGGATATTGAGGATACCATGGATTGAACATGTGAGCAACATCGAAATTTTAGAGAAAATGGAAACAAAAACAACATTTGTTTCCAAGGAAAGCGGGCTTGGAAAAGTTAACCCTCACAGGACAAGTAGGACATAGAAAAGCAACGTCAAATCTACCAAACGAGTTTGTTTAAAAGGCATTAGAAGAAATAACAAAAAGATAAAGTTTAGTAAGAGATACGAATAACAGGAAATCGTGGTGAGCCGTGGTCGCCCATGTCCTGAAGGGACACGACACATAGAAGAATGAAAAGTATCTGTTATCTCAACAATATAAATTGTCTTAAAAATATTGATTTTATGTAGAGATTCGTCTTGAACTTCCCAACAAGAAAATGTTTATTCTTTAAGTGAGAATTATTGGAAGACATTGAAAATTATGTTATGCGGAACATACGGAGAAAAGAAAATTAAAAATGGCGAAAGAAATTCTCAAGCAGTCTCCATCGGACGGTCTGTCTACGAAGCCACATAACGAAATTAACGATACGATGAATAGATTGCGAAGCAGAATTAGACCGGAAATAGGACAAAAATAGTTCGGCAGTGTCAAGAACGCTGAACATAAAATGCGATACACATTAATAAAATGATATAAGAGAGAGCAATACAATTGCAGATGGATGTGTTTTGTAAATTACGTAAAAGCATTTGACAAGGTACGGTACAAGGATCTGTTTGAACATGTGCGCAACGTCGAAATTTTAGAGAAAATGGAAGCAAAAATGACACTTACACTTTGAAATTTCTAAGGGCACATAACGAGGAAAGAGGACCTGGAAAGGTTAACGCTCACAGGATATGTTAAAAGCAAGTAGGACATAGAAAAGCAGCACCTAATCTACCAAATGAGTTTGTTTAAAAGGGATTAGAAAAGATAGTAGAAATATAAACTTTAGTAAGAGATACAGATAACAGGAAATTGGTGTGAGCCATGGAAAACTTTATTTGGAAAAGCTATTAGAATAAACCAAAACTTATACTGAGAGCAAACCGCCTGAATACGGATAGAAAATAGATTAAATAAGTATACAGAAATAGAAATTATGGTAAGAATGCGTATTTTCATCGGATTTATTCAAAATTTACAGTGAGGTAATCCTAAGTGGGCTAGAATTCATTTCAAAATATATTATTGGTAGGTATAGTCTTAACAATATACTTGTTCAAATTAATTGAAAAAAAAAAAAAAAAACTGATTTAGTTTCCTTTCTTTCACGATACGGTTACTTATAGACCCCTGGATAGGTTGTAACCGATTTGTATTTTTTTCTCAAATTAGATCATTTGCAGTGGCATGCAGAAAATGAATCTATTTTCGGGGTGTATGATGAAATTTGTTTGGTCTTCAAAAATATTGCGTCAATCGTGATTGCATCAGATTTACATCATGTCCAGACACTATTGTCTCGACTGTCGATTAGTTATCCCACGGCATTTGTCTGCGATGGAAGCGTGCAAATTAATTGAAACAACCGTTTTAATTTGCTTTCTTTCACGATACGGTTACATAATGTTGTATAGTTTAGATTTTATAGGTGATTCATCTTCTGACATGACGATGACTCGAAATATTCATCTGCAAACGGCCTTTGAAATTTTTAGAATATAGACGGGGTAAGGGAGGGATAGTAAAAAGAACTTTTTTCATTGTCCCGCCTGAAATTTGTTTGGTCTTGAAAAATATTGCGTCAATCGTGATTGCATCAGATTTTCATCATGCCCAGACACTATTGTCTCAACTGTCGATTTGTTTTCTCCAAGGAAACGTACGAAAATTGTAACACTGCACGAAACATGCCAAGCCTTACCAGTGAGCAAATCAAAGTACTACAGGCTGACCCGGAAACTCTCCTGATTGAAATCCAATCGAGAATCTGTGGCCAATCTGCAAAGAACGACTTCATGCAATGAATATACTAAGTACTAACATGTGCATTGGGTCATGTTACATTGGAATAATAATAATAATAATAATAAAAAATGTAAATAATACTAGAATTATTCATTTTGTTTCAGTTACATTGCACAAGGGGGTAACATACGGAGGTGACGCTGTTTTGATGGCAGACACAGAAAGAAAACTACAGGATATCCAAATAAGCTAGTAAAGGAAAGCAAGAAGAAAGGACTAGATCATGGTGTTCTATATTAGACGGCCAAGTCATAATGTAAAGAAGGGTGAGAACTGGTTTTAAATCAGCGGGACACTTTTAGTTTCAGCTTCAGTTTGAGCTAGCTACTCAACCAGTGTTGTTGGCTTAAGAAATTCAAAGAATTTTTTCCTTACATTTGGAATATCATTTACCTTATTTAACTGAAGTAAGGATAAGACTCATTTATTTTATTTTGAATCGGTTTATTATTTCTTATGTAGATTGTAAAAACAAATTTGCAGGTCTGTAATTCACTACGCAAAAATGGTATTTAGGAATCTTCGTCTTCTTGTTGACTTTGAATTCTTATTTAACATTTCTAAATTAAAGTTTATTAAACATTTCTCCCTTTAAGTTTGCTTAACATTTTCCACTTAAAGTTTATTTAGGTTCTTAAGAAAGAAAAAGCAAATAAAAAAAGTTTCTTCCATGACGTTCAGATTTTCCAAAGTCTTTTTTAGACGTTTTTGTTTTTACTGCTACATTTATTTATGAAAAATGAAATTAAAATGTAATTTTTCTTTTATATTTTTATTCATAAAAATTGATTAAATTGATTAAAATATAATTCTTTTATAAGTAATTTATGTTTTTATTTTAAACATTAATCTATTCTCGATTTCCAGTTGAATCTATATGAAATTGCAGTCGAATCCATGACATTCACTTACGTGCTAATACCCTTGGGAAAGGTATGAATCCTCTTCTTCTCTCCCCCAGATATGGGTAAATAGCAGGACAGACCGAGTTCTGTAGCCTTCGGGGGCAAATGGTCTACCGCAGAAAGAAATGGCTACCTACTGTAGAAAAAAATCTTCCTCGTCAGTCATGTATCGAAAATGTATGTACCATGTGTGTATCACGCATGGTACATAATTGATTGATGTACATTTCAGCATTAAATAACCCATAGAGATGTTGATATGCCGCTAAAGAAAATCAACCAACCAATGTACGATAGGAAGCTCACTTTTAATTGGCCTTGTACCATATTCTATTCAAGTGGGCGCGCGGAAAAAAAGCAAAAAGCTGCATTTATAAAGGTATAAATAGCAGGACAAGCCGAGTTCTATAGCTATGAATGGCAAATCGTCTACCACAGAAAGAAATGGCAACCTACTGCGGGAAAAATCTGCCTCGTCAGTTATGTATCGAAAGGTACATGATCGCCTAAGCGTGTATCATGCATGGAGCATAAATGACATGCCCAGACAAGGTTACATACAGTTTTAAATTCAGAGTTGTCCTTTTATGCCGGTTGTCAACCATAGATAGACATTCCAATCTGCTCTGCTATTTAACTTATTGCTGTAGGGAGAAGAGATGGATTCATAACTTTCTCAAGGGTATTTGAACAAAGGCAAATTTAACGATTCATATATACGTATTCATAAATATATGCGGTGGAGTAATGGATATCGGATTGAGGAATCGGAGAGCTGAGTTCGAATTCCAGAGAATTCTATTACATTCGCTTACATACATTGGGAAAGGTATAAATCCTCTTTTTCTCCCTCCAGCTATGGGTAAATAACATGACAAACCGGATTCTATAGCCTTATCTACCGTAGAAAGAAATGGCAACCTACTGCGGGGAAAAATCTACGTCGTCAGTCATGTATCGAAAATAAACATAAACGCCTAAGCGTGTATCACGCATGACACATAACTGACAATCTATTTTAGTTTAGTTTAAAAATCTACCATTAAACGTAGACATAAATGTAATATTTGTTATAAGAAAATGAATGAAAATGCATTTAACAATGTTTTTATATAAATTTAATGAGACATAATTATAATTAAATTCTAAATATTTAATACGCTATTTATTTTTAATATTGTAAAAACGTTGTGAGTTTGACCAAAATGAATCCTGCTGCCTGATCATTTTTCCAGATTTTCTAATGTTTTTAAAAAGCATAATAAAAATTAGTTTAGTTACTGACTCAACATTTTTTCTCTTAAAGTTTAAGTTTATTATGTAATATTTATCTGTTAAAAGTTTATTCAATGTTCTTGAAAAAAAAAATCAAACAGGATTCTTCAAAAACGAATTTTCTTTTTACGCACTGTATATTTGGTTCCAAAAGTTAAAAGTACGATTCTTTTTTACCAAATATAATCATTTACTTATACTTATCGCATAAAGTTAATGTCTATTTTATTTTAACAGACGTTCGTCTTTTCGAAGACATTTTTCTACGCTTGTTTTTAAATTTTACACTTCGAAATTTATTAAAAATAAATTACCATTATTATTTCTCAAAGTTACATTCATATTTTCGTTAATATTGTTGTTGGTCAGGTTTGGCCTTGTCTTGTCTTGGCACATTGAGAGCGTCTCTCTCTCTCTCTTTCTCTCTCTCTCTCTCTATATATATATATATATATATATGTACATATATATATATATATATATATATGTACATATATATATATATATATATATATATATATATATATATCAATTATTCATTGATGCATTATGGTGATTTCCTTTCGTTTTCAATGATAATGTTATTAAGCTTAGAAAATATGAAAGGGACTTACTTAAAATAAATAGACAAAACTTGTCTATATTATTTAATGAAACATGCATATATATATATATATATATACTATGGTTCATATGTAAATAAGAAGCGCCACCTGCTATAATTCCAAGATCTTCTCTTAACAGTCCATTGTGGAAGGGGACGCAACTCCTGGTGCTTCATCACTACATACAACCAACTCGGAGTCTTTTATCGAGCTGACCCGATTCCCTGTTACATATTCATAAAGAAGAAATGCTTTCATAGAATTATTTTTTTATTAGTCATGTTTTCTTTAAGGCAAAATAAACAAAAATTAAGTTTATTTTTTGAAAGTTTTTATTAAAGAGGGAAATAGAACCAACACAAATTTAATAAAAAAGTCATTTAAGAATGTTTTTACGTAAATTAATGTCATATAATAAAATTTAATATATTTAATTCGATATTCTAAAAACGCGATGAACGAAATATTAACCCACTTACTGCTCAGTCATTTTTGGGGGTTCTTCGAAAGTATATATTAATTTATTTACACAAGTTGAGCACGAAACTAATTTTTGGCACAAGAAGGCAGAGATTAAAGTGTACTGGGGTGGATTTCACCACAAAGTATTATCTCAAAATAGCAAAAGCGCTCTCCCCTTGCGGGACACCTACGATACTCCTTTAAATCGACGTGTTGAGGGGAGTAGCCTGTGAAGCTGCTCTCTGGGAGAGAGCCAGGCAATTGCTGATCTTATGTTGACAAGTGCCAGAAATGTAGATACTTAACGCGATAATTAAATAAAAGGTTATGTAATATTTTGCAGACCTCAAAACCAACATACCCAATTTAAAAGTAGCTTCTCAGGTTTAAACAACCCTTTAAAATTTATGTTTCTAATTTATTGGAATCCGAGGTTGTAAAAGTTGAGATTAAGAGTATAATTAATTTGGCTTGAAAAGTTACCCCTAATTTGAAACAGTAAATTAAATAATTGTACTTGAGTAGCTTAATCTATCATTTCAGATATTACCTAGTTTCCAGAAATACCCCGGACATATGTTGCTTACAAAACAAATTACAGAAGCCAGGAAGATAAAACTGTGTTAGATGAATAATATATCAGTTTATCGCTTTCAGAGAGAGAGAGAGAGAGAGAGAGGGGGGGAGTCATTTCGAAATACCCATCTGAATGTTACAAACAATATAGTTATTTGTCAACTACATTGGCCTTCAAATTTTTATACCAGAGAAGTTCATGTAAAATGCGCCCCAGAAATCCACCATCTGTATGGCCAGGTGTGCCAAAGATTCAAATACCAACACCGTATGTTATTCAAAGGTATATCAAAAAACCCTCCGCTATCACTCGAAATCAAATTGATGATGAAATGAATGTTTTTTTAGAATTAGATGAGATTATTAATACAAATTTGAAAGAAATTTGAAACAACAAAAAAGACTTTTTGGCTGAGAATATTTTAAGTGTTCAGTCGTCAAAGGTTATCTATGGTATCCCTCTCATTATGCTGTGGATTTATAAAAATGTGCGGTTTAAAACCTTTCATTATAGAGTTAAGTGTTATATTAGCAGCCTGTTCAAGAAACGTAGAAATACAGTTGATATTTGGTAAAAATTGGAAGAAATTATCCGATATTTAAATTCTATGGACCCAGAATGATTGGAATAAAATACAGCTCAGATATAGTAATATGTGCATTTGAGTACTATGCAACATCACGATCATTGTATAATAGACTAGCAGCATCGCCCGGCGTTGCCTGTGCTTGATTCAAAAATCGTACGACTCATACAGCAATCGCTATCACTTCTTGCCTATCTCACACTGCGAATTTTTCTAAGCTCTATACTAAACATTAAATCTGTTACGAAAAAAAAAAACTAAACAAAATGAACACAAAACGATCAGCTTTAAAAAAGGACTCGTAACTGGAAAAACCTAATGAAAAAAGAATGTTAACAAGAAATACTTTTTCACACCCAACCCAGTTCTGCGGAATCAGAATCAACGTTGCGTTTAAGCAAGCGAATGAGCCAATTGGAGTAAAATGCCATGCAGATTTAAATTTTTCCCACTCGTGACGAATGCACCTATCAATTTATTTTTGCATGCTAGCATGCTAGTTAACATTCATGTCAGTCAGGTGTTGGCGCTCACGCTGGCCAATTGAATCTTCCTGCCTATTCGTGGCAGCCAGCTCTAGGCTTTCACTCTGGCCAGTACAAAATGATCGCAAATTACATGAAAACTGCCGTAGAAGCATGAAAAGATCGATTATTTCCACTATCGATGGGAGATACAAAGTCGGTCTTGGCCTTCCCGCTAACTTGGAGCATGTGCATGTAAATTTTGGTTCAAATCCGTCGAAAATTGCGACCGTGCATTGGTCACACACACACACACACACACACACACACGCACACACACATCCTGCCTTTTATAGATAGAGATTAAGATCAGATTTTTGATTACCATCATTAGCAAAATTAAGGAGGATGATTTCAAAAGTTTCAAAACTTAATGAAAAATCGTTTTTGCTCTCTGTATTTAAAAATCTTAAAGCTAGTCAAAAAGCGTGCATAATTCTCCATGATGAAGTATATATCAAGAAAATGTTGCTATATCATGGCAAATAACTATTTGGTAAGTCAGATGACAATCCATCTGTACTTGCTCAAACAGTACTTGGTATAATGTTGATATATCTTAATGATTCCAATTTCAAAATTATTTGAACAGATTCAGTTAACAGTTCAGGCTATAACCTTTCTACCAGCTGATGTAAAGACTGTTATATGTGATGGCAACCGAGTAAACCAAGCGTTTTGTTTTTAATTATATTCCTGAAAAACCTTGGCTCACTGAAGATAATAAATATTTGTTTATTGGTTATGTTCATTTGTTGAAAAACATTCGCAATTTAAGGCTCACAGAAAAGACAGGAGAAATAATATTTGATGAGAATGGATTAAAACGAGTTGCAAAATCTTAAACATTTATGTCGTTTTGAATCTGAAAGACTAGTTAAACTTTGAGATTTAAATAAAATTTTCATTGCTCCAAAGACCAGAGAAAGACAACGTGTTTCTATTTGCCTCAGAGCGTTTTTAGAAGAAAAGATATAATGAAATTCTCACCCAATCTGGAATAAATGCGGATAAGAATGATACTGCCATCTTCATGAACAAGGTTTTGATATGGTTGTAATTTTTAAATGTTAAGTCTCTTCAAATTGATAAACTACCCAATGTTGAAATCAAATGACAGCCGATTTGATGCTATCATTGATTTTGGTCAAATGGCTCTTAATATGGCTGGCAAGGTAATCGTATAAAACAATTATCCAAATTATCCAAATACACTGCTACTAATATACACCATACTTGCAATGGAATAGTTAGTCTATGTCGACACCTTTTAGCTACAAGCCATAAATATGTGCTACTTGGGCAATTTACAACTGATCCATTAGATAAACAATTTAATAAACTTCGTCAAGTATCAGGTAGCATGTATTTTATAAATATCCAACCGTGTATTGAAAAGCTGCATGACATCTTTACGTTTAAATCAAAATGTAGATATTGATGTTAAGCCAGGTCACCAATGTATATCTTGTGATTATAAAGAAGGTTCATAAATATATGACCATCTGGAAAATTTTGAAACATCTCTGATGAAATAAAAATGCTTCTCGTATAGATATATAAATATATTGCAAGAAAGCATAAGTAACACAGTGAATACGAAACTCATTTTTCTTATGAAAAGTATGGAAAATATACCAATTCAATAGGCCATTTATTTATGTAAAATGAAATTAAAAAGTGAATATTTGTCAATGGGAACAAAGTTATTTTAATATTTTTTTTATATTGTTATTCATAAAAAGTGATTAAAATATAATTCTTTTATAAATAATTTGTGTTTTTATTTTAAACATTAATCTATTTTCGATTTCAAGTCGAATCTAAATCGAATTCCAGTCGAATCAATGACATTCACTTACGTGCTATTACCCTTGGGAAAAGTATGAATCATCTCCATCCCACAGGTATGGGTAAATAGCAGGACAGACCGAGTTCTATAGCCTTGGACGGCAAATGGTCTACCTCAGAAAGAAATGGCAACCTACTGTGGAAAAAATCTGCCTCGTCTGTCATGCATCAAAAGTGTATGTACCATGCGTGTATCACGAATGGTACATAATTGACTGATGTACATTTCGGTATTAAATAACCCATAGAGGTGTCGATATGTCGCTAAAAAAAATCAGCCAACCAACCAATGTACGTATAGGAATCTCACTTTTAATTGGACTTGTACCATATTCTATTCAAGTGAGAGCGCGGAGAAAAGGCAAAAACTGCATTTATTTGACGTGCCACTTTTACGTATTCTTTTCACATCGAAACACATGGATCGACAAAAAAACCTTTATATATATTTCATTAATTATTTTGCAGTGAACGCGCACTCAAATTTTGAGCTCCGTATATTAGATATTTTCTTTTTACGTTTTTTTTTTTTTTAATTCCTTCCAGTACGGAAAAGGTAATTGTGCATTTTTAGCCAGAAGAAGGCATACTGAATTCCACCCTTTCTTATGACTAATCTCGTGGGACACGTTTCTTTTTTTCATTGTGGTGAGGGTCGGGATTCTGCTGAAATTTGATTACTATATCCCTTGAGTAAACATGCAACGAAACGGAAATCTTAGAAAGAGACAACGACTTTTCAAGACATGCTGGCAAGAACAAACAAATTCTACAGAAACAGGCTGACAGACTGAGAACAATACGAGAGGGAATCAATAAATGTGTAGCTTTTCGTGTATTTTGATCTGAAACTCTCACTGTATAACGTTCGATCATTGCACTGTATGACATTCGATCATTGCTGTTATGTTCCGACAATCCTCATCGGAACTGTTATATTCCTTTCTAACGGAATAAATATTTAACAGCAGATGGATAATAGAAGAAAGGATTATTGTACGCAAGTACAATATGAAATACGGTACAGTTATACACACAGGTCAATCTAGTAGTGAGTACCACTAATTGAAAGGTTGGATATTCTTGCGTCGTCACTCTCACGCTCGTCTCTCGTCTACTAGTCTCGCGTAGACAGTTGACTTTATAGGTACTTACTACCTATAGTAGTAATCATTGATGGGGGTGCCTGGTTATTCCATTACATCAGCTTGCTCTCCTGTTATTGTTATGATTTATCCTGCTCATAGGATGAATGTCAAAAGTTTAGAGAGTTGTAATAAAAAGTCTCTAAATAGAAGACGAAAGAGTTTTAAAAAAATCCTAATTACAGAATATAAATATTTTAAAAAAAATTGATCGATATAAATAAATATTGAAAATTAAAATACAAAAATGCTACTAATTTAAAGTAAATATAATACCTTGGTGCATAGAGCAATTAGCCTCCATTTTTTGTTAAGGTTTTTACTGCCCCAAAACATTGATCAGTTACATATATTCATACTAAATAATAATAATAAAAAATACCCACCTTACAATCCCAAAACTAAATTAAGGGAATTAGTGGGTTTACCTCATCTCATACTAAAATATCAGGATTTTTAGTTAAAAAAAACAAAAAACTAAAAGCTGATCAGTCTTACATTTTCATAGTAAACAAATGATTTTAGTATTTAAGTTTACCAGGCCTTATATTTTTAACCCTTTCCGCGCCAATTATTTTTAGAAAAAGGGTTAATTTTCAGACATTTTTTTTAATAAAGTATTAGTTTGGTGCTAAAATAATGACGTAATAATGCCGTTTTTTAACCTTAAAAATACGTCAAAAAACGACATTATTACGTCATTATTTTTGCACCAACCTAATAACTAAGAAACTGAGGTGCCTTGAAGTACCCGAACGGTGTCTAACACCTCTACCAGACGTATGAGTTGACAAGTGAACTCGTTTCAACTTAGAAGGACATAAAAAGAATCAAGATTCACGTATAAACACGTCTGTAGCTAGTTTTAGAGTGTTATGTTTTGGACGTGTTTGTTCGTTTGTGTCTAGAAAAGACACTTTTGTTAAAAACGTATATACTTGTATGTGAATGGATTTTTCACGGCCTATTCACAAATGGATGACATTATTTTAGAAACGTTTCTTTTTTAGAAAATCTTTGTGAAAACATTTTTTACATCTTTTACTGCACCCAAAGTATATTGCTAATCGTAAATTTAATCTATTTGAAATTAAAAATAAAATAAAAGCTTCAGACAATGGTTTACGAAGACTAAGAAACTGAGGCACCTTGAAATACCAGAGCGGTGGCTAACACCTCTACCAGACATATAAGCTCAATAGGACAAAAAGAATCAAGATCGAGGTATAAACACGTCTCTAGATAGAGCGTTATGGGCGTTATGTTTTGGACGTGTTTATTCGTTTGTCTCCGAAAAGGACACCTTTTGTAGAAACGTATATATACGTTTATGCCGGGAAATACTTTTCACGATTATCTTAAATAATTCTTAAAATTTCTTTTATCCATTTCATTGTTCCTTCTCGTGGAATCTAATCTCTGAAACTATCATCGAATAACACTTGAATCTGTGGCAAATAGATCAACATGAATATCATTAACTGTTTAAAATGGCAGCATTTAAAGTATTTCAACCTTCAGAAATCGTTGTGATCGATCAATTTTTTAAATATTTATTGGGGCAGCTTGAGGCGACACAAAAGAGAAATATCTCTATTGTACGAAATCAAATCCTGAGTACCTGGAGATGAGGTAGTAATTCAGACGCTTTACTACTGAGGGTAACCCACGTACTTCGAAGTGACTCCCAAGTCACATTGGCGGTCCCATTATTCAAATTTAAAAAAAGTAGTCCTTTTGACACTCGGGTCTGATGCGCATCCACTACTCCCGCTCATGAACAGATATGCGCAGTGACTCATCACCTAGGAACATATTCCCTATTTGTTAAGATCAAGTAACTGACAAGCAAATTTGTAATACTAAACGGGATATTTACTGCAACCCTTATTAATGCACCAAACCAAATTATATATGTTAGCACCTACAATCATTAAGATTAAAAGCCACGAGAGCCACGTATCATGATATTTATCGTTAGTGTTGTAATTGTTGCGCTCATTAACTCTCAAAAACGTTTCAGATCTCGAACACCGTTCTAAGCATAATCACAGACCGCAGCAATACTTCCTGGAGATTTTCAGTTTTTTCTCGAATCTCTAATTCATCCAAACGTAATTCTCGCGTTTGTAGTCTGTTTTCATACTATTACGAGTACAACCCTAACCTTAATGGTTAGATGCTGTATTCTCTTATGTTTTGTTTTCTTTCGTCTTCAACCTGTGGGTCTATATTTTGCCATTCTCCGTAAACTCTTTTTTTTGTTTGCAACGATTTGACATGGTCTTCCCACACAGACATCTCAGCGTATCTTCTTCTTCTTCTTCTTCTTCTTCTTCTTCTTCTTATTATTATTATTATTATTATTATTATTATTATTATTATTATTATTATTTCCTTTCATATCTGGCGTTTACATATTTCTTTCCGAGTTCCGCCCAGGGACCTAAGGTTAGAAATGGCATCATGACACATTCCACTGCAAAAAAAAAAAAATTAAATTTTTGTAAAGCGTGGACTGTACATGTGAGAACAATTTTTTGTATTTCTTTGAGGCATGGACTTCGAGGAATCCCTTCAATTAGTTTACTAGAATCTTTTCCAACCAATCCGAGGGCTCCAACTACAACAGGGATTGTTGATGTTCCCATGTGCCACATTTTTGAGTTTTCGATTTCAAGGTCCTTGTATTTTGACAGCTTTTTGAATATCCTCAAAGATACATTGCAGTCAGCAGGGACTGCCATATCAATAAGGAGGCATTTTCTTTTGTTTGTAGTCTTTAATAACAATATATGGGCGGTTGGCTTTGATTATTCTGTCAGTGTATATTGTGTAGTCCCATAGAATTGAAACAGGTAAACGGGTCTGGGTGGTGTTCATCCCAGTTTCTTTCAGTTTCCTTCCCGTAGAAGTTGCAGATTTTCCAATGCAGATATTGGCCCACGCTGTTGTGTCGGGTTTTATACTCAGTGGGTGCCAATATCGTGCAACCTGATACAAGACGATGAATTGTTTCTGGATATTTATCACAGAGTATTATTATTATTATTATTATTATTATTATTATTATTATTATTATTATTATTATTATTATTCAGCACTGATAATCCAAATGCTGTGTAACTTAAGAAAAGGTTACAGCCAATTTATGTACCATTCGTCCGTGCATTGAATATTGCTGCCACATCTGGTTTGGTATTAATTTTATACGTCTCCAGATTCTTGACAAATTCCAAAGAAGGGTCTCTAATTTAATCGATCCTGGTCAATTTCCCACAGTTACTTACATTTGTCTTTTTTATAATTATTTTCATAGCGCTTGATCTGACAAGCTTTTTTCCTTTGGTACCTCGATCACGTGACTTTGAGCGTAGTACTAGATTGGCGATTAGGTCTTATCTTTTTACCGTTGGAATAGCTAGATGCCATATATAAGTTCTATTCTAATAGTTTCTTTTCTCGTCTGTGGAATTCTCTTCCTACTTTTTTGCTTCCCTGTTAGCCATGATTTCCAATCCCTATCTTCTGTCTTCCCGAGTCCTATTCTTTTAATAACTTTTCTACTCACTAACGTATTCTCATTTTCTTTTACGATCTGTAGCCAATTGCTTTCCAATGGCACTCACGCGTTGCATGGGTTGATATGATTAAAAAAAATATACTGAACCTAATATAATTTATCTATCAAAGAAAAAAAATCAAAATTAGAACAGAATCTGAAGATTGTATTCCCAGAGAGCAAAATTCTCCCTAGACCTCAAGTGGAACTCACATATATGATCAATCGCTAAAGTTGTTGGAAAAAGGGTCAGTCCGTGGACTGATACAGAAAGTACCGGGAATCTTCTGTTATTTTTATAATAGCCAGATTTGTACGGCTACCATATCTGGGATGACGCTGCCCAGTCCACACTTTGCAGGCTTGATATAGTTCGAAAACATCTACAAAGCCTTGTTGGCGATGACTTATTTTCCAATCGACAATCCCACAGACGAATCGTCTCAAGCCTCTCGCTATTCTATGATTATTTGCATGACACATTTTCTGACGAGCTATGTTCATTAGTTCCACCAATTCTGACTTTCATATCTAAGACCCGTCCTGCCACTTAGACTGGGATGAATCATTTATTTTCTCTTCATATTCCATTAGTAAGAGGAAAGTTTCATTTGTACAGATTCTTCACAAGAACAGATACTTAGTAGAACAGACTCCCAATTTGGCGATTCCACGGTCAGTACAATCTCGTCAAATATACCGCCAAACTTTATCCTAAATATAATTTAAAGTTCCTACCTGCTCTTCTTACATTCATTCAGTAATTCTATCTTGAGAGGCTCTTAAGCCTTGTATTAGGTGAACAATTTAAAAAAAAAACAAGAAAGGAAAAGAAAAAACTGCTAAATGATTCTCGAGCCGAACGTGGTTGATTTGAGGAATATAAATTTTTAACCTCAAACAAAGTGGGAGTGCCACTAGCACGAAAGGGGTTACAGAGAGTGAGAACAAGAGTAAAGAGGGGTGTTTGAGGAAAGAATAAAGAGAAGGACGGGGAACAAGTTGAAGACATCAGAAGATGTCGATTGACATTACATTTGAAGATTATAGCTATCAGGGAAGAAAGTATAGGGAGGCGCGAGATAAGAAGCAGTTAGAGTATAAGAAACGGTTACAATTAACCGTTTCGACAGTGAAATGGCGGGACCGAGATGCCAACCTACGAGCAGGCTTAAATTCATGCAGTTGGGGTACCAGTGAACGTAGCTCGTCAGAGTATTTGCCATGAAAATATTTGTAGAAAAGACAGAGGGAAGCCACAGTACGTCTGTGAGAAAGTAACTGTAAACGAGATGCCAGATCAGGACCTATCACATTGCATATTCGTCTCTGGATTTTGTCGAGGACATCGAGGTGAACAGCTGGGGGCAACAGACCATATATGGCAGCAGTATTCAATGCAAGGACTAATGGTAGATTTGCCGATTTGACTCAGGCGAGAAAAACGTTCTGCGACGACACAGAGAACCAACTTTCCTTGCGGTAGATATATTTCTTGCTTCTTTCTTTCGTTTATAATATTGTCTTGGATTCCCTGTAGTTTTCTTTCCGTGTCTGCCATCAATATGGTGTCATTTGCGTATCTTACGTTCTCAAAACGCGTCAGTAAAACCGCAATTCGGTCGCTTCCAGCCATTCCCTCATTAGTGACGAAATTATAGCTATCGGGGAAGCAAGTAAGAGGAAACGAGTTCCACTGTCGGGAAGTGTGAGAGAAGAAGCTGTTGAAATATTTACATTTGGCGGTTACATTTAACTGTTTCGACAGTGAAAGGGTGGGACCGAAATGCCAACCTAGTAGCACCCTTAAATTCATGCAGTTGGAGCACCAGTGAAAGTAGCTCGTCAGAGTAGTTGCCATGAAAATATTTATAGAAAAGACAGAGGGAAGCCATAGCACGTCTGTACGAAAGTGACTGTAGACGAGATGCCAGATCAGGACCTATCACATAGCAAATTGGTTGGACCGATAACTTTTCAGCAGCCTTCATACATATTAAAAAGCAAACAGATTTAATAACTTTGTACGATCAAGATAAAAAAAAAACAATCAAATATGCTAATTATATTAATTTGATACAGATCAAGTTTATTACATAATTAACTGCATTAAACATATCGTTCTTAATTCATAATTCATCATTACGGTAATTAATTAATTGAAACAATTATATCATACACACATATATGCACTACACACGCGCACATACACACACATATATATGTGGTCTTTGACAAAGTTGACTATGGTGGTAAGATGCCTGAGGCCTGGGCATGTGTAGAATTTATGGGAAAGTCATTTGTCCAAACGATTACACACCCACATTTTTCTCTGTTAAACATCTT
>OZ010573.1:15477370-15567370 GCA_963932145.1 Acanthosepion lycidas
TCAAAAATTCATTGTTGGTAATAATTTTTTTCTCAAAAATTCATCGTTAATTACACCAACCACACATTCAATCTTACATCATTTGCTATTCCAAAGCAATCACCCACCTAGATACTGGCCAGGCTTGATGCATCTTAACTTCACTGATATTACGAGAACGCGTGTTTTAACGTGATATGGCCACAAAGCCTTAAAATAAGCAGTTTGAACGCTGATCATGCAGTTCAGGAAGAAAAGATAGTTTCTTTTTCCTCGTCGCTTTATCTGTTCCATGTTCGACAAAGATAGGTTTAATAGATATTCCCAGGCGTGCAGTTTGTTATACGATTTTTTGCTAAAGGGTAGTGCTTTGGAAGAATTAAAATGACATCGGCCATTTTACAGGCATTTCCGGTGTAGGGAAAATATTTGCCGCTTCCATTAAAACTACATCAGGTAAAATGAGCGGGAAATTTTTCGGCTTCCGTTCACTAGCGAGAAAATCTAAAATTTCTCTTTCCACTTTTCCTTATGTTGCCTTAATATGGAATTTCAAAAAAAAAATATATATATATATATATATATATATATGTATATAAGATTCCGTCTTTTTTTGGTTGCATATCATTTTTAAAGATTTTATTCTTTGTAAGAATTTTAATATTTTACATTCTTTGTAGTCACCCGTTTAAATCATTATTTTCGCTTTTACATTTCTTTTCTATTCTTTCTTTCTTTGTGCTTCTTTCTTTCTTTCTTTTTATTATTCTTCTTATTTTCTTTCCTTCTTTCTTTCTTTTTTGTTATTTCGGTTAATATATTTTTTCTTTCGTTCTTTCTTTATGTTGTCTATTCTTTCTTTCTTTCTAGTTTGTTTCTGTCTTTCTATCTTTCTCTTTTTCTCTCCTTCTTTCTTTCTTTCTTTCTTTCTTTCTTGTTATTTCTTTTAATATGTTTCTATTTTCGACCTTTCTCTATGGTATCTATTTATTTGTTTGTTTCTTTCTTTCTTGTTATTTCGTTTATTGTGTTTCTTTTTTCTTTATTTCTTTATGGTATCTATTTCTTTCTTTCTCTCTTTCTTATTCGTTTTTCTTTCTTTCTCTCTTTCTTGCTTTCTTACTCATTTTTCTTTCTTTTTTCTTTCTTTCTTGTTTTTTTCTTTTAATATATTTCTTATTTCGTGCTTTCTTTATGGTATCTATTTCTTTCTTTATTTCTTTCTTATTCGTTTTTCTTTCTTTCTTTTTTATTATTCGTTTTTCTTTCTTTCTTTCTTTCTTTCTTTCTTGTTATTTCTATTAATATGTTTATTTCTTTCCTTCTTTCTTTCTTTATGGTATCTATTTCTTTTTTTCTTTCTTATTCGGTTTTTTCTTTCTTTCTTTTTTCTTTCTTTCTTTCTTTCTTTCTTGTTATTTCTTTCAATATGTTTCTTCTTTTGTTCTTTGTTTATGGTGTTCATTTCTTTGTTTGTTTGTTTATTTGTTTGTTTGTTTGTTTCTTTCTTTCTTTCATCTCTCACTAGTGTCTCATTTTCTCACCATATTTCCCGCAAGCCCATGAATGTACCCACCATTTCACAAACACGCTTTCTAACACCTGCCTATTTTTCCACTCTTCCGATCAAAATGTATCATTCTTGCTAACGCCGTTTTGAAAAAATGACATTGGTGTTATGATTTCGAATTAGATATTATCTGTTACATTTTTCTTCGGGATGTCATCAGTTTTATCATTCCGATCCAAAATGGAATCGAGTCACTTTTGCGACATTCTCAGTGATCGGCTGAGTTGCACATAGTAAGTATTTTGAAAGAAAGCAGGTTTTTACTTTTTGGCGCAAATCATTGTTCTGCTAGCCAGTTAGAGAACATCTCAGGAATTGTCTTTTGGCAAAAATGTGAACAAAATGAATCAGAAACCACATTGGACATTTTATGAATACATGTCTATCTTTTAGAAATTCTGTATGTCACCATTCTCGCCCTCTCTCATGCTACACACACACACACACACACACACACACACACACACACACACACACACACATATATATATATATATATATATATATATATATATATATATATATATATATATATATTTGTGTGTGCGTAGTAATGATACAATATGATAATCCGTATGAAATTTCCAGGAAGGTATAAATCCAGCGAGAGCTAATAATGTCAAAAGACAGAGCAAAATTATAATTAATTAAAGAATATCAAACACTTAAAATCCGATAGTTAATAATTTTTATTTCGTGAGAGCTCTAAAAAACAGTAGCACTCAATCTTCAAGAGCTACAAACAAATTGCAAATCAAAAGGAAAAATATGACTCCGGGCTAAAATCAAGAGATATTGCTATCTTATTTAGAGAGTGGGTAAAAACAGAGTGATGAACTATTCTGATATGCTGACCTCAGATTTAACCATAGTATGTCGTTTGAGAAAGGTGAAAGGTCATAAGTGTAGTTAGTTCAGTGTGAATTGGAAACAAACCCGGTCTGGTTCTGTCAACGGCCCAAATCCCAGTGTTGGTATATTTCTTTCAAATTATTTGTAAATAATATTAAAAAAGAACTTTTAAATGTTTCGAAATTAGCTAAAAAAATTCATAAGCTTTTTAAATAATTAACTAAGAAATTTAAATTAAAATACCTAAGAGATTTGAATTAAATGATTATTAATTAAATTCAAAGAAAACTTATTTATAAATACCTAGAGTCATGAACTTTAATATTCTAGATGTATTTATTAAGATTTAGAAGGATATGAATGTACTTTAACCTAAAGTAATGTTAGATCAAGGTTAATCCCCTAGTGTATATTTATTAAGTTTATGAGTTTAGTTAAATCAATTTAAAAAAGACCCGTTTTAAAGGGGACCGGTTATTAGTTTGTGATTTGTTTGTAGATCTTGAAGATTGAGAGCTGCTTTCTACAACTCTCATGAAATAATAATTATTACCTGTGGGATTTTGTGTTTGATATTCTTGGATTAATTACATATATATATATATATATATATATATATATATATATATATATATATATATATGTATTATGATAGAAATATAATTGTAGTGTATGGTATAATTATGGTTAAAGTGCTCAATATCAGGGATAGAGCTTATGTAAATATAGAAGACGATATTCATACAATTTAGTTTGGTCTTGTCAACGGCCAAATTTCAATGCTGATATATTTCTTTCAAGAAATTATTTGTAAATAATATTATAAAGGAACATTTTTAAAAATTACCGAAAATTTTTCAGAATCTTGAAAAAATTGAAATACCTAAGAAATTTAAATTAAATGATTATTAATTATATTCAGAGAAATGTTTTTATAAAGGTTATATACCTAGAGTTCCGAACTTTTATATCCTAGATGTATTTATGAATATTTAGCAATTTTGGAATGTGCTTTAAACTAAGGAAAAGTTAGATCGGGGTTAATCTCCTGTATTTCATTCAACAAATACTGTAAATCATATTTAAAAAGTGTCTGGTTCAGAACATTTTAAATTTTTTTCGAAAGATTAACTTTTAATTAGTATAAGCTTTTTTTATAATTAAGCAAAAAATTTAAGTTACCTTCTTAACGAGCTTGTATAAATGGATAGAAGAATATGGACTGACTGGAACACAAATCTAAGATGGATAGGAATTAGTGGAGATCTGTGTTCCCCAACGTTCTGAATGAACAGAGTACAAAGAAGAATCAGAGTTCCCTAGGAAAATAATCTAGTAGAGTCATTGGTTAAATAATGAATTTGGTGAGATAGTCATTGTAATTTTAATCCATGGGTCAAATAGTGCAGACTGAAAAGTACTGAATAAAAATGAAACGTTGTATCGCGAGGTATGATCAGCGTGAACGTCAAAAATCTACCCCCGATTCTTAAATACACGGTTCAGTTCGAAACATCCGGATCAGCAAACTCCTGATCATGACCTAAGTAATGCAAATAATCATTTATGTCTGAAGCTATTTTTCATTTGCCCTCTTTTCTCGCTTTCTCTTCGGGGGGCGTAACACGTTAAATCACGTTTTTCGTACGATTACCGAAGTTAAACAAACGCTGACCCTGGTTAATACCTACACGCTTGAGCAAATTAATTGAAATAAAACGAATAATTAGTTATTATTTACTGTTTTTTTTCGTATTTTTCCAATGAGACATGTACATGCTATTTCTTCGTATGTCCATTCTACAATGTCGTTCCTTGCAGATTGACCACAGATTCTCGATTGGATTTAAATTAGAAGAGTTTCCGACCCAGTCTGTACTACTTTGATTTGCTCACTGGTAAGGCTTGCCAGCGTGTTCGTGCAGCGTTACAATTTTCGTACGCCACCTTGGAGTTACGTCCATCGCAAACAATGGTTGTAAGACAACTAATCGACAATCGAGAGAATAGTGTCTGGGCGTGATGAAAATCTAATGCAATCACGGTTAGTAAGAATTCTATCAGTAAATCATTATAATATCAAAAAAAAAAAAAAAATCTTACAACCTAAAGTTGTTTTCTGACTTTAAAATAACCTACAAACGGCCGATAAGCTGTAAAAAAAACAAAGAACAAAAAAAAAAAAAACAACCAATCAATGAATCTCTTTCGTTCCTTTGTTATCCACCTTTTATATCTACTGCATTTCTTCTTGATTATTTTTCTATTTGTTGATCTACGTCGATTCGTATGTTCGGTTCATTTGCCCTCATTGTTTAGACATGTTTTCACATATATCTGTAGAGAGTTCTGAAAAACAATTCTCTCTACTTAAATACCATTGTAATTGAATCTTTCATCTGAAATCTGAACAAATTGCGATCCACAGAACAAGCAAGAAATTATAATTAAAAAACTAAAAGTTATTATTGTGACCTCACTGAACCCAATAATCTCTGACTTCAACATTTCATTTTTTGTTTGTTTTTTTAACATCTTTTATAAAAAATTATTTACTTTATTTATGGTTAATCTCCGAAAAGGAGTTCAATTTAAAACCGAAAGTATTTTAATATATATTTCTTTTCATATTTTTTTTTTATATTTTTAACATTACTTAACTTTCCGAGATGAACATTAATTCGTTCCAAATTGGTGGCCATTAATAGGATATCTATTTCCGGTTTTCGTGCAGAATATAATGTCAAAAGTCAATCTGTGTAAGATGAAGAGTTGATGAGGTTGAAAACAACAAACTGTAAACTGGAAATTGGGGGTTAGAATAAAAATAAATAACAACATAAAAATGAGCAGATTTTTAAGGCAATCAAAATGCACAGTAGAGTATTAATCAGAAAAAATTACGCACACACACACACATATATATTTGTGCATTTAGGCAGCAAATTCTCTTCTAGGCTTGTCTGATTGAATAAATTACAGACATTATGTCGGATAATTTTTAACAAGATCTGTTCATACTCACGCTTCCGTGTATTGATTAAAGGATGAGATAAATGTGCTATAAATGTTTAAATTTCTTTTATTTCAATTTACCAAGTGCTTTCGATCTTCTTCCAAGATCATCTTCCGCGGTGCAAGTAGTACAAAACTATATGTTGTTCATTAGTATAACTATTTATACAATGCTGCGCGTTGTTACCTATTACCGTAATTTTTTAATTATACATTTAAATGCAAAACGGTTGACAATGTGCTGCGCGTTTATTAGAACGTGAAAAAATTATCCATTATGAATTTTTTTCTGTTGTATAATGTCATTGTCATGCGCGCATTAAAGCATGATTTTTCATTCTTTAATGCGCGCAGCACTGTTTTTACTGTTCCTTTATAGGCATTTCAGAACATTACTGCAGTATTCATAGTTGATTCTGTTCAGTGTGGGCTTTAATTATTTAATATGAATTACTTCTAGGATCTGTAATTTGAATGCTTTGTTTTCTTGTTGTAGGATAATTGTGTTGTCGTTTAGTAATTTTTTATATTGTGAATGCGGACAGGAATGTTGTAGGTGCCTCGTAATGAACGAATGGTCAGACGTGTAGTGTAAGCCTTCTTGTTAATGTAGTTGTCGTATACCCAACATATATATATATATATATATATATATATATATATATATATATATATATATATATATATATATTTGCTATCAGAGATACATTTTCCCAATGGACATTTGAATTGGTATATAGTGTTGGTTTTACGTAATACATCAGTTGGTGTGGTGGAGTTATTGCGAATAATTAAATTCGTTGTATTGTATTTTTATAATATATGATTATTTTTATTTTTTATTAGAATCCATGGAAGATATGTTAGTATGATTGAGATTCGTTTCGGTCTCTATATCTCTGAGATGAGGTATTATGATTACTTGCATTATTTAGATTATTCGCACTGTTATACTCATCTTCATTGCCACATTCACAATCTACTCCTGTGGACGAAATAAAGGATTCGGTTCGAAATTCTAATTCACCTGAAGAAAGTCAGAGTGTACAACGGCAAAAATGTTGTGAATATGGCAGTGAAGATGAGGATAACTTTCCGAATAATGTAAATAATGTAAGTAATCATAATACCTCATCTCAGAGATATAGAGGCCGAAACGTTGTGAATATAGCAATGAAGATGAGATTAACAAACCGAATAATGTAAATAATGCAAGTAGTTCTTTTTCTTCTTGACACAATATAGCGACTGGATTCGATTAAGACGATGGCTGAGTTTTTTGTGGAGGCCACACTTCTATTAGGTTGTTGCAAAAATAATGACGTAATAATGTCGTTTTTTAACGCTAAAAAATACGTCAAAAATGACATTATTGCGTCATTATTTTTGCACCAACCTAATATAAGTCCCTTATATATCTATGTGATAACTGTAAAATCTATAGACCCATTGTCAGCTATGACTATGCGCCTATATGCTTATCTTTTTACGTTATGAGAGTTTAACCGAATAGAATAATCCCTTTGTGTAAATAAGAACCTATTCTGAAATTCTTCACATTCTTACTTTTATGCAAGCATGTTTGTTTAGGTCGAAGAGTGTGCGCCAGTCACGCCGGCCATTTTGTTTTATTCTACTTTGTTGTTTTTTTTCCTTCTTCCTTTCAGTTTTTGTACACATGGAAATTTATTGAAGCAAGTAGCCAGATTGCGTCCAAATTATTAAAGCGAATGTGTGCTAGGATTTTTAAGTAATAAAATCCCGTGGGGTACTTTATATCAACTTCTTTTAAAGGAGAAATCAATGTCCACACGCTGCTGGACTGTCCGGGTATTCTTTCTTTCCTTCCTTCCTTCCTTCCTTCCTTCTTTCTTTCTTGCATTTTTAATTTCTGTCTTTATATTAGGTTGGTGCAAAAATAATGACGTAATAATGTCGTTTTTTGACGTTAAAATACGCCAAAAAAAACGACATTATTACGTCATTATTTATGCACCAGCCTAATATATTTTATACCTTCGTTTAATTTTCTATCTTGTCTTATTCCTTCTTTCTTTCTTTCTATTACATTTCAACTGCATATCACCTTTTCTTTCTTCCAAATATTATTTTATCTCTGTCTATTTTTTCTTATACTATTTCCACGTTCTTCTTTTATTCTTCCTTTTCAATCTTCTTTCTTTCTCTACATCTTCAACATTACTTTTATCCTTATACTTTTTCGACATCCTTCCGTTTTTAATCTTCTTATTCCATTCTTCTGATTCCTTTTCCAATCTGTTCTTTTTTACTCCTCATATTCCACATTATTTTTTACTTTTGTTCTAGCTTTCTTTTATTATTATTCTTTTTCATATGTCACTTCCCTTTCTCTCCATTTTCCCGGCCCTCTTCCCCGTCTGTCTTCTTTCGCCACTTTTCCATTTTATTTACTTCACCGTCTTTCATTCTCCTTCATCTTCTCGTCCTCAGATTTTTTCTTTTTCCAACTTCGTTCTCGTCTGCCTTTTCGTTAATTCTTCCTTTCATATGTCACTTCCCTTTCTCTCCATTTTCCCGGCCCTCTTCCCCGTCTGTCTTCTTTCGCCACTTTTCCATTTTATTTACTTCACCGTCTTTCATTCTCCTTCATCTTCTCGTCCTCAGATTTTTTCTTTTTCCAACTTCGTTCTCGTCTGCCTTTTCGTTAATTCTTCCTTTCATATGTCACTTCCCTTTCTCTCCATTTTCCCGGCCCTCTTCCCCGTCTGTCTTCTTTCGCCACTTTTCCATTTTATTTACTTCACCGTCTTTCATTCTCCTTCATCTTCTCGTCCTCAGATTTTTTCTTTTTCCAACTTCGTTCTCGTCTGCCTTTTCGTTAATTCTTCCTTTCATTTGTCACTTCCCTTTCTCTTCATTTTCCCGGCCCTCTTTCCCGTCTGTCTTCTTTCGCCACTTTTCCATTTTATTTTCTAACTTTCCTTTTCTTCGTTCTCGTCTGCCTTGTCGTTAATTCTTCCTTTTTGTTTCTCGTCTCGCTTTCTTTTGCCTTGGTTGCTTTCTTTTCTTTTTCCTTCCTCTCCATTCTTCCGACTTACCTTTCTCTCTCTCTCTCTATCTTTTTATTTTATTTTCCGCCGCATTTCTTAATTTTCTTCTTTTATTATTCTTTCTTTTCACATTATTTTTTTTTTAATTTTCATTTTATTCGTAGCCATTAACGGTTTAAAAGTTTTTTAATAACAGTTTTAAATTTATAATTAATAACCGATTTTATTTTTATTTTTTTCTAATTACAATCGGAGTTTACAGTGGGTATTAATGAACCGTCTGACCTTATCTGTGTGTCTGTTTCTCTGTTCCTCAAATCTGTTACAAGAACGCAGATACATCAGATTTAACAAATGACCTCTGCTTTGTTTCGATGGTCAAACCTGACAGGAAGCCTCAAGTGACATGTCTACTCCACTAGAATTCTTTTGTTTAAACATCAGGGTAAAAGTAACTTGCAAAGTTAAGCCGCGCTAACACATACTACACTTTGATCCTAGAGAGAGCTTAGAGATACGCTGATCTTTGTCCATTATTTTTATGGGTATTATTCTAGCAATAATAATAAATGTTGCTAACATAGGCCAAAAAAGAGACAGCTGAACGGTATTAGGGGTCGACAACATCCTGAAAATTGATGGGTTTATTCTTAAAAGAACACGCTCTGAGAGAATTCTGTTCCAATATGTTGCATTCCGTTCGCATAAATTCAATTAAGAAAGGCATGGATTTATCTCCTATCCTTTCAGATATGGCTTAAACGACAACATAGACTAAACTCTTTAGTTTTGTTTGCAAGCTATTTAAATTAAAGAACAATACGAATTCTAAGCTGTGTCAACAGGAATTAACTTCACTGTCTTTCCCAAAACAATTACACATATTAGAATAAAAGGACGTTGTGAAGAGTCATGATCACCTACGTTCTGAAGGATATGATATTGAAAAGATTTTATTGGTCAATGATAGATTATTTCGTCACAAATGAGAGAAAGATTTAAATCAATCCGAATGTTGAGAATATCCTGGGCGACACATGTGACGAATGCGGAAGTTTTTAAGAGAATAGAAATTATGAAGGAACTGTTACCTGCAATCGGAAAGACAGACGAAATAGTGAAGGAGGAAGGAATGAGTTAGTGATAATGGTAAATTAAACGAAATGAAATTGGCGACCCGAGTTCAAATTCCAGCTGAGACTTGGGAAAGGCATAAATCCATTTATATCCTTCAAAAAAAAAAATAAATAAAAAATAAATAAATAAAAAATAAAAAAATAAACAATAAAAAAATAAAAAATAAAAAAATAAATAGTGGGTCAGATTAAGTTTTTTAACATTGGTTAGGAACCAGTGTTGGAAAACAAATCTGCATTCAAATCCGTAGAGAAGAAAACGAGAACACATTCCACACTGGAAGGGAAGGCAGCGTTTAAAGTTATGAAAAAAATAAAGAAAGCTGTGGAGAGTCATAATCGCCTACATCATGAAGTAACAGAGTAGTTTAAGAGGGTAGTAATCAGAAATGATGAGTTAGAAGAAGAAAGATAAAAAAGGATGAGGATATATCTAAAACTAAGAGTAGGGTATATTAAGAAGAATAATAAAAAAAATCAAATGAAGAAGAAGAGGAGAAGAAAAGAAGGATGAGGAAGAAGAAGAAGAGAAGGAGGAGGAAGAAGAAGAAGAAGAGGCGGAGGAGGAGGAGGAAGAAAATGAGGAAGAGGAGTAAGAAGAGGAGGTAGAAGAAAATGAGGAAGAGGAGGAAGAAGAGGAGGAGGAGGAAAAATGAGGAGGAGGAAGAAGAGGTGGAGGAGGAGGAGGAAGAAGAAGAAGAGGAGGAGAAGGATGAGAAAGAAGAGGACGAGGAAGAAAATGAGGAAGAGGATGAAGAAGAGGAGGAGGAAGAAGAGGAGGAGGAAAAAGAAGAAGAAGAATAGGAAGAGGAAAAAGAAGAAGAATAGGAAGAGGAAAAAGAAGAAGAAGAAAAAGAAGAGGAGAAGGAGAAGGAGGAGGAAGAAAATGAGGAAGAGGAGGAAGAAGAGGAGGAGGAAGAAAATGAGGAAGAGGAGGAAGAAGTGGAGGAGGAGGAAATGAGGAGGAAGAAGAAGAAGAAGAAGAAGAAGAAGAAGAAGAAGAAGAAGAAGAAGAAGAAGAAATGGAATGATTTCCAAAATAAAAATGTCAATTTTGGCTTTGGAACGAAATAGGAGAAAAAAACAGAAAAGCAAATTTATCTCTAAATATTTCCGTTTCAGTTGTGTTCGTTGTTTTTAATTTCTTTTCCACCACGGCTTGTTTCTATTTTTAGTATTAACACTTTATTCAATCTTCGCTCATTTATTTGCACTTCGTTTTCCAATCTTCTACATGGGTTTGTCTTTTCTCGCAGTTGATCTTGCTGAAAAGAGTGTCTTATGATTTAGGAGTACTGACCGGATATAAAGCAAACTTGGACATACATTATATTGCTATGATGCATTAAATATTGACTTTGTTTAAAAAAAGACAATCTACATATGACATAGATGTAATGGATAATGACTCGGAATGGTTAATCGGAGAACCGAGTTCCAATTCCAGTTGGGTTCGTTATATTCGCTTTAGAAATGTATGCCAACTTTTCTACCCCAGTTATTGGTTAATTAGTAAATCATTATTAACTAAAAAAAAAATTATTACAATTTAAAAATATGTTCTGGCTTTAAATAACCCACAAATGTTCATAAACCACAGAAAACGAATCAACCAGAATGTTTCTGCTTTAAATATCATATAAAAGATTGGCTGTAAAAAGAAAAAAAGAATCAATTAATCAATCAATATCTCAAACCCTTACAGTCAAATCCCGACACGCCACATATACAGATACGAACCCTCCTCATTCTCTTCATATTCCATCTCTAAGAATAAAATTATCAAGAACAACTATTTTGAGAAACAGACTCCCCAGAGGTTGCTTCCTCGATCATAACATTGTCAACCTCTTAAAGTTTCTTGTTAACCTTGATCTGTTTTTAAGATCATCATTCTTTAACTCTTTGCCGTGAATTGTTCTTTCGGACTATACAGGGTGGACTGCAAAAAGAGAAAAGTAAAAGAGAAAAGTGTAGATCCGCGTATAATCATCTTTTACCTATGTAAATTTTCTGATGGCGAAATTATTTTCTCGATGCAAAGAAATACATAATATTCTAATTGTTGTGGTGCCCGATATCTAAACAGTATACGCTTGACTCTTCCGCCTACTATAAGATTAGTAGGAGAGAAGGCATTGGTTGAACCATTGCATAGATTGTTTAACTGTCGAACTCTCTGTCTTTGGCAGAGAGACACCCGGACGAAATTTTGCCCTGCAGCAAAGTTTCGTCCGGGGAGGTAGACAGGCCCGGACCCGCTTATGTGGGTTCTACGGCAATATTTTTGGCCGAGCCTACGGGCTCGGAGATCTCACGGTAAACTCGGCCTTGTGCCACATACATCCCTCGTGGTGGGAGGGGATCTGTTAAATATTAACAGTCGCATAGATTGTTCGTTACTGTCGAACTCTCTGCCTTGAGCAGAGAGGAACCCGGACGAGGCTTTGCCGAAGGGAAAAGTTTTCTCCGGGGAGGTAGGCAGGCTCGGACCCGTTTATGTGGGTTCTATGGGAATATTTTTGGCCACGGTAAACTCGGCCTTGTGCCACATACATCACTCATGGGGGGAGGCTGTGAAATATTAGCAGTCGAATAGATTGAACGCTGGGTCAACCGACCAAGATATTGTGACCAAGTAAATGGTTAAATTAATAGCAAAACAAGTGTTGCAGATATATCATATATTAATTAGTAAGTACAACAGAAGAGTATTACACGACTAGTGAGTGTTTGTAGGTTGATCCAGCGTTCAATCTATTCGACTGTTCTCCAAGGCCTTCTCTCTTACTAATTTTATAGTAGGCGGAAGTGTCCAACATAAACTCTTTTGAAGGAGGACACCACAACATTAATGACTTATTGTTGAACAATAATAGTATAGTTCGATATAATTGTGAACACCTTGTTACAGCAGATAAATATTGCAATTTTTATGGAACAGTCAAAAATTTACATATATGAATTAAGATAACTGCTCTCACTTTTTGAATGACTTTTAAAAAGAACATATATTTCGAATTGTCACACTTTATAATAAATACAGTTTTTACATTTGAATTTTTTTCAATTTTTTAAAATGTTGTCTTAAGATATTTTTATTTGTAAATTTTGCGTACGTTCTGTAATTATAATTTTTCGTTAAAAGAAAATTTTTTTTCTTGGAATTTCAAGAACCTAACTAATAATTCGCAACTTGGAAAAATTCGGTAAAAGAGATAAAACTTTCTGCATTATAAGAATGACATGTAGTAATTTAATAAGAGCAATAATAACGTACATGTGAAAACGAGAAGAAAAATAAGAAAATCATTGGATAACAAAAAACAACTACATTACTGCAAAGTGATAATATCGAATTACAAAACACAGTTAACAAAAAAAGCCAGTGTAACTGGTTTATCGATCCTCTCTAATCAAGTTTTATTCTTTTATTAGGTTGGTGCAAAAATAATGACGTAATAATGTCGTTTTTTGACGTATTTTTTAACGTCAAAAAACGACATTATTACGTCATTATTTTTGCACCAACCTAATATTAGCAGCCATAACCATCTGGTCGATCAGAAAAAAAAAAGTTTTCAATTAAAATGGAGCAAAAACAGCATCATGTTTAGGTATAATATTCTTTGATTACTTTAAAGTACTTTCATTAAAAAAAAACATTCTGAATTAATGCAGTTACTAATATAAGAGAAGGGTCCCATCTATGCACAAATAGTTAACCCCCAAACTGGGGTCAAAACAATATGAAAGCGTAAAAATAGGCTTTAATACGAGAAATAGAGATTTGTAAAAAAATTATTACAAGCAATGAATTTTTAAGAAAAAAATATTACCAGCAATACATTTTTGAAGGAAAAATTATTACGAGCAATATATTTTTGAAGGAAAAATTATTACGAGCAATACATTTTTGAAGGAAAAATTATTACCAGCAATATATTTTTGAAAAATTATTACCAGCAATGAATTTTTAAAGTGAATTACAAGCAATACATTTTTGCAGAAAAAAATATTACCATCAATAAAAATTTTGTCGGCATTAAATAACCCATTGAGGTTGATAGGCCGTAAAACAAAACAAACCAAACTAAACGTTCCTCACTTTGTACGTTATTTTTTATTGGAAAAGATGTATCCATCAAGAATAACATCTAAAGGGATCAAATCTGTCGGATGAATAAATAAAAAAATCCATTACTTCTTTCGAGAATTATAGTTTATAAAAATCAAGTTATTTCCTAAATGCGGCTGACTCACGATAACTAAATAAGCTAGATAAAACTATAAACAGTCGGGTCTAACTCGATCTTAATTGGATTCTCTCTATTTTTAGATTATTTAATTCCATAATTAAGCAATATTTCCGCCACAGCGTGCGTTTCAATCCAACGAAATCCTGGTGTCACGAAAGATTTAATCTTTATTTGCGTTTGAACCCGGAAAGAAAATTTATTCGTGGTCGCTTAAGATCATTCATTTTTCAGCACACCCGAGCCAAGAGCAGTGTGTGGCCGATTCAAAAGGAACGGTTATTTTTTCGTTCTTTCTTTCTTCTGATTGTTCTTTTCTTACTTTTATTTGTTCTTTCTATTTAGTTTTTTTCATTTTTTTTCTTAAAGTCCTTAGTTCTTTCTCTTTTCCTTCATACGTTTATTCTTTCTTTTTCTTCAGCCTTCTCTTTGATGTTCTCTCTTTTTTCTTACTTCCATCTTTCGATTTTCATTCTTTTTTTTATTATTGTAGTACATTATCTCCTTCAAAATTTTAAATCGTTCATCCTTTTCTTCTTTCATCCATTTTCTGCTTTTCATTTTGTTTTTTTATTTTTCCCGCCTTCTTTGAACGAACTTCAATGCTCTTAGGGGTTTTCCTGATTGTTCGGGTGGAAATTTTCTCATTATGCAATAATCGAGGGCCTTGATAAAAGGGGTACCAGTATGTCATTTAATGGTTCAAAATGTACAAAATTTATAAAGAACTACTCAAAATAAAGTCGATAAAAGCAGAAAATTTTCTCAAAACAACAACAACAACAACAACAACATAATAATAATAATAATAATAATAATAATAATAATAATAATAATAATAATAATAATAATTTCTCACGAGTACAGTCCACACCTTACGAAGGGCATTATCTATGTAAAATATGTGTTTAATTGGTCAATGAAAAATGTCATGGTTCTATTTCTAAACTTAGGCCCCTGAGCGGGACCCGGAAAGAAATGTGTACACACCAGAAATCAAAGGAAATAAAAAAAAAATAATAAGAAAAGGAAACTGAAAGAAATTGGTATGAACACCACCCAGCTAAACTCGGTTACGGAGATAGGTCCTGTTAAAATTTTATGGGACTAAACACAGAAACAGAACAATCAATGACAACTACCCAGACATTGTTATTAGAGACTGCAAACAAAAAATGTGCCTCCTTATTCATATGGCAATCCCTGCAGACTGCAATGTATCTTTAAAGATCTTCAAAAAGCTATCAATATACAAGGACCTTGTAATCGAATTCTCAAAAATGTGGCCCATGTGAACATCAACAATCTCTGTTGTAGTTGGAGCCCTAGGATTGGTTGGAAAAGATTCCAGTAGACTAATTAAAGGGATTCCTGGAAGTCCATGCCTCAAAGGAATACCAAAAATGTTTCTCACAAGTACAGCCCACACCTTACGAAGGGCTTTGTCTATGTAAAATATTTTTATTTTTTTGTCATGATACCTAAGGTCATTAGGTCTCTGGTCCGGACCCGGTAAAATGAGTACTAATCAGAAATCAAGGGAAATGAATAATAATAATAATAATAATAATAATAATAATAATAATAATAATAATAATAAACACCCACCCGTTTATTAGGAACCTAAGAGAATATTTTTTCTTTTCTTTCTTTTTACTCTCTTTTTAATTTTTCATGCTTTTATTTCTTCGCTTCTTTATTGAACTTTCTTTTTCTTTTTCTTTTTCTTTTTCTTTTTCTTTTTCTTGCTCTAAACTTTTTCTTTTTTGCCTTCACAATTTTGTTCTTTTTATTCATTATTCTCTCTATCTTTCTCTTAAATGGCGTCTGTACTTTCTTCATTTTCTTTGTTTTTTTTTCTCCTTTTTCTTTCGTTGGTAAATTCTTACGTCATAAAATTAATTCATTTTTTTTGTATAGTTTTCTTTTATTATTTTCTAATTCTTTCATGAATATATTTACTTTTTGTTAAATCTTTTCTCTCTCTTTCTTTCTTTCTTTCTTTCGTTCTTTCCTTCCGTGCATTCTTTTTTTTCTTTATTCCTTCCTTCCTTCCTTCCCTCCTTCCTTCTTCCATTCTTCCTTCCATTCTCCCTTTCTTCCTTCCTTCCTTCCTTCCGTCCTTCCTTTCTTCCGTCCTTCCTTTCTTCCGTCCTTCCTTCCTTCCTTCCAGTCTTCCTTCCGTCCTTCCTTCCTTCCAGTCTTCCTTCCGTCCTTCCTTCCTTCCTTCATTTCATTCTTCCTTCTTTCTTTTATTCCTTCCATTCTTCCTTCCTTCCATTCTTCCTTTCCCCCTTCCTTCCTTCCTTCCTTTCTTTCTTTCTTTCTTCCTTCCTTCCTTCCTTCCTTCCTTCCTATGCAATCCACAAATCCCATTTAACAAAACATTTAAAAAATATAAAACGGGAAACTGCCAATTTAAAAAAAAAATAAACAGACAGGAAGAAAAATAAGAGAATATGGCAGATAAAATAAAATTAAGATGGAGGGAAGAAAATAAGATAAACTTAAGTGGGAACAAATAAAAAGATGGTTAAGAAAGCTGTTCGTTTAAGTACTTAATTCAATGGAGATCATTACGATTATTTGATAACGACATTTATGTTTCTTTAACAAAATGGTGGCTATTTCATTTAGGCAAGACGCCATTTCGCTTTGCCGTTAACAAATGTCAAAGTCCATTAGACATAATTTCAATTTTGCCCAAATTACACTTCTGTTCCTAATGTCACCATCTTTTCTGCATTATTTTATTTTTATTTTCTTTGTAACGTCGTCGTAATTCGTCCAACTGCTTGGTTTTTTTTTAACAATTTTTCTTTCTTGCCATTTTTAGTTTCTTTGTTGTCTTTATTTTATCTAGTTATCTCTTAAAATTGTTCTTACATTCTTTCTTTGTTTCTTTTTGTTTGTTTCTTTTTTGTTTGTTTCTTTTTTTGTTTGTTTCTTTTTTTGTTTGTTTGTTTCTTTTTTTGTTTGTTTGTTAGTTTCTTTTTTTCTTTCTTTGTTTCTTTCTCCTTTTTTCTTTCTTTCATTCTTTAACCATTTTCCGTTCTTATTTAAATGATTTATTTTTATTTTTAACATTTTCTCTTTTCTCCATCAGTATGGAAACCTACTGCGGGAAGTCAGTCATGTATCGAAAGATATATGATCGCATACGCTTGTATCACGCATGGCACATAACTGACTTAATTGAAGGCACGATAAAGTAATGAATAGCGGCTCGGACTGAGGAATGGGAGAACCGAGTTCGAATTCCAGTCAAATCTATTACCTTCACTTGAGTGCTAATACCCTCGAATCCTCTTATTTTTAATACTATGAATCCTCTTATTCTCCCCCCAGCTATGGGTAAATAGCAGGACAGACCGGGTTCTATAGCTCTATAGTTCTATAGTTACATAGCTGGACGGCTTGGGCAGGTGAATGGCGGAACGTGGTCTGGGTGAGTTAACAGAAACACAAAACCTATTGAGAGCCACAAGGGATAAGGGGAAGTGGAGAGCCATGATCGCCTACGTTCTTAAAGGACGCAACACATAAAAAGAAAGTTGTGTGGCGCCCATGATAATGTTGTCATACGTATTTTAGTTCACTGTTTTGCTGTTCATTTTATCGCCTTCAATATTTGAATAGCAATGACTTTTAACATGAGTGACTAATCGAAAAATGTAACCATAATAAATATAAAGCTAAACTGAAAATGTTTAAAAAAAAACAAGTCAGATATCCCGGCATTCTCTTGTACTGAAGGTATACAGCATTTCATTTTGAGATTATCTGTACTAAACATATGATGTCTTATTCATTCTCAGGCCAATCATCATTGATATAACAAGCCTTCCCAGGGTTCCTGGGGCCGGCACCATATTTGTGCCATATATGAATATAATTAAAGTTGCATTTTTTTTTTTAATTTTATACTGATTTTATAAACAAGTAATACAATATTACAACATAAATTTTAAAAAGTTTTAACAAATCAACTAGAAAAGCCTTCTAACACGGACATTTTCGAAATATCTTTCTCAGAAAATAGTCTTTTGGTATTGCTAGGTGTTTTTCTCACACAGTCACACACTAAATCAGCCTGATGTTGCCATACGTATTTTAGTTCACCGTTTTTCCGTTGCTTATATCGCATTTGTAGTTGTACAGCAATGACTTTTAATATGAGCGACTAATCGAAAAATGTAAACATAATATATATAAAACTAAAATAAAAATGTTAAGAAAAAAAAAAAAAAAAAAAAAAACGAGTCAGATATCCCGTCATTCTCTCCTGGGGTGGTTCTTTGTTTCCTTGAAACTCTCCGCGTACTGGCAGACGATGGCTCGCATACCGAAAAAAAATCTGAATTCTAAATCGTGGAGAAGGCAAAGAAGGATCAATACACAATCTTTTCCAAGAATGCATAGCAAACTTCGGATAATAATAGATAAAAATGTGATACTGTCAGCTGAGTTTCTGAGGTGAATTTATCATTCGATACATAGTCGGACATTTTTATCAATATAACCAATGAGAAATTGCTATGAGAAATCAATATAACTTAGATCATTAATCTATTTAATAAAGAAAAGAAAGCTGTGGGGAGCCATGATCGTCTACATCCTGGAGTTATACGGTTGGAATGTCGAACTGAACCCTTTATTTCGGTCACCGGGATAGACTGTTCTAGTTCCACGTGCCATGTTTAATGGATGTCGAGGACACATGGTACAGTGGATAAAGTGGATAAAAGCGTTAGATCCAGTGACAGGTCCCAAAGAGTGTGAGTTCAATACCCGGTTAAGGCAGTGAAGAACTTGGAGGGGGGAAGTAACAGATAACTGACATCCACTAAACAAGGCACGTGGAACTAGAACAGTCTACTCCAGTGAGCGAAATTAAGGGTTCAGTTCGACATTCCAACCACCTGAACAAGGCCGGAGCGTACAATGGCCGAAACGTTGTAATAAATATTGCGACAAAGATGAAGACAATAGTCCGAATAATGAAAATACTGTACATAATACCTCATCTCAGAAATATAGACAAAATTTCAAAATTAGTTAAATATTGAGGTTATTTGAAGTTTAGTTGATTTTTTATGTCAACCACTGTTATCTATTTAGTTTAGTTACAAAGCTATAAGCATAAACACACAGTGAGAACCTAACTCACTTCTAATGTTCAACCATACTTGCTATTACCTTCTACTAAACTCCTTTGACAAAATGTGTAAAGAAATCTATAAATAAAATCTAATTAGAATATAAATTATATTTTGCCCTATTAAAGTTGCATTTGCAGGCAATTTTTGGGACAGAGGTCGTACTTAATTGGATTAATAGAAAGATGAATTGATAATAATTTGCAAATAACTTTAAAATACTTTCAATTAAAAAAATTGTTTTTTAATTAATATAATTTGTTCGCCCCGTACTAATATTAATGAAATAAATACATGTCGTCAATTCTTCTTTAAGTAAAACCAAGGAAAACCGTTAAGTACATATATTTTAAAACTACTGAGAATAATGTCCATGTGCTTTTAATATTCCTATACTCGGAGATTTTTTAAAGAAAAAGAGTATCGTAGTTTGATAAATGTCATGATATTACAAAAGCTCCAGCTAAAGGAAAGAGAGAAGAAAGGACTAAACATAAATTGGAAGAAGACAGATTGCTTGGGTGTTACCAAAAGAATGAGCCCAAAATGCAGAGTACAAATCGCAGATACAATCATCAGCCAAGTACAACAATTTGTAAGTCGATGTAAAGTATCTTTCATAACCTTTCTCTATCAGATGTATCGAGTGCATTAACAACAAGGAATACGCCATGTCACCCAATATCTGACAAGTCCATAGGATTATTGCCATCACCAGAATCGGAATAGAGGGGAGAGTCCATACGTGATCCAAAAAGACTCTGCTACCTCTCTTATAGCACGCTATTGGCTGACTCCATTATATGGCCTTTAACCTCTCGTGATTTGAATCCCTTGGGCTGATACGTGTGGAGGGTCGTTGTGAGGGAGGGGCCAGTTATTTGGTGCTGCAATAAAAAAAGTGTATGCTTGTTTTCATAAGGGACAAACCAAAATGCAAATTAAAAATCGCAGATAAAAAAATCAGCCAAGTACAAAAATTTAAATACATGGGAAGTGTTCTAAAAGAGAACGGAAAGTGCGTCACTGAGATCCAAAGACGCATTGGGATAGCCAAAGATGCTTTCCAAAAGCTAAGTTGAGTATTAAGAGAAGAAAAAACAAGGAAAAGTGTACTTTAGCGTTATGTAATATCGGTCCTACTGTATGGCAGCTAATGCAATGCAATCTCCTTGAAGATGGAGATTTTTCAAACACCAGAAATGTGGTTCTACAGAAAGATACTGAGGATGCTATCTTACATATCTTCATAAAATGCATCTCTTCCTTCTCTTTTACAGCACTCACATTCAGTAACACACTACCTTGAGTGGCTCTTCGGTCTTGTATTAGATGAAAACTAGGTGTGTCGTTGCTTAAAATGGTTGCGAATCACTGCTATGAGTCACATTAAAGTCTACCGTAGTGCGATAGCTAGCAAAATAATTTCGAAAAAAAAATCCGCATGTGTTAGCTCCTCATTGGATGCTCACTTCATGTAATTTTGCGCCAGTCTATGCTCAGCTTTGTAGATACGATAGATGAGTGTCTACTGCAGGGCGATAATTAATAAGCTCATCTCAGGAAAATTCACAAGTGTACTAAGGACGAATGTCACTGAGCAGCTTTCCAATCTGGTTTCGTTTTAGTCTAACTTCATCTAATTTTTTAAAGGAATCACGTGTATGCATACCAAACATAGTATTCATTATGCGTATACCGTAGATATCTTGTTCAAGAAAGAAAATGAGTTTTTGGCAAAATGAGTCTTTAAAAGTTAAGGTGCTTGAAAAATATATAGACTGAAAAATATTATAGATTGTTCAATATTTGGACACGGTTGAGTAATGGATAGCGGCTCGAATTGAGGAATTGGAGAGCCGAGTTCGAATTCCAGTCGAATCAATTACATTCACTTACATGCTAATACCGTTAGATGCTCTTCTTCTCTCTCTAGCTATGGATAAATAGCAGAACGGACTCGGTTCTATAGCCTTGGATGGCAACTGGTCTACCGCAGAAAGAAATGGGAATCTACTGCGGGAAAAAATCTGCCTCGTCAGTCATGTATCGTAAGATACATGATGGCCTAAGCGTGTATCACGCATGGCACATAACTGACTGACTGAGCTCAATAAATTCGGATCCTGACGAGGTTTCTTTGGGGAGGATTTTTTTTTATCATTATGTTGACTTAGTTCGCTAATGGTAAGTTAATGACAAATTCTAGAAACCTTTACCGTAAAAGTAAACAATCCAACATCAGGAAAACCTGATTTAAATTAGGAATAAATATGTCATATTTCACAATCACAAAAAAATCCCGTCACGTTACAACACATGACGCGTGAAAACGCGATATTTGAAAAAAAGAAGAAAAGAAAAGAAAAAACGGCACACAGTGATGCATGAAGACGTTAGACTTGAAAACAAGCAAAATAACACAATGGATTAGCCACTTTGTCGCCTGTTTTTTAATCTGTCAGAAATTATCAACCGATGAGGAATAAGGCCCGTTGATATTCTCCGATCCCAAATCAATCAGTTGTACAATGTTAAAGAAACCTTAGATGTTTTTTTCCGAAATGTAGTTGGTTATTTTTTCTTTCTGCGTACAATTTTTCATCATTTTTATAAATATTTCAGCTTATATATATAAATATATATTAAAAAGAAGAGAGAAACCGCAAATGTTTTTGGTTGTATGTGGATTATATATTATGCTTTATTTTCCATAATATTCTTTAAAAAAAATCCACATTACAGCCAAAAACTTTTGCGGTTTCTCTCTTTTTAATATACACACTTTTCTATCGTTGGAACTACTATAAACTCTTCCTTTTATGCACACACACAAACATATATATATATATATATATATATATATATATATATATATATATATATATATATATATATATATATATATATATATATATATGTATATTGAACAATAAAAAATATTAAAAAATTAAAATCTTTGTTGTATATTAATATTCTTTCGTTTTTATTATTATTTCATTTAGATTCTTCGACAAGTTTCGGCCAACATGGCCATCATCAGGAGAAAAAAAATTCTGCTTGCTGGTAGCAGTGAACTACAGAAATGAATCTCTTGATGGAGAAAATGAACTTTTGTCTGTAGTTTTCATTTGTTTTTTTTTATTCTTTTAACATGAATTTTGGCCAGTCTTTGTGTTAATCAAACAGTCTCTTTTAAGTTGTTATTTGAGATAAGTGCTGGATGGATTCATGCTGCTTTGAATTCCCTTGGTCATTTTGACAGTTTTATTGGTTCCTGGAAAAGGGGGGTCTCTGTTAAGTGCGTGTGCGTTATTAGGGTCTTAGGGAGTGAGTGAGTATGATGTGTGTACGCGTGTATATTACTATGGGTGTGTGTTATCATTTGGCTTATAAAGGATATGATGTGTGTACGCGTGTATATTACTATGGGTTTGTGTTATCATTTGGCTTATTAGGGAATGAGTATGATGTGTGTAAGTGTGTATATTTGTGTGGGTGTGTGTATAAGTGCGTATATATATATATATATATATATATATATATATATATTCGTGTGGGTGTGTGTATAAGTATATATATATATATATTCGTGTGGGTGTGTGTATAAGTATATATATATATATATATATATATATATATATATATATATATATATATATATATATGCCTTGGGATCAAATTATAGATCATATATATATCTTAGAAATTTCTGTGAAATGTATTTGGTTATATTTACCTTACTTTCGTAAAATTTTTAACATATACCGGGTGTAACACCAAAATTGTTCAATTGTTCGCATTTGGGGGGGGGAGTTAACTATCTGCGTGAGGGATTGAGAAACTGAAAAATTAAGTGTTTGAATGCCTGAGTGGTCAGTAGTAGCATTCTTAAGTCACTTGGTATGATGGGCGTTAAAGTCGCCAAACACAAATATGTGAGCAAACGGATGGAGGGAGAGAAACTTGTCTATGCTGTCAGAAATGCTATCGAGTATCCCACAGTCTTGAGAGGATGGAGAGCGGTAAAGGAAGAAGAGATAGCTTACCGCATTGAGAAGAGATAGTCGGAGACACATATACGACTAGTCTGGCGATTCAAGAGACAACTCTCTGGCCAGAGGGAGATGGTCCTTGACGTAGACACCAAGGCCGTGCATGTGGGTTAGAGAGTCTTTTCTGAGGAGAGGAAGATAGCCTGGGATCGAGAGATCAGAGGAGGGGATAGACGAGACAAGGTTGCACTCACAGAGAGCCAGTATATCCGGGCAGTTTTCAGTGAGGAAAGATTCCAGACTGCAGAAGTTTGTTCTAATGCCACGGATGTTGGAGAACGAAATGTTGAGGGGTTTAGGTGATTTTTGAGGGGCTGGTTTAGGATTACTTTTTCGGTCTTTTTAAGTCATCATGTGGAATTATGGTTGAAAGATGAGAAGGCCCGAAGTAAATTAAGCAGACAGTTATCGACCGTGACGTGGGCAGAGAGGAGTTGGCACAGCCTGCATCATAATGTGGCCTCAGGGTTGCCCACTGGAGGTGACTGCAGGGGCACCTTTCCATGCGCGACATAGCACTACAAACACCCTGGTATTATACAACTGTTGATCAGAGCGGCTGCTCAAGACGCTACGCAAGAGTTAGGCCTCCTAACTACCAGTCGGAAACAGCTACCAGAAAACTGTCAACCGTGTGCCCTCAGAATGAAGAGGTAATGTCACAGACTGCACACAACACGGGAGAAACAGAGCTGCACTAGTACAGGGGCCAGAGAGAGAGAGAGAGAGAGAGTACCGGGAACAAGGTGTGATCCTCTACTCATGTCTAAGAGAAGTGGGAGGAGTGTTGACCGGGCGGTAGGAATGTCTATGTAGATGTGTTTATATATGTTTATATATGTGTGTGTATGTTTAGGTATATATATATATATATATATATATATATATATATATATATATATATGGCTGTATATGTATGTATGTATGTATGTATGTATAGTTAGGCGGATAGATAGAGGGATACATTGTTTATTTGTTTAGATGGGCGTGTCTATGTAATTGTTTGGAGATGTGTAAGGTTTTATGTATATATGTTTATGCGCACGTATGCGTATGTACGTATGTATATATGTATGTAAATGTATATATATGTAGGAGTGGATGTGTATGGATGTATGTGTATATGTATGTATGTGTGTGTGTATATATATATATATATATATATATATGAAGAAAAATATACGAAAAAATCAAAACAAAATCCTTATATGCAATTATGCTGTTTTAATGCTAATATAATGTCAATGTCGGACGTTTCGGTCTAATAAACCATCTTCAGGACATATTTATAAAATATAATTAACATTATCAATTCAACATGACAAAGATAATGTTAATTATACTTTATGAATATGTCCTGAAGATGGTTTATTAGACCGAAGCGTCCGACGCTGACATTATATTAACATTAAAACAGCATAATTGCATATAAGGATTTTGTTTTGTTTTTTCCGTATATTTTTCTTCATACTGTCGGATCTATATTCATATATTTGCTTACATATATATATATATATATATATATATATATATATATATATATATATATATAGGTATGTGTGTACACGCCTATATGTATCTATGCACGTGTAAATATAAATATGTTTTTCTCTATGTGTGTATACGTATGTGTTTTTGAACATAGAAATATAGGTCCTTGTTAGATTAGATAATCGTTATATTTTTATATGTTTATATTAGATGTGTAACCTGTAGTCAATATTACTTTTGTCAAATTTTCTTGATGACACAGCGGCCCTTTTATAAATGCCCTTTGGTTTTAGTTCCCTGTCACCCCATCTCTCTCCCCTCACTCATTTTTCTTTTCTTTTCCTCTCCCCCTCTCATCTTCTGATCTTTAAGATTATATCGTCTATTGTCTGTGTATGTCATAACAAATTTAATGTATTAAACATCCGAGAATATTCATATTTCTCTCACTTAAACCGTCTTTGACTCCCCTCTTTAAAACTTCTCTCTGTTAAATTTTAATCCCCCCCTTCATCTTTAGACCTTCCTCTTCTTCTCTCGTCTGTTACCCCTCCCTGTAGCTTTCATTTACTCTAACATTCGTCCCACACTCTCATACATACACTCTCGGTAAATTTTTATTTTTCATTCCCGGAGTTGTTTTTTTCCTGTTTTCTTTATTGAATTTGTAGGTCTGATGAATTGGATCGTATTTACGATTCCAATGGAATAAATTATGACCATGGAATATTAGTGTTTAAGCCTTTTCATTATATCCTTACTCTGTCCTGGACATTGAGTTCTGCCTGGATTCTATCCTCTTGGAATTATTTTTATACATATATATATATGTATGTATGTGTATATATATATATATATATATATATATATATATATATATATATATATATATATATATATGTGTGTGTATATATATATATATATATATATATATATATATATATAGTTTAGATATATGATTACATATGTATGTGTATATTAACCACTAATATTATCTATCTATCTTGTCTCCCACTATTGCACATAAACTCTCACTAAAATTTTGTTTTTTATACCCGGAGTTATATTTTCCAATTTCTTTTTGAATTTGTCGGTCTGTTGAATTGGATCGTGATTGCGATTCCAATGTAATAAATTATAACCATGGAATATTAGTGTTTGTCATTTATATTATATTCTTACTCTGTCCTGGACATTGAGTTCTACCTGGATTCTATCCTCTTGGAAATATATATATATATATATATATATATATATATATATATTGTGTGTGTGTGTATTTAGGCAGCATCTTTTCATTCATACACGTTTTATTAAATAATAGTGACAAGTGTTGTCTATTTATTTTATGTACATTTTTTACGTAACATCTGATAAGTTTAATAACATTATCGTTGAACGAAGAAATTCACAATAGTGATCCATATTTTTTTAATACAATGTAAGCTTTCGGCTTACATAAGCCATTATCAAAGATGTCAATTACAACATATTAAGCAATAAACGGACAAGACAGTGATGATAGTCTGTCATTGTTTGCATAGATGATTTCTAAGAAACGATAAACACGCGCATATAAGACCCTAGAAGCGAAAATTTACATAAAATAAATAGACAGCACTTGTCTATATTATGTAATGAAACCTGTATATATATATATATATATATGTGTGTGTGTGTGTGTGCGAGCGTTCGTGCGCGTGTGTGTATGTGTGTGTATAAATAATTGCAATTATTCTAAATAAAATGAAGCAAAAAGAGAAAAAAGCAATAAAAATGTAATTTAAATTGAATAAATAGAACTGACACTCACGTACCCCCTATTCTATGAATAAGTGAATATTCTACTTGGTCTCCTCTTTTAGTAAATTGGTGTCGCTTAAGTAGGAATTGTCTTTCAGATACATGTGTTTTTTTGTTGTTTTTTTTTAACCAATACTCCTTTGTCCCAGGGCAGGTGAGTTGGGAGGGAGTTGGTAATTTATTCCGAAATCTATCTAAATATATTACTTGTGTTTACCAAATACAAGTACCGCTACAATTAAATGATTTCCCTTGCTTTCACACTCGGCAGGGTACTTATTTGGTACGGCAAACTATTTATTTTTAAATAACTTTCACCATGATTATTTTTCTAGGTTTATAAAACTTATATAAAAATTCCCGACGGGACGTTTATTTGTACCAGGATGCTTATTTTATTAGTTGGACAATTCTCGACGTCATTTTCCCTTGGTACAAAAGACTGCAATAAGCCACCATGCAAAACAGGGTCAACTTATATTCAAAAGAATTGAAGGCATTTTGGTACATTTCCTTCTTTCACACATTATCTCATATTTCAAAATTCAAATTTATATTTAAGAATTCAACAATGCAAAAATATCTTAAAATGTAGGCTAATTGGCATTTTTTTGCAGAATGTTTTATATATTTATGACTACCGATATTATTCATCAACTCTGAAAAAATGTTAAAAACTGCTGACCCTTGAAACACTGCGTTTTATGTTGGTTGGAATATAGGCTTTGACAAAATTTTCTTTAAGATCGACTTATTATTCTTCAAAAGAACAACATCCTGGGGTGTCGTCGTCTTGAAGATTCAAGAGTGCGGAAAGCTACATATCCAGGATTCCATTTTCCTCATGTGTTTCTATTAATTTAAAATCAATTAAATGAGTTTAACTGCGTTATTTTATTTTTAAGCAGTATTTGCGACTACTTGCATTATTTACATTATTCGGACCGTTATCCTCATCTTTGCCATATTCAAAACGTTTCGGCCGTTGTACGCCCCGGCCTTCTTTAGGATTTGTCTATATCTCTGAGATGAGGTATTATGATTACTTGCATTATTTACATTATTCGGACTGTTATCCTCATCTTTGCTATATTCAAAACGTTTCGGCCGTTGTACGCCCCGGCCTTCTTTAGGATTTCTCTATATCTCCGAGATGAGGTATTATGATTACTTGCATTATTTACATTATTCGGACTGTTATCCTCATCTTCATTGCCATATTCACAATGTTTCGGCCTCTATATCTCTGAGATGAGGTATTATAATTACTTGCATTATTTACATTATTCGGACTGTTATCCTCATCTTCATTGCCATATTCCCAACGTTTCGACCGTTGTACACCCCGGCCTTCTTTAGGATCTGTCTATATCTCTGAGATGAGGTATTATGATTACTTGCATTATTTACATTATTCAGACAGTTATCCTCATCTTCATTGCTATATTCACAACGTTTCGGCCGTTGTACGCCTCGGCCTTCATCAGGTGATTGGAATTTCGAACCAAACTCTTTATTTCGTCCAACGGCGGTGGATTGTTCTAGTTTCACATGCCATGCCTCTTCCAGATGTCTCAGCTATTTCCCTTCAACTCAACTCTCCAAGTTTTGGTTCACCACTACGGTGGCCTGGTATTGAACTCAAAACTCTTTCGGTCAAGTCATTGGATCTAACCAACGTCTTTATCCACTGAAAGACACATAGCCCAGTTGATAAATATCAGTGACTTTTTTTTACTTAGGACGTTTTTTTTTTTTTAACCCCAAGCAAGGAAAGGAAGCAACTAAGACGCAAGTATCTACTGAATTTGTGAGAATATGAGAAACACAAAAACATTAATTTGAGAGAAGAATAAAAGAACAGGAATTAAGAAGACAGAAGATAACGATTGATAATTTTTTGAAGATCAAACTTTACTTGAAAACAAGAAGCCGGAAGAGAGTTCTGTAAGAGAGAAGTGTGAGAATACCGTTTGCATAGAACTTACGAATACATCTAACCATTTTAACTGTTAAATGACGAGACCTTGCTGCCTCTCTAGTTCTACGCGTAAATTCATAAAATCTATTTACCAAAGAGAAAAGTTCATTATAACAACTGAAAATATTCACAGAAAATATCCAGAGAAGCTATATTGCGGCGATAGGAAACTGGAGCCGAGATGCCACGTCAGGACCAATAACATTGCAGATTCTTCTTTGGATCTTCAATGTGTGGTTATATGGTAATTATAATAAATGAGTAAGATAGATTCTGGTGAGGAAAATTGTTTAGCGCGACACAGTGAACCAATTTCCTTAGCAGCAGACTTAGAAATTGTTTCAATGAAGTCTATTATCAACAAGTGGAATGGTGACAAGAGGCGAATCCTCCGGTATCGAAACTGTAATAGTCGGATTTAAAAAAAAAAATGCAGCTACTTTTTAATTTATATTTTATTTACGTGATTGCTCTGCAGAAATGAATTTAGTATATTCACAAAAAAGGAGATTATGAGGATAAACGAATATTGGTTATGGAAAAAGCTTTTTATTTATTTATTTTGCATAATTAGGCTGCATATTTATTGATGTATCTACGTAGAGCCACTGCTTCCCGAACGGAACAGATATACAGCGAACATTTTCGTAATGGTGCACAATTGTGCATTCGAATGCACTTCTGCAATATTACCTGCCATATTAAAATCGAACATAAGGGTAATAATATGTAAGATTAGCTTGTTAACCATCACTTTGTAACGACTCTAATTTTTAATCTGTTCAGCTACAAATGGAGAGAATTTAGGTCGGTTGGTTGATTTTGTTTAGCGGCAGGTCAACCTCTGCGAATGGGCACCCCGAGGAGGTGAAATAGTTGGTCAAGCTTGTCTCGCTAGAACAATTACGACTGAGTAGTGAGTTCGATCCTCAGTGGGTGCCCTCTACTTTCGGCCTTGTGCCACATCTACGCTTGGGAAATCACTAACAGCTTCTACGAGTTATTCAATATTGTCATCTTCATATTTTACACGTAATTTGTATTTACTCACTCCCACCCACCATGAGGTCAGGTTGTGACACAAGGTCGGTTTAATTTGGGGAATCCGAGTGCGTATACCCGGAACAAAAATTGTTTGAGGCTCCGCAACAGTCGGTTGTGTTGGCTTTGGTACAGGGACCGATCCTTCTCTCTGGAGCAATGAGAGGGCGTTGCCTGGGGCTGCTGTTGTCCAGGGTTGGGCACTTCTCAGTATAATTTTCTTCAACTGCAAAATTTTCAACGAATAGTTTTAAATTTTATATTGTAATATCCCTTCAGGACGTAGGTGATCATGGCTCTCCTTCTTTTCCTTCTGTGACTTAGAAAGGATAGTGGAGACATTTCCTCGTTGTTTTCCTCCTTTTTCAAATTATAGGGCCTTAGGCGCATCGCATGTACTATAGCAGTATGTGGGAGTGTCTAGGGCAAGATAAACTAACAGGGCCCATCACTTTTCAGGCTGGTTTTAAATTCAGAGTTTACCAATCAAGGCTAATGAATCTAGTCTAAACTACTATTTAACCCGTAACTGGTGGGGAAGAGACAGATTCATTTCGAAGAACAATTACAGAAAAGAGGACATAGGAGACATGACAGGAATTTGAACACGTCTGATTCCACTTTCATGCAGACGACCGTTGCAAACAAATCCAAAATTTATTTTACTATTTATTATTTTGCTATATTACTATTATATTTGAGTGCGTTGCATTGATAGGAAGCCCACGGACATTTAAAACTCTTTAAAAACACAAAATCAGGTTGGTGACTGTTCAAATATCTGACGCCTGTGTTTAATAAGGCAAGAAATCTCCAGTTTACCACGATGTGTCAGGGAATCTTTACGCAATGTCTGTATATGAACGTTCCAGCGTAAAACGATCAGGAATAAAAAATAATTCTCTTTAAACATTAAAATTTCTCAGAAGTCATGCATTAAGTCAAAAAGCATTTTGAAAGAAAGTCGGCCTCATCAAACATAGTCATAAAAACACCGTAAACACTTACTGAAGTAATCCCAGCTCGACATATTATCTGTATCTATGAAAGGCAGGATGTGTGTTTGTGTGTAACAAATGCACGGCCGCAATGTTCGACGGATTTGCACAAAAATTTACATGCCCATGCTCCAAGTTAGCGGAAAGGCCAAGACCGACTTTGCATTTCCCAACTCCTATCGATAGTGGAAAAAAACGATTTTTTCATGCTTCTACAGCAGTTTTCATGTAGTTTGCGGCCATTTTGTACTGGCCAGAGTGAGAGCCTATAGCTGGCTGCCACGAATAGGCAGGAAGATTCTACTGGCCAGCGTGAGAACCAACAGCTGACTGACACGAATGTTAACTAGCATGCAAAAAATCGATAGCTGCATTCGTCACAAGTAGGAAAAATTTAAATCTGCATGGCACTTTACTCCAGTTGGCTCATTCGCTTGCTTAAACTCAACGTTGATTCTGATTCCGCAGAACTGGGTTGGGTGTGAAAAAGTATTTGTTGTTAACATTCTTTTTTCATTCGATGTTTCCAGTTACGAGTCCTTTTTAAAGCTGATCGTTTTGTGTTCATTTTGTTTAGTTCTTTTTTCGTAACAGATTTAATGTTTAGTATAGAGCTTAGAAAAAATTCGCAGTGTAAGATGCAAGGCATGTAGCAACATCAGCACGGCAAAAGGCACTCCTTTAAAGGCAAGGAAGTGCAAAAATATTTTAAGTCAAATGATAGCGATTGCTGTATGAGTCGTACGATTTTTTAATCAAGCACAGGCAACGGCGAGACATGCTGCTAGTTGGTTCGTAAAGTATTGAGTTTGATTTGCATATTTGCTAAAGTCAGGTCAGATTAACCTGATGGGGCGGATTTATGAGGGAGGGTACATTATACAACAAGGGGCTCCAAGCCCCCGCATTCTGCTGTAGGGATTGGCAGAAGAGGAGTAGCGGTTTTTTTTTCTCTGATGTCGGAGGGCTTTTCTCCTCCTTTGCGTCCCCCTGACCACTCTGTTGCATAACATCTGTTACGACTAGCTAAAACAAGCTTTGACCAACTTAGACGAGCTATTATCAGCGTAGACCAGCGGCCCAAGTGAAAACATTTGGGTCGTCACGTTAAAAACCGACGTTGTGTCCTAATCTACTCAGTCTTTTAAGGTAAATCTCGGCTACATTATGAAACAAATACACAACAGAAACAATTCTATATCATTATCCTGTATTAAAAATCTAGCTGACTTATCGCAAATAGGGAAATATCGATAACATATTAAATTTGCTGGGAAAAATATTGTTCAGGAAGAAGAAATATTATGACCGCAAAAATATAAAAAATAAACGGAGCGTCAATAGGAACGGTTTTTCTGTTAACACCTCTGTTAACACCTCTATTATTTTAACTACCTTCACTCCTTGGCAATGTTTATTGTTTAAAAAAGCAGCGGTTCTCAGGAAGAAGGTTCTCGAGTGGAACTTACACCTCAGCAAGGAAACAAAAGTGAATGAGGTTGGTTTACTACAATCTGTGTAACCTGGCGGGTCTTAGCTGTGAGGGTTAGAACTGCTGGAACTAAAGAATGTAGTTCGTCTGAACACTTTCCATGGAAATAGCGACAGGGCCGCCAGATGCTTGTGACGTTTCGTCTGTGGGAAAGTAATTCATCACCCACAAGGACGTCCAGATGCTTTTGGACTCTGTCGAGACTGAAAAGAGAAGACTGTGTAGTTTCCACGGTGCTTCAAACCGTTCAAATGTCAAACTTTCTGCCTTGAGCAGAGAGGAACCCGGACGAGCCTTTGCCTAAGGTTAATGTTTCGCCCGGGGAAGTAAACAGGCTCTAAACCCGTTTATATGGGTTCTAAGGGAATTTTTCGGCCGAGCCTACGGTCTCAGAGAATCCACGATAAACTCAGCCTTGTGCCACATACATCCCTCGTGATAGGAGTGACTGTTAAATATTAACAATCGCATAGAGTGTTCATTACTGCCGAACCATGAGCAGAGAGGAACACGGGTGATGGGCAAAGTTTCGTTCGGGGAGGTAGACAGGCCCTGAACCCGTTTATGCGGGTTCTAAGGGAATATTTTTGGCCGAGCCTACGGGATCGGAGAACCTACGGTAAACTCGGCTTTGTGCCACATACGACCCACGTGGGGAGGGACTGTGTGTAGATTCCATTTCCGACCTGACCTGGCTCTTGTAAAGGCAGAGTATTTCAGGAGGAGTCAGGTATTTATTGATATATAAAATTAATCTGGAAAAGATTTTTTTTCACTTAACTCATGTTTACTTTAGTGTTTCGTTGCTATATAGGTATTACCTCTCGTCGGAACAAAAATAATTTTGCTGCCGATTATATATATATATATATATATATATATATATATATATATATATATATATATATATATATATATATATATATATATATATATATATATATATATATATATCAATTAGTGAATATACATTATACATGATAGGCACGGTGGAGTAATGGATTGAGGAATCGGAGAGCCGAGTTCGAATTCAAGTCGAAGCCTTTAAATTCACTTACGTGCTGATGCCCTTGGGAAAGTTGTGAATCTTCTTCTCCCTCCAGCTATGGGTAAATAGCAGGACAGACAGGGTTCTATAGCCTTGGATGACAATTGGTCTGGGAGAAGGACAACTCTGAATTCAAAACCTGCGGGCTGTCAGTTTCCTCGGAACTGATCTGCTTGGACCCTATACGTCGAAATCGACGCGAGAGTCGAGTATATATATATATATATATATATATATATATATATATATATATTGAATATACATAATATAGAAAAATCGATAGGACGGAGTTTCATGCTTTATTCAATCTAGATCTGTTTTATAATATTGAGCAATTTATTTATGACACCTGAGGAAAAAATATATTTATACGTACATGCAAGATATTTGTGTGTGTATGTAGATATTTAATCCTATCCATTCCTCTATATATATATATATATATATATATATATATATATATATATATATATATTTACACACACACATATATATATATATATACATACATATATATATATATATATATACACACACACATATATATATATATATATATATATATACACACACACATATATATATGTGTGTGTGTGTGTGTGTGTGTGTGTCTGTGTGTGTGTCTGTGTGTGTGTGTGTATGTATATATACTAGCTTAAAAGCTGCTCTATTGGTGTCAATTAAGCTAGTTCACGAGAAGGGCTCTTGATTGGGCCTTACGGTTTGTTCAGGAGAGGAGCTTGAGAGTCCCTAGTTCTTTCCATCCGATCGGTATTGGAAGCTCTTCTGGCTGCCGTCTGGGTTTTCATTTACAGGGGACATTCTTTTCCTCGCTGCAGCATTGACTCTTTTGACTGCAATCTGGTCCTTTGTTGGCGGAGATTTTTTTCTTTATTGCGAGGCACATTGCTGCTGTATGCGATAAGCAGCAATAAACTACAGAACTCAAAATTAATCGCTGCATTGAAGTAATGAATTAATACTTAAGCTCACCTTTTAAAAGTTCAACTATAATTCTTCGGTCGCTAATTAATTTAAAGACGACTTGATGTACGTAGGTCCTTACTTTCCGTACAAACAAATAGTTTTTTTCTTTTATTTCATGAGCGACTTTCGCTGTATTTCGCAATTAATTTCTATTAGTCCCAAATTTATTTTCAAGTTATAAAAATTGTGATCGTACAAAAAATTCGCCACAAAAAACGTGATTGAAGTATAAACATTTTTAGGCATTTAAAACAACATGCCTGCCCGCACACACAATTCCGTAAAATATTGTAGAAAACACAATTATACTTCGACATGAAAACAATAGACAAAAGCTAAAAATCCTTGAAGCATTATACATCAAACAGTTGAAACCCAACCTAAACAAAATCAATTATGGCATCTCTACAAATATTCTTAAATGTCTATAATTGGTAACAGAAGCCATTGGTTTAAACCAATGGATCCCCCTACTTCATACTTCTCCAATTCGATCTCGTGTGGTTATGTGTGACGTCATGAGATGCGGTGCGATTTTCGCTTCTAGCGTCTTATATACACGTGTTTATCGTTGCTTAGGAATCATCTATGTAAACAATGACAGACTATCATCACCGTCTTGTCCGTATATAATATGTTGTAATTGATATCTTTGATAATAGCTTATGTAAGCCCAAAGCTTAGATTGTGTAAAAGAAAAAATATGGATCAATATTGTGAATTTCTTTCTTCGTTCAACGATAATATTATTAAACTTATGAGACGTTACGAAAAAAATTTACATAAAATAAATAGACAACACTTGTCTATATTATTTAATGAAACGTGTATGTATATATATATATGTGTGTGTGTGTGTGTGATTTTATGTGTGCTTCTGTTAATTTAAAATCACTTTAATTGTATTATTTAATTTTAGGCTACATTTAAAATATCTGTGACCGTCTTTAGGGCACTAAATCTCTTTAGTGATATGAATGAATATGATCCTGGCGCCGATCCGGAATTCTTTTGGTCATTCGCACTCTCCCGTTCTTGATTTCCTCTGTGCAAAAAGGGAATCACGTGGCTTCCTACACGCATTCTTCCGAACATTAACGGACGTGTTACCAATACAACATGCGACCCTGAAAAATTACAAATAGAAAAAGTGAGTTCGCTGAATTAAGATCTGAATTTAACGAAATTTTCGAACAATGCGATTAATATTGTTTACCGAATTAAGTGAATTGTCAAGGGAAATTATGTAGAATATATATATATATATATATATATATATATATATATATATATATATATATATATATATATATATTTCTCTCCTACTTTTTCTTTTATCTCGCTTTCCTTTTTCATTGTTCTCTCTCTTTCTCTCTTGCTCACTGTTCTCTTTTTCTCCCTTCTTACTTTTTCTCTATCTCTCTCTCGCCATATCTATATCTCCAAACACCTTTTGTGGACATACAAATAATTTAAACAAAAAATATTACTAAATACAAGACTGGGCAGGAGAGCTAATCGACTGTAAACTGTGCAAGTACACTTTAACCATGCAGCACTTAGAACTAAAACAATCTACACTAAATAAACACTGACATCCCATCGCCCCGGCCTTCTTCTGGTGATTGAAACTTCGAACCGAACGCTAGGACACATGGATCAGTGGAAAAGAGCGTTAGTTGAATCCAGTGACTTAACTCAAAGAGTTGTGAGTTCAATACCTAGCTACAATAGAGGTGAACAAAATCTTGTAGACATGAGTTAAAGGGAAATAACTGATACTAAGGCATCCGAAACAGGCATAGCACGTGGAAGTAGAATAATCTTCCCCGGCGGAAGAAATAAAGGGTTCGGTTCAAAATAACAATCATATGAAGAAGTCCGGAGTCTACAACGGCCGAAACATTGTGAATATGGCAATGAAGATGAGGATAACAGTCCGAATAATGTAAATAATGCAAGTAATCAAAATACCTTATCTCAGAGATATAGAGGCCGAAACGTTGGGAATATGACAATGAAAATGAGGATAACAGTCCGAATAATGTAAATAATGCAAGTAATCATAATACTTCATCTCAGAGATATAGAGGCCGAAACGTTGTGAATATGACAATGAAAATGAGGATAACAGTCCGAATAATGTAAATAATGCAAGTAATCATAATACTTCATCTCAGAGATATAGAGGCCGAAACGTTGTGAATATGACAATGAAAAGGAGGATAACAGTCCGAATAATGTAAATGATGCAAGTATTCATAATACCTCATCTCAGAGATATAGAGGCCGAAACGTTGTGAATATGACAATGAAAATGAGGATAACAGTCCGAATAATGTAAATAATGCAAGTAATCATAATACCTCATCTCAGAGATATAGAGGCCGAAACGTTGTGAATACGACAATGAAAATGAAGATAACAGTCCGAATAATGTAAATAATGCAAGTAATCATAATACCTCATCTCAAAGATATAGAGGCCGAAACGTTGTGAATATGACAATGAATATGAGGATAACAGTCCGAATAATGTAAATAATGCAAGTAACAAGAGATCGTATGCCCATGTTCAAATTTTCCACTGTATAATGCGCGAATTATGCGATTAAAATTTACCACTGAATTAAGCATAATGACAAATACGGCTGAAAAAAATGTTGAAAATAAATATTTCTCATGTAAAATAAACTGTTGTTTTCCTCATAAGGCTATGTATAAGTTGCGATCTTATCGCTGTTAAATGCCTTATTCTATTCTAATGATTACAGACTTTAGCTGAATCCCATGGTTTTGTTTTATTTATTTATTTATTTGTGAAATTGAACTCTACTTTAAATGTGTGTTCGTTATGGCATATATTGCAGCGGATGTAATTATCAAATTGCATGAAAATAATTATCGTTAGCTTAGATATCCGGAAATTGTTGCTTCGTATCGACTTTAGTGTGGTGTGTGGTGGAATGTCTAGCGTAACAGTTGCCGGTGCAAAAATTAAAATCGGTAGGCCGTTTCAAATTCCATGAGAAACTGTTGAATTCACTCATGTTTTTTAGAACTGCCTAAATCTATCCTTTCACTCCTACCTATGAGTGCGTCCTGGGTCTGACGATAAACTACATCCGCGTCCTGGGTATGACGATAAACTACGTCCAACAGCAAGGCCTCTGATCGGGAGGCTTTGAGGAGCGTGGAGCCTCCTCGTGGTTGCTGGTATTCCCGAGTCCACCTTGTCCCGGGGTGGTGGAACCTATTGGGGTTCAGCTGTGGGCAGATAGTTAACCCAGAAACCGAGGTAAAAGGAATTATAAAAGCGTAAAAATAGGTTTTAATACCAGAAATACTTTGTAAAAAAATTATTATCAGAAATAATTTTTTTAAGAAAAAAAAAACTATTACCAGCAATGTTTTTGAAAAAAACTATTACCAGCAAAGTTTAAAAAAAACAAAAACAAAAAACATTACCGGCTATATGTTTTTGGATAATAATATTACCTGCTATACGTTTTTGAGAAAAAATTATATTACCAGCTATACATTTTTGAGGGAAAAAATATTACCAGGAAAAAGAAAAGTTGTCGACATTAAATGACCCATTGAGGTTCATATGCCGTAAAACAAACCAAATCAAACCAAACCTACCTATGAGTAAAATAGTAGAGTTGACTAGTTATTTTGCACTTGATAGGACATCAGTAACGGAGAAAGGAACATATGGAGAAAACAAGTAAAAACCAATACACTATGTACAAGTATAGTAAAATCAACCGTTTCCCTATAAGAAAAGATTTTGCATTCATTGACCGAGAGGACAGTACTGAAATTAATTGACATTTATAAAATCGTTCTGTTTCTGTCTATATTCCTGATATAAGTTATTATGTAGACTATTTACATTATTCGGACTATTGTCCTCATCTTTGTTCCCAGATTTATTACAACATTTCGGCCGTTGTACGCTCCGGCCTTCTTCAGTTAGTTGGAATGTCGATACAAACGTGCAAGATGGAGTGCATAGCAATGCCTTTCTTTGAATTAATGACTTTTAGCTGCGTTCGAAAATCGAAAATAGGGCATTAATAGGAACACCATCTTTATCACGACTACGAAGCAGGACATCCAGAGATATATAATTCTTTTAGAACTCATTCTTTTTCTTTTATCTTTCTTTTTTCCACTTTTCTGCCATCTTTCTTTCTTTATTTATTTAGCTTACTTTCTCTGTCCTTCTCTCTTGTTCTATTGCCACCCTCTTTGCTTTACCTTTGGTCTTATTTTCCCCTTTTTCTACAATTTGTCTTTTTTTCTTCTGTTTTCTTTCTTTCTTCCTTTCTTTCTTTCTTTCTTCCTTTCTTTCTTTGCTTTGTCTCTGGTTCTTTTGCCACTTTCCTGGCTTTTTGTCTTCTTTCTTTCTTTCTTTCTTTCTTTCTTTCTTTCCACAACATCCGTATCTAACAATTTTCTTCTTTCCTTCCAGTCAACAGTATTTCTTTCTTTCTTTCTTTCTTTCTTTCTTTCTTTCTTTCTTCGACCTTAGATATGCCCATTCTTTCTTTCTTTCTTTGCATTTCTCCTTAGTTCTTTTTACCGTCCTTTTGTCTTCTTTCCTTCTTTTCCCTCCCCCTTTCTTTCTTTCTTTCTTTCTTTCTTTCTTTCTTTCTTTCTTTCTTTCTCTCTCTCTCTCTCTCCCTCTTTGTTTGTTTATTTGTTTCTTTCTTTCTTTTAGCCTTTGCCTTTGTCCCTGGTTCTTTTTCCACTTTCCTGTCTTTTTTCCTCTTTCTTTCTTTCTTTCTTTCTTTCTTTTCTTTCAACTTCCTTTCCTTTCTTTTTCTTTGAAATTCTACCTTTTCTGTCAATTCTCCAATAAATCTTTACCATTTCCTTATTCACTTTACTAATTCAGTTTTTCCTTTTACTTCGCTTTATCTTTTTACGACATTTTCGCCTACTTACATTTTCATCTTCTTTTCTGACTCCTTCATTTGCCCTTTTCCTCGTATTTTCTTTTCATTCTTTTTAACTCATCTATTTTTCTATTTTTAAAAATCTTGCCGCTCTTTTCCCTTATTTCCTTTTCTCTTTATTTTTCTGTTTCCCCCCTCCCCTCCTTTATTACATTTTCTCTTTCCTTCTTTTTTTATTTTTTGCATTTTCTTTTCTCTTTTCTGGTCCTATCTTTAACTTTATTTCATTGTTTTTCCTTTCTCTCTCTCTCGCTTTGTTTGTTTGTGTCTTTCTTTCTTTCTTTCTTTCTTTCTCTTTAACTTTATTTTATTGTTTTGACGTTTCTGTCTTTTTTCCTGCATTATCTCAGAGTATTTAATCTTTCTTTCTGCTTTTTCTTCATTCATTCGTTACTTCATTTTTAATTCTTCATTCAGCATCATGTGTTTCTTCTTCTTTTTCTTCATTTTCTTATTCATTTCTCCCTTTCTCTTTTATTTTCTTTCTTTCCTTCTTTTTCATTTTTCTCTATCTCTCTCTCTTTGTTTGTTTATTTCTTTTTCTTTCTTTCTTTTTTTCGTTACCTTTAACTTTATTTTGTTGTTTTGACCTTTCCGTCTTTTCCAGCATTACCTCAAATTATTTCATTTTTATTTTTTTCTGATTTTACTTTGATTCGTTGCTTCATTTTTCATTCTTCATTTAGCATCCTATCTTTCTCTTTCTTTTTATTCATTTACTCATTCATTTGTCCCTTTTCTTTTTATCCTTCTTTCTTAGCCATTATTCATTTATCCATTTGTCTTCTCTACTTGTTCTGTTTTTCAGAATTCTCCTTCGTTTTATTTTCTTCTCTTCCTCATCCCTCTTTTCGCCATTTTCTTTCTTCCTTCCTTCCTTCATTTCTTTACACATAATTACTGCATTTCAACAAAATATGCGTATTAAATTACAATTAATACCAAATGTCACCAAGTGTCATTACCGCGTCATATTTAAACAGGTGCGAGTCTCGTCATTTTTCGCTGGACACAGTCCGGTCTCGTCAATCCTGACAACTATGGAAGCGAAAACAAAATATCTCACGATACCAATAAGAGGTACTTGCGTATGTATTCATAACACCTAGGTGTCTTGAATGTAACAAGTGCAAGACTGATAGCCTCGAGAAAAGGGGCTTAATTGCAGTCAGGAAACACATTACTATTTGCTTTGTTAAGACTTGATTTTAGAAAGAGCAAATTCTTCAAATGGAACGTAAGATTTATTATTAATTTTTTTCTCAATATCTCTGAGATGAGATATTATTATTACTTGCATTATTTACATTATTTGGACTGTTATCCGCATTTTCATTGCCATATTCACAACATTTCGGCCTCTATATCTCCGAGATGAGGTATTATGATTACTTGCATTATTTACATTATTCTGACTGTTATCCTCATTTTCATTACCATATTCACAACGTTTCGGCATCTTTATCTCTGAGAAGAGATATTATGATTACTTGCATTATTTACATTATTCGAGCTGTTATCCTCATCTTCATTCTCATATTCACAACGTTTCGGCCATTGTACGCTTAGGCCTTCTTCAGGTGATTGGAATTTCCAATCGAACCCTTTATTTCGTCCACCGAGAAGAATTTATAGTTGGAAAATTGTTTCACTGGGTGGGGTAGTCTCGATACACCCACAATGCCCGATATTGGAGAACGATTAAACTGATTATTGTATAATTTATGGAAAATGACAATACATCATTTCAGAATATTGAACCCAACTAAGAAGGCCGGAGAATATACGAGCCGAAGCAAAGTGAACACAAAAACAAGGATGAAGATAATTCTTTAGAAATTTGGTGGGAGGGCTAAATACATGATTTGACAAATATTTTGGGACAAATTTTACCTTGCTCTTATTTGTAACTATAAAAGTGTATCATGATGATTTTGTCAACTGGTTCGACACATTAAGTATCTACGCAAAAATGTCTCAGAATTAACCTGGAAAAAAAGACAATATTCATTAAACAAAAAGACAACAGGTATACTGTTGTTTTAGCCAGCGCGTTTCTTTAAATGTGGACTTTTTCAATGTAAAAAACGAAATGAATTTATTGAAACAAAGCATCCATAAACAACAACCAAGATGACATTAGCAACTAGAAGAATTTAGAAAGGCTCTTGTATATTCATATTTTCAACTGAATATTTACTTCAATTATTTTATGTTTAAAGATAATATTTTCACATGTAGAAATATTGTTTGTAATTTTGGGATTACGGATTCAACCGTTTTCATTTGATTTCTTGATATATTTCTTGTGTACCTTTAATTGGGAGAGTAGAGATTCTGTGAGGATAGGTGAGACTGGGAAAAACCTGGTCGTAGATTAATATTTGGATAATATTCAATGGCGGCACTCTTAAAAATTTTCCTTCTGAGTGAATTATTTTCTTTTTTTCTATGAGTTTAGTATTCATAAAATAAAAAAAAATATATAAGTAGATATATAAAACGAATTGAATTGTACCCTGACTCAAATATCTAACTTGGACGGAAACAAAAAATAAGTCAAGTTTGTGTCACTAGTATGTCGGATAAAATTAGCATTGGGATACTAATGATTTCGTTTGTTTATTTTTGCTTGAATTTCATATTTTTTTAAATTGTATTTATTTATATTTTCAAATAATATTGACGTGTTAAACTTATTTAAAACAACAAGAACTAAATTTAAAATGCTTTGAATTTTTATTACGTTTCATTTGAAAAGACATCTATGGGAATAATTTTTTTTCTCCATTTCAGGAGTTTGTATCAGTTTCATCATTCTCCAAGGATCGGGTTTTCAAGTCTCATATCGGTTTGTGGATAATGTTATCAGAAAAAGCAATACAAATCTAGAAGGACGTGTACGTATGTTTTATAGACTACACAAAGGCGTTCGACAAAGTTCGCCACAGAGATCTGTTGGAACTGATCAACAACCTTGATATATTTGGGAAAGAATAATCAAGAACCTATACTTGCAGCAATCGGCCTGCATGTGGATAGAAAATGAGTTCAGCAGATATACAAAAATAGAAAGTGGCGTGAAGCAAGGATGCGTCTTCTCGCCGGAATTATTCAACCTATACAGCGAGGCAATTCGGAGAGAATTGTAAATCCTACCGAGAATTTAAGATTGTTTAGCAGTATGCATTTTAGGTAGTGTCTGTGGGAACATACCGGAAGTACCTCAGCAGCTCTATCTTCATGGTTATGCCTAAGAAGCCAGGCGCAAACAAATGCGAACTCCATCGAACAGTATGAGCCACGTGACAAAACTCATCATCAATATTCTGATAAATAGAGCGCGCAGCAGAATCAGGCCATAGATAGGACGAGAACAGTACGGGTTCGTTAAAAACACTGGAACAAGGAACGTGATATTTATGCTCAGAATGTAATCAGAGAGCGATACAAATGGAGAAGGACGTGTTTCATAGAGTATGCAGAAACCTTCGACAAAGTACGCCATAAGTATCTGATAAATATACAAAAAAGTTATCCGAGAAGTCGGTCCTTCTCTACTTGCGGTTGAAATTTCTAAAATCTTTCTATTAAAACAATTTCTGAGGAAAATGTGATTCTCGTGTCCAGTAACTATTATCGCTCTTTCCAGTACTTCTTCAGTTCTTCTTTCCTCACCTTTTATTTGAATTATTTAACATCATTATTTTCTTTTCACATGTGCTGTCCATTTTAGATGTTGCTTTTGCTGAAAGTTATGTAGTTTCTATTATTTGCTGCAGCAACTTGTTTATGATTGTGTAGCGTCACTCTAAGAGGCTCAAAGAAATATGGTCGTCGATAAGAGTTACATACTTCCCTCGTACGAAGACATTTTTAAGCACCTGACAAAGTCGTTGTTTACAGTCGATAGCATTTCCGAACGATGTATTTTCGGAATGGGATATTTCTGAATGAGATTGGCTCCCTGTATGGTATCTATATGAAAATCTTGATCTGATAAGACTACTTATAGAAATGAATTGATTTTGTAGGCTAATGTTTTGGTTTTGCAGCAACCTGCGGTGTTGGGTGAAACTACCCCTATTCAATGTTCAACTTCCTTTTCTTCTATACCAATAGGAAAGCATGAATCCATGGCATCTTCTCCAGTTATGGGTTAAGTTTTAGTAGATACTGTGCTTTCTAGCCTTGGTTGTCAATCCGTCTAATAGAAGAACAATTATAAATTCTAAATAGTTAAGAAAACAACAGGAAACCAATCCCATGTGATTCCCAAGAATACATAGCAATTCAGAGAATGTAAAGAAAGGAAGTAGTGGAAGGTCATGATCTGCCAGCTTCTAAAGGTACATGGCATTAAAAGATGCAATCTATGGATGATGGGATAAATTGAAAAATTATCACACAGACATTTTCCAAGTCAATAAATAATCATTTGAGAAAGCAGAGGGAAGGAACTTGTTGAGAGCTGAAAGGGATAGGGAGAAGTGGAGAGCCATGATCGGCTACGTCCTGAAAGGACATGGTACATAAAAAGAACCGTGACAGTGAGATAAATCGTAGAAATAAAAAAAAACAAAAAACAGCTGGCTGGAGAAATAAAAAAATAGTGTCATCTATACCTTATTTTTAGCTAAGTCAATGGCGAAAAACAAATCACTGTATTAATACGTGAAGATGTAATAATAATAATAATAATAATAATAATAATAATAATAATAATAATAATAATAATAATAATAATAATGTGCAATACAGCTTTAATGTCCTTAACTGGACCATAGCCGAAATTAAGCGAATGGACGCCAAAACGAGAAAGCTTCTCACTTGCTACCGCATGCATCATCCCAAAGCTGATGTTGATCGTCTGTATGTGCCCAGATCCGAAGGAGGCAGAGGATTAGTTTAGAACTTTCCTACAAAACAACAACAATTGGCCTTCAAAAATACTTGGAAACTACAGAAGATTGGATGATGGTATGTGTCAAGGAACATGAAAGTAGTAAGCATTTTTATTCCGTAATAAAGGAAGCCAACAAATTCAAAATGGAGTTTCAAATGGGCGCAAAAATACAAGTAAAGCACAATACACCAGCTGAAGCTGAAAAATACTTAAAAAAGAAAGCAAAGACAAATGCAACTGTCCAGATACAGAAACAATGGAAAGATGAACCGCTTCATGGCCAATACTCTGCTCGTACCAAACAAGCTGACGTAGACAAAAACCGTACCCATCAGTGGCTACGTAGTGCATGGTTGAAAGCTGAAACTAAAGGTTTTATCGTTGCTGCACAGGACTAATGCTTGTTAACTAGAAATTATCAAGCACATATACTAAAATATTGTTTTAGACCAAAATGCAAACTCTGTGATAAATATCCAGAAACAATTGATCATCTTGTATCAGGTTGCACGATATTGGCATCCACTGAATATAAAACCCGGCATGACAGAGTGGGCCAATATCTGCACTGGAAAATTTACAACTTCTACGGGAAAGAAACTGAAAGAAACTGGTATGAACACCACCCAGACCCGGTTACGGAGATAGGGCCTGCTACAATTCTATGGGACTACACAATACACACCGACAGGACAATCAAAGCCAACCGCCCAGATATTGTTATTAAAGAACACACAAAAAAAAAATGGCTCCTTATTGATATGGCACTCCCTGCAAACTGCAATATAACTTTGAAGATATTACAAAAGCTGTCGAAATACAAGGACCTTGAAATAGAAATCTCAGAAATGTGGCACATGGGAACATCAACAATCCCTGTTATAGTTGGAGCCCTAGGACTGGTTGGAAAAGATTCCAGCTGACTAATTGAAGGGATTTCTGAAAGTCCATGCCTCAAAGAAATACAAAAAAACTGTTCTCCCAAGTACAGACCACATTTTACGGAGGGTTTTATCTATGTAAAATATTTTAATTTTTTAATTTTTAATTTTATTTTATTTGTATTTGTTTTAATTTTTTGTCAGTGGAAAGTGTCATGATGCCATTTCTAAACTTAGGTCTCTGGGTGGGACCCGGAAAGAAATGTGTACACGGCAGAAATCAAAGGAAATAAAAACAGTAATAATAATAATAATGTCAGAGGAAAATTAAAAGCAGTTATTCGAATAATGTTTTATGATGGGCGGGGGTGGGGAGTTCAGTTTGTGACTGCAGTGCGGTCGAAATTCCAGACCCGGTTCCTCGGTACTGTTTTTGCAGATTAAACAAGCGGAGGGCCTTCGGGTGGCTGTCGATGGTGTGAGTGGGCTGTCTGATCGGGGACGGCGCTTACAGTCACGAGCGATCTAACGGATATCTTTGAAATATCAAAATAGCCGGCAGGTAAGGAAGGTGCCAGAGATAGACAGTGGGTGGGCACCGTTATGTACACACCACTTTATCCGTAGGTAGGCTTTACTTATATTTACTTATATATTCATATATTTATAAACACACAAAGACGTACAAACATTGGCATACGCAAGAAAAGCAGCCACCTAAAAACATTCATTTGTATACACACCCGCAAACACACACAAACACACACACACACACACACACTGTCTCTCAATCTCTCTCGCTCTCTTTATCTCATAATATCTAAACAATATATATATATATATATATATATATATAGATAGATAGATAGATAGATAGATAGATAGATAGATATGAATAGGCTTAGATAGATAGATAGATAAGGATCAGACATGGATATGACTAGACTGAGATAGACATATAGATAGATAGATAGATAGATAGATAGATAGATAGATAGATAGATATAAATAGACTGAGATAGATAGATAGATAGATAGATAGATAGATAGATAGATAGATAGATAAGGATCAGACATTGATTGATTGATACTAAGACAGGTAATGAGCAGACGTGGATAGATAGATAGATAGATAGATAGATAGATAGATAGATATGAATAGACGGAGATAGATAGATAGATAGATAGACCAACAAAGGCACGGCATTAGACTTCTTCCGTGAAACTCAGCTTCTCGGGTCAGTTGCGGAAATTTAGCCTTGTCAACCATTTTGCGTTTGAGTTGAATATTAAGTATGTAAAAGACTTTATAAAACATTTAAGGAAGTGTTACTTAGAATGATATACGACAATTGGTTCTTACATATATATATATATATATATATATATATATATATATATATATATATATATATATGTGTGTGCATGTATGTGTTGTCGCCCGCAGCAAGACTAGGCTAGTATCACACCTAAGAATACACAAATGAAATATGTTTTTCTTTTACCTGATTTTCACCGCAATAGCCCCTGCTAGCATACATAAGTGTGTATATATATATATATATATATATATATATATATATATATATAGAGAGAGAGAGAGAGAGAGAGAGAGAGAATGTGTATGTATGTGTGTTCATTTTATAGATACAAATATTTAAGTAGATGCTCTGTTTATAATAAACAGTATTAACAACATTTGCCATCCTGAATGTCCGAGAACTTTTCATAAGGAATATAGCGCCCTCCGACAGGAATTGAACCTGTATCCTATACAGAAGCGTCATATTGCCTGACGTGCTTTTACCGATTGAGCCACAGAGGTGAGTTTCGGTTAGCAAGGTCGATTTTACTTTTTTTAAACTACAATTCTTCATGATTTTCTCTCATATATTCATTTATCGATGCGTATCAAATGTAAACAAATGACGCCCCACATTATGAAATGGACAATGTCTGACAATTATTTTAAGACATTTGTTATGTTTATACGTTCTTAAAGTAATTGTCGGACTTTGTCACTAGTGATAGCGCCGTTCTGCCTCCATTCATCTTCCCACAGGTCAGCAGACTCAACACGGGGGCCTACATCAAGTACTTTGTGGAGGTAGTGTTGCCCTGGGTCAAGAGGGTGGCTACTGGAAGAACATGTCTGGCAACAGAACTCTGCACCATACCACACAAGCAGGAGAATCCATTAATGGTTGTCAGAGACTTTTTGCGACCATATGACCTATTACATCCAGCCATCTAACTCCCCAGACTGCAATCCCTTTGATTATTATGTGTAGGGCGCAGTTCACCAAGGAGACCGACCAGAAGAAATGTAGAAGATTCCGAAGTCGTTTTGAGACCGTGACTGAAGCCAGTGGCGATGTTACTGAATAAATTTACTCGTTACTATTTCAAGATATTTTCGTGTAATTGTGGTAAATACATCTCTTAAAATGAGATGTCAGTGTTATTTTCAATTTTTTGCCTTCTTTAGACGAAAATTTACTCATCGCACCCTGTATATGTTACAATGAGATGCCAGTGTTATTTTTCATCTTTGCGTCATTTAAACGAGAATTTATCCATTGCACCCAGTATAGCTGATAAAATAAGATCAGTGATTTTTCCATTTCTGCCTCATTTAGACGACAATTTATCCATCGCAAACTTATATCTGATAAAATGAGATGTTAGTGTTTTTTACCCATTTTTGCATCATTTAGACGACATTTTATCTGTTGCACCCTGTATATCTGATAAAATGAGATGTCAGTGGGTTTTTTTTCCATTTTGGCGTCCTCTAGACGACAATTCATCCATCGCACCCTTTATATTTGTTAAAATGAGATGTCAGTGTTATTTACATTTTTGCGTAATTGAGACGACAGTTTATCCATCGCATCCTGCATATTTTATAAAAATATACATTTAAAGTATGGTATATTTATGGGTGAAAGTGCTCTATATCATAGGGATAAAGCGCGTGCAAACATATATATATATATATATATATATATATATATATATATTTATATATATATATATATATATATATATATATATATATATATGTATATATATATATATATATATAATTATTCGGGTAGACGTAGGTCTGTATCTCTTTCTAAATATTGTAAGCTAATAAAACCACCAAGCAAATTTTTAAAAAAGCCAAAAAATGTAGATCTTTAAATGAATCCTGTTTTCTGTTCTTACATGAAAAATTAGAAATTATCAGCTTTTCTGCTAAAAACTCCTTATTAAACCAAAGATTGTAGGTATAATCTACCTTTTACCATACAATATGTTTAAGCTTTGACAATACTTTTTCTTATAGTAATAATAAGTAGATGAATTGTGGTGCAACTTATATGGCTTACTATTCTATATGTAAGATTCATTTTGATTTAATATTGCTTTGTAGATAGATGTTTGGTTAGTATTATTAATAACTTATATGGATGTACAAGTGTTTACTTAGTATTATTAACATCTTACATTGATTAGTTGGTGTTATTAAAATTTTATAAGAATGCTCTTTATTTAACAGTTGCGGATTAATTTGCAAAGTTCTGTATTTATCTTTTTTTTTCAAACGGTTATGTTATCTTCTAGTTTCTTAAAGAGATCTTTTATTTATCAAATACAAAATTTTATTCAAGAAGCTGAACGAGCATATAACTGGTTAGCATTTAGTTAAATTACCTCCCTGTCTCTTTCGCTTTTACTTATTAGGAAAATTGAACGCCAGACTTATATATAACTTACGAAATAATGTAACCATAAGGAAATTTTCTAGGATTTATATGCAGACTACTTCCTGACATGACCTATATTAATTTTTTTTGGTGAGTTTGAATTTCGCGTAGATCACATACGATTGTTTAATCAAGAGCACAAGTCTATTTTATTCTTTTTTTTTCTCGAAAGAAGTATTATGCTTTAGAAATTAAATCATTTGTTCACTAGCCCGCAGTAGAACATCGTCCGAGGTGACACATTTGTAGTGTCGAAATATAATTTTAATTTTGTAGCGATTTTTAAACATATTTTTGCTTTAATATCTTAATATATATATATATATATATATATATATATATATATATATATATATATATATATATATATAAGTATTACTTAACTTTAAATATCAATTCTTCTATTATTTTTCCTGACTCTGAAGTTTTTTGGTAATGTCCATTCTTCAAGGGATTCTCTTTTTTACATGATATTTCCAGTTTTTTTCCATTTATTGCATATCTTTATCATTTTTTAAAGTAATCTATTTATATAATATTACTAATTCACTATTTTTAATATTATTTTAATATTGTTTATATTGAGTACTGTACATAAAAATATTTGCTGTTTCCTAACTCAATCTGTCCTGTGAGTATCAGATTTTTCAATCATCTTTCCTCATTATATGCCATAGAAATCTCAATCGTCTCTCTTCTGCTTCTAATCTCTTCTTCATCTGTGAGAACATTGTCCAGCATTCACTGATATAGATAGGAGGACAGATATCACGTAACAGTTCAGTACTTTTTTCTTCGTTTCTAAGTTTTTCTGTCTCTTAATATTCAGTTTAACTTTTGGAATGCAACTTTGGCTATCCTAATACGTCTTCAGATTTCAGTGTCGCCCATTCTGTCCTCTGTAGGAACACTTCATAGACATTTTAAATTTTTGTACTTATTTGATTTTGGTATCTCTGATTCATAATTTGCCTTCTGGGCTCAAAAAACATGAATTCTGTCTTCTTGCATTTGATATTTATTGCTTTCTTCCCGCTTTCTTTCAACTACCCCTGTGTAAGCTTTTGTAATACAATGGCATTTATCAAACTTCCTTATTATTTTTCTTTAAAAGATTTCCACAATTCCATGTCCATTGCAGCTCTAAATAAATTCTGTCTTTTCTTTATTTCTAAACCTTATTCTGTCATCCATTTACTCAAGGTCAATAGATAGGTTATACGTTGTTTTCCACTGTCCTTCTTGCCTTCAGTTTGTCCTTTGAGTAACAAATTTTCCAAGCCCTCTTTCCTCATTATGTGCCCCAGAAATTTCAACGTTTTCTTTTTGTTTCTATTTTTTTAAAAACCTCGTTGTTGCTCACATGTTCTGTCTATAGTATCCTCAGAATCTTTCTATAAAACAGTTCTCTTGCTTCAAGCATCTCCTTCATCTTTGAGGAGATTGTTCAGTATTTGCTGCCATATAGGAGAACCGATATCACGGAAGAGTTAAGTACTCGTTTCTTTGTTTCTAACGAAGTTTTTTTTTTCTTTTAATACTCAGTTTTGCTTTTGGAATGCAATTTTGGCTATTCCAATGCGTCTTCAGATCTCAGTGTCACACTTCCTATCCTCTGTTAAAACATTTCCCAGATATTGCCATTCTTATTTGATTTTAGTACCCGCGATTTGTAATTTGCATTTTAGGCTCATCCTTTTGCTGATGACCATGCATTCTGTCTTGTAGTTAATACTTTTTCTTTTTTATTTGCCGTTTCCCCTCAGGACGTATGCGATAATGGCTCTCCACAATTTCCTCTCCTTTGTATCTTTTAATAAATGTTGCCTTTTCGTTATTTCTCCTGAAACCTGTCACGCCGTCTATTTACTTAAGCTCATCAAATATGTCACGCGTTGTTTTCCTCTGTCCCTCTGGCTCTCAATCTGTCTTGTGAGTATCAAATTTTCCAAGCACTCCTTCCTCATTTCAACTGTCACTTCCTGAAGTTTCCTTTTTTGTTTCCATTTTCTCTAAAACTTCATCGTTGTTCGCTCCATTGTATTATCAGCATCTTTCTGTAGAACCAGATTTCTGTTGCTTCAAATCTCTTCTTCATCTATGAGAAGATTGTTCAACACTCACAGACACACAGGAGGACAGATATCACGTAACAGTTCAATACTCTTTCTTTGTTTACTGCCATATATGAGAACCGATATTACATGACGGTACAATACTCTTTTCTCTGTTTCTAATGACATTTTCCTGTTTCTTAATACTCTGCTTAGCTTTTGGAATGTGTCTTTGGCTATCCCAATGTGTCTTCGGATTTCAGTGTCGCACTTTGCGTCCTCAGTTAGAACACTCCCAAAAGTTAAACTTATAGATTTGCTTGATTTCGGTATCTCCAATTTGGAATTTGCATTTTGGGCTCCTCCTTTTTCCAACAAATATACGTTCTCACTTCTTGTTGTTTGTGTTTAGTCCTTTCTTCTTTCTTTCCTTCAGTACATTCTTTTGGTGATTTTGTAGCTTTCTTTCCGCGTCTTCCGCACTGCGTATATCTTATTTTGTTGAGATTGTGGACGCAAGTAAAAAAATCCTGGTAGGAAATCTAATTCTCTCAGAGTTGCCTCGCTATATAGGTTGAATAAGTCCGGTGAGAAGACACATCCTTGTCTTACACTCTGTTTCTAGTTTTGTATATCTGCTGAACTCATTGTCTGTCGGTATGCAGGCCCGTTTGTCGTCAGTATAGGTTACTGATTATTCCGATAACCTACCCAATAATGTCAAAGTTTTGAAAGATAATCATGACTCAGACTCAACCCAGTCGTTTATCTCTCGAGGCTCAGGTCAACACTGTCTTCTTGGGTAAGACGATAAACTACGTCCGACAGCAAGGCCTCTGGTCAGGAGGTTTTGAGGAGTATGGAACCACCTCTTAATTGCTGGTGTTCCCAGGTCCACCCTGACTCGGGGTGGTAGCAACTGTTAGGGTCCCAACTATGGGAAAATATTTAACACCCAAACTTGTGTAAAAATAGGTTTTAATACCAGAAATACTTTGCAATACAAAAATTTTTACCAGCAATAATTTTTGAAGGAAAATTTATCAGTAATACTTTTAAAAAAATACCAACAATACAAATAGATATACATTCATTGAAAAAATATGACCAGCTATAGATTTCTGAAGAAAACATATTGCCAGAAATAAAAATGTTGTCGGCATTAAATAAGCCATTGATGTTGATATGCCGTAAAACAAAATAAACCAAACCAATCTAAACCAAAGAATACATATTCTATTCATACGAATCTATCCTAAAAATGTCGGCATTAAATAACCCATTGAGGTTGATATGCCGTAAAATAAAATGAAACAAACCAATCTAAACCAAAGAATACATATTCTATTAATACGAATCTATCCTAAAAATGTTGTCGGCATTAAATAACCCATTGAGGTTGATATGCCGTAAAACAAAACAAACCAAATCAGGACAAAACTGAGCGCGTCCTGCTGACGTACTGACTCTGGCGACAGAGTTTCGGCACACGAAAATATACCAGGTGCAATGGAGAATCGGGAAGGTTGGTGAAAAATAATTGTGAGCATCAGTGCAATCGGCTCACTCTGATGGTTTTGCTGCTGGTGATGTTGATGACTGTCTATTTAACGATCTCTTCAAAGATGAAGAAGAGACTTGAAGCAACAGAAATGCGGTTCTACTGATGTTTACAAGGGATACCAGAGGCGGAACATAAGAGCAACGATGGGATTTTAGAGAGATTAGAAACAAAAAGGACACTTATATTTAACGTCAGGAAGAGGCAGTTGAAATTTTCTAGAGCACATAATTACGAAGGAGGGCTAGGAAAATTATTACGGCATTTTACCCGATACTACCAAGTGCTTTATTACATAAATAGTGTGCGATTGATAAAATGTCGTTTAAATGACGCAAACATGAAAATAATATTGACCTCATTTTAACAGATATACAGGGTGCGATGGATAAACTGTCGTCTAAAGGAAGCCAAAATGAAAATAACACTGGCATCTCATTTTAACAGATATACAGGGAGCGACGGATAAATTGTCGTCTAAATGCCGCCAAAATGATAATTGACATCGCATTTTGATATACAGGTTGCAATGGATAAATTGTCGTCTAAATGATGCCAAAAATGAAAATAACACCGACATCTCATTTTAACAGATATATAGGATGCGATGGATAAATTGTCGTCTTAATGACGCCAAAAATGAAATCCTGTTGCCAGTCATAAAGTCTTCCAGAAGACATCCTCTTGACCCAGAGCAGCGCTACCTCCTAAAGGCACTTGATATCGGCTTCGCCTCCATGTTGAGTCTGAGGCCCTATCGGAAAAGGAATTGAGGCATAACGTCGCCATCACTAGAGATCACTTAAAACACCATTATATTGACTGAATCCTCTACACCGTACTCAGATTGACATCGAAATACTCTTAAATATTCGTATCGGAGCTTCTGGCGCGAATGCCAAGCAGTACAGCCTGCCGTTTCCAAATTTCTGGTAGAGTGAATTGTGTCATGGTGCTCTTTTTCTCACAGTCTACACCCAACTGACCCAACTATATTGTGCAGTCGACAAAATCAAAAACAAACAAAGCGCATGCGCGAAATTCAAAATATAAAATGGCGACAATTTGCCGATCGCACCCATGTTAATTATTTCTAATTATAAGAAAGAAAGTTTGTCTAACAGTAGGGTTGACTACAAACTGTCTCTTTAACTAGGAAATAATACGAAACAGGAATAAAGAGGGTATTTTGAGAGAAATGACCAACAAACAGAAGACACCTGCTTTGTAAATAAACATGTCTACTCCTCATCAATAAAGGCAATTGTTGGATGAAACAAATCGTCCTCTATCAAAATTATGGCGGGAAATATGTATGTAGAAATATGCATAGAAAGATAAAGGTGTACTCTAGACAGAGGCAGCCATTGTTCGAAGTGTGAAATCCATTATGTTTCAGCGGTTGGCTGTTATGCGATTTACGTGGCTGTAGAGATGAAAGAAAAGATAGTTTCCATTCGAAAGGGGTTTGAAGTCGAGCAATTTGCGGGAGACGCCTTCTGTGTTAAGTGGTGAAGATTTGACACGCCGCATTCCTAAAGATACAACGACGGGTTAAGAGGATGAATGGTTTTTCTGACAATGCGACCACATATGCTATTGGAATGAAAATAGATAGATAAAAACCAATTGAGATAGATAGATAGATAGATAGATAGATAGATAACAAGCGTGAGATAAAATGATTGAAATTGGGAAATAAAAACTACTATAAGTTGATGAAATGTTATGTAGAATGACATATATGAACTAATATACATAAAAAAACTGATATATATATATATATATATATATATATATATATATATATATATATGTATGTATGTATGTATAGATAGATAGATAGATAGATAGATAGATAGATAGATAGATAGGAACAGACTGGGATAGATAGATACGAACAGAGTGAGTTAGATAGATACGAACAGAGTGAGCTAGCTAGCTAACTACCTATATATATATATATATATATATATATAGATAGATAGATAGATAGATAGATATTAACATAAGCCTGCTATAAAATGATTGAAATTGGTAAATAAAAACTAATGTAAGTTGATAAAATGTTATGTAGAACGATATATAGGGACTAATATACATAGAAACAAACTGAGATATATAGATAGATTGATAAATAGACAGACAGATAGATAGATAGATAGATAGATAGATAGATAGATAGATAGATATGAACAGACTGAGATAGACAGATAGATAGATATGAACAGACTGAGATAGATAGATAGATAGATAGATATGAACAGACTGAGATAGATAGATAGATAGATAGATAGATAGATAGATAGATAGATATAAACAGACTGAGATGGATAGATAGATAGATACAAACAGACTGAGATAGATAGATAGATAGATATAAACAGACTGAGATGGATAGATAGATAGATAGATACGAACAGACTGAGATAGATAGATAGATAGATAGATAGATAGATGGAGAGATAGATATTAGGTTGGTGCAAAAATAATGACGTAATAATGTCGTTTTTTGACGTATTTTTAACGTCAAAAAACGACAATATTACGTCATTATTTTTGCACCAACTTACTAGATAGATAGATAGATAGATAGATAGATAGATAGATAGAGAGAGAGAGACAAATCACGCTGAAACACCGGTTGACGTACGAACACCAAAGTTAAGCAAATTTGTGCTTGGTCACTACCTAGGTGGGTCATATCAGCGGAATAACATGTGCTATAAGATTGGATGCGCTGGTGGTGTAATGAATAAAGCCTCAGAATTGGAAATTGCTAGCTAGGTTTGTTACATTCATTTACAGACAAATTATCCTCGGGAAACTTATGAATCCGTCCCTTCTTCCCCACCCCCAGCATGAGTTAATTAGTGCGATTTGTATAAATAAGTTATTATCTACTAAAAATTCTTAGAATCTAAACATATTTTCTAGCTGTAAATTAAATACAGCAGGTTTATAGACCGTAAAAAACAAGTCAAGCAATCATTTATATAATAACACTCACTTACTGAGTGTTAGAAAATATAAGGAAAAACTACTATTTAAGAGAGAGGACAATAAAATAGCAATAATTAAGAAAACAAAAGATAGCGACTGACATTGTATTTAAATTTTTGATGATCAAAGGTGACTGGGAAACAAGGACCAAGCGAGAAGTGCGAGAAAATAAACCGTTACAAGGATTAGGTAAAAGGATTAAAAGTACAAGAATTAAGAAAACAGAATATAACCATTAACATTGCATTCAATTTTTTGGAGATCAAAGTTGGCTGGAAAGCGAGTAGCCGGAAGACAGATCCAAAAATGAGAGAAAAAAAAAGAAACTGTTAGCATAGAACTTACGGTTAAATCTAGCTAGTTCAACTGTAAAATGATGAGACCTAGCCGCCAATCTAGTACTGCGCTTAAATTCATAGAGTCTAGGTACCAGAGATTACCATGAAAGTATTTATAGAAAAAGCTCAGGGAGGTGACGTTACGGCGGTGGGAAAGCCGAGATACCAGATCAGAAAGAATAATAATGTCTTATTGTCTATATAAGACCATATATGTCTGAATAAGTTCAACCTTTAATATAAATAATCCTTATAAATATGCATGATAGATTCCGGCGAGAAAAACTATCTAGCATGACATAGTGAAATCATAATTCACGTTTCCAAGGTTACAGATTGATTCACTTCCACTAAAAAGGGGTGTTTGCGTGTTCTTTATGTCTGTATTTTGATGTATCCGTTATGGAAACGTGAATTATGATTTTAGCTGTGTCTTTAAAAGCCAGTAATTTTAAAAGTTACTCCAAAATTCGCTTGAGGATGAAATGGAACTAATGTCTTTAATTTAATTACAAAGTTAAATTCGAACCTTCCATTTTTGAAACATGGTTAGAACTGTGTAGCGGAAAAACCATATTTTAAATCAATTAATTTATAATATATATATATATATATATATATATATATATATATATATATATATATATATATATATATATATATATATACGGAGAGAGAGAGAAACACAGGTTTATAGATAGATAGGTATGAAAAAACGAGAATAGATAGAAACGAGAAGATGTAGATATATAGATACAAAAATAGATAGATAGATAGATCCGAAAAGGTTAAGATAGATAGATAGATAGATAGATAGATCCGAAAAGGTTAAGATAGATAGATAGATAGATAGATAGATAGATAGATAGATAGATAGATAGATAGATCAGAAAAGTTTTATATCGATCGATAAATAGATAGACAAAAAAGTTTAGACATATAGATCAAAAAAGGCATAGATAGATAGTTGAATAGACAGATCAGGAAAGGTTTAGATCGATAGATAGAGAGAAGAGAAAAGGTTAAGACAGATCAAAAAGTTTAAGATAGATAGATTGATGGAGGACATCGGCTCTGGTCTAACTTGGAGATGGATGCCCCTCCCCGGTTAAAACTCTCAAAACACGTTCCAGGATTTAGCACACCAAGAAACGATTCGCGGAGAACCACGATTTCGAACACAACAATAATTGACAGCTCAGGGCGAAAGAAGAAGATGCTTATAAAGGGAATGGAAACGAGTACTCTGTGATAGGCGCATTTAAGAAGAGCAGAATACTGATCCCAATTCGACCAGCTAGTAATATTAACTGATAAAATGACACTAGAATTGGTTAAATAGAAAGAGCGAAGTTGTGGACTGAGGCAGGAATTGGCTGGCTAACATTAATGCCTCAAAAACAAAACTGCTCTCTATTAATCAACACAAAGATCCTTCCCTGTCCACCATTAGAATATTTGACGCTCAACTTCTCGAGTGCACCTCTTTGAGACTATTCGATCTAACATTGCCCGCTGAACTAAGATAGAACAAATACATAGCTTCGTCCACCGCAAAGAATGTTGGCTCCCTGTGCCGCGCCAGGAATTTTTTCACGCCGGTGTCGATCCTTCAAATCTACAAATCATTCGCCCTTGCATGTAGTATTGCTACCATATATGGTCTGGAGCCCCTTCTGTTTGTCTCAAGGTCCTTGATAAAATCCAAAGACGGATATGCAATGTAATTAGCCCTGATCTGGCATCACGTCTGCAGTCGCTCTCTCACAGACGTGCCATCGCCTCCCTTTGTCTTTTTTACAAATACTTTCATGGTAAGTGCTCCGATGAGCTGCTTTCGCTGGTTCCCAGACTTCATGAATTTAAGCGTTCAACTATGCTAGCATATCGCTTACACCCTTTCACCGTTGAAACTGTTAAATGTAGCCGTCTCTTCTACTCCAATAGCTTCATGCCTCGCGCTTCTCGCCTGTGGAACTCCCTTCCCTTTTCCTGTTTGCCTGATAGCTACAATCTCCAACTATTCAAATGTAATGTCAATCGACGTCTCCAGATGCCTTGATCTATCCCCTATTCTTCTCTTCATCCTTTCCTCTATCACTCCTATTTGCTCTCGCTCCAACTCTCTGTAAACCCTTGCGTGTTAGTGGCTTCCCGTCTTGCCTGGGGTGAAATGTTTAAAAAAAAAAATTAATCGGTATGACACGGTTATGAATGCTTCTATGGTGACAAAGCAAATATTATTATTATTATTATTTTGTTAGGAAGATCACTTTTCTTTACCATGCATCTCAAATATCTATCTTGTATGTGCCATGTCTCTTCAGGATTAGGCGGTCATGGCTCTCCATGTTGTCCAGTGCTTCGTAGCTTTTAATAAATTTTGACATTTTGTTATCTCATATTATTACCAAACATTCTTGACTCTACAGAATTCTTTATTTTTAAAAAATATTCAGTTTCGTGAAAGACTGTAAAATTCATGTAATTAACAATTAACCGAAGATAGCGAAACAAAAGAGTAAATATTTTCGCAATAATATTAATAAAACCTTTTATTTGTATTTGATAAACGTAGCAAATATTTTTTACTTACCCAATGCCTGTTTCATTTTGTACGAAACTAGACCTTAGAGTTTGCTGAAAAATTCTCGGCCCGACCTAGATAATTTAAATAAACTTGAAAACAGCTGCGTCAACTCACTTCCAGTTTCTTACTTTTCAATCAACTTTGATCTTTAAAAATTTAAATGCAATCGTTATCTTCTGTCTTCTAAAGCTTGTTATATTATTGTCCTCTCTGGTTAATAGTAATTGTTCTTATATTCTCTAACACTCAGTAACCACTTACGTCCTACTGTCTTTATTGCCTTGTTCGGGTTACATTGTTTAGGAAACAAAAATCAACTATATCTAGGCGATTCTTTTTTGGTTAGGCTGAAAATATTTCATCATCCCTCTGAAACGCGAAGAGTGAAATAGAAAAACATGGACATGTCGTTTCATCTTTAATATATTTTTTTTCTTTCGTAAATCATCCATAAGTCTGTTTTGCATCCGATGTATTTAGTTTATTCATTTGTAATGTTCTGATTTGTCAATTTGTCAATTTTACTGTTCAACTTTGGTCCGTCATTTTTCTCTTTTGTGACGTTCTCAAGACGTTTGAGAATCAAATTGACACAGTCACATTTGCTGAAGATTCCTCTTCCTCCCTTTTTAGTTTTTCAAGTGCAGTCTGTTAATGTCATGTTGATTGCTTCAAACTTTATGTTTGCTGGCCTCTTTCCTTTCAATGTGATCGAAAATTGCTCCATATTTTATTCTGTGTTTGGAACAGCTCTACTTTTTATTCTGTAATCGAAATTATTCTATTTTTTAAATACTGATCAAAATGGAACCATTTTTGAAATACTGATCATATTTTTTATTTTTATTCTGTGACCGAAATTGCTCCATTTTTCATTCTGTATTCAAAATCGCTCCATTTTTTATTCTGTGATCGAAATTTCTCATACATTTAATTCTGCAATCGAAATTGCTCTATGTTTTAATTCTGCAATCGAAATTGCTCCTTTTTTATTCTGTCATCGGAATTACTGTATTTTTTCTGTGATCGAAATCGCTCCAATAGATTTTCTTCTGTGATCGAAATTGCTCCATATATTTGTATGATAGAAATTGCTCCATTTTTTCTTCTCGCATTTTTATATCCTGTGTTCGAAATTACTCTATTTTTCATTCTGTGATCGAAATTGCAGTATTTTTTTTCAGCGATCGAAATCCCCCCATTTTGTATTCTGTCATCAAAATTACTCCAATTTTTATTCTTTGATTGAAATTGCTCCATTTTTTATTCTGTGATCAACATTGCTAAATTTTTATAATCTGTAATCAAAATTGTTACACTTTTTATTTTGTGGTCGAAATTGCTCGCTTTTTTTGTTCTGCGATCCAAATTCCTCCATTTTTTATTTTGTGATCGAAATTGCTCCATTTTTTATTCTGTGATCAACATTGCTAAATTTTTATAATCTGTAATCAAAATTCTTACACTTTTTATTTTGTGGTCGAAATTGCTCCCTTTTTTTGTTCTGCGATCGAAATTCCTCTATTTTTTATTTTGTGATCGAAATTGCTTCATTTTTTATTCTGTGATCAGAATTGCTATATTATTTCCTTTTGCCCATCAAAGGAAGGGATTGACTTGAAAGATTAACTATAAATACCGTCCATATTTATACGCAAATATTATGGTCATGTTTTCTTCTTGTGTCTAGTTTCTTTTTGATTCTTTCTTTTCTTTTCATTTGTCTCTTTCTTCTTTTTCTTTTCTTCATCTTCTTTGTGTCGATGCACTTGTACTTGCTTTATCGTTTTCTCTTTATTTCTTTTTTCTTCTTCTTGACTGATGTACATTTAGGACACGATAACGAGTCTCGTAAGCCCCGGGGGGACGCAGGAGTACCACATGTAGTGCAGTCGTAGCAACGTTTATGTGTCTTGAGAAAGATAACCCAAAGAAACCAAACACCCTCTAGGCAGGTTTCTTTCAACTAGACTGGCTTTCAGCCAAAGATATGTGGACACAGTCTCTCCTGCCAACTACTCATAACTAGGAAAAGAAGAGATTGATTCATGCCTTTCGCAAGATTAATAGAACATAACTGAATGCAACGAAACCGATTGGATTTTGAAATTTTCTCTTCGATTTTTCACATTGAGTCGCTATCCATTAAACAACCGTAATCATTAAATTAATAAAAATGCTTCTAGACTTTTTTGAAAATACCTTTTTTCAGTAAAATTCATAGCATTAATATTCAGTCCCCAAAAAGATTTCCATTAACCTCACAAATTAGCCAATTTTCATTAATCTGATAAATTATTCGACTACAGCATTATGCAAATTAATTGAAACAACCGATTTAATTTCCTTTCTTTCATCATATGGTCAGTTTTAGACGCACTGGTGTGACAGGGTGTAATCGATTTCTTTTTTTTCCTCAGATTAAGTCATTTGCAATGGTGTGCAGTAATAAGAATCTATTTTCGGTGTCTATTATGGAATTTGTTTGGCCTTGAAAAATATTGCGTCATTTTTTATTGCAACAGAGTTTTATCACGTCCAGACACTATTGTCTCGATTGCTGATTAGTTGTCCTACGGCCATTGTCTGCGATGGACGTTACTTTAAGGAAGCGTGCGAAAATTGTAACGCTGCACGAACACACTGGTAAGCCTTACCAGTGAGCAATATATAGACTGGCCCAGAAAATCTCCAATCTTAAATCCAATCTAGAATCTATGTTTAATCTGCAAGGGACAATGGAGTGGACATACGAAGTACTAACATGTGCACTGGGTAAATAATAACGGAATTATTCATTTTGTTTCAGTTAATATGCACAAGGGCATAGGTTTTAATTATTTATAATTTGCTGTCATTGCTGACCAGGTTGTCGTCCTGGGTATGACGATAAAATACACCTGGAAGAAAGACCTCCGAACTGGACATTGGAGGCTATGAGAAGGGTGGAACCACCACTTACCTACTGTTGCTCCCATGTCCACCCTGACCAGATGTGGCAGCAACTGTTAGGGTCCCAGCTATGGGTAAAAAGTAAACCCCCAAACAAAAACCAACTACATTTTTATAATAAAATCAACAACAATATATTTTACAGCAAAATGACAATCAATGCAACGCAAAAATATAACAATGCATTTTTATATTAAAATTACCAACAATACATTTTATGATTTACAAATTATATATCGAAAAAATATACCTTTACCCTGAAAGAATAAAATTATGTACAAAATAACTGTAGTTGAATGGATAAAATTACGTACAAAATAATTAAATTTCGGCATTAAATAACCCATAGATGTGTTGATATGCCGTTAAACAAAATAAACCAAGCAACAATACATATTTATATTAAAATAACCAACAATACATATTTAAAGCAAAATTATCAACAATATATCTCATCTGTTGCAGAAGCCATACAATTGTGTTCATAATATATTTAGTTGAAGCCATAAAATTGTCCTCGACATATTTAGATTTCGGTATAATTTACCCATATAGGTGTTGATATGCGTCTAAACAAAATCAACCGACTAAAATGAAAGAACTCTTTCGTGACATTGTTATAATATCGTACAATTACTTAAAGAAATCAAACTGTATTCCAAAATATAACTTCAATAAAACGACCACATAAAGTACATATATCACAACTTCAAGTAATTATGACCACACAAAGATGTGTATATATAATACAAATATGTTGGGTAATGTCTGCTCATTTGTAAAAGCAGAATAATTTCAAATTTTCCCCCAAAATTAAATTTCGGCATTAAATGACCCATAAAGTGTAGATATGCCGTTAAATAAACGAATCAATCAATCTGACCATGCTGTGAGTTTTTCATGAGGTAACGGTCTAAAGGAAACAAGTCTACGGAATGCGTTAAATATGGGATAACGTCTTATCTAAAGTCAATCATCAGTTCTCCCGAAGAGAAATCACTTGCCGACTTCCATCAACAGAGAGATATATTCTTTGTTCCGGTGTTTTTCAAACGAGATAATTGGTCATTTGGGGAGGCACGGTGGAATAATGGATAACAGCTCGGACTGAGGAATCGGAGAGCCGAGTTCGAATACCAGTCGAATCCATTACATTCACTTACGTGCTGCTACTCTTGGAAAAGCTACGAATCCTCTTCTTCCTATCATCTATGGGAAAATAGCAGGGCAAACTGGGTTCTATAGTATTGGGTGGCAGGACAGACTGTTCTCTAAATCCTTGAGTGGCAACTGCTCTAGGAGAAGGACATCTCTGAATTCAAAACCTGATCCTCGTGGTTGGGGGTTGTTTAATAGGCTAACAAACTACTCACTTAAAAACTGGCTTGATATAGAAACTGCAACGATATCTTGAGACCCTATGTTTCCTCAAGGAATTTAAAGTTATTATATATATATATATATATATATATATATATATATATATATATATATATATATATATATATTAAATAAAAACAGACCACTTTAAGGTTCCATTATAATAATTTATTTCACCAGTGCCCTTTTAAAGGACTCTGGATCATCAGATACCACTTCCAAAAGATGAAGCGAAACGTATTGAAATGAAAATTCACACTTTTGATGGGTAGTGTAAGATTTTTTAATTTAACAGAGGGAGTAATGAGGAATGGTTTGAGAGTTCATTTAATATTTCTTTCATTCAGACTTAGTATTGGGGGAGGAGTGACCAGACCTTGACCTATTTAATCGGTTAACTTACCGGAGGTGATATATTGAAAAGGGAGGGGAAAAGAGAGAAAAAGAAAAAGAAAAGAGAAAGAAGGGGCATGTAAAGAGAAAGAGGTTGTAAATAGGTTTCACGTAGGAATGAGAGGGGTGGTGTAGTTTTAGCAATTTATGTAAAAAAATAGATTTTAATTTTTGAGAGTAATTTAAATGTCTAAAAAATCTACGAAGAAATTAATTTGATTCTTGCTAGCAATTTAAATATTTAACTCTTTTACAAATAATTTACGGATTTAATATAAATTAAATACTGTACTTATTAACACATTCATAGAGAACACATTAAAAAATTTTCTTAAAATATAACAATAATAATTATAAAACAATAACCAGTAGCAATATTTTAATATTGTAAAAGAATGTTAAGGTAACATCTTTATCAGTTTGAATCTAATTCATGAATGTAATTTGTAACTATTTTTAGATGGGTAATCTTTCTTACTTAAAGTTTAGGTTTCAAATTAAGATGGAGTAATATTTGAAGGTAATATTAAAGATTTTGTTTTTTTCTCATATATACCACATTACACTTGTATAAATATATATATATATATATATATATATATATATATATATATATATATATATAAGCTCACTAAATATGTTAGACGTTGCTTTCCTCGGTCTCTGTTCCTTTCACTCTGTCCTATGAGTATTAGATTTTCCAAGCTCTCCTTCCTGATTACGTGCACCAGAAATTTCATCTGTTTCTTCCTGATGTTAAATATGTTTCCTTTATGCTTCCATTTTATCTCAAACTTCGTCGTTGCTCTAATGTTCGGTCCACGGTATCTTAAACAGAAGTCTCTTCTTCATCCTTGAAGAGATTGCCCGGCATTCACAGCCATATAGGAGGATTTATATCCGAAACAATTCAACATTGTTTGTTTCTTACGAAATTTTTTTCCTGTTTCTTAATACTTAGCTTAGCTTTTTGAATGCATTTTTGACTGTCCCATTGCCCTGTCGGATTTCAGTGTCGCATTTGCCGTCCTCTGTTAAAATACCACCCGCTCACCAGATATGTAAATTTTTCTATTCGTTTGTTCTTTTTACACTGCTTACCTTAAAAGCGTTAGCATCCATTACATGCTAATACCCTTCGGAAAGTTATGATTCCTCTTCTTCTCCCCTCAGCTATGCGTAGATATCAGGACATACTGGGTTCTATAGCCTTGGGTGGCAACTGGTCTAAGAGAAGGACAACTCTGAATTCAAAACCTGATCCTCTAGGTTGGGCGTTGTTATAGAAACCGCAACGATATCTTGCTATCCTATGTTAGTCAAGTAATTTAAAGGCATAAAATTTATATATATATATATATATATATATATATATATATATATATATATATATATATATATATTAGGTTGGTACAAAAATAATGACGTAATAATGTCGTTTTTTGACGTATTTTTAACGACAAAAAACGACATTATTACGTCATTATTTTTGCACCAACCTAATATATATATATATATATATATATATATATATATATATATATATATTGGTCATTGAAAATTTCCGCCTAATAATTTTATCCCTATCTTAGGAATTCCAGTGGAAACGCAGAAGACAGACGAAGTCATTTTCTCAATATGGATTTCCTGTTTCGTCAGAATTGTTGACTTTTTCTGGAACGATTATCTTTGTTTCAGATGCTTGTATTAAATTAAGTTTTTTTGTTTAAAAATGACACTATTCATGTACTGGAAATGAAGAGCAAGGTAAGTATTTACATAATTTACATTGTTTGGACTGTTGTCCTCATCTTTATTTACATGTTCACGAATTTTTCAGGTGATTGGAATTTTGAACAGAACCCTGTGAATATGACAATAAAATGAAAGGAACAGTTCGAACAATGTAAATAATTACAATGTCTCATCTCAGAAATAACGACAGATCCTGAAGAAGGACGGAGCGTACAGCAGCCGAAACAACATGATCATGACAATAAAGATCAGAGCAACAGTCTAAACAGAGTAAATAATGTCAATAATTACAATTCCTCATCTCAGAAATATAGACAAGGTAAGTGTTTAGACGCGAATCTACTTCTGCGTTTATGAAGCCCCCACCACCTTTTAGCTCCTAAGTCGTATCTCACGCTTGTACAAGATATAAAACATCTGCCTATATTTCTGAGATGAGGTTTTTAAGATCCACGACGTTTCGGCTGTTATACACCTTAGCCTTCTTCAGGATCTGTCTATATTTCTGAGATGAGGTATTGTAATTATTTACATTACTTATATCATTCGAACTCTTGTACTAATCGGTCGTTGTACGCTCCGGCCTTTTTCAATATCCATCTATATTTCTGAGTTGAGGTATTGTAATAATTTACACTATTCAACCAAAGAGTTGTGAGTTCAATACCTGGATACAGCTGAGGTAAATTCAGAAGTCACAATAATTTCTTTAATAATATGTAGATGGTGACGCTAGGGATTTTAAAACATCGTCCACAAGCTTAAAGAATTTGTTAGAATTTCCTGTGTTTTTTATTTAAATTGGTTTTTGTTCTGTAATGTCGATGTCAAGTGTGAATGTCAGACGTTTTAAGTTTAATACTCGAAAAGTCTTTTATAAAAATATTACAGCCGAAGAGAAAGAGTACTGAACATAATATCAGTCCTCCTATATGCCAGTGAATGCTGGAAAATCAACTCTCAGATGAAAAAGCAACAGAAATATGTTTCTATAGAAGGATCCTGAGAATACCATGGATCAATGACGTTTTAGAGAAAATGGAAACAAAAAGTACCTTATACTTAACATCAGGAAGAGACAGTTGATATTTCTAGGACACTTAATGAGGAAAGAGGGCTTGGAAAATGTGATACTCACAGGACAGATTGAAGGCAAAAGGGACAAAGGAAAGCAACACAAAACATACTTAGTGAGATGGAGTAAAGTGATGGCTGAACAAGGTTTAGGAGAAATAACAAAAAGACAGAACGTATTAAAAGCTAAAAAAGAAGGGGAAGTGTGGAGAGCCATGATCATCTACGTACTGAAGGGGCACGGCACATAGAAGAATTTTATTTTTATTTGAAAGATTCATTCGTTTTTCCCCAGTGTGTACTGTTTTACACACACACACACAGGCACACACTCACGCACGCACACATATATGTTAATAAATATACATTTCCTATATTCCAAGAGCAACTTAAAGTTTCGTGGTTCTACCAACTCATCAGGCAAGAATAATTCGCGCCTGATGAACGAAAATTTAGGTTGCATTTCGAACGTAGGTATACGTATATTTATTAATATATATTTATTAACTCTGTCTAGCCACATTGAGTACTGTTTTGTTTACACCTTAAATTAAATTGAGTAAGTATTTATTCACTTACCTGTGTATGCACGGTAACGCGCGTATATACAGTTGTTAATATCTCGTTATTTGGTTTATATATATATATATATATATATATATATATATATATATATATATATATATATATATATATATATATATATATATATATATGGAGTAGTGAAAATTTCTCTGAATATTGTGGAGGAAATCTTTGACAGTTTGCAAACTTTTCAGCACTTCATTGCCTGCATAAGAAAGCATATACTTTATGTATAAGACAATATTTAAGTCTGGCGTTATACTGTCTTTGTAAAAAAAACATTTTTTCGTTTAATTAGTTTTGTGCATTGATGAATTATATTTCAGCTATAACCCTTAAATAACTGGACGACATTTTTTTCTTAAAAACACATTTAAAACTATAGATAAACACGCTTTAAACATCCACCCAATTAAGATGACTGAAGAAACGGCCAGCAACAATAAAATAATTGTTCAAAATCTCCGCCCAGAAATTCCATAATAATGTTCAGTATGGGTGGGGTGGGCAGGAGGAGATGGATCGATCCCATGTGCGTTTGGTAACCAACCGTCTGCAAATAAATTGTTTATTCCCAGGTCAATGGTTTATTCAAGGGGTCAAGCAATGGAAAGCGTTCATAAGTTGATAGCGTTTCTTGATGCCCCTCTCTGGTCAGGGTATCTGAGGTTTTTTTTTTTTTTGTGTGTGTTTTTTTTTCTTTGATCACAATTACCCGACAGGTGGTGAAGAGAAAATGCTCTTTTCAATAGGCAAAACGCAAAAAAAATTAAAACCATTGCTTGATCAGCCACAAGATCGAGAAAAGAGATAAACAGACAGATGGAATGCTGGAGATAATAAGGAAGACGATGAAAATATTAGAATGGAAATAACGAACGCAGGTGAAAAACATCATTATCATTGATGTGTGTATATAAGCAGATTTTTGCTAGCATCTAGGCCCCTTTTACAGGCATAATTTCGTGCTCATTCTTTCCTGAACTTCTAAAATGAAATCAGTTTTTATAATTCCAAATATATTTCGGATTGTGAGATGGAACGATAGTTGAGTCTGTTACTATTGACTCACCACAAATGTAATCAAAAAATCGATCACGGTTACGTAGCTTCCTGCTTCTCAGTCAACTTTGATCTTCAAATATTTAAAAACAATATCAGACATTATCTTCTGTCTTTTAATTCCTATTCTTTTATTGTTCTCTCTCCTTAATATTTCTCTCTCTTTTTCTTTCACATCCCTTGTGGCCTGATTGGCTTTCTTAGGATGAGATGATTAAAAAAAATAATTTCGACTATTAAATATCCCTTAATAACACAGAAAAGACAAAAGAACAAAGGAACATGGACTTAGACAAGAATCTGAATGAAATGTGCTACATATCTCACACTTGAATAAGACTTCGAGGAGTTAACTGACAAAGCAATGCAAATTTCAAGTATCGGGTCATGCCATATCAGATCATCAAGGGCATGTTACCCTTACTATGAAAAAAACTCAAAATTTAATCAATTTCTCTCTACACACTCTGTGTCCAGAAAAGAATACACTTGTTTGAACACAAGAAAAATTTAGCAAATTTTATCAACTCAACAAAAATGTTTTCAGGAATGGCAGGCGGAAATATCTGCCTACGATGTAGCAAATCTGTATATATATCTATTGTTTCTGGAATAAGGGACACAGGACACAGGTAAATATGTTGTTGATATCGAAGGAACAAATAAATTTATTAGTCGAATTAGAATTTTGAATATCTCTTGCAAAAGAAAAATAATCTTTGATGCAATGACAAATGTAATCTTCTAATACAGGTTGTAATAGTATGCCAATATATTTGGCAACCTTCTGTTGATCTGACTCCACCATACATAAATACATACATACATACATACATATATATATATATATATATATATATATATATATATATGAGAGAAAGATATTATATAGATTGATGGATAAATATGAATAGTTTAAGATAGATAGATAGATAGATAGATAGATAGATAGATAGATAGATAGATAGATAGATAGATGAAGAGACTGGTATAGATAGATAGATAGATAGATAGATAGATAGATAGATAGATAGATAGATAGATATGAATAGGATGAAATAGATAGGCACAGAAGAGAGAGAGAGAGAGAGGAATTGAAAGAAATAAATAAACAGAGCGATGAAGAGAAAATTACTTTAATTTGTTTCGCAAAAAAATTGTACAGAAAAATAGTAAAATGCCGATTAAAATATCCTTTTGCCTTTTTCCTCTCGTTTTTTTTTTTTTACATTTAATGTGGAGGAGTCTTCCCTTTCGACTTGTTTGCACGGAATGATTGCAGCCTTGAAAGGCACGAAGAATTGAGTAACAAGACTTGAGTGTTAATAACCACTTTATATGGATCTCTATTTATCCACAGATTTAAAAAAATGGAAATGAAATTTTCACTCGTCTTATCATTTAATAGCACCAATAACACCAATCTTCATTTTTTATGCTTTTGATGGCGACAGATTCCGTTAAACCTTATTATCTTTTTTTATTTTTATTCCGATTTTATTTATCTTAGGCCATTGTATTTTTCTCTTGACTTTATTTATATCCATTTTTCTGTGATATTCTTTTACAGAATTATTTTTTGTTTTGTTTTGTGTGTTTAGTTCTTTCTTTTTTTTAAATCCATTTTCAAAAACAATGAATGCTCTTTCGAGCATTCTTTGATTTTCAAGGTCAATAAGTTTTATACTTTCTTCCATTTTTCTTTCTTTCTTTCTTTCTTTCTTTCTTTCTTTCCAATAACATGTTCTACCCTAATAAATATTCATTCGTCTAATCTTTTTCTTTCTTTCTTTCTTTCTTTCTTTCTTTCTTTCTTTCTTTCTTTCTTTCCAATAACATGTTCTACCCTAATAAATATTCATTCGTCTAATCTTTTTCTTTCTTTCTTTCTTTCTTTCTTTCTTTCTTTCTTTCTTTCTTTCTTTCTTTCTTCACATTCATTTTGATTTTCCTTCTCCTATAAATCTATCTTTTCGTTCGTTGATATCCGGATTTGTAACCTTCCTCTTTTAAATAAATATTCTTATTATTCTCTTTATTTTTTTTCCCTTTCTCTCTCTTCACTCTTTTTTCTCCAGAATGTTCTTACTCTTCCATTATTTTCTGCTTTTTTTTACCTTCCTCATTATTTATTACATCGATGCCATCAATCTCGTTTCAACTAATTCTTGTTTGGTGTCAATTATCCAAGACTTCAATTACAGACACCAGAGAGGAGAAAATAACTTGTAATTTTGAATTCAGCCCTTTGCTTGACGGAAACTTCAGACAAATAAAACTATTAAAAATCTGGAAATTCCACGAATTCTACACCAAGTTAGACTCATCGGAAAATCAGGAAAATCTGTTTCCATGTTAAAAAGACTTCTAGATAAAGGCATATAGTGTTATAATTTTATACTAAAGTAGAATTAGTCTGGTAGTTTGCTTTTTTTATGACCACAAATTTTACTTAACTTTAAATAACAAGTTTCTTGGTAATCCATTCTTCACGGAGTTCTGTTTTTAAATGATATTTCCTATTTTGCAATTTATTCCGCATCTTTTTCAATCCGTTTTGTACACATGCACATTCATGAATCCAACAATCTTTTATATATATATATATATATATATATATATATATATATATATATAATCATTTATTCGAAAATTCTAATATAAAAATGTTATAAAATCACTACAAAAATAGCCATTTTGTTTCCACGCTTCTGGTGTTTTATCAAGAACACCATCACTTGATAAGATACCAGAAGCGTTGAAACAAAATGTCTATTTTTGTAGTGATTTTATAGCATATTTATGTAATAAATTTCGAATAAATTATTATATTTGCTCTACTCTGTATTGAGCACTCTTTTAAGAATAGTATTTGTTGGTTGTTGGAATTTATTCCGTATATACTAATCCTATACTTATATATATATATATATATATATATATATATATATATATATATATATATATATATATATATATATATATGTAGAGGGAGAGAGAGGGGAGAGAGAATTGGTTTATTTAGGCAACAGGTCTTCTTTCATACATATTTCATTGAATACGACAAACAAGTTGCTTTGATTTAGTTCTTTATACAATTTCTCATGTGGTCTGATGCTTTCTTTCTTTTGGACACGAAGACTTCCTCTACACCTTTATGACCATAGCTCAATTAGGTCTCATTTAAATACTAACGAAACCTACCGGACACTATTCGTAACGTACTTGTTGACAACACATATATAATAGCATCATATTCATGCAAAAAAAAAGGCTAAAAATAATGGAAGCCTTATTAAGAAAAATGAAAAAAAAAATCAAAAATTGGAACACTCAATAATATCAACTATGAACATGGACACACTATCTTGACCGTGTTTTGAAAATGAAAACCTTAAATACATACATACATAGATACATGCATACATACATACAACAACCTATTTCTTGTTACCAGTTAATATATTTCATCCTTGAAAATGGCTAAATGTATAGCCGAAAGCGCTCGGGTAAAAAGAACAATTGAACAGTTTTTATATAATTTATCATCCGAAAAGAAAAAAAAATTAGATCACATGAGAAATTATATAAAAAGCTAAATCAAAGCATCTTGTCTGTCGTATTCATTGAAATGCGCATGAAAGAAGTATTGCTACATAAATACACAAATTTCATATATATATATATATATATATATATATATATATATATATATATTAATAATTTCGGATTAAAAATAAATCCATTAATTCTATAGCAATTGCTTTGTTTCCGTTTCAGATTCAAGGCTGATCAGATATGGGCTTTTCAAGAATAATTGAAAGATGAAGTGTGTATTCCATACCAGGGGAAATAAAACTTTGCAGTGCTGTGACATTCTTTGTGGCCGAGAGGTTTAAGCCACACCGAATCAAATTTCTACCATTTAGAGGTCATTTAAAGCCCGAAAATATTTTTAGATTGTAATAATGACGGTTTCGTGATACGAGTCTTACTACGTAACCCATAACTTGAAAGAGAAAAGGTGGATTCATACGATCGCCAAGCATATTTGCACGCAATTGAATCTAATGAACACATCAAGTATTGGAATTCAGCTCTCTGATTAACAATTCAGAGTTATTCGCCATTATACCATTCGTGCTATTTACGCTTAGAGCAACTGGTATTCCCAAGTGATCTACGTACTGACGTTGCTCAACTTCGCTGGTCATACGGGAACAGTTGTTTCAATGTGATGTCGCCGTGTGCCAATTGTATTAGTCTAACATATTAACACAAAGGTGATACGAACTCGGCTTAACGTGTTTAAAATAGTCGTGTATTTTCCACAGGTGCTTAAAGGCAGGAGTTACGCCCACGTAAAAGTCAGAGCAGGCAAGTAGAGCATGATAATTGAAACGGCACAATGTTCCGACCTCTTTACAAAATTATTAAACTGGATAAGCACAAAGGAAAAGGAAGAGGAAAAAAGAAAGAAAAAAAGAAAAGGAAAGCATATGCTAGGCTACAAAAATCTCCTGAGCCGACCAAACATAGAAATCAATACAATATGAGAACCAGTAATGAGTACCAGAGAAAAGCAATAATAACAACAAAAATTACAATATGAGCTCTGGTAAAAAGTATGGAATTATAGCAGCAAAAATTGCAATATGAGGACTGGTAGAAATGTTTGCTGAAGACATTAACTTTATATATCCCAGAAATTCATATACTAATGTCCTTAAGGACACATGGCACAGTGGATAAAGACGTTCGATAAATCCAGTGACAGTGTGAGTTCAATACCTGGTTAAGGCAGTGGAGAAATTGGAGAGGTGATTTAACAGCAGATAACTGACATCCATAAGACATGGCACATAGAATCGTAAACAAGGAACATCATTGGAAAATTATTCAACTTATGCTAAACGACAAAAATCTCCTGAGCCAACCAAGCATAGAAATGAATACAGCATGGGGACCAGTAATAAGGAGTGTCAGAGAAAAGCGATAATAACAACAAAAATTACAATATGAGATCTGGTAAAAACATGAATTGATAACAGCAAAAATTGCAAGATGAGGATTGTTAAAAAAGGTTGCTTAAGACATTAGGTTTATAATACCCAGAAATTCATACACAGATGTCCTCAAGGACACATGGCACAGTGGATAAAGGCGTTGGTTAGATCCAGTGACAGGACCCAAAGAGTGTGAGTTCAGTATCCGGTTAAGCTGTGGAGAACTTTCAGAGGGAAATTAACAGGAGATAACTGACAATTGATATCCTTTAAACATGGCACGTGGAACAGTCTACCCCAGTGAGCGAAAGAAAGGGTTCAGTTCGACATTCCAACCACCTGGAGAAGGCCGGAGCATACAACGAAACGTTGTAGTAAATATGGTGAGGAAAATAGTTCGAATAATGTAAATAGTGTACATAATACCTCTATATAGATAGATACGAAAAGGAAATGTTTTTATAATAAAAGCAGAAGAAAGAAAAATAAATATTTAAATATAAAACAGTTTAAATATGAAATTATTATTAAATTATAAATATATAAATTTCAAATGTGAGTATCCACTATAATAACACTTGATTTAATATATATATATATATATATATTATATACTTATCTTACCAAAATGCTCTAAAAAAACATCTATCAACCAATAAAAGTTCTGGTCAGATTAATTTTATTTAAAAGTCGAAATTCCAGCCGCGGGCAGAAGATGAAGGCTCGAAATGAACGGTACTATTACAAAACAGCACAAGAATAATATACAACTTAAACCGTCAAAATATGAGGAAAGAGTAACAACACCAAAGACAAAATATCCTTGAAAATGGTTATAGAAGTGGCCGAAAGCGCTTGGCACAATGAAAATGATGGAAAAATTCTGTACTCCCTTACTCCTACAACATAGACAAACGTAAAGATGCTGGTAAAACTAAATAAAAAATAATCATATCTTCCTTGTCTTCCGTGTTTAATGAAGGATGTTTGAAAGAAATTTTGCTGCATATATATATATATATATATATATATATATATATATATATATATATATATATATTGATAATATTAGTGGTCAATATATATATATATATATATATATATATATATATATATATATATATATATATATATATATGTATATATATATGTATATATATAATTTCCCAAGAGGATAGAATCCAGGTAGAACTCAATGTCCAGGACAGAGTAAGAATATAATATGAAAGGCTCAAACACTAATATTCCATGGTTATAATTAATTACTTTGGAATCGGCAGGTCTGACGAATTGGATCGTGATTACGATTCCAATGTAATAAATTATAATCATGGAATATTAGTGTTTGAACCTTTGATAATATATATATATATATATACACATACATATATATATATATATATATATATATATATATATATATATATATATATAATACTTATTCAAAATTATAACATGTGGCCGTTATAACATCACTACGAAAACAGCCATTTTGTTTCAACTCTTCTGGTGTCTTGTTAAGTGATAGTGTTGATTGCAAAATAAAAGGGTTTTAAGAGCAATTTTTACAAATTTTTACTTTGCAATCAACACCATCACTTGTCAAGACACAAGAAGTGTTGAAACAAAAAGGCTTTTTTTATAGTGAAGTTATAACATGCATATAACATAGATATAATGAATAAGAATTATATATATATATATATATATATATATATATATATATATATATATATATATATATATCGGGTATATGGTGCTCGTCAACCCGGGAAGACAATCTATCTAGGGGAATGAAAACCCTACTTTGTGGTATAAATAATTTACAACCAACAAAATTGTCGCCCGGTTTTGTTTTGTTTTCTGGGAGATATCACTTTCAAACCAAACTGTCTTTGTAATTAAAATACTCAACATGAAGAGAAAGCTTTAATTGTGATAAATTAAATTAAATGTTTGACTTATATGTCGCGGAGACAATATCCATGCTTTTGTCATTTTATAAGTTAGTATAAATTTAGATTATAACTAAATATGCGAATTTATATTAGTAATTATTCCCACAGTTCCAGCTAATATTATTTTGAATTTTAATAGACGTAACGTACCATAAGAAATCAATGTGACACAGAGAACAATGGCGTGAGTACAGAACTGATTTTTTTCAGCATAAAAACTAATCCAGAGAAACTGACAGTGCCAATTTTTTCTGCACACACAACGAAAAAACTTTGAGACTGCTATGTTTTTGTTTGTTTTGTTTATTTTTTTAAGTCGTGATTCTGTCTGTAAACTTAATTATTCCCAGACGGTAAAAACTGAATAAATAAAAAGATTCGAGTGTGAATCTAAATGGAAATATACAAAAGTTTACAAAAAAATAAATCAAATTTTATCTGGGCTCGTTCTGTGCGTCAATCGTTGATAAGAACAAAATTACGAATTTTATTTTACATCCCGCATTTCCTTTTTTAAATATAGGCTTGAAGGAAACGAGATATACTTTTAACAACGAATAGCGAAACTTGTTTTTGCCAGCGCATGTGACAAATGGTTAGGTTTTTATGAAGAATAAATGCTACAAAGAAAGTATTAGTAATAATAAAATCAAAGTATAGCTGAAACTTTGAGTACGCGAGAAAGAAGGCTTGGAGAATTTAACACTCTCTAGACACATTGAATACAAAAGTAAGTAACGAGTAATATACCTGACAAGTTTGCATACATGGATGGTGGATCATGTAACTAAAAAAGAAAGAAGTGTCATAAACACAACAAATACACTGAGTCAATAGCTTCGTCCACCGCAAGGAAAGTTGGCTTCCTGCGTCGCGCCAGGAAATTTTCTCTCCGGAGTCGATCCTTCAAATCTACAAATCAACCATTGCATGGAATATTGCTGCCATATATGGTCTGGGGCCCCTTCTAATTGTCCCAAGGTCCTTGATAAAATCCAGAGACGGATATGCAATGTAATTTACCCTGATCTGGCATCTCGTCTGCAGTCGCTTTGTCATAGACGTGTCTTCACCTCCCTCTGTCATTTTTACAAATACTTTCACGGTAACTGCTCCGATGAGCTGCTTTCACTGGTTCCCAGACTTCATGAATTTAAGCGTTCAACTAGGCTGGCATCTCGCTCTCACCCTTTTCCCTGTCGAAACTGTTAAATGTAGCCGTCTCTTCTACTTCAATAGCTTCATGACTCTCACCTCTTGTCTGTGGAACTCCCTACCCTTTTCCTGTTTCCCTGATAGCTCTAATCTACAACTATTCAAATTTAATGTCAATCGACGTCTCCAGATGCCTTGATCTAACCCTTATCCTTCTCGTAATACTTTCCTCTATTTTCTCTCGCTACAACTCTCTGTAACCCGTTGCATGCTACTGGCTTCCCGCCTTGTTTGGAGTGAAACCCTTATAGCTGAAATAATACAAATGTTTTCTTTCGTTTTTGCTTGTCCATAATTATTGTAAATTTTGCTGTAAAATAGAGTTATCTCCCTTGCATTTTATCTCATACTAAAAATCTTCCACGCGAAAACCTTTTCTTATAATAATGCTCTCTGAATACAAGGCCGAAATGCCACTAAAGTAACGTAAGAGGGGGAAGTAGGAAGTGAGGACTATGAAGATAGGGAAGAGAGATAACGGTTGACTCTAAACATGAAGAATTTGGAGAACCATCTAAACGGTGCCTGGAAAGAAACTGTCAATGGTACATCTTTCTTAGCAATATAATGCGTAGGATATGAGGGTGATTCAAGCCTGTGAATGTGGCAAGGCTATGTAAATGGCGGATCTCGTAACACTAAAGAATAACACTGAACATTTACAAAGGAAATATCAATAGAGTAATGATAGGACTGCAGTATTTTTATCTGTAAGAAATGTGGTTGCAGCTTTGAAAATAATTCATCGCCCACAAGGCCGCCTAATCAATTTTTAACTCTGTCAAGCCTGGAGATTAAGGATTTGGTAGCTCCAGTCCAGATATGACAGCAACATTCACGTTTTGATCTCCTCTGTTTCTTCTAAAGATAAAGCATGGCTGAAGAAATCAGGTGCTCTTTGGAGCGATACGTATAATTAAACGTCCTGAGTATGATAATAAACTACATCCGCGTCCTGGGTAATTATTTACCCGCTGCCCACGCAGCAAGATGTGGCACAAGGCCGAGTTTAAAGTGGGTTATCCGAGCCCGTAGTCTCGGGCAAAAATTCCCTACAGACCACGTAAAAACGGTGTCAGTTTCCCGAGACGACACTCCGCCCGTCGGCAGAGCCTCGTCTAGAGTATACCCTCTGACATAAGGCAAATAATTACCCGCGTCCTGGGTAAGACGATAAACTACATCCGGCAGCAAGGTCTTTGATCTGGAGGTTTAAAAATAGGCTTTAATACCAGAAATACTTTTTGTAAAAATTATTACCAGCAACGGATTTTTGAAGGAAAAAATATTACCAGCAATGCATTATTACTAGCAATACATTTTTGCCAAAAAATATTACCAGCAATAGAATTTTGAAGAAAAAAATATTACCAGCAATAGAATTTTGAAGAAAAAAATATTACCAGCAATAGATGTTTGAAGAAAACATACCAGCAATATATTTTTGAAGAAAAAAAATCTTGTCGGCATCAAATAACCTACTGTGGTTATGCCGTAAAATAAAATAAACCAAACGTATGATCAACATTTCTGCTAGTAGTCTATATAAAAAATGTTCGGTTATCTTGATAACAATGAGATCATCAAGCCGAGTTCAGATTCCAGAACAGGATGATATTTTTACTTGCTATTGTATCTTTGGAAAGTCGTATAGCCCCATTTGAATGTGTTTTGTCACATCATTAAATTAAATATCTTGTAAATAAGATAATACATGAATAACATAATACATGAATCAAAAAAGAAAGAAATCCCTGATTCCTTGAAGAATTAATTTTTCATAAAGTTCTGCTTGCGTTGTCATTTTTAACAAAATTATCTCAGTCGCAGAAGTATCAGACAAGATTTTTAATGCTGGTAAAATTTTAAATGAACATTTCATTCATAAATTGGCTTGTTATAGTTAAGGAAAGTCTTACAAATAGATGCCAACTTGTTAAAGACCAAATAAAATGCAAATTTCAAACACTTTTCTGCACGATATAAAACGATATTACTAAACAGAACTATTTTTTATATGAAAATCAAAGCAATCCTTGCATAAAAGAACACTAATAGGGTGGATTTTAAGCTAGTTTATAATAAAACGTGCACTGCAATTTTGGATCCAAAAGGAAAATAAGAGTTTCTCCTCTTGATCCATGAAAGCAAAGATAATGGCCAGTATAATATATTAATATATTTTTTTAACATCGCATAATCTGGCAACCATGAATCTGAGCTCAACGACAATCGTTCCCTCGGCTTTTCTAGGGCTTTTGAATGAGCTATTAATCATTGAAATTGAACGCGCTGAAGCTGGGTGTTTGCTTGGACACACACACGAACAAACACGAATAGACACATACATTGTACTTTATATATAAGATTTACTTGTTCCTCCCAAAAAAAATAACAATATATAAGTAATTTTTCAATTGCAATACAAACTATTGAAAACTATATATTTTCGAGTTTCTCCAATTATTTAATACGTTACCAGATGTGTCCACTACAAAGAGATGTGCAACTATACCAGAAATCAAATACACTACATAGACCTGACCAATCCATTGCAATTTGAGTTCAAAAAGTTTCTTCAACGTCATTCACCTAATAAGGTTTTTAAGAAATTCCCACAGGAGGGTTAGTCAACACCTGAGACAATCATTTGCCCACGAGTACTTCAGTCTTGCTATGAAGGATGAGATGTATTGTTTCATAGAAACAAGTTTAGTTTTTTCTCTTAGAATGTACTTTTTAAATATTAAAAAAAAAACTTTATGCATTTTCTTGTTTGCCAAATACTTTCGGAAAATTACATCCATTCTTTTGCACCGACCTTTGGGCACCTCGACGTGGTTTACTCGTAAGCAAACTTGTCTCGCGAGAACAATTACAACGGAGCAGTGAGTCCGGCCTTCACTGGGTGTCCCATACTTTCCTAAGCTACGCGCAGAAAATTATCATTCCCATCAACCCAAACACGGGATAGTGGCCATTAATTGCTTTTAGACGGATAGGTGTTATTAATACCAATAAGTAATTACAACATTTTTTTAACCTGTAATGAAAAGTGGGTATATAAATTGTAATTCATACCAGATTTTTAATTTATACTATCGCATTCTACGATAGACATTAATGGTCTAAACTAAACCATTGAATTCTCTTTTTAATGCGTCACCAGAAGTGTGACATTTAGAATGTCTGGCAGCCAACTTCTTCAGAGCAACTCTCTGTGGCTGCTCGGTCCCAAATTGACTGCTGACCTGAGATGGAACAAATACATTGAGTCAATTGCATCGTCCACCGCGATGAAAGTTGGCTCTCTGTGCCGCGCCAGGAAATTTTTCTCCCCGGAATCGATACTTCAAATATACAAATCAACCATTCGCCCTTGCATGGAGTATTGCTGCCATATATGGTCTGAGGCACCTTCTGTTTACCTCGGAGTTCTTGACAAGATCCAGAGACGGATATGTAATATAATTGGCCCTGATCTGGCATCTCGTCTACAGTCGCTCTTTCACAGACGCGCCGTCGCCTCTCTCTGTCTTTTCTACAAATACTTTCATGGTAATTGCTCCGCCGAGCTGCTTTCACTGGTTCCCAGACTCCATGAATTCAAGCGCCCTACGAGGCTGGCATCCCCCTTACACTGTAGAAACTTTTAAATGTAGCTGTCTCTTCTACCTTCTAGCTTCATACCTCACACATCTCGCCTGTGGAACACCCTTCCTAATTACTGTTTCCCTGAGACCTATAATCTCCAGCTATTCAAATGTAAGGTCAATCGACTTCTCCAGTTACCTTGATCTATCCACTATCCCTTTCCTCGTCCTTTCTTCTATCACTCCTATCTTCTCTCGCTCCAAATCTTCTGCAACCCCCTGCATCCTAGTGGCTTCACGCCTTACTCGGGGCGTAATGCTTAAAAAAATTATTTTACTAGTACTAGCTTAAAATAACTACATTACAAAGTATAAATTACTGCATAAATCTGACTAATTCACTGCAAATTACGTTGCTTTTAAATGAAATTATTTATAAATGTTCATATGTTTAAAATAAGAATTCGTTCAAATAATTTGCATAAATGGATTAAAGCCAATAATAGTAAAAAAAATATATACTGATGCATACAAAAAAATAATTAAAATCTTAATACATATTAAAAAATATCCTTCTTTATATAATTTTCATTCTCCAGTCCAACAGTCTACTTTCTCTGTCAAAACAAACGAACTGATTTGGTGAATTTGTCAGTATAAATATTTTGCATGAAATTACTTAAGAATTATCTCTTATATCTATCTATATATAAAATACCATACCTCCCATTAGTCCGTCCGTCCATCCGTCTGTCCCACCCTCTAAAATAGACATACTCTAACCGATCGAAAGTAAATTTGGGGGAGCAGTGCAAAAAGGTACATTGGTACAAAGTACAGTTGGTTTTATTAGTACAATTAATTTTCATGCATTTTTTAAGTTTTATTATTTAATATACAATATACTCCCACTATTTTAAAAACAATTTAATGATTAAAATAAATATGTATTTAATAAAAATGTAATGTTGTTTTTTGCATATCTTTTCTTAAAGTTTTTATACACAAGAATCCAGATTCCAGTTCGCCCAGCGTTTGCGAGAACTATAAACATATAAGGCCAAAGGCTTCAAAAAGTATGAATATGAAGGAAATATTTACGCATGGCCAGTTGTACGTTGCATGCTCAAGAGTAAGAAATACTAAGAATTTATTCTTCGCTGTTAAAAAAGAAATTTTCTTAAAATTATTGCTTACCATAAAATTAAATTAAATTCAAAAATTATTAAACCGTGAAGAAGACTTTTTGTCAAAGTATTTTTTCTAAAAAAATCAGCTTTATTCAAATTTCATCGATTGGTTTGCGAAATTGAACTAAACGTAGAGTTTGTAAATCTCGACAAAAATGTTAGCGATAACTTCAACAATACTAAATACTTTGAGGATTTCAACACGCGTTAGCCTGTTTTAAACAATTCTAGTTATTTAAATATCATTAACAGGGAAACTTTAACCAAAGCCAAGAATTTAAACTTTAATATTGTTAATCCGGTCAAAACACTTGTCCTGCATAATACGCCAGAGTCTCACCACGCTAATTTTGCTGCCATACATTTCATAACAATTAGGTTTTACGAGTGTTTTTTTAAAATCCACACCCAACTGTTTTTTCAATAAAACTCAACCGTCATTTTTAGCCGCACCCAATTTTTAAGAGTTTTTTCTCTTCTTTTTACATCCATATCCAACCGGTTTTTATTTCAGAGTTGCCTTAGACTGGTTGCTAACTAGAGCCAAATAACCCAGTCTTCCCTCCTATTAACCCATAGATGGGTGAGGCTAGATGATATAGATTTTTGCCTTTTCCTAGGCTATTTGTGAGAAAGTGAACGCAGTGTCCTCAACTAGAATTTGAACTCGATACGTCAGTCACACTTTCGCGACCATGACCGCTCCAATTGTCACACACTTAATTCCTATCATAATGCACATATTAAAACAAACTTGCATAAATAATATATTGCATTGCAATCCACTCTGTAAATGTTGTAAGAAGCGCCTTTATTGGTTCATCAGCATTAAATCTTGACCATTCAAAAAGCTTCTTCGGTGTCGATGTCATTAAAAATCCCCACAGGAGGATTGTCAACACCCGAGACAATCTTTTTGCTACGGATTCTTCAGTTTTGCTCACAAGTATCATAGAAACAAAACAAGTGCAACTGCTAGTAGTTTCCGTGGAAAACTGCTATTGAATATTGGAGTGTTTATTATCAACAACAACACCTTCACTTAAATTTATTGCATGACCCAAACAGTCCAACCAGTGTATCAACCATTTTTATTGATTCTAGTTCTTGTACGGAATATGTGGTTTATTTAAAGCTGATTTTTTGAAGATAAAAATGATTTTCCATATACAATTCATACTATTTAATCCATACCTGGAGGTGAGAAGTGATAGATTCATACTTTTTACAAGTGTATTTACGCTGAAGTGAATGTGACGAATCCGACTAGAATTCGCTGACCTGGCCTTTCGCCTTCAGTCAACTTTCCACCGCCATAACAGCTTCCCGATAACTTTCTCTATAAATCCTTTCATGATAATTGTTCTGGCGAACTTTCCGCTATGGTACCTAGATTCTATGAATTCAAGTGCAGTACTAGATTGGCGGCAAGGTCTCATCCTTTTACAGTTAATGTAACCGCAAGTTCTAGGCTAACAGTTTCTTCTCTCGCACTTCTCGCTTGCGGAACTATTTTCTGGATTCCTGCTTTCCAGTCAACTTTGATCTTCAAAAATGTAAATGCAATTTCAATCGTCATCTTCTGCCTTCTTAATTCATGTTATTTTATTCTTCTATCTCCTTAATAATTCTTTTCTTTTTTTTTTTATTCTTTCACGCTCAGCAACCCCTTGCGTCTTAGCGGCTTTGTTGCCTTGCTTGGAGTGAAATGATTAGCACCAACTCCTCTTACTCTTCACTACTTTTCACTCATTCCTAGCCGCTATCCAGTGCATCATCCGCACATCCTCAACGATTCCAATGTCAACGTTGCCTCTTTTACGAACTTCATAATATGCGATACCATGGATTCCATAAAAGGCAAATTGTCTCCCCAAGTGTGCTAAGTGCTGACTTGCTTTTAAAATCATGTAGAGAACGTTTACTCTCGTCTTAATTTTACATATTCGCATGGTTTCTATCCAAGGCTAGAGAGTCCAGTCTATTAACATATAGTCTGCCATGCTATTAATCTACAGCTTCAGATTTATCATCTTTTAACCAAGGGTATATGCGCGAAAGTGAACGCAACAGACTCGGCCGGAAATTGAACTCGGCTCGCCGATTCCACTTTCTATGCCGATAACCGTTACGCTACCCACACACTCTTTCAATCAAAGATTAAAGAGATTCCATAAATAACAGATTCTTTTTCCATTGTTTCAGCTTACTATCTCTTTAAATGTTTAAAGGATTATTGGATTAGTAGCACGGTGTCTTGTTTCTTAAAACAAAAAAAAGTCTTTGACGTCATTAAACCGATAAGATCTTTAAGAAAATCTCACAGGAAGATTAGTCAACACCTGAGATAATCTTTTGGCCATGGGTTCTTTAGCCTTGAACTTTACAGATAATATATATATTTTTATTAGTATCAAGGGAGTATTGTATAGTGTTATAGAAACAGTTCTTAACTTCTCATAATTCCTGTGGAAGAGAGCGTCCGATTTTGGTATGTGCATATTCAATAACAACATCTTTGCTTAAGTTTGCTGCGCAATGTTCCAATCCACGTATCAACCATTCCATGTTTCTTCTTAAGTCTATGTTTCTTCCTGTTTACTTTACAAACTTCATAGTAAGCGAATCGATGGATTATATAAAAAAGCAAATTGTGTTCGTCAAAATACTGAAGTGATGTCTAGCTTTTAAAACCACGCAGAGAACCTCCTTCAAGATTTCTATTAAAGGGATTCAATGTACTCTCGTCTTTAGAATACAGATTTTATGTTAGTCGTAGTGAATCCCTGAAGAATTCTTTTCTTTTTCGTTTTCTTCATAACAATAAGAGAATCGCCCTTAACTTTCTTCAATCATTTTAAGACAAGCACAAGATGACGTTTAATGGCATTTGAGAAAATATTTGTAGACTTGTCAGGAAGTCGATGCAGTCGTTCCAACAAATATTTTTAAGCAGACTGGCTGTTTTTCACCAAAATACTCATGACAAATTCTCTGAGACATGGCTGAAATTTATGGTCACTTAATCTCAGACCTCCACATGATATTGTTTATGAAGCATTCGAACCTTCAACAACGCAACATCCATCAGGTTATTTCTTTGTATCCATTGGTAATTGAAATTGTCAACTAATGTTCAGCACCCATTAACGGTCTTAATGTACCATTTCGCATCAAAAGAGGATATTCTATAATTTACCTGAATGGTATCCTTTTAGACGCCTTTTTTCTTTCAAAAGAGGCGGTTTTATACATTCTCAGTTTGGTATTTCGATTTTCAAAAGTCGCGATTCTATATATTTTTTGGTTGCTATTCCTTTGGACAAAGATTTTATGAAGAAAGGCTATTCTTTACCTTACTTGTATAGTAATCCGTTAGATAGCTTTCTTTCAAAAAGAGACTCTTCTATACTTACCGAGTTGTGCATTAAGGTGATGATGTTTATTATGTCATACTTGGGATCCAGGAGAATTCCAGTCTGCCTTTGGCGTGATACAGACGTACCTGCCGCGTGGTACGGAAGCCTCTATTTCATATTGCCAGTCACCACGACGGGATGAGTAGATGGGTGAGGAGTTGGTAGGTGGAAGAGCTGACATAGCAGATGTTCCCTCAAGTATCCGGGACGAACAAATTTGTGAATAGAATACCTGCATATAATATGGGAAGCAGGGTTCGCGTTCTTATTTCTCGACGTGACGTTTGTCTTTTATCCTTTTACCTTGTGAGCGTGCAACAGGTCCTTTCCTAATCTTCAGTGCACATCGACAAAATCGAGAATCGGAATGCAACATGGGGCAATCATCGGTCGTTCGGTGAATAGCATTCTTATTTCTCGACGTGACGTTTGTCTTTCATCCTGTTACCGACAAATATTTTAAAGCAGCCTGGCTGTTTTCCTCTAAAATGCTCATTAGTAATTCTCTGGGACATGGCTGAAATATATGGTCACTTAGTTTTATATCACCATATGGCTGTTTAAAAGAATCCAAGATTTCAAAAACCCAACGTTTAACTGTGTCTTCATTACATTCATTGGCATTGGCAATTCCTCGCCAATCTTCAGCAATACCTGAAGGTGTCACAACGCATCTTTTTTCTATCAAAAGAGGTTATTCTATAATTCTTACGTTTGCTATTCCATTCTTTATTTTCCATTCTTTCATTTTGGATCATTGAATGAGACACAATAAGAATGTCCAATGGCTGACGTCTAAAACTATATTCAGTAAATCTAAAAATCCTAATATCGAAGTTAAAACTAAAATATCTTAATTGATGGTAGAAGGCAAATGCGCCCCCTCCTCAGTCTCAAGAGAATGACGTTTTCAAGCCGCTTCACGCCGCACAGTTTGCAGACAATTTCCGGCTTTTCTATCCACCGATCCAGTACCGTCAAACAAGGGAATAAGCTTCAGGTTGAAACCGGCGTCCATCATAAGTGTTTAGTAGAGTGTATTCTGGTGTTAAGTAGAGTGTATTCTGGTGTTTAGAAGAGTCTATTCCGATGTTTAGTAGAAGACATTCTTGTGTTTAGTAGAGTGTATTCTGGTGTTTAGTAGAGGGTATTCTGGTGTTTATTAGAGTTATTCTGGTGCATAGTAGAGGGTACTCTGGTGTTTAGTAGAGTGTATTCTGGTGTTTAGTACAGGACATTCTGGTGTTTAGTAGAGTGTATTCTGGTGTTTAGTAGAGGGTATTCTGGTGTTTAGTAAAGTGTATTCTGGTGTTTAGTAGAGGGCATTATGGTGTTTAGTAGAGTGTATTCTGGTGTTTAGTAGAGGGTATTCTAGTCTTTAGTAGAGTGTATCCTGGTTTTTAGTAGAGAGAATTCTGCTTATGCCGCCTGTATCGCTTTCTCTTTCTACTACGCACCACAAGCATCGTCTACAGAATTACTAATTTCCTCTTATATATACGACTATATAATCAAGTTAAGCAACGTTGAGCCTCGTGGGCGAACGAAGGCAATTCCAGGTACTACTAGCTTGGATGTGCGGATGGGGCAATGGATAATGGCTCGCAATTGTTAATCGATGAATCGAATTCCAATTCTCGTTGGGTTCGTTAACATTCTTTACGCGCAAATACCCTTTGGAAAGGTATAAATTAACCTCTTCTCCTCCACCTATCGGTTAATTATTAGGTTGTCCCAAAAGTTCGTAAACACTTGCGAAGAATTGAATTGGACGAGCGTTTTTGGAAGCGCATTGTGACATCGGACGAGAAATGGGTCTATCTGGTCCAGCACAATTGAGACAAGCGATGAGTTCAGAAAGGGCAAGAGACAACGTCGGTTCCAAAACAAGATCGATTCGACAAGAAAGTCATGTTGTGCGTTTGGTGGAACTTTGAAGGAATCGTGCATTTTGAGTTGGTTCCGAATGGTCGTGCCATCAGTGCCGAACTTTAGTGTCAGCAACTGGAGCAGGTCCACGAAAAGTTGAAGCAAAAGTACCCGGCTCTGATCAACCGAAAACGCGCTTTGATGCAGCAGGACAATGCCAAGCCACACACCGCCAGGAAGACCAAAGACAAGTTTGAAGAGCTGGACGGCGCTGAGGTTCTGCCACATCCAGTCTACAGTCCTGACTGTGCTCCATCAGATTACGGCCTTTTCCGCTCAATGCAACACTTTCCGAAGGGTCGCCGATTCGACTCGTTTGATGAAGTCGAAGAAGCGTGTCAAGAATTCTTTGATTCGAAGCCGGCTGAATGGTACTTTGACCAGATCCGAAAGCTTACAGATCGATGGCAGAAAGTCTTGGAAAATGAGTCTTATTGGAAAAAAGTCTTATTTTGGGGAATAATTTTTGTTGTTTTTGTTATTACTTGGTGAGTAAAATTTCAATTTTTTGCAAGTGTTTACGAACTTTTGGGACAACCTAATAGTAAGACTTGTACCACTAAACCATTATTATCACCTGAAAGTTTCTTAATGTCTATAAATATTTTCTGGCTTTAAATAGCATGTAAAATATTGATAAGCTGTAGAAAACGAATCGATCAATTATATTTCCTGAATTCTCTATTAAACTGGGATTTGCTGAGTTGGGCGACCATTCCAATCATTCAATATCAATACTCCAAGAAGATATCAAGGAAGAAGATAAGTTTGTCTACCTGGGAAGCGTCGTCAGTAAGAATGGGAGTGGGTAGATGAAGATATCAAGCGCAGAGCCGGACACGTTTTCAACACTCTGTGACTAATTTGGAGATCAACAACCCTCTCACATTACATCAAGATCCGGATCTTCAACTTTAATATCAAGTCGCCCTTACGTGACAGCTCAGAAAACTGTCGGGTAACCAAGACCAACACCCACAAACTTCAGACATTTACCAGCAGATGTCTCAGGAACATCCTCAATATCAGGCGGCTGGAAGTCGTCTCCAACGACCAACTGTGGGACAGCACCAGATAAGCCTCAATTGAGATTAACATCAAGACAAGGAAATGGGAAAGGGTCGGCCACACACTTCGCAAGCCTGCTGCTCGTGTCACCAGACAGGCCCTTGACTGGAATCCAAAATGGAAGCGAAAAGTGGGTCAACCAAAACAGACATAGCGCAGAAGTGCTGACTCAGCGGTGAAGGCAGCCGGTACGACATGGGCCGAGATGACGTGGATCGCCCGGAACGGCGTCCTTTAAGTTGCAGCCCTATATTCTCCAAGGAATCAAGAGGTATAAAGAAAAGAGTTAACAGGAGCTTATACTCACACTCCTCAATCCTGCTTCTAGTGTTACCAGGCAGGCCCTTGACTGTAATCAAACAAATTAGGAGGAAAAAAGTGAGTCGACCAAAACAGACATGGCGCAGAAGGGGATCGCCCGGAACTGCGTCTTTTGGAGAGGTGTTGTTGCGACCCTGTGTTACCCAAGGAATCAAGAAGCATAACTAATATTATGATACTGAAACCTTTTTTACAAGTGTAATTATTTCGATAAACCTTTTCTGTGAATATCTGTAAAATTTGCGTAAATAATCAATCGCTCTTAATGACGCCATTCCTTAAATATTTGTATCTTTAAAAAGAACGTATGAACATAAAAAAAATGTCTTAAATAATTGTTGGACATTGTCCATTTCATAATGTATGACCTTATTTGTTTACATTTGGATACGCATTGAGCAGATATGAGTGAATGAGAGAAAATCATGGAGAATTGTGTTTAGAAAATGTAAAATCGACCTCGCTAACCGAACGCTCCTCTGTGGCCCAGTCGGTTAAAGGCACGTCAGGCTATATGACGATACAGGTTCGATTCCTGTCGGAGGACGAAAATTTTAGATGAAATATTCTCGGACATTCAGGCCGGTAAATGTTGTTATTACTGTTTATTATAAAGAGAGCATTTACTTAAATATTTGTATCTATAAAAAGAACGTATAAACATAAAAAAATGTCTTAAATAATTGCCGGAGTTTGTTCATTTCATAATGTATGGCGTCATAAATTTGTGTATTTAGACAGCAATCCTTCTTTCATGCACATTTCATTGAATACGACAGACAAAGGGCTTTTATTTGGTTTTTTATACAATTTCTTACGTGATCTAGTAATTTTTTTTCTTTTCGGATGATAAATTATATAAAAACTGTCCGAATGTTCTTTTTTTCCGAACGCTTTCGGCTATACATTTAGCCATTTCCAAGGATTAAATATTGTAACTGTTAAATAAGAAATAGTTTGTTCTATGTACGTTTTCTAAAATGTTTTCATTTTTTCAAAACACGGTCTGGATATTGTATCTATGTTCAAAGTTAATATTATTAAGTGTTGTTTTTGGGTTTTATTAATAAGGTTTCCATTATTTTTAGCCTTTTTTTGCATGTAGATGATGCTATTATATTAGTGTTGTCAACATGTATATCACGAATATATATATATATATATATATATATATATATATATATATATATATATATATATATATATATATATATAGAGAGAGAGAGAGAGAGAGAGAATTGAGTTGCAATTTTTGTTTTCTATTCTTTTAGTAAAATAAATTATTGAGATAAACCATTTCTGTGAATGTCTGTAAAATCAACGTAAATTAACAATCTCTCCTCATGTCTCAAGATGTACCGAATGTTCTGTTCTACTTAGAGATGGAATATTTGGAACAAAATTTCATGAAGTTCACTCTTTAACTGATATTTGCCAGTCTCGACGAACCTACTTGTCTGCTTTTAGAATCGCCATTTGAAAGTCTAGATATTTGTATCGGTTCGATGACTCGTCCGCGACTATGGTGGAAAATACACAACTATCTATTCCATAAATAAAGCTCACAATCATCTCAAAAAACTCAAAAGTAATGCACCCAGAGAAATTCGTACAAACTGCAACCGTAACCTTATATTAACCGGTGCTATATGTGTTAATGAGGGATACCAAACTATATATATATATATATATATATATATATATATATATATGTATGTATGTATAATTTCATTTGAGGATATTACATCAAAAATATGTCAAAAAACGCTACACAACTGCCGTGTTTCGCTGCGAATGAACGCATCTCATCAGGCGATTGTAAATGATTGGTAAGTCAACAATTCTTTTAAAGGAACGGTTGAGATTTAAAAGAAAAACACAACGTCTTTGTACGAAAAAAAGAAGAAAAAAGAAAGTAAAGGAGGAGGTGGTTATAGGGTTTGTGGGCTTTACACTTTTAAATTGAATGTTACGAACGTTGAGATTGTATTCTATTCGTTCTCATCTTACCTATATATATATATATATATATATATATATATATATATATATATATATATATATATATATATATATGAATAAATGCATGACAATAAGTTTCGTCCTTTTGTTATACATTTTCTCCAAAATTGTTCTTAATATGTCAGCGATATATATTGCTATCTCTCTCTCTCTCTCACACACACACACACACACACACATATATATATATATATATATATATATATATATATATATATAAACTGCAACTCAGTTTCTATCTATCTAGGTAGCTAACTATACACGCACATATATATATGCGTGTGCGTGCGTTTATAGCGAGCTATCTAGATAGATAGAAACTGAGCTGCAGTTTTTCGTTTGTTTTTTTTGTTTTTTTTTTATCTATTCCAGTTTAACTAAATTTAAAGAAAAGGAAAGAAAAAGAAGATTACAAAATACAATGTATCCCGAAGAATAAATGTAAGAAGGAAAATTTTCTGTCGGGGAATTTACGTTTCCTTTCTTTGTATTTTACCTGTAAGCAAAATCCGGATGACAAAAATAACGTCAAAGAAATCAGAGCCGCCATGTTTGCTACTTGAAAACGAGGCTGCCGCGATAACGTGAAATAAATAAATAAAAAAGATTAATGATTGAGAACACTTTAAACAAAGTATTAAAAGCCAGACATGAAATCTCTTTAACAAACGCATTGACATGAAAAGATATTTAAAACACAATTCGAAATAAATACAAGTTGTTCTGAAAGTCAGGGAAGTTCACTGCGTTCAAATGATCCTAACATTTTTCGGAGGTTGACAGAAGCAATCTAAAAGGAGGTCCAACTGTCAGCAAGCTTCTCACACTCCAGCAATTTAAAGAAGAGATATGAACTTAGCAGACAACATTCATTGAGAGTAATAATGGACAAACGCAATTAAAATAATTTGCTTTTTCCTAACAGAAAAAAAGACGGTCAACCAAATTCCATTATTATTCATACGCTATTAATTTTGTTTTATATTTCAATTGCAAATATTAATATTAGAAAAATAATCGTAATAAATTTTTAATCATTTTACCACAAACAAGGCAATAACGTCACTAAGACGCAAGGGGTTACTCAGTGCTAAAGAATATAAGAAAAAGAAAACATCATTAAGGAAAG
>OZ010573.1:15569870-15587370 GCA_963932145.1 Acanthosepion lycidas
TGTCCTCATTTTTGTCGCCAAATTTATTACAACGTTTTGGCCTTTCAGTATCTGTCTATATTTCTGAGATAAGGTATTATGTACACTATTTACATTATTCGGACTATTGTCCTCATCTTTGTCGCCATATTTCTTACAACGTTTCGGCCTTTCAGTAGCTATCTATATTTCTGAGATGAGGTATTATGTACACAATTTACATTATTCGGACTATTATCCTCATCTTTGTCGCCATATTTCTTACAATGTTTCGGCCTTTCAGTATCTGTCTATATTTCTGAGATGAGGTATTATGTACACTATTTACATTATTCGGACTATTATCCTCATCTTTGTCGCCATATTTCTTACAATGTTTCGGCCTTTCAGTATCTATCTATATTTCTGAGATGGGGTATTATGTACACTATTTACATAATTCGGACTATTATCCTCATCTTTGTCGCCATATTTCTTACAACGTTTCGGCCTTTCAGTATCTGTCTATATTTCTGAGATGAGGTATTATGTACACTATTTACATTATTCGGACTATTATCCTCATCTTTGTCGCCATATTTCTTACAATGTTTCGGCCTTTCAGTATCTGTCTATATTCCTGAGATTAGGTATTATGTACACTATTTACATTATTCGGACTATTATCCTCATCTTTGTCACCATATTTATTACAACGTTTCGGCCTTTCAGTATCTGTCTATATTTCTGAGATGAGGTATTATGTACACTATTTACATTATTCCGACTATTGTCCTCAGCTTTGTTGACATATTTATTACAACGTTTCGGCCTTTCAGTATCTGTCTATATTTCTGAGATGAGATATTTTGTACACTATTTACATTATTCGGACTATTGTCCTCAGCTTTGTTGACATATTTATTACAACGTTTCGGCCTTTCAGTATCTGTCTATATTTCTGAGATGAGGTATTATGTACACTATTTAAATAATTCGGACTATTATCCTCATCTTTGTCGCCATATTTCTTACAACGTTTCGGCCTTTCAGTATCTGTCTATATTTCTGAGATGAGGTATTATGTACACTATTTACATTATTCGGACTATTATCCTCATCTTTGTCGCCATATTTCTTACAACGTTTCGGCCTTTCAGTATCTGTCTATATTTCTGAGATGAGGTATTATGTACACTATTTACATTATTCGGACTATTATCCTCATCTTTGTCGCCATATTTCTTACAATGTTTCGGCCTTTCAGTATCTGTCTATATTCCTGAGATGAGGTATTATGTACACTATTTACATTATGCGGACTATTATCCTCATCTTTGTCGCCATATTTCTTACAATGTTTCGGCCTTTCAGTATCTGTCTATATTCCTGAGATGAGGTATTATGTACACTATTTACATTATTCGGACTATTATCCTCATCTTTGTCACCATATTTATTACAACGTTTCGGCCTTTCAGTATCTGTCTATATTTCTGAGATCAGGTATTATGTACATTATTTACATTATTCGGACTATTGTCCTCATCTTTGTTGCCATATTTATTACAACGTTTCGGCCTTTCAGTATCTGTCTATATTTCTGAGATGAGATATTTTGTACACTATTTACATTATTCGGACTATTGTCCTCAGCTTTGTTGCCATATTTATTACAAGGTTTCGGCCTTTCAGTATCTGCCTATATTTCTGAGATGAGGTATTATGTACACTATTTACATTATTCGGACTATTATCCTCATCTTTGTCACCATATTTATTACAACGTTTCGGCCTTTCAGTATCTGTCTATATTTCTGAGATGAGGTATTATGTACACTATTTACATTATTCCGGCTATTGTCCTCATCTTTGTCACCATATTTATTACAACGTTTCGGCCTTTCAGTATCTGTCTATATTTCTGAGATGAGATATTTTGTACACTATTTACATTATTCGGACTATTGTCCTCAGCTTTGTTGCCATATTTATTACAAGGTTTCGGCCTTTCAGTATCTGTCTATATTTCTGAGATGAGGTATTATGTACACTATTTACATTATTCGGACTATTATCCTCATCTTTGTCGCCATATTTCTTACAATGTTTCGGCCTTTCAGTATCTATCTATATTTCTGAGATGGGGTATTATGTACACTATTTACATAATTCGGACTATTATCCTCATCTTTGTCGCCATATTTCTTACAACGTTTCGGCCTTTCAGTATCTGTCTATATTTCTGAGATGAGGTATTATGTACACTATTTACATTATTCGGACTATTATCCTCATCTTTGTCGCCATATTTCTTACAATGTTTCGGCCTTTCAGTATCTGTCTATATTCCTGAGATTAGGTATTATGTACACTATTTACATTATTCGGACTATTATCCTCATCTTTGTCACCATATTTATTACAACGTTTCGGCCTTCAGTATCTGTCTATATTTCTGAGATGAGGTATTATGTACACTATTTACATTATTCCGACTATTGTCCTCAGCTTTGTTGACATATTTATTACAACGTTTCGGCCTTTCAGTATCTGTCTATATTTCTGAGATGAGATATTTTGTACACTATTTACATTATTCGGACTATTGTCCTCAGCTTTGTTGACATATTTATTACAACGTTTCGGCCTTTCAGTATCTGTCTATATTTCTGAGATGAGGTATTATGTACACTATTTAAATAATTCGGACTATTATCCTCATCTTTGTCGCCATATTTCTTACAACGTTTCGGCCTTTCAGTATCTGTCTATATTTCTGAGATGAGGTATTATGTACACTATTTACATTATTCGGACTATTATCCTCATCTTTGTCGCCATATTTCTTACAACGTTTCGGCCTTTCAGTATCTGTCTATATTTCTGAGATGAGGTATTATGTACACTATTTACATTATTCGGACTATTATCCTCATCTTTGTCGCCATATTTCTTACAATGTTTCGGCCTTTCAGTATCTGTCTATATTCCTGAGATGAGGTATTATGTACACTATTTACATTATGCGGACTATTATCCTCATCTTTGTCGCCATATTTCTTACAATGTTTCGGCCTTTCAGTATCTGTCTATATTCCTGAGATGAGGTATTATGTACACTATTTACATTATTCGGACTATTATCCTCATCTTTGTCACCATATTTATTACAACGTTTCGGCCTTTCAGTATCTGTCTATATTTCTGAGATCAGGTATTATGTACATTATTTACATTATTCGGACTATTGTCCTCATCTTTGTTGCCATATTTATTACAACGTTTCGGCCTTTCAGTATCTGTCTATATTTCTGAGATGAGATATTTTGTACACTATTTACATTATTCGGACTATTGTCCTCAGCTTTGTTGCCATATTTATTACAAGGTTTCGGCCTTTCAGTATCTGCCTATATTTCTGAGATGAGGTATTATGTACACTATTTACATTATTCGGACTATTATCCTCATCTTTGTCACCATATTTATTACAACGTTTCGGCCTTTCAGTATCTGTCTATATTTCTGAGATGAGGTATTATGTACACTATTTACATTATTCCGGCTATTGTCCTCATCTTTGTCACCATATTTATTACAACGTTTCGGCCTTTCAGTATCTGTCTATATTTCTGAGATGAGATATTTTGTACACTATTTACATTATTCGGACTATTGTCCTCAGCTTTGTTGCCATATTTATTACAAGGTTTCGGCCTTTCAGTATCTGTCTATATTTCTGAGATGAGGTATTATGTACACTATTTACATTATTCGGACTATTATCCTCATCTTTGTCGCCATATTTCTTACAATGTTTCGGCCTTTCAGTATCTATCTATATTTCTGAGATGGGGTATTTTGTACACTATTTACATAATTCGGACTATTATCCTCATTTTTGTCGCCATATTTCTTACAACGTTTCGGCCTTTCAGTATCTGTCTATATTTCTGAGATGAGGTATTATGTACACTATTTACATTATTCGGACTATTATCCTCATCTTTGTCGCCATATTTCTTACAATGTTTCGGCCTTTCAGTATCTGTCTATATTCCTGAGATTAGGTATTATGTACACTATTTACATTATTCGGACTATTATCCTCATCTTTGTCACCATATTTCTTACAACGTTTCGGCCTTTCAGTATCTGTCTATATTCCTGAGATGAGGTATTATGTACACTATTTACATTATGCGGACTATTATCCTCATCTTTGTCGCCATATTTCTTACAATGTTTCGGCCTTTCAGTATCTGTCTATATTCCTGAGATGAGGTATTATGTACACTATTTACATTATTCGGACTATTATCCTCATCTTTGTCACCATATTTATTACAACGTTTCGGCCTTTCAGTATCTGTCTATATTTCTGAGATCAGGTATTATGTACATTATTTACATTATTCGGACTATTGTCCTCATCTTTGTTGCCATATTTATTACAACGTTTCGGCCTTTCAGTATCTGTCTATATTTCTGAGATGAGATATTTTGTACACTATTTACATTATTCGGACTATTGTCCTCAGCTTTGTTGCCATATTTATTACAAGGTTTCGGCCTTTCAGTATCTGCCTATATTTCTGAGATGAGGTATTATGTACACTATTTACATTATTCGGACTATTATCCTCATCTTTGTCACCATATTTATTACAACGTTTCGGCCTTTCAGTATCTGTCTATATTTCTGAGATGAGGTATTATGTACACTATTTACATTATTCCGGCTATTGTCCTCATCTTTGTCACCATATTTATTACAACGTTTCGGCCTTTCAGTATCTGTCTATATTTCTGAGATGAGATATTTTGTACACTATTTACATTATTCGGACTATTGTCCTCAGCTTTGTTGCCATATTTATTACAAGGTTTCGGCCTTTCAGTATCTGTCTATATTTCTGAGATGAGGTATTATGTACACTATTTACATTATTCGGACTATTATCCTCATCTTTGTCGCCATATTTCTTACAATGTTTCGGCCTTTCAGTATCTATCTATATTTCTGAGATGGGGTATTTTGTACACTATTTACATAATTCGGACTATTATCCTCATCTTTGTCGCCATATTTCTTACAACGTTTCGGCCTTTCAGTATCTGTCTATATTTCTGAGATGAGGTATTATGTACACTATTTACATTATTCGGACTATTATCCTCATCTTTGTCGCCATATTTCTTACAATGTTTCGGCCTTTCAGTATCTGTCTATATTCCTGAGATTAGGTATTATGTACACTATTTACATTATTCGGACTATTATCCTCATCTTTGTCACCATATGTATTACAACGTTTCGGCCTTTCAGTATCTGTCTATATTTCTGAGATGAGGTATTATGTACACTATTTACATTATTCCGACTATTGTCCTCAGCTTTGTTGACATATTTATTACAACGTTTCGGCCTTTCAGTATCTGTCTATATTTCTGAGATGAGATATTTTGTACACTATTTACATTATTCGGACTATTGTCCTCAGCTTTGTTGACATATTTATTACAACGTTTCGGCCTTTCAGTATCTGTCTATATTTCTGAGATGAGGTATTATGTACACTATTTACATAATTCGGACTATTATCCTCATCTTTGTCGCCATATTTCTTACAACGTTTCGGCCTTTCAGTATCTGTCTATATTTCTGAGATGAGGTATTATGTACACTATTTACATTATTCGGACTATTATCCTCATCTTTGTCGCCATATTTCTTACAACGTTTCGGCCTTTCAGTATCTGTCTATATTTCTGAGATGAGGTATTATGTACACTATTTACATTATTCGGACTATTATCCTCATCTTTGTCGCCATATTTCTTACAATGTTTCGGCCTTTCAGTATCTGTCTATATTCCTGAGATGAGGTATTATGTACACTATTTACATTATGCGGACTATTATCCTCATCTTTGTCGCCATATTTCTTACAATGTTTCGGCCTTTCAGTATCTGCCTATATTTCTGAGATGAGGTATTATGTACACTATTTACATTATTCGGACTATTATCCTCATCTTTGTCACCATATTTATTACAACGTTTCGGCCTTTCAGTATCTGTCTATATTTCTGAGATGAGGTATTATGTACACTATTTACATTATTCCGGCTATTGTCCTCATCTTTGTCACCATATTTATTACAACGTTTCGGCCTTTCAGTATCTGTCTATATTTCTGAGATGAGATATTTTGTACACTATTTACATTATTCGGACTATTGTCCTCAGCTTTGTTGCCATATTTATTACAAGGTTTCGGCCTTTCAGTATCTGCCTATATTTCTGAGATGAGGTATTATGTACACTATTTACATTATTCGGACTATTATCCTCATCTTTGTCGCCATATTTCTTACAATGTTTCGGCCTTTCAGTATCTATCTATATTTCTGAGATGGGGTATTATGTACACTATTTACATTATGCGGACTATTATCCTCATCTTTGTCGCCATATTTCTTACAACGTTTCGGCCTTTCAGTATCTGTCTATATTTCTGAGATGAGGTATTATGTACACTATTTACATTATTCGGACTATTATCCTCATATTTGTCGCCATATTTCTTACAATGTTTCGGCCTTTCAGTATCTGTCTATATTCCTGAGATGAGGTATTATGTACACTATTTACATTATTCGGACTATTATCCTCATCTTTGTCACCATATTTATTACAACGTTTCGGCCTTTCAGTATCTGTCTATATTTCTGAGATGAGATATTTTGTACACTATTTACATTATTCGGACTATTGTCCTCAGCTTTGTTGACATATTTATTACAACGTTTCGGCCTTTCAGTATCTGTCTATATTTCTGAGATGAGGTATTATGTAGACTATTTACATGATTCGGACTATTATCCTCATCTTTGTCGCCATATTTCTTACAACGTTTCGGCCTTTCAGTATCTGTCTATATTTCTGAGATGAGGTATTATGTACACTATTTACATTATTCGGACTATTATCCTCATCTTTGTCGCCATATTTCTTACAATGATTCGGCCTTTCAGTATCTGTCTATATTCCTGAGATGAGGTATTATGTACACTATTTACATTATTCGGACTATTATCCTCATCTTTGTCGCCATATTTCTTACAATGTTTCGGCCTTTCAGTATCTGTCTATATTCCTGAGATGAGGTATTATGTACACTATTTACATTATTCGGACTATTATCCTCATCTTTGTCACCATATTTATTACAACGTTTCGGCCTTTCAGTATCTGTCTATATTTCTGAGATGAGGTATTATGTACGCTATTTACATTATTCCGACTATTGTCCTCATCTTTTCACCATATTTATTACAACGTTTCGGCCTTTCAGTATCTGTCTATATTTCTGAGATGAGATATTTTGTACACTATTTACATTATTCGGACTATTGTCCTCAGCTTTGTTGCCATATTTATTACAACGTTTCGGCCTTTCAGTATCTGTCTATATTTCTGAGATGAGGTATTATGTACACTATTTACATTATTCCGACTATTGTCCTCATCTTTGTCACCATATTTATTACAACGTTTCGGCCTTTCAGTATCTGTCTATATTTCTGAGATGAGATATTTTGTACACTATTTACATTATTCGGACTATTGTCCTCAGCTTTGTTGCCATATTTATTACAAGGTTTCGGCCTTTCAGTATCTTCATATATTTCTGAGATGAGGTATTATGTACACTATTTACATTATTCGGACTATTATCCTCATCTTTGTCACCATATTTATTACAACGTTTTGGCCTTTCAGTATCTGTCTATATTTCTGAGATGAGGTATTATGTACACTATTTACATTATTCGGACTATTGTCCTCAGCTTTGTTGCCATATTTATTACAACGTTTCGGCCTTTCAGTATCTGTCTATATTTCTGAGATGAGATATTTTGTACACTATTTACATTATTCGGACTATTGTCCTCAGCTTTGTTGCCATATTTATTACAACGTTTCGGCCATTCAGTATCTGTCTATATTTCTGAGATCAGGTATTATGTACATTATTTACATTATTCGGACTATTGTCCTCATCTTTGTTGCCATATTTATTACAACGTTTCGGCCTTTCAGTATCTGTCTATATTTCTGAGATGAGATATTTTGTACACTATTTACATTATTCGGACTATTGTCCTCAGCTTTGTTGCCATATTTATTACAACGTTTCAGCCATTCAGTATCTGTCTATATTTCTGAGATCAGGTATTATGTACATTATTTACATTATTCGGACTATTATCCTCATCTTTGTCGCCATATTTCTTACAATGTTTCGGCCTTTCAGTATCTGTCTATATTCCTGAGATGAGGTATTATGTACACTATTTACATTATGCGGACTATTATCCTCATCTTTGTCGCCATATTTCTTACAATGTTTCGGCCTTTCAGTATCTGTCTATATTCCTGAGATGAGGTATTATGTACACTATTTACATTATTCGGACTATTATCCTCATCTTTGTCACCATATTTATTACAACGTTTCGGCCTTTCAGTATCTGTCTATATTTCTGAGATCAGGTATTATCTACATTATTTACATTATTCGGACTATTGTCCTCATCTTTGTTGCCATATTTATTACAACGTTTCGGCCTTTCAGTATCTGTCTATATTTCTGAGATGAGATATTTTGTACACTATTTACATTATTCGGACTATTGTCCTCAGCTTTGTTGCCATATTTATTACAAGGTTTCGGCCTTTCAGTATCTGCCTATATTTCTGAGATGAGGTATTATGTACACTATTTACATTATTCGGACTATTATCCTCATCTTTGTCACCATATTTATTACAACGTTTCGGCCTTTCAGTATCTGTCTATATTTCTGAGATGAGGTATTATGTACACTATTTACATTATTCCGGCTATTGTCCTCATCTTTGTCACCATATTTATTACAACGTTTCGGCCTTTCAGTATCTGTCTATATTTCTGAGATGAGGTATTATGTACACTATTTACATTATTCGGACTATTGTCCTCATCTTTGTCACCATATTTATTACAACGTTTCGGCCTTTCAGTATCTGTCTATATTTCTGAGATGAGGTATTATGTACACTATTTACATTATTCGGACTATTATCCTCATATTTGTCGCCATATTTCTTACAATGTTTCGGCCTTTCAGTATCTGTCTATATTCCTGAGATGAGGTATTATGTACACTATTTACATTATTCGGACTATTATCCTCATCTTTGTCACCATATTTATTACAACGTTTCGGCCTTTCAGTATCTGTCTATATTTCTGAGATGAGGTATTATGTACACTATTTACATTATTCCGACTATTGTCCTCAGCTTTGTTGACATATTTATTACAACGTTTCGGCCTTTCAGTATCTGTCTATATTTCTGAGATGAGATATTTTGTACACTATTTACATTATTCGGACTATTGTCCTCAGCTTTGTTGACATATTTATTACAACGTTTCGGCCTTTCAGTATCTGTCTATATTTCTGAGATGAGGTATTATGTAGACTATTTACATGATTCGGACTATTATCCTCATCTTTGTCGCCATATTTCTTACAACGTTTCGGCCTTTCAGTATCTGTCTATATTTCTGAGATGAGGTATTATGTACACTATTTACATTATTCGGACTATTATCCTCATCTTTGTCGCCATATTTCTTACAATGATTCTGCCTTTCAGTATCTGTCTATATTCCTGAGATGAGGTATTATGTACACTATTTACATTATTCGGACTATTATCCTCATCTTTGTCGCCATATTTCTTACAATGTTTCGGCCTTTCAGTATCTGTCTATATTCCTGAGATGAGGTATTATGTACACTATTTACATTATTCGGACTATTATCCTCATCTTTGTCACCATATTTATTACAACGTTTCGGCCTTTCAGTATCTGTCTATATTTCTGAGATGAGGTATTATGTACGCTATTTACATTATTCCGACTATTGTCCTCATCTTTTCACCATATTTATTACAACGTTTCGGCCTTTCAGTATCTGTCTATATTTCTGAGATGAGATATTTTGTACACTATTTACATTATTCGGACTATTGTCCTCAGCTTTGTTGCCATATTTATTACAACGTTTCGGCCTTTCAGTATCTGTCTATATTTCTGAGATGAGGTATTATGTACACTATTTACATTATTCCGACTATTGTCCTCATCTTTGTCACCATATTTATTACAACGTTTCGGCCTTTCAGTATCTGTCTATATTTCTGAGATGAGATATTTTGTACACTATTTACATTATTCGGACTATTGTCCTCAGCTTTGTTGCCATATTTATTACAAGGTTTCGGCCTTTCAGTATCTTCCTATATTTCTGAGATGAGGTATTATGTACACTATTTACATTATTCGGACTATTATCCTCATCTTTGTCACCATATTTATTACAACGTTTTGGCCTTTCAGTATCTGTCTATATTTCTGAGATGAGGTATTATGTACACTATTTACATTATTCGGACTATTGTCCTCAGCTTTGTTGCCATATTTATTACAACGTTTCGGCCTTTCAGTATCTGTCTATATTTCTGAGATGAGATATTTTGTACACTATTTACATTATTCGGACTATTGTCCTCAGCTTTGTTGCCATATTTATTACAACGTTTCGGCCATTCAGTATCTGTCTATATTTCTGAGATCAGGTATTATGTACATTATTTACATTATTCGGACTATTGTCCTCATCTTTGTTGCCATATTTATTACAACGTTTCGGCCTTTCAGTATCTGTCTATATTTCTGAGATGAGATATTTTGTACACTATTTACATTATTCGGACTATTGTCCTCAGCTTTGTTGCCATATTTATTACAACGTTTCAGCCATTCAGTATCTGTCTATATTTCTGAGATCAGGTATTATGTACATTATTTACATTATTCGGACTATTTTCCTCATCTTTGTCGCCATATTTATTACAACGTTTCGGCCTTTCAGTGTCTGTCTATATTTCTGAGATGAGATATTTTGTACACTATTTACATTATTCGGACTATTTTCCTCAGCTTTGTTGCCATATTTATTACAAGGTTTCGGCCTTTCAGTATCTGTCTATATTTCTGAGATCAGGTATTATTTACATTACATTATTCGGACTGTTGTCCTTATCTTTGTTGCCATATTTATTACAACGTTTCGGCCGTTGTACGCTTCCGCCTTTTTCATGTAGAGCTAGAACAGTCTACCCCAGTGAGCGAAATAAAGGGTTCATTCTTTGTTGATGTAAAAATCAAGCAATTCCTTCGTTAAAATACTGTTAATACTTGAATAGAAGTAAATTATCTTTTGTAAAACATTTTCAAAAATTCTTAGGAAGACCTTTCCCATTTAACTTTTTTTTAAAGTAATCTTTAAATCTAAATGAATACTTCATGATAAAAACGAGATATAAATAATAATTTTTATTTTGTTAAAAATTCTTAGGACCAGGGAACTGTCTGTTGTAGAACATTTTCATAAAAAACTTATTCAGAATCTGTCCATATCTCTGAGATGAGGTATTATGATTACTTACATCAGTTACATTATTCGTAGTGTTATCCTCATTTTCATTGGCATATTCACAACGTTTCGGCCGTTGTACGCACCGTCGTTCTTCAGGTGATTGTAATTGCAAATCGAACCCTTTATTTCATCCAGTATTGAATCCACAACTCTTTGGGTCGCGTCACTGGGTCTAAGCAAAGTCATTATCCATTGGGTCATGTGTCTTTGTGTTCAATACTAGGGCACAGCTGTATTGGACCAAAAGAAACTTGGAGAGTGGAATTAAAGAGAAATTACTGAGACATCCGGAAGAGGCACGGCACGTGAAACTAGAAGAATCTACCCCGGTGGACGAAATAAAGTGTTCAGTTCGAAATTACGATCACCTGAAGAAGGCCGGAGCATACAACGACCGTAAGTGTTGTGAATATTGTAATGAAGATGAGGATAACAGTTCGAATAATATAAATAATGTAAATAACTTATTCAGAATCGTAAAGAATGATCTTACACTCTAAATTCTTGGGAATAATTCTTAGAATATTTAAAAATAATCTATGCTTAAATTATTATCGAGCTGTGCAGAAAATAGTGAAACTTCTATTAGGAGCTATTCAGAAAACTGGGGAATTTGAAGAGTTGGTTCAGTTTAAATATTTAAATTACGCATTAATTTGATTATCACCGCTGGACATTTGAATAATATTTCAGAATCACTACATCTACTTCATTTTCTGTCAACTACTTCTTTCTTTGTGGAAATCATTGCACGTCTTAAATATTCCGAAATTCTACGCTTTGTTTGTCGTTGTTTTGTCGACTATAAAGTATATTAAAATCACTTGGGATCCGTCTGTGGGTAAACGAGCGCTATGATGCAATTCACTCCGCCAGAAATTTGAATATGACATGATGCATTGTTTGTAACATTTCAGAGTGTACGGTGTTAATCGGAGGTCAATGCAGACAATTCAAAACAGTTGGGTGAATCTAATGGTGATTACGAAGGTGTTTGGAGTGATTACTATTGAGGGTGACATTATACCTCCATTTATCTTCGCACGAGGCCTTAGACCCAAAACTCGTCCTTTCGAACACGTTAAACTACATCCGCATCCTGGCTAAGACGATAAACCACGTCCAACAGCAAGGCCTCTGATCAAGAGGTTTTGAGGAGCGTGGAACCACCTCTTAATTGCTGGTGTTCTCAGGTCCACCCAGACCTGCGGTGCTAACACATATTAGGGTCCCAGCTATGGGCAAATAGTTAACTATTACCAGCAATACTTTTTTTGAAAAAAATATTACCAGTTATACAATTTTGAAGAGAATATATTACCAGAAACAGATTTTTGACAAAGCAAAATATTACCAGCAATAAAAAATTTTGTCGGCATTAAATAACCCATTGAGGTTGATATGCCGTTAAACAATATAAACCAAACCAATCTAAACTAAAGAATATATATTCTATTCATACGAATCTATACTAAAAATGTCGTTGGCATTAAATAACCCATTGAGGTTGATATGCCGTAAAACAAAATACCAATCGAAACCAAAAAATATATATTATATTCATACGAATCTATTCTAAAAATGTTGTCGACATTAAAGTCGGAGAGACTATCCATGGCATAAGCTATCCTATGTCCAAATATCCTTATTCCGATCGTGAATTACACCCATACACTGAAATATTTGAAATGTTTAATATTTACTAATTCAACGTCATGGATATTTTTTTAAGAACAGAATATGTGTCATTACTGCTTTCTTAGTAAATGAAGAAAAAACAAAAGCGAGCCATCCATTTATAAGATTATTTAGAATTTTACAATCATTTTAAGTCGTCGACGCCATTTTTTTAAAACTGTAACGTATTAAATGGATGAATATTTCTCGGACGTTATACAATCGACGGATACTTTCCGGACACTGTACAAACGCACTTTTGAAGTTTTCCGTTGAACACCATTTAAAAATAAATGGTATCCGACATTAAATACCATTTCTGGCAATGAAGTGAAAGAAATAAAAAAATGATCATTCGGTGCAGAATATAACACTTTCTGAGGACTTACATTTTGATTCAGCTTCCGCCCGTTTAAAAGAATCTGGCCAGAGTTTACCTGGCGACAGGATGTACCGATCTGATTCGAAAATACACCTGTGCAGAATTGATAACGGCTTTAATGTGAACTGAGTTCATTCCTCTTAAGTTTTAAGAACATGCCGAATCTTTCATTGAACAGGCACAGATCAGAGGGACTGGCAAACCAATGTCTACTGGTACAACCCCCCCCCCACACACATACATACACATACTACATTAACTGCCCATCTACGCTAGGTACGAGGCCAACTCATGTATGTACACACACACACACACACACACACATATATATATATATATATATATATGTATGTATGTATATTCAGTTGTATGGATATGGATTTGTGACGCTGGGTTTCACGCTTTTCCGATCATCAGACAAACTGGTTTATTTCTTAAAATTGGATCTATTTATGCTTATTTGAGTTTGATTATGTTTGGTGGTGGGAGTGGGGAATTCCCCCTCTGTGTCCATTTGGGATGACACTCTCATACACACAGACATACATACATACACGTGTACGCATTATACTTCATACAAACACACCCATATAAACAAACCCAGATAAAGCTCACATATATTTAGAAAACGATATGTATATTTATTAATATATGTCTGTCTGTCTCTCCCCTCCCCACCTCTCTCTCTGTTTCTGTCTCTGTTTCTTTCTCTCTCTCTCTCTCTCTCTCTATATATATATATATATATATATATATATATATATAGTTAAACCTAGAGAGCCAGACATACCTACTAAGCGGATCGTCAGGGAATGGTGGCGGTTTTTTTTTTCTTTGGGCCTTGAACTCGTATGCTGGACGATTATTTTCGGTTAACGTACATCTTCTTGGTTCTGTCTTTTTTGAAACCTTTTTTCCCTTTGGTATTGGCTTGTTTATTTGCAAATCAAAACACCGAAGGTTTTCCGAGCGAGTATAGTTTCTTATACTTATAAGATTTCTATTAATAATATATATATATATATATATATATATATATATATATATATATATATATATATATATATATTAATAGGTTGGTGCAAAAATAATGACGTAATAATATCGTTTTTTGACGTATTTTTTAACGTCAAAAAAATGATTCGCCAACTTATTTAAGAGATTATCTTCGCCCTTTCTGACCTTCTAAATTTCAGTCCTGGTGTAACAATTTGCGTTGCAGGTTTGACGTACCATTTCATTTTCAAGTCTTCAATGCTCTTTGGACTGCCATAGCTGAAACACTTCTCTCACGTGCCAAAAGTCTTATGAGTTGAGTTGTATCTTTTCTAATTAATCTCTCCAGCTTTAGGTTGAAATGATGACCCCACTTCTTGTTGTGACCTCCTGACCCAATTTTCCTCTCTACTGTTTCTTGTTTTTTTTTGTTTTTTTTTAAACTTATTCACTGTTCTCTTGATAGTTCTTGAATGGACTTTCAAGATGGAAGCCAGTGTATGAGGCTTAATACCATTATGCCTAATTGACTTTTTCTTCTCACCATTGCCCAGTTGAGAAGACAGTGGGGTTAACACAAGACGAATTTGACCTGTTCGATTTCTAGCTAAATAACTCAAAGGTTTCTTCAGTGAATCTTACGACAAAAGGTGTCAAGACGGCTGAACGTATATATGAAAAGCTGAAAGAAGCAATTAGTTTAGTGCTATTTCTAAATATTAAACATTTTGTGGGATGGACAATTATCTTGCGGTTAAACGATTTGTACAATTTTGTGGTTACACGTGGTATATATATATATATATATATATATATATATATATATGAAATGTGTGTATATATATATTTATTTTTTATTTTATGATTCTCTGTCTCTCTCTGTCTCTCTCTCTCTCTCTCTATATATATATATATATATATATTATATATATACATATATATATATATATATATATATATATATATATATATATATATATATATATAAGCAAATATGTGGATATAGATCCGACAGTATTAAGAAAAATATATGGAAAAACAAAAATATGAATATGCAAGTATGCTGTTTTAATGTTGTTTCAATGTCGATGTCGGACGTTTCGGTCTAGTAGACCTTCTTAATAACTATGTCCTGAAGAAGGTCTACTAGACCGAAACGTCTGACGTCGACATTGAAACGACATTAAAACAGCATACTTGCATATTCGGATTTTTGTTTTTCCATATATTTTTCTTCATATATATATATATATATATATATATATATATATATATATATATATATATATGAAAATTTCTCAGAATTAACCAGTATTCATATATATATATATATATATATATATATATATATATATATATATGCAATTTTTATATATATTATTTAAGCGAGGTACTTATTGAAAAGCGCTTAATATCAGTGGCAGAGCTAACATATTTAGTTGGATTTATGTGAATTTGTGACCCTAGGTTTCACGCTATTTGCGATCGTCAGACAAACTGATAAATGTTTAAATTTTGGGTTTATATATGGTTGCTTATATCGTTTGTTTTTTGTTTTTTGTTTTTTTTTTTTTGTTTTTTTTTTTTGTTTTTTTTTTTTGTTTTTTTTGTTTGGTAAACACCGATAGACGCAACCATATATAAAGCCAAAATTCAAAAATTAATCAGTTTGTCCTATGATCGCAAATAGCGTGAAACTCAAAAACATACATCAATCCAATCCAATTTTATTTATATATATATATATATATATATATATATATATATATATATATATATATATATATATATATATATAGTGCCTATATATAGAGATAGGGCCTGACGATTGCGTCTAGCGTCAAACAGCCTGTCGCTCCTGATTGCAGACTTCAATGTTCACCTTTATATTTATACTTACATACACTCTATCACTGATATTGTGCACTTTATCACGTAAATATAGCACACATTAAAACTATATTCATTCATATATATATATATATATATAATATATATATATATATATATATATATATATAGAGAGAGAGAGAGAGAGAAAATGGGTGAAAGAAATCTGCCTTGTAGACTGAATGACATATATACAGGATGCAGTAAAGTAAAGCCTTGTTTTTGCCGAGCTGAGACGTGTTGGACGACGCCGAACAATTCAGTGGTCCCCACAATCGCCACACCAACACGACCGGACTCTTTCTTGAGGAGTGTACGGAAAGATCTTGTTTAGAGGCTAAAAGCGACTATAATTCCTGAATTAAAACAAGCAATTTCTGATAGATTTTCTGAAAAAAAAAGAAACGAAAAGAAATGGGTCAGATGTTTTGTAGATTATTGCTGATAGCATTCAGCGTTGTATTGAAAATGAACGGGAGCTTATTGAACGTATCAAATAGCTTGTTAATCATAACAAATAATGCCGTTTTGATGTTTGACAATATTTATAAATTTTCTTAAACTGTTGTAATTTATTTAGTCCAATAAATCTTGTATTAATGATAATAAATATACACCCGCATTGAATGTGCGATATTTTATAGTCATATATACATATATATATATATATATATATATATATATATATATATATATATATATATATAAAAAGTTACAAATTAAAAAAATAATAATGTTCTTTTATGAAAGTATTTATTTATTTGTATATATATTTGATATTTCAGATTGGCTTCAATCTTTCTTCAGAAATAAATTTCTGACGAAAGATTGAAGCCAATCTGAAATATCAAATATATATACAAATAAATAAATACTTTCATAAAAGAACATTATTATTTTTTTAGTTTGCAACTTTTTCTATATATACGTATTAAGAAAGTATACGTGGTTCTCATTATGCATATATATATATATATATATATATATATATATAATTGCATTTATTTATATGCATACACATTATATATA
>OZ010573.1:15589870-15607370 GCA_963932145.1 Acanthosepion lycidas
AAAATAATGACGGTGTTTGACGTTCAAAAATACGTCAAAAACCGTCATTATTTTTGCACCAACTTAATACTTTATTAAATGCATTTACAAAATCAATTACAATATATACATTGAAATATAATACTACAAAATTAAAAATAATATGAATAATTAAATTACAGTGTTAAATTTGAATCAAAGAAATAAGCCCCGTAAAATAGGTACAAGCGACCTAAAAATGATGTCAGCTGTAATGCCTTTTAAACCCTGCAAAGGATTTACACTTTCATACTCAATGACGAGACAAATCACTTGTTTTCATTGGTTATTGATTAATATTCTTTTTTTTTTTATTATGTGTGTCATGTTCTCGGTATTTTAGTACTGAATATATTCTGTTGAATGCTTCACGTGTTAGTGAGTTTTTTTGTATTTTTTCATGAGTTTAATGAATGGTTGTATATTTTTGTTGGACGCTGGGTTAAAATTTATGAGTTATTTTTTCTGATGTTCTCTTTTTTTTATTGGGTCGTGTGGTGTGTCTGCGAGACACAATCTTTTAGGGTTGTTTCAAAAGTGGAATTTGCATGCCGATTACAAATCTCAACCGAAACGCATCCGATTGCTTTATCACAAATAACCCTTGTAAATGTATGAATCTATTTCTTTACTAAGGGTACACAGCAGGTTCAAAACTGTGTGGGGGTGACGTCTACATGGATTGTACCAAAAGTACGTCTGGTTAAATATTATAAAATCGGATTAATCATTTCCAGCTCACATATAGTATACAAACACAAAAACACATACACACAATATACATTAGGAGGCACGGCTTGAATTGAGGAATCGGAGAGCCGAGTTCAAATTCCAGTTGAATCCATTACATTCACTTACGTGCTAATACCCTTAGGAAAGGTGTGAATCCTCTTCTGCCTCCAGCTATGGGTAAATAGCAGAACAGACTGTATTTTATAACCTTGGATAGCAACTAGTCTCGAAGGACAACTCTGAATTCAAAACCTGCGGAGGGTCGTTTGGGGACCTTGTGGCACGTAGTGCACCAGGTCTCTGTATTCGGCCCTTCAAAAAGTGTGGATGGTCTTGCACGAAACCTTCACCACTATAATCAAATCTCATGTACTGTTGTCGGTTTCCTAGGAACTGATCTGCTTGACCCTCATACCTCGAATTTGACGGGAGAGTCGAGAGTTCTTGATAATTAATAACTTCTTCTGATTATTATTATTATTATTATTCTGTCATGCCGTTTAAAGACATCGGCGTTCATGGCTCTCCCCAACTTGCCTTTTTTTCTTAAAATAGCAATTACCAATAGATTATTTGTCTTTTCTCTTGTTCTACCATGCTTAAATGTGTATAGGTTTAATAACAATTTAGTTTAATAAATCTGGTGAGAAGATGTCTTACTCCTCTTCCAATTTTCGTCTAGCCACGAATCTTGTCCTCCAGTAGCATGCAAGCTCTTTGTTTCAAATAGAGCTTATGGATTATTGGAATATATTTCCTGTGTAAATCAAGCTTTTCCAATATTGCAAGTAGCTTTTCCACTTGAAAGCTTTTTGCACTCTATAAACCTTAAATACACGAATTTCTGGATGACTCGCGCTGATAGCATTCTGGTAATAAAAATAGCGACACTGCTCTTATATTTTTTCAAATCTAATTATTTCCTAACTAAGGGGACACAGCAAAGCAGGTTGGATGCCCTAGCCTTGGTTGGCAACAAGTCTATAAATAAAACAACATTACATTCAAATCCGGTTGGACTTGGGGCTATTATCCCCGATCCGTAACACGTAGCTGAAACAGAAGCCACAGTAACAACGTCTAGCGTGATGAACTTGTGTCCCTATACGGGATTCATGCGCATTCAAAATGAATTCTACTCAAAAGGCTCTTAACGAAGTCAAAAATAAAACTAATTCTCCCAACGAATAAGTTTATAAAAATCTAGCAGCAAATTATTAATCAGTGTTTATTCACCTTTGACGACAGCTTTTAGGAAGAAAATACAGGGTGTCCATAAAGTCCGGGTACACTTTAAAAAATGTATAACTTTATTTGCATTTTCGATAGAAATAATCTGTAAAAAATGTTATAAAGTTTAATGTACCTAGTTTTTGAGTATAGCTAAAATAACTAATGTGATTTCAGGCATTACTGTATATCAGTTGGCAATTTTTTTCCGTGAACTGCAAAATCGTATTACCCTTTGTATTGCTAATGATGGAGGACATTTGGAAACTTAAATAAAATTTCAATAAAACTTAAGAAATATAGATTTACTTCTTTCTAATCCCTTTTACAAATTATTTCTATCGCCAATACAAATAGTTATAATTTTTTTAAGTGCACACGAACTTTATGGACACCCTGTATAGGTTTACCAATGGGATCCTCTCTTAGTGCCATTTTAGCCTGTTTATTTTTCAGATTTCTACAAAGTGTTTTTTCGGAAGTACTTACCTCCAAAAGTTTTCTTATTTTAGATACATAAATGATATGCTACTAATATATCCACGTGACATAATCTTACTAGTATATAGTATTACTGCATTGAACCCACGATAGAATTTACTTTTGAAACAGAAATTAATAACGCATTAATCTTCATAGATACTATGCTAAACAGAAGCAGTGACGGCTTCCAAGTAAAAGTTTACAGAAAATTTACCAACATGCTCATTTCAGAAACCAAAATATTTATGTACGACCATAAATAATGAAAGAAAAGCAGTCAACTCCTGACTTTATGAAAAGAAATAATAATAATAATAATAATAATAATAATAATATTGTGATTGATATGCCCTAAAACAAAGAAAGCAAATCAAGCAAACGGCACTGGATTGATAACGGTGAAACTCTAACTGTCGCCGAAAGTTGAGCCACACGTAATATTGTACACTTGTTGGAATCGTCGGTGTATTATTCATATAGAGTTCTTAAAACGCAATGAAATACTAAACGCACATTTATACGTTCAGTGGATGCAACATGTGCCAAAAAGTTTGCCCAATAAGCGACATGTGATTATCAAATCACGGTGAGACTTTTCAAAATCATAACTTTATTTCACATGAAAAATAAACTAACTAAATTAATTCTCATGACTGTAAGCGTTATATTTATTGCATACACTTATTGGATTACATATTCTTCCCTTTATTATATATATATATATATATATGAACAAATTAACAAATACTTGTGGATTGTTAAACAGAAAGATAGAACGGATCCAGTTCTAAAATTAGATATGTTAGTGCTATATATATATACTAAAGCACGTTGATCTCTATTCTACCCTCTCCAAAGCTAAGCGCTCAAGGGTATTATGTGGTATATTGACTGCTGACAAGTTGCTTTTCAGCTTGTCTTTGTATCTTAGTCATGGGCGTCATACATTCCTGTTCCCCTGATCTATATATATATATATATTATATGTTTAATAATCCACATGTATTTGTTGATTTGTTCATTTATTTATTTATCTGGATTAACTTTTACTTATTTTTTCTTATTTATTTGCTTATTTTTTTTTTATTTTGTATATTTTTATTTTCTCTATTCGTTTTTTGATTTTTGAGAAAGATAGTCATTTTTTGTCGTTATATAGCAGTAATAGCTATTTTCTCGCACAATTTTTGGATTGATTGTTGTAGACTATTCTAACTTTTATTGGTCTGTTAATTTGTTTATTGTTTATTTATTTAGGTTGATTATTTTTACTTGTATTTGTCTTTTATTTTTATTTGTTCTGTTTCGTCTATCCTGACGGCAGTGGTTTGTTAATTTGTTCGGGTGTTTTGTTGATAGTTTTCCTGTTGTGCTTTTTTATGATTTGTGCCATGTTCTCGGTGCAACTGTAGCTGATTTTTACAGTGTTTTTATTGAATATTTTGTGTAGAGTGCTTTGATTCCGGGAAGTGTTTGTTTAAGTGTTTGAAGAATATTTTACCTACGATTGTTTTTATGTTTTTGCTGTACGGTGTGTTGAACCATATGATATTTTGCTTCCTCTTGGACTTTTTTTATGCTCTGTGGTGAGTATGTGAATGTTTCTCTAACCTAAACAATTTATATTTACATACGCTCTGTCTCTGATATTGAGCAATTTATCGCTTAAGTATAGCACACCTTAAAATAATATTTCTTCACACACACACACACACACACACACACGCACAGACATATATATATATATATATATATATATATATATATATATATATATATATATATATATTAGGTCGTATGGATATGATTTTGTAACCACGGGTTCCAAGCTTTTGCGCTCAGGGTTATAAACTCATATCCATACAACTGAATATGTTAGCTCTATCATTGATATTGGGCGCTTTCTAATAAGTACAGCGCATATATAAGATATACACGACTCTCCCTTCAAATTCGACGTATGAGGGTCAAGCAGATCAGTTCCTAGGAAACCGACAGCCCGACAGCCCGACAACAGCACATGAGATTCGATTATAGTGATGAAGGTTTCGTGCAGGACCATCCACACTTTTTCGAGGGTCGAATACAGAGACCTGGTGCACTATGTGCCACAACGTCGCCAAACGACCCTCCTGAGGTTTTGAATTCAGAGTTTTCCTTCTCGTAGACCAGTTGCCATCCAAGGCTATAGAACCCAGTCTTCCCTGCTATTTACCCATAGCTGGAGAGAGAAGAAGAGGATTCACACCTTTCCCAGGGTTATTACCACATAAGTGAATATAATGGATTCGACTGGAATTCGAACTCGGCTCTCCGATTCCTCAATCCAAGCTGCCTCCTCCAATATATATATATATATATATATATATATATATATATATATATATATATATATATATATATATATATATATATAACATATATATGTAACATATATATATAACATATATAACATAATATATATATATAACATATATATATATAACATATATATATATAACATATATATATATAACATATATATAACATATATATAACATATATAAATAACATACATATATAAAATACATATACATATAACATATATATAACATATATATATGACATATATATAACATATATATATAACATATATATACAACATATATATAACATATATACATGTTATATATATATATATATAACATATATATATATATAACATATATATATAACATATATATATATAAGGTATATATATAGCATATATATAACATATATATATAATATATATATATAACATATATATATAACATATATATAACATATATATATATAACATATATTGATAACATATATATATAACATATATATATATAACATATATATATATATATAACTTATATATATATATATATATATATATATATATATATATATATATATATTATGTTATACACACACACACAAAATACACCCATATGCTCGGACGGCTTTCCCATCCCTGTTGTTGACGTCCCTTCAGACAGATTTGTGTTTTTTCAACTACCAGGAAATGCAATTTTGCTTTACAATGCAATTATGCTTAGCGGACATTAGTTACAGTTTCTGGGAAGGAGCGTAATCGACATTTTGAGCTTGGCCAGTACGAGCAGATCTGTTATTTTGTGTGTAAATAGCAATACTTTTCTGATGAAATGAAGCTGAGTGAGAAATGGCGCTCAATGTGTTAGAACGTTGTCAACCAATCTTTCTCAGAATTTTCATCTCTCGTAGTTTGGCAAGACAGTACCGACGAATGTTTAAATAACGTTATCACTCAGATCGGAATCTCACGTTCCATATTATACTAAATCGCAGAAAACACCTTCGCTCTGCCGGGAAGACAAACACTATTCACGCAATAATATAGACTTTGTAGTGACCATTCTTGATTCTACCAAATTCCAATATAGCGCTCAAGAATGCGTGTTTACCAAACATGTGAACAGAAGCCTGTCATCTACAACGCAGCGAACCCGGGCACACCATTTAACTCTCAACTTAATGATACATTATTTATGAAGCGCATTTGTGCAACCACACATACACACACAAACACACATAAGTGTGTGCCTAAACAAATTTTATTAGATTCATCCGACAATGTCTGTTTCGTTTTTTATTGCATTTTCAGACTCGAATAGGATGTTTAAGTGCTTAGGGCCGTTTTAGTCATTATCAAGAACCAGGTGTCGTAGACACTTGATTATCTTATTCTATCGTAACCAAATGCACTCTAACTATAAACAAGATGAAAAAGGCATTAAAAATGTAATTCAGCGGTACATATCACTTAACGACCTCAACGAGCGTCTCCCAATTGATATTTACTATAAAAAAATGTCAAAACATCTAATATAATTATTGCCAATGACCTGCCACCACCGAATCCTCCCAATGTTGCGTATGAATTCTCATGGTCCCGGCGAGATTGCTTTTAACAACTTAACAAAGAAAAATATCAACACTAAATTCTTTCATCGGCCACAAAGGCACCACACTCTCTCGTATACTGACTTGTCATATGTCGAAACATTGTGCATTCCATACACATATCGATCATCAAATCGCAAGCACTTTTTTTGAACTTTCTGTCTATATTTCTGAGATGACGTATTATGTACACTATTTACATTGCTCGAACTATCATCCTCATCTTTGTTGCCATATTATCACAACGTTTCGGCGTTTGTACGCTCAGACTTTCTTCAGGTGGTTAGAATGTCGAACTGAACCCTTTATTTCGCTCGCTGAGGTAGACTGTTCTAGTTCCATGTGCCATGTCTAATGGATGTCAGTTATCAGTTATATCCTGTTAATTCCCCTCTCCAAATTCTCCACCGCCGTAACCAGGTTTTGAACTCACAACTCTTTAGTTTCCGTCACTGGATCGAACCAACGCCTTTATCCACTGTGCCATGTGTCTATTTTACTAGAACTAAAATGGGGGATAAATATTGGTAGATAATGCCAAATTCTATAGGGGTATCACAGCAAAGAAAAACTCAGAATTACAGAAGCTATTCATATAAAAAAGAAGGAAATAAATTTCACAACAGGAGGCGGTATCTTCAAGCGTCTACTAAATATTTTGTATGCGTTCAAAATAATAATACTACAACTAATAATAATAATAACAATAAGTATAAATATTTGATACAACTTTCTGGTGCAGACAAGCTACATTTAACCCTTATACATGATATCGTGTTGGAAATTTTCAAATTTTCTCTCTGATAAAATGCCAAACATGGTATCTTATCTACCACCAAATAAGCTTCTTCCTGAGGATTAGACGGCTGAAAGTGAACATAGAAGTGAACATTCAGAGGCGAAAGGCTGTTTCATGCGAGACGCAATCGTCAAGCCGCGAGTGTTGGATTTTCTCAAATATTTAAACGTTATTTTAGTAGATGCAATAGACATTAGGCAGCAATCCTTTTATGCAATCTTCATTAAATATGACAGACAAGGTAATTTGATTACGTTTTTTAAATAATTTCTTCTATGATCTTTGAACATTTTTCTTTACCCTAGATAAATTATACAAAATCTGCTTCAAATATTTTATTTTCACAAGCACATTCGCCTATACATTTATCAATTTTTAAGAATGAAATATATTTGCTGTTAATTAGAAATAACCCTAACATTAAAGCATTAATTAATTATTATAACCAAACTTCTTGGTTAGTATTTTTTGAATTCTCATATTCTTGTATTTTGATTGGTCATTCCAGCTTATGTAACGTTCAGTATCTGTCTATATTTCTGAGATGAGGTATTATGTACACTATTTACATTATTCACACTATTGTGCTCATCTTTGTCGCCATATTTATTACAACATTTCGGCCGTTCAGTATCTGTCTATATTTCTGAGATGAGGTATTATGTACACTCTTTACATTATTGGACTATTGTGCTCATCTTTGTCGTCATATTTCTTACAACGTTTCGGCCTTTCAGTATCTGTCTATATTTCTGAGATGAGGTATTATGTACACTATTTAAATTATTCGGACTATTATCCTCATCTTTGTCGCCATATTTATTACAACATTTCGGCCTTTCAGTATCTGTTTATATTTCTGAGATGAGGTGTTATGTACACTATTTACATTATTCGGACTGTTGACCTCATCTTTGTCGCCATATTTATCACAACTTACGCTCCGACCTTCCATGTCTAATGGATGTCAGTTATCTTCTTTTAATTTCCCTCTGAAAGTTCTCCTTAACCGGGTATTGAACTCACAATCTTTGGGTCTTGTCACTGGATCTAACGAACGCCTTTATCCACTGTGCCATAACAGAAGATAACTGACGTACATTAGATATGGCACGTGGAACAAAAACAGTGTACCTCACTGTGCGAAATAAAGGGTTCAGTTCGACATTACAAACACATGAAGAAGGCTGGAGCGTACAATAGCCGAAACGTTGTGATAAACATGGCGACAAAGAATAATGTAAATATTTGTCTGTAAAATATTTTTAGCATTGCTTGATAATGGAACGGAACTTTGTATTTTAAGTTTAATTTTTATGATTGAATTTGAATGGAATTTTCAGTTTTGAAACATCGGTATTTCGGTTTTCGGATGATTATATATTATAAAAAACAATTACAATATATATATATATATATATATATATATATATATATTTGTAAGTATGTATGTATTTATATATATATATATATATATATATATATATATATATATATATATATATATATATATATATATATATATATATATATGTATGTAAGTATATATATATATATATATATATAGAAGTAAGTATATACAGAATGTAAGTATATATATATATATATAAGTATATACAGAATGTAAGTATATATATATATATATATATATATATATATATATATATATATATATATATATATATATATATATATATATATATATATATAGTTAAACCTAGAGAGCCAGACAAACCTACCAAGATTTCACCTAAGCGGATCGTCAGGGAATGCTGGACGATTATTTTCGGTTAACGTACATGTTCTTGGTTCTTTCTTTTTTTTATACCATTTTTTCCCTTTGGTATTGGCTTGTTTATTTGCAAATCAATACAACAAAGGTTTTCCGAGCGAGTATAGTTTCTCATACTTACAAGATTTCTATTAATATACATATATATATATATATATATATATATATATATATATATATATATATATATATATATATATATATTGTTTTTCATTTCTGTATAACTACTTTTGCACAAGTTTATTTTTGAGGAAGTGTTAACTCGCCTTAATTTGCCTCAGTTTTGAGACAACCATTCGTACGGAGACATACGCACGTTTACAGAGGGTGTGAATTCTGGGATATTAAACTTTCAGGTCATTTGAGCGAAAGAAATTTTTTTTTATTGTTTTCTTAAACGTTTTAAAATTAGAAAATGAAAAAAAAAAGTGTTTGTCATTTTAGGTTAGTCAGCAAAAAGATATTTTCGACTAATTTTCGCGCCAACAAACCACGGGAGTTTTCTTAACTATTGTTAAAAAATCAAAATTTGCCAATATATGTGTTCTTTTTGTTTTCATTAAATTCGTAGAGCGGGGGTAGCACGAAAAAAAATACAAACAAAATAAATGTAAGAAAAAAGAACAAAAATATGTCGTTGTAATTTTTAGCATTCGTAAAAATATCTTCGAATATATTTCTTGGTGATTACGTAAGTTCAGATGAATTTACAATTAAAAATTACACACACACACAGACACATATATATATATATATATATATATATATATATATATATATATATATATATATATATATATATACATATATATATATATGTATAATAATAGCTGGCCACACGTATTCGAGGTAACCCGGTTAGCCAATCCCTATTGTAGACGTACGCTCAGGCACATTTGTGTTTGCTCAAAACACACGGAGCCTACCTGTATTTTCTACTGCTACTATGCTGAGCATACGTTAGTTACAGTTTCTGTGAGAGAGCTTGTTATCTGGCGGGATCAACAATTTGAACAAGGCCAACAGGCTTAAGCCCTCAGCCACGATGACTTGTGGCTTCGTGCTAGCACAGCTATCGACGGCCGACAAGAGATCCATCTACCAAATTTGAATAACAAATCTTGGGTCAACACGTTGCATTGTTTTCAGATACTTTCCAAAGATGTTGAACGCTAGGATCGACTTCGATGCTGTTCGATAAAACAAGGAAGTCTCCTTCCTGACAAATCGCCTATGGTCTCATGGTCAGAAAGTGAGCGTTCTAAATACTCGACTAATATACTTTCATGCATATATATATATATATATATATATATATATATATATATATATATATATATATGTGTGTGTGTGTGTGTGTGTGTATGTATGTGTGTGTGTATTATTTCAAACATTATATTTGATGCATACCAGTGTTTGAAATAAATTCTCTGATTTTGTTGCTTGTTACTTCAAACCTTATTTTTATTGGATAGACTCCCCATTTTTTTCTAATTTTAAACTGTGTATTATGTATTGATAATTTCGCTTTCTAAGCCTTAAAATTTGCAACTCATTTCCTGCTCGAGTTAATAACTGATTCGTGATCCTTTTTGAGAGCAGCTGGCAATTCTAGTTTTTCAGGTGCATCGGACTTTGTATTAAGATAGTAGTAAAAAGTTGTTTATCAGCATAAAAAAAAAACTTGGTTATGAAGAGATCACATTTGGAGGGTTGTTGAAAAAGAAAATAAACAACTCAGGTCCAAGAAATCTGGAGGAATCGGCATAAATGTGAAAAGATTCAGAATCGTGTCCGTTCAAAACGACATTCATTACACAATGTGTGAAGACTAATTAGACAATTAGTCAAATATTCGATCGCGGACACCATAGTCCTTGATCATGCGAAGAAGGCCAGCATGTCAAACCTTGTGAAACGCCTTCGAGATATTTAAAGGCATAAGCAGAGCCTCGACATTTTTACTACAGTCTGGCTCAGTGGCCAAACTGGTAGAGGCTGGCCACAGCTTAAGAAGTATTTTCCTTGAAGTAAGAACAGGATTGCAGGTTGTTGTTGGGAGCACAATTCTTTTTTTCATACGTCTTCTCAAGTCATACCGGTTATCAACTTAAATTTATTAATTAAAACTTTTTAATCTGTTTCATAAATCAAGAACAACCGGGTCACTAACTCAAATATGTGTAACCACTATATATATATATATATATATATATATATATATATATATATATATGTGTGTGTGTGTGTGAGTGTGTTTATATATATATATATATATTGTATATACATGTATATATGTATATATATATTGTATATATATTGTACATATATATATTGCATATACATATATTATATGCAATATATGTATATATATATATATATTGTATATATATATATATACATATATTGCATATACATATATATTATATATATATGTATGTATATATTGTATATATATATTGTATATATATATATATTGCATATACATATATTATATATATTGTATATATATATGTATATATACATTGTATATATATTGTATATATATATTGTATGTATATATATATATATTGCATATACATATATATATATATATATTGTATATATATGTATATATATATATATATTGTATATATATATTATATATATATTGTATATATATTATATATATTATGTATATTGTATATATATTATATATATATTGTATATATATATTGTATATATATATATATATATATATATATATATTATATATGTATATATATATATTGTATATATATTTTCTTGTATATATATATACGTATACAGCTTAAGAACTATTTTCCCTGAAATAAGAACAGGTTGTCGGGAGCACAATTCTTTTTTTCCGTACGTCTTCTCAAGTCATACGGATTATCAGCTTAAACTCAAATTTATTACTTAAAACTTTTTAATATGTTCCATAAAACTACAACAAAAAACGTGGTTACTAAGTCAATCATGTGTACACACTATATATATATATATATATATATATATATATATATATATATATATATATATATATAAAGAAGTAATCATACATACAATCAATCAGCAATATATATATATAAACGTGAACATTGAAGTCAACTCTTACAGGCGACAGACTGTTTATAAACAAATAATAAAAAAACATGTAAAATAAATGAATCTAAATTCATACTAGTAAATATATAAATATACAAACTAACAATCTGCTCCCGATAAATTAACCGTTAGATGAAACAACTAAAGATAACCTATCCAATTAGATAAATGAATGAATAAACAAATTAAAAACTGCTCCCGCCAAAATAATACTTAGAATAAACTACAGCAATAAAACACAGAATTGAATGAATAGCTTTAATTATCTTCCCAAACCAAAACAAAACTATTAAATAAGAGATACAAACAAATTTTTTACTATGTTAATAAAACACCGATTAAAATAAAAATAAATATATAAGATAAGAAATAAAAAAAAAAAATAAGATAAAAATAAATAAAAACAAGCAAAATAATCTAACCCAAAGAAATAAATAAATAAAGAGATAAACGACTTCCGGCAAAATAACCACCAAAATAGACTACCCATAATGCACCACTGACTCGTATGTATAAATAGCCGAGAAAAAAAATACGCATGGCCTGACGATTGCGTCTAGCAGGAAACAGCCTGTCGCCTCTATGTTCACTTTTATATTTACGCACGATCTATCACACTGATATTGAGCACTTTATCCCATAAATATAGCATACCTTAAGAGTATATTTGTTCCTATATATATATATACGAATAAGAGGAAGAACAAATGGAGTAAAAATTCACTGTTCGTAGCGTTTGGACTAATTTCCCTAATAATTTATTTTATAGCCCACTTTAACTTCCGAAAATAGGTAACTATTTAGTTTTAAATTTCCATAATAAATCATTTTTATCAAAAGTTATCAACCATAGCCTGAGGAAGTACAGACATAGTATTGATACATGAAAGCTTTTGTGTAGCGATGTAAAAAGATTTTATTCGAATCTATTATAATAAAAATATTATATATATATATATATATATATATATATATATATATATATATATATATATACACGAATGTCTGTGTGTTATATTTTCAAACGTTTCTACCTGCAATCTAGAAATTTTTCAATGGTACGATTGTTTTCGTCGATTGTTTACGTGATTTTGGGGGGCGAAATTTTTCTGTAAGATATCTATATTTATAACTTGGAAATAAATTTGGCAATAATTGAAATTAAACAGAAATCCAGCGAAAGTCTCCTATGAAATAAAAATATTTTTTTGTACAGAAAGTAACGGCCTGTGTACATCAAATTGCCTTTAGATTAAGTGGAGGCAGAAGAATTATCGTTTTAAAAGGTAGGCTTTAATATTAATGCAATACTTAAAGGCTACGAATAAATTTGAGTTCTTCTATAGTCTATTTATTTGTAAATCATTTATTTGTAATCAAAATATCCACGGTTGCAGCGAGGAAAAGTAATCCCGTTCAAATTCAAGCCTGATCAAATGGCAGCCAGGAGAGCTTCCAATGTTAAGAATATGCAAAGACTTAAGGACTCTCAAACACATGAACAAGCCGTAGATCAAGAACCCTTCGCAGCAGCTTACCTTCATTTGTGCCCGATAGGATGGCTTTTAAGCTAACACACAAACACACACACACACACACACACATATATATATATATATATATATATATATATAAATTAATTGATTTATATATATATATATATATTAATTGACTATATATAATTAAACTTCATATTTGATTAAAGATGAAACGGAACTTATGCTTTTAATTTAATTATATAATTAAATTTAAAGATTTAGCTTCCAATTTTGAAACATGGTTATTATTGTGTAGCGAAAAAACCATGTTTTAAATCAGATAATTCATAATATTTATGCTCTGTAAATTTACATTGAACATACTTTTGTAAAAATAAAAAATAACAAGAACACCGGATTATATATCTTACTATTCTTTCTTATATATATATATATATATATATATATATATATATATATATATATATATATATATATATATATCTTTAGGGAATGTCGATTGAACACGTTGGCTAAACGAGCGAAGAAGGTGAATCGACACGCAAAATGACCGCTTGGTTGGCTTGGGTGTGAATGGCATGTTCGTGATCTCGCAGATGCTGGAAAATAATTCTTGTGAGATAAATTTGACTTCGCTAGAATCAAAAAGGTCGCTTCAGTGTCTACAATGGTGTGAGGAGCATTTATTGTTCACGGTTCAATAACAGACTTCTTTACGACTTAGAGGGATCGTCCAAGTGGCATAAATGGCGGATTAGCTTTCGGTTAGAGGCTAAACAAGGGACTCCTAGTTCAGTTATGGAACTGATTAAAAATCGATGGTAATCACGCAATGCAAGGAAAAAGAAAGGGACATCACACACACATATATATATATATGTATATATTTTAAATCACTTAATTTATAATATATATATATATATATATATATATATATATATATATATATATATATGTGTATATCATAAATTATATATATATATATATATATATATATATATATATATATATATATTCATAATTTCCTGTTTCCAAGGAAACAGAGAAATCCAATAATTTAGACAAGGACGGTAGCGTGTTCATTTTTATTAAATATTCTATCAATTATGAGTTACGTTCGAAAAAGCGGTCTAGATTTGTGTAGGGAAGCAGAACTAATGCTTTTAATTTAATTATATATTTAAATTTTAAGTTTTTAGCCTCGCTTTTTGAAACATGGTAATTCCTGTATAGCGAAGAAAACATATTTTAAATCAGTTAATTTATAATATTTATACTTTATAAATTTACATTTAGCACAGTTTGTAAAAATAAAAATATCAATAAGAACACCGGATTATATACCTTTCTTTATTTTAATATATATATATATATATATATATATATATATATATATATATATATATATATATATATATATCGAATATACATAATATTAAAAAAAAATCGATAAAACGGAGTTTCATGTTTTTATTAAACCTAGCTCTGTTTTATAATACTGAGCAATGTATTTATGAAACCTGAGGAATAAATATATTTATACGTAAATGCAATATATTTGTGTGTGTATGTAGATGTTTAATCCTATCCATTCCTATATATATATATATATATATATATAGATCATCTTCTCGGCGTTAAATAACCCATTGATGGGGTTGATATGCTGTAAACCAATCATCATCATCAGGTCGAGAATTCTCAGATTCTGATAACTTCTCAGTCCTGACTTACTTCTCCGGGAGTGACCAGCTAGCCGAAGCCTTTTCTTCTCAGATTCTCCTGACTCGTTCCTTTCAAACATTTTTCTGAGACATCCCTGTCGGCAGGTCTTCCAAATGGCATCCAGAGTCATTTAAAAGTTGGTCAATGTAGATGTGATGAGGTTTTCCAACCGATATTTTGCCGCCCAATGGGTTCCATAGGAGGACATCAATCACAACTTCTGATTTACTTCTCTGGGGTGGCCAGCTAGCCGAAGCCTTCTCTTTCTTAGCGAAACTGAGATAGGAGAAAGCTGTCCATACGTTTCTTTGTTGAGTGTTTCTTCCAGCTGATGGCACATATATATATATATATATATATATATATATATATATATATATATATATATATATATATATATATATATATATAGATTGGGACCCTAGTGAGTATGTCTCCTTTATTAAGTTTACTTGAGTGTGCTGGCCGGTCGACTCTATATAAAATAAAATAACAAATGGGGACTCTATCCAATAAAGATGACGTTTCAAGTAAAGATAAAAAAATAATAATCCGCGTCTATTTCAAACACGGGTATTCACCAATAATAACGTTTGAAGCAACACACACACAGAAACATATATATATATATATATATATATATATATATATATATATATATATATATATATATAGTGTGTGTATTTAGACAGCAATCCTTCATTTATACATATTTCATTAAAGACGACAGATGAGATGCTGCGATTAAGATTTTTATTTAATGTTTCTTGTGTCCTATACACACACACGAGTATATATATATATATATGAATAGTGGATATAACAGCAAAATTGTCTGTCGTGTAACTATGTGCCGTAATCTTCCATCCTATAAAATGTTTCATATGTAAAAAACACTAAACCAACTGACTTTCTTTCTTCCAGGTTTTCAGATAAGACGTTTGTCCATCTTGATATCATTTGTCGTAAGAATCGCTGAAAAACCCTTTGACTTATTCAGTTAGAAATAGAACAGGTTAAATCGTTTTATGTCAGACAAAATATATCTTCCCAACTGAGCAATGGTGAGAGGAAAAAATCATTCAGGTCTTCAGTAATGACAGCAACATTCATATTCAGGCTTCCATCTTCAAAGTCCATTCAAGAACCATCAACTGAACGGCGAATAAGTGTAAAAAAGAGGGAACAGTAGAGAGGAAAACTGGATCGGGAGGTCATAATAGGAAGAGTGATCCTCATTTTAACTTGAATCTACATAGATTCTTATTGTTCAAAGTAGAGTCCAATAGTGTTATACCTCGGAGAATTCCAGTAAGATATCTTTAATCATTTCTAAGATGCAACGGTTCAAAGCTTAATCTAACAATTGGATAATTTTCCTGTTTGAAAACAATTTTGCTGTTACAACCGGTATATATATATATATATATATATATATTTGCTGTTATACCCGATATATATATATATATATATATATATATATATATATATATATATATATATATATATATATATATATATATATATATATATATATATAATTCTCTTGTATTGATGTGAATGGCTGTTAAATGTCGTGCAGACGAGATCAAAACTAGACCAACACATATATGATCCTACGGATAGATACCGAGCATACCTTGGACGGCGCGCATTATGAACGAAAAGCCTTAATTAAAATTAAGCAAAAAGTATTCTTATACTCAGAATCCCAAAGAAAAAGCTAACATTTATTGGACATAATGAGGAAAGGAAGTTTGGAGAATTTAACACACAAAAGTTACATACAATTTCTACGGACCAATTTATTGTCGGGCATGTGTAAAGTGAAGCCGGATCATGGGGTGGGAGTCTAGACAAAAGGGGGTAAAGATTTGGCTCTCCTATTAACAATTCCAAGGCATTATCGATTACACCACCAGCACATTCAAGCTTACAATATCTGGCATTACAAAGCAGTCACCCATCAAGGTACTGACCAGACTTTTCATTGTTTAAGTTCAGAGATTCCACAGGAACCAGTGTTTCAATGTGATATCACCGTAAGTACTGTACATTTGTAAGTGACTTGAATGATCTTGAAGACTAATCTTTTTGAGCATTTTTTGCTTCTTAGTAACTATGGTCATCTTGTGGATCTGTTTATTAACATTTTGGAAA
>OZ010573.1:15612370-15727370 GCA_963932145.1 Acanthosepion lycidas
CGCCTACCCAATTTCACTCAAAAAGCTTAGGTCAATCCGTGGTTAGTTATTCATTCTCCTTCCTGACAAATCAACCGTGATTCGAACCCGGGTCTCATGGTTGGAAGCGAACGTTCTAGCCACTAAGTTTAATAGATGTTTATTGTCAGACAATACATCGTGCGGCCTGTGTATTGCGCTTGATGCAAATTTGAGTGTCACAGTTTTAGGTTAACTACTAAATTTAATTAAATCCTAATTTTTAAAATATGCCTTTTATAAGTTAGAGATAACTTATTAATCCAAACTGAGATCTGAAATTAATTATAAAATTATAATAAAAGGCCCTTGTTAATTTTAGGGAGTCACGGTAGGGTAATGGACTGCGAGGATGAGGATGAGGAGAGCCGTGTTCGAATCCCTGTCGAGTTAATTCAGACAGGCGATCATGTATCTTTCGATTCATAACTGATGAGGCAGATTTTTCTCCCGCAGTAGGTTACCATTTCTTTCTACGGGAGACCAGTTGTCATCCAAAGCTATAGCTATAGAAACCGGGAGAAAAGGAGGATTCATACCTTTCCTAGAATTCGAACTCGACTCTCCGATTCCTCAGTCCCAGCCGCTATCCATTACTCCACCGTGAAGTGCTAATAATCTGGAGAAAGTTATGAATACGACAGTTTTTCCCCCCAGCTATGAGTAAATAGCAAGACAGGCTGGATTCTATAGCCTTTAGTGGCAACCGGCCTAGAAGAAGGAAAACTCTGAATTCAAAACTATATGTAGCTCTGGTGAAGTATATACTATGCGGCCAAGAAAAGGATTGTTCGCATTAATATTAAGATCCCCACGGCGGTAATCTCCTAATTAATTTTGGTTTTGTTTAGCTGCATTCTATAGGTTATTTAATGATGAAATATAATTATTTTGTACGCATATGATTTAGGTAGATAAAATTTTAGAGATACAAGTCTTACTAATTAATCCATAGCTGGGGAGATAGAAGAGGTGGATTGACAACCGTCACCAAGGGTATTTGCGCGTAAGGGAATATAACGAACCCAACTGGAACTCAGCTATCCGATTAAAAATTCCGAACGATTATTCATTACATCAATCGCACATCCAAGTTTACAGCACCTCGTATTCCCAATCCGTTACCCATCTGGATATTGACTAGGCTCGTCGTTGCTTAACTTCGCTGATCATCCGGGAATCAATGTTTCAACGAGATGCGGCCGTAACCCGTTATTAATTTCAAGTTTCTCAATAAAAAAAAAATATCAGTAGTTATTTTTTATCTGGTTGACTTTTATATACACACACACACACACACACACACACACACACACACACACACACACCTATATATATATATATATATATATATATATAAACAATGCATAAAAAGTCAACCAGATATAAACTACTGATATTTTCTTTATTGAGAAACTTAAAATTAACAACGGATTACGGCCGTATGAAACATACATATATATATATATATATATATATATATATATATATATATATATATATATATTTATTTATTTATTTAAAAATATGATTCCAACACTCTACATAAGAGTTTGGATTATTTACCTAACCAGTTCTTTCCTATTTTCTATATATTTTCATATATATATATATATATATATATATATATATATATAAAATGAGAAGCCACGTATACTTTCTTAATATGTATATATAGAAAAAATATGCAAATTAAAAAATAATAATGTTTATTATGAAAGTATTCATTTATTTATATATATATTTGATATTTCAGATTAACCTCAATCTTTCTTCAGAAATAACTGTTTACAAGTAGCGTCCGTTGCGAGATGCGGACGTCACATGATATGGAACGCCACTGTGTTCAAATATTCTTAACGTAAATCTAACTGTAATAATATTTTAGATGTTGTTTAAAAAAAAAAAATTAACTATATCTAAAAAAATGTTTAACTATTGAAATATTTATAAAGATTTAAAATACCCACGTCTTTATTTAACCCTAGTTTATATGTATTTAATTTTAAAATCCATATAAAATGTTTATGATTGTAGAAGCAAAATCTAAAATTATTTCCAGATTGACCAATATATCCTCTATTAGGACATATGGTGCAGAATAAATAGTAGGTTATGTTATGGCTATCACAGGTGAGGTGAGGTGCATAAACAAACCATACGTCAAAACAATCCTTATTCCCGCATAGCTGAACACTTTAATCAATCAGGACACTCCTTAGGAAACTGTGAATGTTTATTGATAGATTCTGATTTCCGTTCCACATACACAGGCAGAAAAAAAGAAAAATACTGGATTTTTAAATTAAATACATTATATACATTTAAATGTTTTAAATTTCTGTATTATTTTGTATCATTTTGGGAATGCACACTATTATTTCACAACTAAAGTAGCTAAATTCTACAGAATATTTGTTTGGTTAATTTTTTCTTAAACTGTTAAGATTACTGGGTAAAAGAAAAAAAAACTATAAAAAGGTGTTTACGTTGAATTTGTCAAGTATTTTCATTCTATTCTGTTTTTCTGACTTACATTTCGCAAATAACAGATTGTCAACGGGTGGGAAAACAACACCTGCGTGTTAAACAATGCTTTTCTGATATATTTAAAACTAAAAGTAAGTAATATTTGTTTTAATTCATATTAATTAGACTTTAAATCAGTTAATTTTCCTCCGATAACGTTTCAGAAAAGTATATTTTACTTTTGGATAACCTTGTTTCAAAAGAGAATTATTTTGTATCGATCGATCGGCCTTATCGACGAACTCATAGAGATTGATAAGGAAGAAAAAAAAAGGGATTCCGATTTATTTGAATTCTATTTCAAATACACCAAGGTGTTTTGCTTATTATTTTTCGTTGTACCGTATCACTTCAGGGCATAGGCTCTCCACAACATACTCTGTCCTTTACAGCTCAATGTAAGATTTGTCTTTTATGTTGTCTCCTCGCCCCTGTTCTTTGAACTATTTACACACGGCCGTTAGGTAGGTTATTCGTTGCTATCATCGGGCTATCTTGGTTTCAATATGTCCAATGAATGTCAAATCCTCCAAGCCAACTTCCAATTTTGCCAATTAGGAGTATTAAATTCAACAACTTAACTTGAAATTTAATCTAATATTACAACTTCAAGAAATAGTTTTAATTTTTTAAAACGCATTTTAAACTTAAATATCGCTTCTTTTTAATTAAAATAATTTAAACTTAAATATCGCTTCATTTTAATTAAAATAATTTAAACTTAAATATCGCTTCTTTTTAATTAAAACAATGTAAACTTAAAAATCGCTTCTTTTTAATTAAAACAATTTAAACTTAAATATCGCTTCATTTTAATTAAAACAATTTAAGCTTAAATATCACCTCTTTTTAATTAAAACAATTTAAACTTAAATATCGCCTCTTTTTAATTAAAACAATTTAAAATTAAATATCGCTTCATTTTAATTAAAACAATTTAAACTTAAAAATCGCTTCTTTTTAATTAAAACAATTTAAACTTAAATATCACCTCTCTTTAATTAAAACAATTTCAGATATGTAGATATTATTTATCTGTTAGAATTTGATTACCTCTAATTCCTAGCGTACATCTGTGGCTGCCCTCCTTTCGAAGACGATCCATGCTGTCTTTTTTCAATTGATGTTTACTGTATACTCATTGCTTTCTTTTATTACCTTCTGGAGGAGTTCTTGGATTTTTTTTATCTGTGTCTGCTGTCAACGCGAATCTGTGTAATCATGTGTTGTTAAGATTGTGTCCGCCAATAAATCCTGCTAGCAAATCTATTTCTGATCATAATTCCAGAAGAGACAGATAAGAAAAAAAAGTTTATTGTTCCTAAAGTCAACCTGGGGCTTTGAATAATATTATTTTGTTTAATAATAAATATATTTATTTTTTTCTCTTTCTGCTGCACTCTGATAACCCCTGTAATTTTGCCGAATTGAAAACTAGGGAACGATTTATGAGTCTTGGGACTTGGACGCGCGTTGAGGACGAGAATCGGAGACACAATGTCTGTAGGACAACAATAAAAGTCAGCGTTTACTTATCCGTGGTATTCAAACAATTAGTACCGTTAATAGAGCAATGTGTTTGTTTTTTTTGTAAGTTTAAGGTGGTCTTTACAAGAACCAGAAAATAATGTATACGGTGTGAAAAACAAACTAACTAATAACAAGAATAACAAGTTGGAGGAAAATAAAGAAAGTGAGAAAAGAAATCAAGAATAAACTCGTGTAAAAGTCGATGTGGAGTAAAATTCCTTCTTTTTTGTGTAGTATCCATTGAAGACATGGACGATAATGGCGCTCCAAAACATTGTACCTCGAACCAATATTTGACATTTTGATAATCCTCCGAGTTCCTGTTCTGTTATCTATTTGAACAAGCTCGTTAGGTAGTTACCCTCTCCCTCTCTTACATTCATTATGCACTGTGAGTTTTAAATCTCCATGTCCTCTTTCCTCATTTAATGCCACTGAATTGTCAAAGATCTGGACGGTACCAAGACGGAGGAAAATAATATACATATATGTGTGTATGTATATATATGTATGTATGTAAAGGTGTGACAAATACTAGTATGCGTTTTGTGCTTCGATGTACAGGAGAGTAAGGAGGTGTGACCTAGGAATGAGAAAGAAAGGAAGACGAAGAAGCAATAATAACAAAAGAGAAGAGAGAGAGATAAAAACAAAATAAATTAAGAAAGAAGTTATGTGTTGTAAAATAAAAAAAAGGAAGGAAGAAGGGAAAACAACAGAGACATTTCTAGGTAAAGAAAGAAAGAAAGAAAGAAAGAAGTGGTAAAATTTTAGGTGAGGGTAAAGGTGAGGGAAAGCCGTACACAGAAGAAAGAAAGAAAGAAAGAAAGAAAGAAGTGGTAAAAAAAAACAGCCATTTTTACGTGAGGGGGAAGCTGTGTGAAAAATGTTCACGAAAGAAAGAAAGAAAGAAAGAAAGAAAGAAAGAGGTGTTAAAACACACTCATTTCTATGTGAGGGTAAAGGTAAGGGGAGCTGGTCACTGAAATTTTTGTACTGATCTGCATAATGTAAACAAACTGGTGCCTTATTTGTTATCAGTGCGGTGATTTGACCGTGCCAAATTATTAAAAAAGTGTAAGAATTTCGTGAAAAGATGGACCGTAAAAGCAGTTTAAGTGATGCTGAAAAGAAAACTATCACCTCTGAACTCTCTACCCTAGAAATTTCTAAAATGGTAGGGAGGTGTCATCAAACAGTGAAAAAGTTCACAGCCGACGCTACACAAGTACGCAAAAGGGCAAATAAAGGCAAGCCGATGGTTATTTCACGCCGTCTCATGTCACGACTTAAACGAGAGGCCACGAAGAACCCTGGACTTACCAGTCAAGAGCTTTTCAGTCACATAGGGGATCCTACTGTGTCTAAAAGTACTCGGTGTCGGTATCTGAGGGAAATAGCAACAACAGTCAAACCTTTATCGAAGCCTCCGTTGACGAGAAATCATATTCAAAATCGATTGAAATTGGCCGAGGACAATATGAAGTTTGACTTCTCTAAAGTTTTGTTCAGAGATGAAACTCGAGCAACACTTGATGGGCCAGATAGATGGTGCAAAGCCAGGGTAATGAACGGACAGAATCACTATCAGCGTTTGAGACGCCAACAAGGCGGTGGAGGCATAATGATCTGGGGTGGTATTATTGGAAAGACATTAGTGGGCCCTTAGAGAGTACCAGATGGCGTCAAAATGACTGCTGATGCATACATATCGTTTATGAAGGAGCATCGTGAACCGTGGTTGAAAAGGCAAAGATTTGTCTTCAGAAGGGCAATTGTTTTTATGCAAGATAATGCTCTCCTCACATGCTGCTCACAAGACTACTGAATATTTGAAACAGGCTTCGATAGACCTCGAAAAATGAAGTGGGCAGTAAATTCTCCGGATTTGAACCCAATCGAAAACCTTTGGAGCATCATGAAGCGAAGACTGTACGCCAACGGACGACAGTTCAGGAGAAACTCTGAGTTGTGGGAAGCAATTCTTGACATATCTCGCGGCATTACAGCAGATGACATCCTACAATTAACAAATTCTATGGATCATCGACTTCTTCAAGTAATTTCAAAACAGGGAAAGCACATTCCCTATTAATTTGTTTAAAACTGTGCCTTTGTTTGTATCTGTTATTATTTGTTTGATTATCTTATTTATTAGCTTCTTTTGTTCATAAACGTTCAGGTGCAACATTAATAAACGTTTTGTTTGCTCAATTCTGAGAATTTAACTAAACCTTTCTAATAATTTGGCACGCTCGAATCACTGATTCGACGGTTTTTGAAATATTAGAAAAAAAGTTATCTTGATAATATTTTGGAACGAGGTGTATATATATGTAATTATCCCCAAAGATTCGTTAAAAATGAGCATACCACGATAAAAAAAATGCCCCAAACTAAATAAAAGCAAAGTTTTACCGTCAGAATCTTTGTTATTAAGAAGAAAGAGCAAATCATTTTTTTTATTATTAAATAACATTTTTAATCCTTTATAGAACCTTCAAAATATTAGTTAATTTTTTTCTTGCAATAGCGGGTGACCATAAATAAATCCAGTAATTTTAATAAAACACGTTGAAACTATCTAAAATTTTAAATAAAGTTTTGTTTTGACATCTAATATAATATTTTAAAATTTGATAAATTTAAAACAAAGTAAATTCGAGTTATTAATGGTCATATGATTTGCAAATTAACTTTAGACGGACTGTTATAAAAAATAGAGGCAAAATAAAAATATACGATCGACAGACGAAAAAAATATGAATATATAAATGAAGAAACGCTATCTATATAACTATTTATATATTCATCTATTTATCTCAGTCTGTTTATATTTATCTATGTCGATCTTCACATCTATCTATCCTTTTTTTTAAATGGAGTTCACCCCAAACAAGGCAGTAAAGCCATCAAGTCACAATGGGTTACTAGGTCTCGAACAATTAGAAATGAGAAACTTTACTGTTATATAGGAATAAAATGTCGCTGCCGACATTGAATTAAGTAGATCACGTGATCGAAAAGGAAATATATATATATATATATGGGAATTAGCGTGACGTCATAATAATCATCATTTCTACACTATCCTCTATTACTATACAGATGGCTATTCTCTATACTATTTTCAAATTACCGAAAAAAAAACAACAAAAAAAAAAAGAAAAGAAAAAAAAACAACAAAAAACAGGAATAACAACTCTAACACGCCTGACCACTAAAAGTAACAATATCTATATATAAATGGGGTATTATGTTTACTTACATTATTTACATTATCCAGATTGTTACTCTCATCTTCATTGCCATATTCACAACGTTTCGGCAGTTGTACACTCCGGTATTCTTCAGTTGATTGGAATTTCGAGCCGAACCCTTTATCTCGTCCATCGCGGTAGATTATTCTAGGCATGGCACGTGGAACGAAACATTTTGAATATGGCAATGAAGGTGAGGATAACAGTACGAATAATGTAAATAATGTAAGAAATCTATCTATCTATCTATCTATCTATCTATATATATATATATATATATATATATATATATATATATATATATATATATTTGGTTGGATAGATGTGAGTTTGTGACCCTGGGTTTCAGGATTAATTTTTTTAAAAATGTATACATGTCATATTTTTATTTTTCCGCTGAATAATATTTCCCCGTAAGTATGTATATACGTGTGGTGGGGTTTGAGTAAAATTATTATAGGTAAAAATTATTATTATTTATATTTATTTTTAAATTTTTGAAAAAAATGGGGGTTTATATATAATATAATATATAAATATATATAAATAATTATACATATATATATTTATTTATATTTATATACACACACTTCCCCCCACACACACACATACACCCTCACCCACCCCCACACACATATATATATATATATATATATATATATATATATATATATGAACATGTCTGATTAAACAATTGATATGTTATGTTTATTTTAAATAATATCTTTTCGTAATCACGGATAAGGTTTGCTTTGAAGACAGCAAGAATAATAACTTATTATTTATTATATAATTTATTTTTATACTTTTCGAGTACTTTTGGCATATATTCCAATATCATTTTCAGCGTTATGATGGCGAAAAGAAATAATTGTGTTTGTCCGAAGTAAATATTTGCTTTTGAAGTAAATATTTGCTTTCTGTTAACAGTTCCGGTTATGCGCAGTCACAAGTACTGATTTTGAAATTTTTCCATATTGTAAAAATTTTAAGGAGGTAACATAGTTAAGAACTGAATTCCTGTTAGAAGGTTATACTTTGCTTAACTTTAAAAACTGTTTAGTTTTAATATAGATCTTTCAAAAGAAATATAATATATGTATTTCAAAATATTTTTATTATATTCGTAATTATCATTAAGTGTTACTTTTAATTTCTTAATAAAGATAGATTCGAGAATTTTTACTTGTCGGATATTATATTCTTGGTGAAGTATACAGGTATTGTCGACTAATATTCTTCTAATTTGTGAATGTGGAGAGGAATGTTTTGCAGTTGTAGAGCAATGGATGATGAAACATTCATGTGTAGAGTGAACCGTCTTGAAAACGTTAATATATATATATATATATATATATATATATATATATATATATATATATATATATATATATATTGTTAAGACAGGTTTCGTTAAATTTAGACATGGTCTGTCTACTTATTCTTAACTTACCTTACGGGCATCCAAAACCTTAACTGACCTTACTGGCATCAAATACGTTAACTGACTTTACGGGCATCCAAAACCTTAACTGACCTTACTGGCATCCAAACCTTAACTGACCTTACGGGCATCCAAACCCTTAACTGACCTTACTGGCATCCAATACCTTAACTGACCTTACGGGCCTCCAAACCCTTAACTGACCTTACTAGCATCCAATATCTTAACTGACCTTACTGGCATCAAAAACCTTAACTGACCTTACTGGCATCCAAATCCTTAACTGACCTTACTGGCATCCAAACCGTAACTGACCTTACAGGCAACCACACCCTTAACTGACATTACTGGCATCCAAACCTTGACTGACCTTACTGGCATCCAAAACCTTAACTGACCTTACGGGCATCCAAACCCTTAACTGACCTTACTGGCATCCAAATCCTTAACTGACCTTTCGGGCATCCAAAGTCTTAACTGACCTTACTGGCACCCAAACCCTTAACTGACCTTACTGGCATCCAAACCTTAACTGACCTTACGGGCATCCAAACCCTTAACTGACCTTACTGGCTTCCAAACCCTTAACTGACCTTACTGGCATCCAAACCCTTAACTGACCTTACTGGCATCCAAACCTTAACTGACCTTACGGGCATCCAAACCCTTAACTGACCTTACTGGCTTCCAAACCCTTAACTGACCTTACTGGCATCCAAACCTTAACTGACCTTACGGGCATCCAAACCCTTAACTGACCTTACTGGCATCCAATACCTTAACTGACCTTACGGGCCTCCAAACCCTTAACTGACCTTACTAGCATCCAATATCTTAACTGACCTTACTGGCATCAAAAACCTTAACTGACCTTACTGGCATCCAAATCCTTAACTGACCTTACTGGCATCCAAACCGTAACTGACCTTACAGGCAACCACACCCTTAACTGACATTACTGGCATCCAAACCTTGACTGACCTTACTGGCATCCAAAACCTTAACTGACCTTACGGGCATCCAAACCCTTAACTGACCTTACTGGCATCCAAATCCTTAACTGACCTTTCGGGCATCCAAAGTCTTAACTGACCTTACTGGCACCCAAACTCTTAACTGACCTTACTGGCATCCAAACCTTAACTGACCTTACGGGCATCCAAACCCTTAACTGACCTTACTGGCTTCCAAACCCTTAACTGACCTTACTGGCATCCAAACCCTTAACTGACCTTACTGGCATCCAAACCTTAACTGACCTTACGGGCATCCAAACCCTTAACTGACCTTACTGGCTTCCAAACCCTTAACTGACCTTACTGGCATCCAAACCCTTAACTGACATTACGGGCATCCAAAACCTTAACTGACCTTACTGGCATCAAATACGTTAACTGACTTTACGGGCATCCAAAACCTTAACTGACCTTACTGGCATCCAAACCTTAACTGACCTTACGGGCATCCAAACCCTTAACTGACCTTACTGGCTTCCAAACCCTTAACTGTTAGATGACTCAATCTCTCATGCATGTAATTGACTTCCCTACGCTTATAAAGATGTCATCTTGAATAATTGGCTTTTATTTCTACAATATGAAGATGTCTTCTGGAAAATAATATAAAATACACCGTAAAGATTTTCTGTATTCCGAATCCGTAGGCGATTACGGCTCTCCACAACTTCCTTTGCTTTGTAAGACTTAGTAAGTTCTTTTTTAAATTATCCCTGCCTTACTTATCGTTTCCGCTGTCTCTCTTACTTTCAACCTGTCCTGTGAGTGTTAAGTTATATTTCTGATGAAGGCAAACGACGACAATTCTTAGTATTAGCGTCGTTTCGCTCCCTTTTTACTCATATGTTCAGTCCGTACAGATTGTTAGTAATATCAATAAAACTGACACGAACACTAATGAAAATGTTGAAGCATATCACTAGTAAACACCGATTACTGACATGAAAATTCAATAATACAATGGACATTCTATCTAAAGGGTGTTCCGATAACTTGGACCGATTTTAAATGTGAATTAAGTTTAAGCGTCTAATGATTTTTTGTTTTTCTTTCAGATTTTGCGGACATTTTGGCGATATTATTTTTCAGCCATAATTGCCATGTCTTAAATAAAATGATCCAATAGGGAAATAAATACATTTTCACCAATAACACTGATTTATTTACTGCTTACTTTGATCCGTCTTAATGAAACACCATTATATATAATCCGCCTTAATGGAACACCGTTATATATAATCCGTCTTAATGAAACACCCTATTTTATAATATCTGTCATTTGTGATGTCGGTGGTAAAACAAAAAAGGTTGAACCTTCCCGCCAAAAAATACATAATACTTTATTTTGTTGCAGATAGAAACTGAAAAGCAAAACAGTGTCTGGTTCGAAAGTACATTGCAAACGGATGCGAAGTCATTGATTTCATCCATCTGCAAAAAAAGAAAAAAAATGACTATCACTGACATTCATCGGAGCTCGTTGAAGGTTTAAACTCAGTGTGTGTTAGCACATCAGTGACAAGCACATTGTGTGTGGCACGTAGTAGTAGTAACAAGTTTACGATTGCGGCATGTAGATTTTTGGTCATCGCTTTTGGGAAGAGGAAAAAAGAAAGGCAGAAAGACAAAGGAAGAAAGAAAGGAAGGAAGATGATATAAAAAGACAGAAAGGAAAAGAGTAAGTGAAACAAACAAGGGAAGAAAAAAAATGAAATAAAGAAAGGAAGAAAAAGTAAATAAATTAGAATAAGAAAGAAAGGAAAGAGAAAATTAAGTAGACAAACAAAAAATGAAAGCGAGAAAAAAGAACAAAAAGGATAAAGGGTAACAGCGAAGAAGAAAAACTTATGTATGCATGTATTTAAAGTGTGAAAAATACTGTTATGCGTTTTCTATTTCGATGTAGAGGAGGGTAAGTAGGTGTGAGCTAGGAATGAGAAAGAAAGAAAGACGAAGAAAAAATAATAAAAGAGAAGAGAGAGATAATAAAAAAAACAGAAAATAAGGAAGAAGTTTTGTGTAAAATAAAAAAGGAAAAAAGAAGGGAAAACAGAGGAGACATTTCTAAGTAAGTAAAGAAAGAAAGAAAGAAAGAAAGAAAGAAAGAAAGAAAGAAAGGAAGAAAGAATTGGTAAAAAATAATCATTTTTAAGTGATGTTAAAGGTGAGGGAAAGCTGTTAACAGAAGAAAGAAAGAAAGAAAGAAAGAAAGAAAGAAAGAAAGAAAGAAGTGTTAAAAACAGCCATTTTTAGGTGAGCGGAAAGGTGAAGGAAAGCTTTTAACAGAAGAAGGAAAGAAAGAAAGAAAGAACAAATAGATCTAAGGAGAAAGAAAGAAAGAAAGAAAGAAAGAAAGAAAGAAGTGCTAAAAACACAGTTATTTTTAGGTGAGGGAAAAGGTGAGGGAAAGCTTTTGACAGAAGAAAGAAAAAAAGAAAGAACAAATAGATCTAAGAAGAAAGAAAGAAAGAAAGAAAGAAAGAAAGAAAGAAGTGGTAAAAACACGGTTTTAGGTGAGGGGATGTGCTGAGTGAAAGCTGTTTATAGAAGAAACAAACAAACAAACAAAAATATTATAAATGCAGTCACTAAATAAAGGAAGGAAATCAGAGGATAAACAAAAGAAAACCAACATACCTTAAAAAGAAAAATAAGAATAAAAATGATAAATAAATAAATTAGAATATAAGAGAAATAAGAAAAAAGAAAGAATAAACAAACAAAAAAGAGATAAAGAAAGAAATAATAGGAAGAATTGAGCATATAAAGAAAGAGGAATTGAAAAAATGAAATAATAATAATAATAATAATAATAATAGCACTCAGTCGGCACAAAAACATCGACAACGGCATTGCACTTACTAATCAGTAGCCGAGAATGAGCAGTAATTCGTGTCGGATAGTACCATTTCGACAGGCAAGCGCGTGGAGAGCAAATGCTCTGACGTCGCCCCACGTGTGCAGCCATGAATGTATCCTGTTAGACGTTGGTATAAGAAGGTTGAACAGACGTAAATACAGAATTACTAAGAGTTGGCAAGGGATATCGGAAAACATACCAACGAAGAGGTCAAGTTGCCTCTTTTGTGATTGACGCACGTAGGACTTATCTCCAAGAGGCTCTTTAAGACTTTGATCTGCCAGGTGACCTTAAGCGTGCACGCGTGGTAGAGGTGCCTGGAACAGCTCATGTAGTAAGGAAAGTGCCTCCAAGCAGCGGATAGAAGCTGAAACATGACAATTAGCACCCAGTCGAAAGATCTTAATGGTACTCTGATAATAATAATAATAATAATAATAATAATAATAATAATAATAATAATAAAATTAGCGAAGGAGATGGCATACAACACTCCCAAATGAAGTAAAAAATAAGAAAAGAGTACTACAGGCGTGTACGTCTGGTACTAAATACTGAACTAAACTCAAAACATAGAATATCAGCTATAAACACATTGGCTGTCCCAGTGGTGCAATACAGCTTTAATGTCCTTAACTGGACCATAGCTGAAATTATGCGAATGGACGCCAAAACGAGAAAGCTTCTGACTTACTATCGCATGCATCATCTCAAAGCTGATGTTGATCGTCTGTATGTGCCCAGATCCGAAGGAGGCAGAGGATTAGTTCAACTAGAACTGTCCTACAAAACTACAACAATTGGCCTCCAAAGATACTTGGAAACTACAGAAGACTGGATGATGGTATGCGTCAAAGAACATGAAAGTAGTAAGCGTCTTTACTCCGTAATGAAAGAAGCCAACAAATTCAAAATAGAGTTTCAAATGGGCGTAGAGATGCAACTACAGCACAATACACCGGTTGAAACTGCAAAATACTTAAAAAAGACAGCAAAGACGAATGCAACCGACCAGATACAGAAGCGATGGCAAGATAAACCACTTCATGGCCAATACTCTGCCCGTACCAAACAAGCTGATGTAGACAAAACCCGTACCCATCAGTAGCTACGCAGTGCAGGGTCGAAAGCGGAAACTGAAGGTTTTATCCTTGCTGCGCAGGACCAATGCTTGCTAACTAGGAATTATCAAGCACATATACTAAAATATTGTGTCAGCCCAAAATGCAGATTCTGTGATAAATATCCAGAAACGATTGATTATCTTGTATCAGGTTGCACGATGTTGGCACCCACTGAATATAAAACCCGACATGACAGATTGGGCCAATATCCGCACTGGAAAATCTGCAACTTCTACGGGAAGGAAACTGAAAGAAACTGGGATGAACACCACCCAGACCCGGTTACGGAGATAGGACCTGTTACAATTCTATGGGACTACACAATACACACTGAAGGAACAATCAAAGCCAACCGTCCAGATATTGTTATTAAAGACAACAAACAAAAACGATGCCTCCTTATTAATATGGCAGTCCCTGCTGACTGCAATGTATCGTTGAAGATATTCAAAAAGCTGTCAAAATAAAAGCACCTTGAAATAGAAATCTCGAAAATGTGGCATATGGGAACATCGACAATCCCTGTTGTAGTTGGAGCCCTAGGACTGGTAGGAAAATATTGCAGTAGACTAATTGAAGGGATTCCTGGAAGTCCATGCCTCAAGGAGATACAAAAAATTGTTCTGACAAGTACAGCCCACACTTTACGAAGGGCTTTATCTATGTAATTTCTTTCTTTTTTTTTTTGTCAGTGGAAAGTGTCATGATGCCATTTCTAACCATAGGTCCCTGGGCGGGACTCGGAAAGAAATATGTAAACGCCAGAAATCAAAGAAAATAAAAAATAATAATAATAGCTGACACTATTTTAAATTTTAATATTTTTGCTAGAATTATTATTCATGTAATGAAGAAAAGCAACAAAAGTAAGATTATAATTATGTCTGTTCTGGAGTTATTACTAATTATTTTTTCAACGGAAAACTCCAAATATTATGACATATAACAGATTTCATTGACTGATTCGTCATCTACGGTTTATATTCACTATGAAGGTTATTTAAATCCAGAAAAAAAGTTTTAAATTTTAAGATTTTGTGGGGGGAATAATAAAATATTTATCAGCATGTAAGTAAAGTTAGTCCCCTAACAAAATGAACCATTTAATTAATCAGTCCCTTTACTACGCCGTTTCTTAGATTTCAGTCATAATTATTCAAGCCTTTCATGTGAGACACTCAAGTAACTTTGTATATTAAGTCACCATTTTGCTTCAACTTGGTCTTGAATATTAGGTTGGTGCAAAAATAATGACGTAATAATGTCGTTTCTTGACGTATTTTTAACATCAAAAAACGACATTATTACATCATTATTTTTGCACCAACCTAATATTAACTGATTGATTCGTTTCCTACGGTTTATCAACCCTTTTCGGGTTATTTAAAGCCAAAAATACTTTTAGGTTGTAAAAATCTGGGAGCGAGATAATAATAGTTTAGTGATATAAGTTTTGCTAATTGGCCCATGACTGTGGGGAGAAGAAGTGGATTCATAGCGTTTTTTATGACTATAACGAAGCCTATGGGAATTGTAACTCGGCTCTCAGTTTAATAATTCCGAGCCATTATCCATTAAACTACCCGCGTATCCTAGCTTACAGCACCTGGTATTCCCAAGTTGTCACCCATCTAGCTATTTACTAGGTTCGTCGTTGCTTAACTTCAGTGATTGTACAAGAATCGCTGTTTGAACGTCATGTGGCCGTAAGCCACTAATAAAAATTTTAGATTGTAATTTTTTTTTACTATAATTCTCGAGCAAAATGAACCATCTAATTAATCAGTCCCTTTACTCCTACGGTTCTTGGATTACAGCCTTATTTGTCCAAGCCTTTCATGTGAAACACTCAGCTACCTTTGTCTTTTAAGAAAACGTCTTGCTTCATCTTGCTGTCTGTCAAGTCATCGTCGTGTTTTAACGGAATGTGGCCGTAAGCCACATCTAAGTGAGGAGACAAAAAAAAAAACTAATTGATAAGTTTTATCTCTGATACTCGAATACTGCTACTGGTAGCATATGGAAGAAAGAATCTTAACTAAAATATTATAAGCATAAAAATTAATAATATAAAAAGTATATGTTGAAAAATAAAGAGCAGAAAAAAATGTCAAGCCGAAGAAATGTCTGCCATATTTAAGATTACAAATTTTACTAATGCAAAAAAATAAAAAAAATAAAAAAATAAGAGCCATTTTCTAAGAAAAAATTCTCCAATACATCTCTTCGTAAAAATTTTAAAAAAAATTCGAAACATTTACTCTTTCTTTTGTGATGACATTTTTTACCGACTCCAACCGGTTTTTAGTTCTGCCACCCCCAAACTCCGCAGGGATTTGTCGGCAAGATTTACATGGTTAAGAAGAAGAAATATGATAATAACGAATATTCGACTACGCCCTTTCATGTTCTCAGATTTCCATTTGTCTCAGTCAATACTCGTCTGTTGTCTTTCTTGAGAGACATCAGTTCAGGGTGGCCAAACATGTTTCGCGTACATTTTCGATCCAGGAATTTAAGTCATCGTAGCTAAGTTGTTTCTTGATTAGAAACTTGGTAAACGACACCAAGGACATAGACAAAAGCATTATTTTTTTATAGTATTGTTCGCCTAAGACAATGGTTCCCAAACGTACAGCTCCAAGAGGATAGCAGAGCAAAAGGAATTACTGAAAGACAATTAAAGATTTAGAGAGTTTAAAAAAATCGTATGTCAAAAATTAATACGAGTTCATAATTTAAAATATTAGTATGGATTACTTGTAATTACATGCATCAAACCCAGTGTAGATAGTTATCAAGAATTATTGACCGATTTTATCATTGATATTTTGTCATTATATCAAGTATAAAGAATATGGTAACAAGAGTCTGCAAAGTGAAGTAGAGAGTTATCAGTGATAATGTTCCGACTTCGAATCCGCCATTATCATCTTTTAACCCTCCCTCTATGTTTATTTTTATTTTTTAAATGTACTTTTTATCACAAAATAATTGTTAGGACGCAAACAAATTTAAATTTCGTAATTGTGGACCAGAGAAAAATAAGCTTGTGAACAACTGACCTAAGAGAAGGCTCAAGAAGAGCTTACAGCCATATGACATCGAAATGCCAGTTCGCGTCCGATCACCAAGGCTAAGCCTTGTCAGTACATAGATGGGTGACCGCTTGAAAAGACAGTGTGGTCTATATTTGAATGTGCGGTTTGCGTAATAGATAACAGCTCTGAATTGAAAATATGGAGCCGAGTTCGAATGCCAGTCGGAGTCGTGACATTCACTTACGCACATTTAGTTGCAGCAACCTCAAAACTTTCAATAACCCATTGAGGTGTTGATATGTCGTAAAACAAAATAAGCCAAAGTAATCTAAACCAAAAAATACATATTCTATTCATATGAATCTATCCTTAAAATCTTGTCGGCATTAAATAACCCATTGAGGTTGATATGCCGTAAAACAAAATAAACCAAACCACTCTAAACCAAACAATACATATTCTATTCATATGAATCTATCCTAAAAATGTTGTCAGCATTAAATAACCCATTGAGGTTTATATGCGGTAAAACAATATAAACCAAACCAATCTAAACCAAAGAATACATATTCTATTCATACGAATCTATCCTAAAAATGTTGACGGAATTAAATAACCCATTGAGGTTTATATGCGGTAAAACAAAATAAACCAAACCAATCTAAACCAAAGAATACATATTCTATTCATACGAATCTATCCTAAAAATGTTGTCGGAATTAAATAACCCATTGAGGTTTATATGCGGTAAAACAAAATAAACCAAACCAATCTAAACCAAAGAATACATATTCTATTCATATGAATCTATCGTAAAAATGTTGTCGGCAATAAATAACCCACTGAGGCTGTGCAAATGTCACAAAGGAGCCAGATACCAATTAGCAGAACGATCCTCAAAGGATATCGATATCCGAAGATTGCAATCAAGGCAGATGAAAGCCCACTAAAGTTTCAATTTGCGCAAGCCTGGTTACTACAGCGTATTTATAATTATCTAGGAGAAACACTAAAAGTTCCGAAGGATAAAAGTTATCGAGTTATTGTTAAGGGAATTTTGAGAGATTTCAAGTACTAAGATCTCTTAAGACGCTGTAAATCCATCGAGTAAATTTAGAAAAATCGGTCTGCAACTTATTGAAGAATCTTGATACTGATGATGAAGTATGGAAATAAACTGACAAAATAGTGATATTTTTTGAGAGAACAATGATAAGTCTCTATCAAAATCGTAATGCTAAATTTCACTGTTTCTCAATCTGATCACCATATTTCAGAACATGATTCGAGTTTTTAAATTAATGTTTTCATTTTCTAGTAATTTTTGTTGTCGGACGAAATTGTATCTAGTATAGCTCTTTCCTTTTTTTTGCAATCATTTCACACTAAGTAAGGCAATAAAGTCACTAAGACGCAAGTGGGGTTACTGAGCGTTAGAAAATATGAGAAAAACTACTATTTAGGAGAGAGGACAATAAAAGAACAAGAATTTAGAAGATAGAAGATAACGTTGCATTTAAATTTTTGAAGATCAAAATTGACTGGGAACCAAAATGCCGGAAGATAGCTCCACAAGCGAAAGGGATAGCAGAAACTGAGGGTGTTTCATTAAGACGGATTATATATAAGGGTGTTTCATTAAGACGAATTATATATAAGAGTGTTTCATTAAGACGGGTTATATATAAGGCTGTTTCATAAAGACAGATTAAAGTCAGCAGTAAATAAATCAGTGTTACTGGTAAAAATTTATTTATTTCTCTATTGAATCATGTTATTTAAGTCATGGCAATTATTTGTGAAAAATAATGTCGACCAAATGTCTGTCAAATCTGAAAGAAAAATAAAAAAAATATAAAAATCATTAGACGTTTAGACTTAATTCATATTTAAAATTGGTCCAAGTTATTGGAACACCCTTTATTAGCATTGTGGCACCCTGCATTTTTTAGAAAGACTAAAAAGAGATATTCATAGAAATATGATTTAATTTTTATTCGGTTTATTAACCAGTTGTTAGTTATTTAGAAACGAAGAATAATTGAGTTTTGAGAATAATTCTCTAACTGTATTTAGGCGATCCAAAGAGAAGAAGAAAAAAAAAATAATAAAAAGAAAGAGAAAGAGGAATAGATAATACAAAACCCGGTCATAAGTAAAACTAAGACAAGACAGGTGTCAAAATATATCAGGTCAAATTACCTGACCGAAATCCAGGGAAATAGAAATTGTTATATTTGGTTGAAGAAATAGAGTTTGGAGATAATAAAATAAAACAAAAAGAAGAGGAAAGACAGAAACATAATACGAAACCAGGTCGTAAGCGAAAACACACACGTACGACCAGCACCTAACAAGTGTCAAAATTATCAGGTCAAGCACTTGAACTAATTCCATGTCCGCGTAGGATGGAAGTTTGTTAAGGTTGGCTGAAACAATAAAGATTTTTTAGAACAATGGAAACGAAATTTTAATCGGAGGAAAGGTGTTTTTTTGTGTTGAGGGGGTGACCGGTGGAACTGTATACAGATTCTGACCTGTTAAAAATTGGAACCCCACGATGATGAAGTGGAGACATTTTCAATTCAGATAATTAAGATTTTTGACTATCAGGTCTGACCAAAAACAAAGAAGGAAAAAAAAACGATTGTCTCGGCTCACAGATAGCGCCAATATTCTTTCCTGAAGTCACATCTAATTAGCGGCAGGCTGTTTTGACAGAACCCAGGTGAGAAAAATCCAAGATTATCATTTTTCGTACGTGTGAAAAAGGCCAAATTAGATTTTGTTTTTTTTAGAACAAGAACGATGTAAGCCACGCCCGATTGGAGACGGGAGGCGTCCCACCACAGTCTCATTAGCCGAAAGCGGTCACGTGATATGCGGAAAGAGGAGGGAGAATGCTCGATCAAGAACCATTGGTCGAAAACGGTCACCTGACATACGAGAGACCGGGAGAGATGGGTATGCGTCTTCCCCCCCAGAGGCACTGTGAGGAAGTAGGGGTGAAAATAATAGCGATAATGGGAAATCAGAACTAATGCGACGTTTGGGATTATCTAGAGAGCCCTGACGCCGACAGACCCACCCCGGTTTGCTGCGGCGTCAATAAAAGCAGGACCCCAATCGACAAAAAAATGAGTTCAGCCCCGGACGGCAGCGAGAAGAGATCACCTCGGACGACAGAGAGTTGCGGCTGAGTTGCGGAAAGAAATCCTTCCAGCCCAAGTCGAAAACAAGAAATCCTTCCGGCCCAAGTCAAAGACAAGAGAAGTTCTATCTAAGTCGACGAAGAAGAAGATTACTCGAAAGCCGCGGAGAAGTTGCAGCCAAGTCGAAGACAAGGCCAAAGAGTTACTGGACGGAAGAAGAAGAAGAAGTTAAAATCAAGCCCAGCCGAGAACAGAATTCGACCCAACCAGATCGAAGTGAAGAAATACAACTCAAGTCGAAGAGAAGAATCAACTGCGAATGATTGATAGAAATTAGCCCCAGTGTCGAACTAAACCACACTCCGACATACACAATTCTAGAGAGTAGACAATTCGAAATCGTTAAGTTGTATGATAGAAGCTTGGTGCCATAGTCCACAGAGCGGGTCGGGAATGAGAACAATTTTTCTTTATGTAACGGACATTAGATATAAAAGGTTGTCACCCTTTTTTTTTATCAGTAATTTTTTTGTCTCGTGAGTTTTTTTTTCTTTTACTTGTGTTTTGCCACCCCCGTCGGAGTCAACTTGCATACGGCCCAATCCCTGCTGGTCCCGTCTGTCTAAGATCTAAACACAGCGTGGGTAGACAGACCGGAGATCAGTACAGTTGCTTTAGCAACCAGGTATTGGAAGCGGGTTGCGAAAGGCGAGGCTGGTGATCATCTAACCAAGAGGTTGGAGCGGCACGCTTGGGACCAGGAGGAGCGACCAGGAGGAGCGACCAGGAGGAGCGACGTCACAGTTGGCGCCGTAACCAAAGGATTCGACCCTGGGCCAGGTGTGTACCCGTCACAATTGGTGCCGTGACCAGGATCGACCCTGAGACAGCCGCGTCACGTCACATCGATCGACCGCCGTTGCTGAAAATTCAAATAGAACTCAAAACGACCGGGACCGAAAGGAACAAGAACAGAATCGTCTGCAAGGTAGGACACCTTATTTTATTTCCCAACCTCGATTGTTGCTGCATAGATTGTCTTTCTCTGTAGACATGTCGGACTATGATTCGGATAGAGCAGTGGGGGGTGAAGAGGAAGTAAGGCGGGGGTTGTCAGTGGATTTAAGGAAGCTGTTAGGTGGACCGAGGGTCCCAGTATTTGATGGCAGCGGGAAGGAGTTTAAAAACTGGCTGGCAATCCTTGAGAAGAGCCGAATCATCTACGAGCTTTCGGACCACGAAACCCTGTATTTGGCATACGATGCCACAAAGGGAAAAGCGTCTGAGTTCGTGAGGGGGCTCTTGGAAAATCAACCCTGCTTGTCTTGGGAAGAGATAAAAAGACTGCTAACCAAAGAGTTCGCCGACGAAGGTACGGCCATAGAGGCCATGAGGGTCCTTTTAAAACTGACACAGCTACGGGATGAAACCCCGGGAGAATTAGGGACCCGAGCGGGGAAGCTATCATCGTTGGCATTCCCCGAAGTGGTCAGGGATAATGCAGTTATGCAGGCCCAACTGGCGGACCTGTATATAGAGGCGCTGAGCGACGAGCGTGTTCGTCACGACGTACTGAAGGAAGGACCGCTCAGACTGTCGGCAGCGGTGGAGCTGGCCAGGGAGAGCCAGGGCGTGTGGGATAAAGTGAAGAGGTGTGGGAAGAAGCAGATGCCAAGTCAGGAGGCTGGAAAGAGGGGGGTAGGCGGAAGACCCCCCGCGTGGAATCAGAGGGTTAAGGATGAGGTGGATCGGGCAGAATTATGGGAGGAGGACCCCAATAGAAAAGCATGGTCGACCAGGCATGGCTTTTATAAGCCCACGCCGGGTCGATACGGGCTGGTCTGCTGGACCTGTGGGCACGAGGACCACAGGGCGGCGGAATGTCCGACGAAGTGGGGGTTACCCCCAGACTTCGATCAGGACAGATGCACCAGGTGTGGTAAGAAAGGACACCTGGCCAAGTGGTGCGGGCTGAGGAAGGGTGCCCCACCGATATTAACAAAGAAAGCTGAGCCCAAGAGACCGGCCCAGGGAAAAGCCAGCGGGCCACCCCGGAATTAAGAGGGAGGGTGGCCCAGTTAAAAAGAAGAGAAATAAAAACTTGGACCAGTGGACGGGCGAACCGCTTGAATAGAGGACGGGTTCCCCCGGGAATAGACACAAGGCCAACCCAGTTGAAAAGGAAAAGAGCAAAATGTTGGACATGTGGTCGGGCGGGCCACTTTGCGGCAAGCTGTCCAACAAGAAGGTGCTGGTTTTGCAGGAGGCCAGGACACCTGAAGAGAAACTGTATCCTTAGAAACGAACGCGGGAGACCGGGAGAGGTCCGGCCGGGGTCGCCCAGGTGCGGGGGGCGCAGAACTCCACCTCATGAGAAAAATGAAGGTGATTTATTACTACCGGCACCCATGGCTGGGTTGACCCAAGGGTGGAGACCCAGGAAGAAGAAAGCTCAAGTGTTCTCTTCGCTAATGCAAGAGAAAGAACTATCCTGTAGAGCAGAGATAGGGGGTAGGGAGATGAGGGCTCTGGTGGACACAGGAGCATCTGTGTCATTGATGAGAGAGGAAACATACAGGCGGGTGAAACGGAAGAGAAGGTTACGGGAAGCGGACATAGAGATCACGCAAGCAGATGGAGCCCCCCTGAAGATAAAAGGGATGGTGTGGCTCCCGGTGAGGATTGGGAAAGTAAAAAGCACCCAAAATTTTTACGTAACCCCCGACCTGTGTACGGAGGCAATCTTGGGAGAAGATTGGCTCCGGAGCCAGAGGGCCCAGATTGAGTTTAATCCTACTGTGTTGGTGGTGAACGGCGAGAGAACGCCATTGGGATGCCCACCAGAGGAAGAGATAACCATAGTGGTGGAGGAAGATGTAAAGTTACCTCCTAGAACCGCAGTGTCGGGAAAGGGTAGGTTAATGTCAGGAAAAAGGGTATGGAGAGGACCCCTGCAGTTGGTCCCTGTAGAAGGAAAGGGCCTAGAAGATAACGAGGTAACCCTGTGCGAAACGGTAGTGGAGGCAGCCGAGTTGGTGCCCATAATGATGGTGAACCAGGCCCAAAAGACTATAAAGGTTAGGAGAGGGGAGAAGATAGGGAGAGCACTTCCCCTACGAACTCTGAGTCGGGTGAGATTCGAGGAGGAACGAAGGAAGCTAGTAGAGCAAACAGAGGGAATCTTAGATGAGGATATATTAGCACCGGATCAATTTAGAACCAGAGTGGGGGGTCTGTTAAGGAACAATCGAGATGTGGTGGCCCAGTCAGACAAGGAGCTAGGTCAGACCCACACAGTCGAAATGAAAATCGACACCGGAGACCACCCCCCTGTGAAATTGAAACCCTACCGGACACCTATACATAAAAGACCACTTGTAGAAGAGGCAGTAGAGGAAATGTTGGAAGCTGGGATGATCGAAAGATCGATCTCCCCTTGGAGCTTCCCAATAGTAATAGTAGGTAAGAAAGATGGCGGGTATCGTTTCTGTGTAGATTTTAGGAAGCTAAATTCTATATCGAAGCCGTTGGCGGCGCCATTGCCATTGATAGACGACATTTTGGCATTATTAGGGAAGGCAAAGTACTTCTCTACGTTGGACTTGAGGTCCGGGTATTGGCAAGTAGCCCTGGATGAGGCTGACAAGGAGAAGGCCGCATTTGCGTGTCACCTGGGACTGTTTCAGTTCAGGGTGATGCCATTCGGTCTAGCTAATGCCCCGGGAGTCTTCCAACAGCTAATGTCAATAGTGTTAGGAGGATACGAGAGCTTTGCCATGGCGTATTTGGACGATATCTTGATATTTTCGGAGACAGTGGAACAACACTTTTTTCATTTAGGACAGGTGTTGGGAAGATTGAGGAAACACGGATTAAAATTAAAATTGTCAAAGTGTCAGTTTCTGAAGGAAGAAACTAGGTATTTAGGCTTCGTCATAAACGGAGACGGTATTAAACCCGACATGGATAAGGTAAAGGTCATAAGGGAAATGCCAGAGCCTAAGACAGTGAGACAGGTAAGAGGTTTTATAGGAGCTATAGGCTACTACCGACGCTTCGTCCCGGCATTTTCAAGAATTGCCATACCACTAGTAGCCCTGACGAAGAAATACGCTAGGTTCAAGTGGACAGAGGACTGTCAACGAGCATTTGATTCGCTAAAGGGACAGTTGACAACCGTCCCACTGCTGACGTACCCAGACCTCAGCAAGCCCATGATATTATACACGGATGCCAGTGAGCAGTGTGTAGGGGCAGTACTTACCCAGCCGTGTCCTGATAAGGAAGGACCAGTGCTTGGCATACCAGAGGAAGTACCGATATACTTCCTCTCCCATAAGCTCTCAGAGACACAACAGAGGTGGCCAGTAATAGAAAGAGAAGCATATGCCATCATGTATGCTCTCCAAAAACTGGACTACTATTTAAATGTTGCGGTCTTTACTATAAAAACAGACCACAAACCTTTGCAGTACCTATTGCAGGCAGAGTGGACAAATAATAAGAAAATTCAACAGTGGGCACTTAAGTTAAGTGGCTACCACTGTAAGATAGAGTATTTGGCAGGAAAGGAAAACACGTGCGCAGATTTACTCTCAAGAATACCGAAACAACTGGAAGAAAGATCTGTAAAGGTAGAACAGGGAGTAGATGATAAAGCCTATAGAATAGGAGTAATTAACTCTAATAAGCTAAAAGATCGCCCTATGTTAGAATCGGACGAAGAAGGGGACGCCCAGATAATAACCGATCCCTACTGGACAGAAGGAATTGAGAAGGAGCAAGCAGACAGTGAAATAGCTGCTCTGAGAGAGAAGGTGAAGGCAGGAGAGACCACCAAGTATGCCATAATAGAGGAAAGGCTGTATTATCTCTCAGGCAGGGATGAAGAAGTCAAGCCCAAGTTGTATGTGCCCAAAAGTTTAAGACCAGAGATATTGGGGCAGTGCCACGAGAGGTTGGGTCACATGGGAATTGATAGGACATGGGATCTCATAGGAAGAAAGTACTATTGGCCCAAACTGTACGGAGAGGTCACTAACTATGTTCGGAGTTGTGTAGTGTGCCAGTCGCAGAGCAGAAGGCATGAAATGGCACCCTTGGAGGAAACAGACGGACCAAACTTTCCCTTCGAGAAGGTGAGTATGGATGTATCAGGACCATATGGAGAAACTGCACAAGGAAACAACTATATAGTGAGTTTTGTCGATTGGCTAACAAATTGGCCTGAAGCATTTGCAGTACCAGTACAAGGCCAGAAATGTGGCCGGGTTGATAATAAGTGAAATCTTCCCTAGGTATGGTGCCCCTGTGCAATTGGTAACAGACAATGGCACGGAGAATGTGAACAGCATCATGAGAGAAGTTTTGACAGGTTTGAATGTAGAGCACATAAAAACATCCCCATATCACCCCCATGGAAATGCTAAAGTGGAAAGGTTTCATAAAACCTTGGGAGATGTATTGGCCAAGCTGGTCAGAGAAAACACTGGAAATTGGGACTTGTATTTGACGCAGGCTCTGGCAGCCGTGAGGTTTACGATAAACGAAACCTCCAGATTTTCTCCTTACTTTTTGTTGTTTGGCAGAGACGTGGTCCTGCCTGTGGATAACCTACTGAAGCCCCGAAGAAGGTATATGGGAGAAGATCATCATCAACTATTGCTGGAACAGCAACATAAGATATTTGTACAGGCCAGAAGAAGAATAAAGAGGGCCCAGAAGAAAAGAAATGAGAGGGTGAATGCTGAAAGAAAGGTAGTAGAATTGAAGGTTGGAGACCCTGTCTACTATAAAATCCACCAGAGAGAGGGAAAGCTGGACCAAAGATGGGAACCGTACTACCGGATAGTAGAGCAGACGGGCCCAGTATCATATGTAATATGGGATCAAGTGGCAGGACGAGCGAGGAGGCTTCATGCCAATGATCTGAAGAAGGCTGAAATAGCTAACCTGGAAATGAGCGAGCCGAGGCCTAAGAAGACAAGGAAAAGGAAAGTAACTCTGGTTGAACCGGAAGAAATGGAAACGGAAGAAGACTCCGAGGAGGATGCGGAGATAGGTCGACTTGGCCAGATAAACGAAGCAGTCCGAGTGACAGAGTTGGAACCCTCAGCGGGGATTGGCGATGTTCAGTCGTCGACTGAATCGGTACAGAGAAGACCCCGTGAGATCGCTATCACACCCCCATGTCCGAAGAAAAGGAAGAAAAAGACGAGGAGGTCCAATCAAGCAGTCGAAGGCTCTAAAAAGAGGCACCCTCAACAGGACGAAGGACCCAGCGAGTGGGAGGAGGAGGATCGAATACCCCTTTCCCAGCTCAAGGAAAGGATAAGGAACAGGAGAAATTTAGACATAGAGTCGAAAGGTATTGAGGACATTCAAGGCGAAGACTCTAAACAGAAAGAAGAATCAGGAGATGAAGAAGAGGACAAAAAAAACCTCCTGGACGGAAGTTAGACACAGAAAGAAGGTCAGAGGTTGAACAGGAATCACCTCAGAAGATGAGATCAGGGAGGGAGAAGAACCCCAAATCTCAGTAGAACAAAAGGGCTGTGCAGAATACAAGCATTTAGTGTCGACAGATAACGACACTGGCTCATCCAAAATCCTATTGGCTGACTATGGTAGATGTGAGTGGAGGGGATGGAGTCGCGGGCTGCACCTCACAAGGGACGGGAGAAGATCATTGGCATTGTTGATTGATCACCAGTGGTGTCATGAAGTACAACCTTTAGAGTGGGCGCCACGCACACCTGACCAGACCATTCTGTCCGCTAGAGGTTAGTTAGAGGAGGGAAGAGCTGAACTTAGTAAGAAGTTATAAAATAATTGAGTGATGAGTTGAGCGACACGAAGTAGTTGTGAAGAATAACAACAAAAGAATTTCGTTACCTTTCAGGAATGATCAAGATGAAAGGGTTGGTTATGACGATGATGGTGGTAGCCACGCTGATGGTGACGATGGCGGAAGCTGGGAAGCGCAGCCGAAACACCATTTTTAAAATAACGAGCGAAGTAATAATAACCAGGTCTAAGTGGTTGGTCACATTCGTGATAGATTTGAACCCGTATGAGTCGCTACTAAATAAGTTAGGAAACGAGCTAACGCAACTGGATGCAGCCCGGTTGAAAGTAGGACAAGATTATCCCAAGCAAAAAGGGTATCTCAGTTTATTGCACTCCCTAGAATCAGAAGCCACTATGATAGAGGCTCAATGGAAAGACATGCAAAACTACCTGCAGGGAATAGAGTTACTGCAGACGCGGGAAAGGAGATCCGTAGTCCCGATTGTGGGAAAGGCATTGAGTATCCTGTTTGGAACAGTGACTGAAGATGACGTTAAATTCATAAGAAGGAAACTGGGAGAAGTGGAGGTAAACCAGAGGACGCTTGCCCAGGTGGCAAGGGAGAGTGTGACAATATTAAATGTGACAAGGTTAGAGGTGTCCAAAAATAGAGCCAGAATCAATTGGTTAATAGACAACCTGGCGAGGTTGAGACAAGAGGTAATTAATAATACAGAAACTGTAATGATTGAATTACAGGAAATGAGCGGATTCATGCAAAAATATTTCCAGCTGATGACAATTACGAATAAGGTACGACAAACGAGTCAGTCGTTGACGACCTTGCTGGAACACGTGAGGGCGCAATTAGACATGCTGTCATTAGGACACCTCTCCCCAAGCATAGTAAACCCGGGTCACCTAAGGGAAGCGTAACTCGGAATACAGGCCGAGTTACCCCACCATTTAAGGCTGCCGGTGGACCCCACCAAAGAATTGTGGAAATATTATAATGCACTAGGATGTGTGACCTTGTTAGAAAATAGGCGACTATTGGTTGTGATATCTGTTCCGTTGTTAGATAGCGAGAGTGTATTCGAGATATACCAGGTTATAAACTTACCCATCCCCTACCCCAGAAGAGATCAAGGTTTAGGAATGATAGCAAGGTACAAGGTGGAAGCAGACTACATAGCTTTAAATTCGGGGAGAACGAAATTCATGTTGCTATCAGCTGAAGAAGCTGGAAGGTGTAGAGATGATGCTCTAGGGACTTGTACCTCGTTAAGCCCTATCTATAAAACTGGTAATCGCAGAATGTGCATACTAGAATTGTTTGATGGGAAAAGGGAAGGAATCAAAAGAATCTGCCAAGTGGAGGTATTAACAAACACGGCATTACCACAAGCTATCAGTGTTTCAGACGGGGTGTGGGCAGTAGCCACACAGAGACATATCAGCTTGTCTAGGGTATGTGGGGGAGAGTCCACAAGGACATTAAGAATAAGACCACCGTTATCCCTGGTGACGCTACCCATGGGATGTTTGGCGGTTGGAATATCCATTTCCTTACCCCCCTATTACCAGGAAGAAGAAAGATATGAAGAGAAAGATTCAATCATAGAGATGATTGGTAGAGGCTTAGTCAATTGTACAGAATTATGGGAGCCGATAGTGAAGAGATTCTCTAATGTTACCTTAAATAAGATGCCAGTATTAATGAAGCCAATAGAAAAGATCGATATGGATCAATTGAGAGACAAGTTAAGTGCGTTGGGAAACGAAGGTGTGGCTTGGGAAGACGATGAGCAGATCGCGATAAGTTGGTCAATAGTAATGGGTACATTCCTAGTTATAGCCATCGGGGGTGTATTAATATGGAAGGTTAAGAGTAAGAGGAGATTAGCGAACGACAATCTAGTTGCAGCAACTCGAGAGGGAGATGCCGAGCAGTGTTCCTCGCTCAGACAGGACGGGCGAAGAAATTGCTGAAAGACCAACGGAGGAGGCTGGCGTGAGACCACCACGTGCGGCGGAAAAACCTCCCACAGCGGAGAGGAAAACATTGACCAAGAAGAACAAACCATAGTAAACACATCTGCACCCAAAGACACACGCACATATTACTTTTGCATGTAGAACAAAAGAAGATGAAAAGAACATTACATTGCATGTAGAACAAAAGAAGATGAAAAAGAACATTACATTGCATGTAGAAAAAAAAAAAGATGAAAAGAACATTACATTGCATGTAGAACAAAAGAAGATGAAAAGAACATTACATTGCATGTAGAACAAAAGAAGATGAAAAAGAACATTACATTGCATGTAGAAAAAAAAAAGATGAAAGGAACATTACATTGCATGTAGAACAAAAGAAGGTGAAAAGAACATTACCCTTGCATGTAAGAAAGTAGAATAGAATTGCATGAGACAAATGCATGGTGCATGTTAAATGATGTAATTGGGTTTAGGTGTCATTTACGGGTAAATGACAAATCGGTTAGGGGAGGATTGTGGCACCCTGCATTTTTTAGAAAGACTAAAAAGAGATATTCATAGAAATATGATTTAATTTTTATTCGGTTTATTAACCAGTTGTTAGTTATTTAGAAACGAAGAATAATTGAGTTTTGAGAATAATTCTCTAACTGTATTTAGGCGATCCAAAGAGAAGAAGAAAAAAAAAATAATAAAAAGAAAGAGAAAGAGGAATAGATAATACAAAACCCGGTCATAAGTAAAACTAAGACAAGACAGGTGTCAAATTATATCAGGTCAAATTACCTGACCGAAATCCAGGGAAATAGAAATTGTTATATTTGGTTGAAGAAATAGAGTTTGGAGATAATAAAATAAAACAAAAAGAAGAGGAAAGACAGAAACATAATACGAAACCAGGTCGTAAGCGAAAACACACACGTACGACCAGCACCTAACAAGTGTCAAAATTATCAGGTCAAGCACTTGAACTAATTCCATGTCCGCGTAGGATGGAAGTTTGTTAAGGTTGGCTGAAACAATAAAGATTTTTTAGAACAATGGAAACGAAATTTTAATCGGAGGAAAGGTGTTTTTTTTGTGTTGAGGGGGTGACCGGTGGAACTGTATACAGATTCTGACCTGTTAAAAATTGGAACCCCACGATGATGAAGTGGAGACATTTTCAATTCAGATAATTAAGATTTTTGACTATCAGGTCTGACCAAAAACAAAGAAGGAAAAAAAAAACGATTGTCTCGGCTCACAGATAGCGCCAATATTCTTTCCTGAAGTCACATCTAATTAGCGGCAGGCTGTTTTGACAGAACCCAGGTGAGAAAAATCCAAGATTATCATTTTTCGTACGTGTGAAAAAGGCCAAATTAGATTTTGTTTTTTTTAGAACAAGAACGATATAAGCCACGCCCGATTGGAGACGGGAGGCGTCCCACCACAGTCTCATTAGCCGAAAGCGGTCACGTGAAAGAGGAGGGAGAATGCTCGATCAAGAACCATTGGTCGAAAACGGTCACCTGACATACGAGAGACCGGGAGAGATGGGTATGCGTCTTCCCCCCAGAGGCACTGTGAGGAAGTAGGGGTGAAAATAATAGCGATAATGGGAAATCAGAACTAATGCGACTTTTGGGATTATCGAGAGAGCCCTGACGCCGACAGACCCACCCCGGTTTGCTGCGGCGTCAATAAAAGCAGGACCCCAATCGACAAAAAAATGAGTTCAGCCCCGGAAGGCAGCGAGAAGAGATCACCTAGGACGACAGAGAGTTGCGGCTGAGTTGCGGCAAGAAATCCTTCCAGCCCAAGTCGAAAACAAGAAATCCTTCCGGCCCAAGTCAAAGACAAGAGAAGTTCTATCTAAGTCGACGAAGAAGAAGATTACTCGAAAGCCGCGGAGAAGTTGCAGCCAAGTCGAAGACAAGGCCAAAGAGTTACTGGACGGAAGAAGAAGAAGAAGTTAAAATCAAGCCCAGCCGAGAACAGAATTCGACCCAACCAGATCAAAGTGAAGAAATACAACTCAAGTCGAAGAGAAGAATCAACTGCGAATGATTGATAGAAATTAGCCCCAGTGTCGAACTAAACCACACTCCGACATACACAATTCTAGAGAGTAGACAATTCGAAATCGTTAAGTTGTATGATAGAAGCTTGGTGCCATAGTCCACAGAGCGGGTCGGGAATGAGAACAATTTTTCTTTATGTAACGGACATTAGATATAAAAGGTTGTCACCCTTTTTTTTTATCAGTAATTTTTTTGTCTCGTGAGTTTTTTTTTCTTTTACTTGTGTTTTGCCACCCCCGTCGGAGTCAACTTGCATACGGCCCAATCCCTGCTGGTCCCGTCTGTCTAAGATCTAAACACAGCGTGGGTAGACAGACCGGAGATCAGTACAGTTGCTTTAGCAACCAGGTATTGGAAGCGGGTTGGGAAAGGCGAGGCTGGTGATCATCTAACCAAGAGGTTGGAGCGGCACGCTTGGGACCAGGAGGAGCGACCAGGAGGAGCGACGTCACAGTTGGCGCCGTAACCAAAGGATTCGACCCTGGGCCAGGTGTGTACCCGTCACAGCATATAACTTACAGCTATATCTAGCTATTTCAACTGTAAAATGATGAGACCTAATAGCCAATCTAGTACCATGATTAAATTCCTGAAGGTACCATAACGCAAAATTTATTCCTCATCTCCTATGCTAAATTTGTTATTAGTAATCCATAAATTAATTTACTAATTCTACATCTTGATGAATTCAGGGTACTTGCCATCACGCTTCCACCCTTTTTCTAGATCATAGCTTCTGATTTGGAAAGGTTTGTTTTGAGTCCTGTTTCTTGGAACACTTCGTAGAGGATGCTGATTTCTTGTTCAAGATCATTCTTATCTCAGATATGCCTATATCATCAATATTATCCCTTCCCTCATCATGGCCACGGGATTGAAACTACGGACGCTGTTTTGTATTCGTATATTTATTTAGGATGCTCATGTATTCACATCTATCCCTGTCAATGAGCACAGTATAATTTAGTAAAAGAGAGACTGGGGCACGCATTTCCTCCTAGTCTTACGCCTGATGAGGTTTGAAATGTTTCCATATTGGAATCTGTACAAGAAAGAAAACCAAACTGGGTTGCAAGAAGAGGAATTGTTAAGACAATGTTCATTAACACTTTCACATTTATGGATTCAACTGATGTATAGGCAATGTGAAGGGTCCTGATCTGTCATCTCGACTCAATCACTTTCTCACAGACCTGATGTGGTTTCGCTGGTTCTTTTCTACAAATATTTTCATGGCAACTGCTAGTTAAATGGGACTGCTTCTTCTACTCCAACAGCTTCTTCTCTGGCACTTCCCAACAATGGAACTCCTTTCCTCTTACTTGCTTTCCTGATAACTATAATCTTCAAATATTCAAATGTAATGTCAATTGACATCTTCTGATGCCTTGAACCATACCCCTATCCTTCTCTATATCCTTTCCTTAAACACCCCTCTTTAATCTTACTCGGACTCTATATAACCCCTTGTGTACTAGTGGCACTCCTGCCTTGCTTGGGATTAATTTTTTTTTAAATCCCTGAGATTCCTCTGTATGTGTGTGAATCTTCAAGACTACATTTATTTCTTTATATAGCGCATCTTATAAATCCCTCTTCTTTTCGGCTGATTCCAAATTTCTTTCATAAAATTGATAAACTTATGGAATTTGGGGAGTAGCTAAGTTATTTTCAAAAGTTCAGCCTCAATGCCAAGTGATACTTTACTATTCCTTAGATATTTTTTAATAGTTTTCTTAACTTCGTCATTATTAGGTTTGTTATTGTTTATGTTTGGAGACAAATTTTGTAGCGATTGGATGTATATTATATGTTCACGGGCATCTTAAATTTAGTGTTCTCCGTGTAGAAATGCAACTCAAATTCTTTTTGATCTCAGAACATTTCTTTTGAGTCGATTTCAATTGTATGATGTTATTGTTACGATTTCTTGGGTTCATTAAATTTGTTTTCAATTTTCCAGAGATTTTAGCTTCTCAAGGCATTAACGTTTTAAACATTTCCTTTGTTAATTGTTTAATATTCTCCCTTTTGTTTCTCTCATGTGTTTTTCTCTTTTGTCTTTTCAACTCTTATCGTCTGACTGGATTAGGTATTCTCCAATGGTATCACGCGCTTCAGCAAATGAGAATATGATAACATTACTTGGGCAACTCAAGGTGGTGAAATGGTTAGCAAGGTTGTCTCACTAGATCCATTACGATTGAGTTGTGAGTTCGATGTTCACTGGATGCTCCATACTTTCGGCCTTGTGCCACATCTCAGCTACGCTTGAAAAATCACTATGATAACATTGGTACTGTTATGGGGTCCACCCCTTTTTCATATAAGTGGACTCTACCAAGTGTACCTGAACTGCTGCCGTTAAATACCCAGAGTTACAGTCAGGAATAGTAGTCGGTAGTCGGAGAGTCAGTGTAATGATTGGACTACTACTGGCCTAGTACTGTTGGTTTTTCTGCAAGTACAAGTGTTTGAACGAGAGAACGGTTGAGTTAAGTTTTTTTTTTTCATTTTATTTGCTAAATCCTTTTGAATCATTTTTCAGTTTTTCTTCTTCATTTTTTTGTTCACATATTTGTGCTTTTTATTCTCTTTTTTTTTTCTTCCGGTATTTTCCCTTCCCCCACGCTTTTTGTTTGCAGTATATTTTTGGTTTTGATTTGAATTAGTTTTGTTTTTGGTTGTCCACGTTTTTCTTTAATTTTATTTTGTTTGTGCCGGACAATTTCTCATTTATTGCAAGGATTGTTCTTTATAATTAAAAAAAAAAAAAAAAAAAAGAGAGAAAAGAAGTGGGGATTGAGTCGTCGTTGTGGTCGCTGGGGCCATCATGAACGGCGAAGGCGAGTGGGACATGTCACTGCCGGATTTTGCTTTACCGCCGCTCCCCTCCCCATCGCCGGTATCCACAACACCGCCGATGATAACCAAAAATGCCGTACCTAACAAATCGGCCTGGAAGGAAACCAGACCGAAGAAGAAAGATAATGCATATTATGCAGATTTGCAGAAAATATATAGTCAACACACAAATGGCACTAAACTGCTTACAATCAAACTAGCTTTGGAAGCAGTCGAAACAAAAACCATTTCCCTGTTGACGGCCAACGTAAAAAGTCGGAATCTAATCGTTGTCAGCAGGGAAACGATGGAGGAAGCCCTGAAGAGCTTGAGCATAGAACCCAAAATCCTGGCCAGACGACCGAGGGCCATGTGGGACTTGCTCTTAGCATCGGAAGAAGAAGCTAAGAAACTTGCAGGCAATGTACTAATGACAAAGAAGTAGCAGACACCATCCAGAGAACAGCCATCTAAAGAGAAACAGGGGCAGGCAAGGGAACAGATACAAAATCAACCTCAACCCAAGCAGCAAGAAGTGCAAATGGAGGTTGCAGGAGTTCCTCCAATGCGGTCCCCCTCTTTAAAGAGGAACAGAGAAGAGGATGAGGACGAGACACCAATAAAGAAACCCTCAGCACAAAACAGGTCGGGGAGGTGCAGGGAAAGATCCAGATGTGTATCCACACCGGGCATCCCCAGAAAGGCGACTGGATGTGCAGATTCCTAGGAGTCTCCCGCCTTCACTCTCTCGCTTCCCGCTCCCTCCCTCCACTCCCACTTCAACACAATCATTCTCCCACATAACATCTGATTCATCCCCCACCCAGCCAAAACCACCACCCACCCTCCCGTCCACTCCCAGCATGCGCAGACAGTGTCAAAAATAAAAATAAAAGAAGACTGTTCAAAAAGAGTGAGGATATTTGTAGGGTGGACAAGGAAGAGCTGGAAGCCAACCTTTCTTCCCGGAAAAAAGCCCTTCTCGGCCCACTGTTCAAGATCTCCACCGTTGATAACAAGTCCGTGGAGGACCCACAGAATTTTCAAGGGGCCCCAGGAGTAATTACCCTCATCAGGGAGACAGGAAACCATCTTAAGGTGTGGTCTGACTTGTTTGAGGCAAGCGAAGCGTTCCCGGGGCTAAAGATGATGGAGTTTGGGTCGCAGGATCTGATTAAAATGCAGAACTTTTGTTCAGGGAGGGTCCCGGTGCTTCTCCACCCCTCACTATATAGGGTCGTAAAACTAACATACCCAACGGACGTCGAAGGGATTGTCCGGGGTAGTCGTATGACGACGGAATTGGGTACAGGGAACCTCGGACAGTCCGTCGGGGTCTTTTCACCTGCAAATTTCCGTCCCGTATGTGAGTAGGTTTTTTGCACTTATTCTTTTTCCTTTTTTGCTGGAGGATGACTTTGTCATCTATTCAGCATATGGGGACCGGTTTGCCAGAGGAGTTTCTTTGCTTGTCAGACGTACTCTTGATGCGAAGGTGGACCTTGTGCATACCGATGCCGAGGGCCGGTTGATCGTGACCGAGATTGCCGTGAAAAGTGGTTCGTTCCGAGTCGAAGCGGTTTATGCGCCAAATGAGCGGGAGGAGCGGGTCTCGTTTTTTCGGCGGTTGGGGCCGTTCCTAGTCGATTCGACGCGCCTAGTCTTAATGGGGGACTGGAATGCCATCCTGGACCCCAAGTTAGACAGGGGGCGGGGTGCTAGTGGGAGAAGGGGCGATCGTAGCCTGGTTGATCTGATCGACGATTATGGTTTCGTCGATAGATACCGGGTCGATCATCCCGGGGGGAAAATGTGGATGTGGGCTCTTAATTGGCCTTTTGAAAGGTAGTTAGCTACCTTGACAGAATGTTAGTTAGAAGAGTCGACATAGATCTACTAGATTGCCCTACGTTCCACTGGGTAGGCTATTTGGACCACAAACTCGTTTGTGCCCGGGTGGCGTTAGATCTTAGGCCTAGAATGGCTGGATACTGGAAGTTCAATCTGTCTTTCGGGACTTCTAGGAGCAGCTAATTAGACAAGTGCAGCGGGTGCTAAGGTGGACGGTTACCGGGATTAGGTCGTGGGAACGCTTTAAATGTAGGATTAGGTCTTTCACCACTGATTTCAGCAAACGTAACGCTCTAGATAGAGCTGACAAGGTGAAGATGTTTAAGGCTAGTTTTTCCCGGGCGGTGGCTGGCGGGAATCCCCTAGAGATAGCCTTAGCTAGGGAGGCCCTGGACCGTTCGAATAGCGAGCGGTACATGGGCCAGGTAATTAGACATAAGTTAAGCAAGATGTCTTCCGAAGCTGTGAATTTGGGCGCAGATCTGCGCAGGGAAGAGGTCCGTCGAGGTGGCGAGTGTTACATTCGTGAAGTCAAATCCCCGGAGGGGCGTACTCTTCGGGCCACTGACGACATGTGCGAGGCATTTCGGCGCCATTTCGAGAACCGGTTTACCAAGGAGCCTGGTCTCCGTGAGGAGGAGTTTCGCAGCTGTTTGGCTGACTTTCCTCGGCTTTCGCCGAATGAAGCGGCTAGCTGCGAGGGAGAGATTACGGAGGTTTTGAAGAAGCCCGGCAGGGTCAAGTCGCCCGGTCTGGATGGCTTGCACTTGAGGCTGTCGCACATCTTTGTTCCGATTTTGACTGCAGTGTTCAACAACTGGTTTCGGTCGGGGTCCATCCCCAACCGGATCACTCTGTTGAAAAAAGCTAAAGGTGGTGGGGGGAACCTAGATGATTACAGGCCCATAACTCTGCTAAACACAGAGTTAAATATTAGGGCCAAGATCCTGCAGGAACGTTTGCAGTCAGTTGCCGAGTCTCTGTTGGGACCTGAGCAGACATGTTCTGTGAGGGGCCGAACAATTCAGAGCAACCTGCATCTGATCCGCACGATCATAGAGGGTGTAAAAGACGACGAAGAAGCCGCGCTGATCAATTTAGACCAAGCTACTGTCCTGCAAGCCGCTGGATTCGCACCCAATTTCTGCCGATGGATTAGCCTCCTGTATCGCTCCCCCAGTTCTGTGGTACAAGTGAACGGAAGGTTGTCGTACGCTTTTGTACTGTCTAGGTCGGTTCGTCAGGGTTGTCCGCTGTCGCCTCTCCTTTGTGTTTTGGCGTTAGAGCCTCTCCTTCGCCGGCTGAAGGAAGAGACCGGCAGTCCGGCCCTACGTGGAATTGCCGTTCCTGGAGGGTCTCGAGCCAGGGTTTCCCCGTACGCCGATGACGTATCCGCTTTCGCGTTGTCCCGCAGCGACATTGAGGCGGTGCAGAAGGCGCTTGATCGGTACGAGAAGGTGACAGGGGACAAGATAAACCGCGACAAGTCGTCCGGCTTGCGGTTAGGTGCCTGGAAGGGGGTCGCTCTTCCGAGCCGCTTCGGTTGGACGGACGGTTCTGTCCGCATTCTTGGAGTGTGGTTTGCGCCCGACCTCCACCTGGAGAAAAATTGGTCTGAAGTACGAGCAAAGGTCGATTCTGCCGGTCAGACTTGGAATCGACGGAGGTTGTCCGTGAAGGGCAGAGCGGAGGTGTGTGCTACATACATTTTCCCCCTGATTCTTTATCGATTGTCCGTACTTACTCTCTGTGAGACCCACTGGAAGGCGCTCGAGCAATCGCTATCCTCCATTTTATGGAGGGGACGCGGGAATAGGGTCGACAGACGAGTCTGCACTAAACGTCCGTGTCATGGGGGGCTGGGAATGCCGCACCTGTTGAGTCATATCCTACGCCGCGCATTGACTGGAGGAGATCCGATTCTGGAGGGGATTGTTAGGGACGCGTTCCCTAGCCTTACCACCAGTCCCCACATCTTGAGGGTTGAGCGCCGTCGTAAACCCCGGGATGAATCGGTTTTCCTTCGCGAGTGTCGGTTGGCCTTGAAGGCCATTCCCCGGTCCAGTGACCTATCACGGCCTAGGAAGGTCTTCTATCGTGGATTAGTGGAGGGGCCCGCGAAGGATTACCTACGAGATACGCTCGGCTTGTCGGAGGAACAGTATCACTCCTACTGGACTTGGGCGCCAGCGGCGGATTACCTCAGTAACCCTGAGTTTTCGCTTACCTGGCGATTGGTTCGAAATCGGCTGCCTCTCAACGACAAGGCTTTCATATGGGGTTTGGCGGATTTGCCAGACTGTGAGCGGTGTGGCCTTGGTTTAAAAGAAACGGCTTCGCACGCCTTTTACCATTGACCCCGGGTCCGCCCCTTATGAGACCATGTCGGCGAGCTGACGGCTCGTCTCGCTCCCGAACAGCTTGTGTCCATTGATCGCGCATACGCGTGTGACAATGTGTCGTCCCCGTATTCCGGGGTGAAACGGATGGTGTTTCTGACGCTGCTGGCCACGGCTCGAATAGTGATTTGGACGACGCGAAAGGAGGAAGTCTTGCGGGGCAACCGTCTTTCTCATCAGCATCTAATCCGAATTTTGAGCATCAGCTCAAGATGAAGATTAGATCTGATAGAAAACAATTGCATTCGGCAGTCTTTAGCGAAAGGTGGGTAAAAGAGGCGAGTTTGTTTCGTGTGAACGGGGTTAGCTTTGATTTTCTCTTCTAGGTCAACCTATTGCACATCGGGGTGGCTTCCTGTGGAACCCTCCCCTTGGTTAGGTTAGACAAGCTTTAGTGTACCTAGTTAATGTGAGTAGGTGTTGTTCCTGGTCTGTATCCCGGCCGCTCTTTGGTTATGATCCAAGTCGAGATTCCCACCCCCCCACCAGTTTTTTTTGGCCTCCTTTTATCTCGACTGAGTCAGCTTTATATTTTCCCATTTCCGTATAATATTTTATCCTTTTCTCACTCCCTTAGCGAGAGTTGCCTCTTGATTCTGTCCCCTGGGCAGAATACAGCGGTCTCTCTATTTTGAGGGATGGACGGCCCCTACTAACACTAATTATTTTTAGTTATATTTTGTGTTTATTTTTAGTTATTATTGGGTTCATCTCCCTCTCCTCTCATTGTATCATTATTAGAATTTCATGTATATTATTTATTCATCATCAAATTTTTATGGATTGGGGCGCGTTTTTGTAGGTTCCCCTTGAGGGGATGTGGTATTATGGTGGTTGGAGGAGTGTTCGGTGATGGACGAGTTCTTGTGGTGAAATGTGAATGAAATTGTAATGTATGAATGGGTCGTGAATCTAATTAGCTAGGTATAGGATAGTTAGTTTGTACCAGCCTTTACCCCTCCCCTTCATCGGTCACGTGCCACAATTATGTATTTAAAATGCATAATAAATCTTGTAGTCGGATAGTGAGAGAATATACGGAGAGTGAGAGAATATACGAACGGAGATAGTGTGAGGTAACCTCTTGTAGAAGTCAGTTACAAGCACGTAGACTCTAAGGAAGTCCTACTTCGAGACTGTATATATCTATCTGTATTTGCTACTAATCGCGTTCCTGGACTTACTAACTGTATTACTCTTTGTATGATTGTGTAAATACTTTTTATTTTTTATATTTAATTATTGCGTTTGTCATTCCTTGGAGACCGAATTCATCTCGGAATCCACAACAACTTGGCGAACGAGGATTCGAAACTCACGCGGGGAAAGAAAAACTTTTCGTAGGCCTAACAACAACAACTTGGCGAAGAAGATTCGAACACACGCGGAAAACAAATCAACAGAAGAAAAATATTCCCTCGTCGTCCAACAAGCAAATTGGCTTTGAGTGATTCGAACTCACACGAAAAAAAAAAAAAAAATAGAAATAGAAAAATCCTTCCCTCAACGTCCAACAACAAATTAGCGACAAACAATTTCGAGGAGCAAAAATACATAAAATTGAGTTATCATGGAAGATTTTAAAAATATGTCGGTAGAACTGATAAAACACCAAAATGAGCAACAATTACAAATGCAAAAATATCCAAATGATCAACAGTTACAGCTACAAGAAAAATGGCAAAAGCAAATATTACAAACGCAAAAGGAAAATCAAGATAGACAAACAGAGGTCCAGGAACTAATATTGAAAGTAGCGGGCAGCAAGCAATTAGATATTGAAAAAGAAACAACATTTTCGCAAGATGCAATGTGGAATACCATAGAGATTTTCAAATATTCTCTAGATGAGGACAAAAATTTTGGAGATTACTTCAGAAGACATGAAGACATCTTTAACATAGACTGTCAAAATTGGACAGAAGCAAAAAAGCTACGTCTATTGCTTAGAAAATTAGGAACTGAAGAATATACAAAGTTCGTGGATTATATCTTGTCAAAAAAGACGAACGAATTAAAATTTGACGAATCAGTGACAAAACATCACTCTTCCATAGGAGGTGGAAATGCCTTAACTTCGTAAAGGGCGATAATGAGGATTTTTGTTCAAGGGCTAGTTTCTACAAAACATAGCGAAATGCGTAGAAGAATGCTTGCAAAATTACAAAATGAACCGGGTTTAACATTACAGCAATTATCAGAAGATTGCCAGAGATGTTTAAGCATAAAGAAAGACGCAAGGGACATTGAAGAATCAGCTGTTTCTCATATACGTAAGTTAAACAAAAGTCTACGTTCTTCACCCTCCCCGGAAAGAAATCTAAAATTTTACGACAATGAAAAAAGATTCTCACCCTCCCCGGAAAGAAGAAAATTTTATAATAAGAAAAGTAAAACTTACAGGACAAATTATGACGGATATCGGAACAAATATAAGCCCCCTCCATCAGCATGTTATCGATGTGGAGGATTACATTGGAACAAGGATTGCCGCTTCAGATATAAAAACTGTCTTGAATGTGGAAAAGGCCACAAGGCATCCCAATGTAGAAATAGAAAAGATACTAATAGAATAAGAGCTACAATGATACATAATGATGACAACACCAATGTAAGGAAATATGTGGAACTGGAAATTTAAAACAAAAAGATTAAATTACAACTGGATTCGGGTTCCGACCTCACGATAATCAACTTACAGACATGGAAAAAACTCAACAGACCTACCATGTTAAACACTCAAAAAATTGCCAATTCGGTTACAGGCAAACGAATAAAATTTGAGGGAGAAATAATAGTGGATGTTAAATTTCACGGCAAAACAAAAAAACTTAAGATATACGTCATGAAAGATACTGAAAATTTAGTAGGTATACACTGGATGCAGAAATTGAACGTTTAGGACCTACCTATCATCTCGTTTTGCAAAAAGTTAGAGGTTGAACCATCAGATACTATAAAATTGAAGGAGGAATTATATAAGCAATTTCCTGAGGTATTTTCAAGCGGGTTGGGACGATGCAACAAATTTAAGGCCAAAATAGAATTAAAAGAAAACGTCCAACCAATTTTTAGAAAGAAGCGAAATGTACCGTTTGCTACTATAGAAAAAATAGACAAAGAATTGGAGAGACTTGAACAAACTGGGATTCTATCAAAAACAGAGTTTAGTGAGTGGGCTGCGCCAGTGGTTTACGTAAAAAAGAAGTCAGGAGAATTTCGCGTATGCGCAGATTTTTCGACGGGACCACCATTACCCACTACCGAGCTCAGAGGAGATATTTACAAAGCTCAACGGCGGTAAGATATTTTCAAAAATAGATCTTAGTGAGGCTTATCTATAAATCCCAGTACAAGAAGAGAGTTCGAAAATCCTTTGCATTAATACGCACAAAAGGTTGTATAAATTCAACAGTCTACCATTCGGAGTAAAAGTTGCACCAGCAATTTTTTCAGCAAACGATGGACACAATGCTCACGGGCCAGAATTTCGCGACCGCTTATCTGGATGATATTCTAATTAAGAGCGACAATGTTGAAGAGCACACATCACATATAAAAGAAGTTTTTAGAAGACTTCAGGACTTCGGCTTCAAAGTATTAGGTTGGTGCAAAAATAATGACGTAATAATGTCGTTTTTTGACATTATTACGTCATTATTTTTGCACCAACCTAATAAAAGGAGAAAAGTGTGATTTTTTTCCTAAATGAAATTAAATATTTAGGTCAAGCAGGAAAAGAAAATTCGTCGAACCCCTGATCATCAACCACAAGAGTCAAAAATATTAACTCCCCCAAAAAAAGGGATCTAAGGAGGGGGGTGTTACGGGGTCCACCCCTTTTTCATATAAGTGGACTCTACCAAGTGTACCTGGAGTGCTGCCGTTAAATACCCAGAGTTAAAGTCAGGGATAGTAGTCGGTAGTCGAATCGTTGTCGGAAGACCGGCTGAACGGTTGAACTGTCTGCCTTCGGGTGGGGAGGAACTCGAACGAGGCTACGCCGAAGGGCGGAATCTCGTTCGGGGTGGTAAACCGACCACGAACCCGTTTATACGAGTTCAAAGGGTATATTTTAGGCCGAGCCCACGGGCTCGGAGATCCCACGTTAAACCGGCCTTGTGCCACATGATGCCCTCGTGGGTGGGGGTGACTAAATACTTGTCGGTAGTCGGATAGTGAGAGGATATACGGAGAGTGAGAGAATATACGAACGGAGATAGTGTGAGGTAACCTCTTGTAGAAGTCTGTTACAACCAGGTAGACTCTAAGGAAGTCCTACTTCGAGACTGTATATATCTATCTGTATTTGCTACTAACCACGTTCCTGGACTTACTAACAGTATTACTCTTTGTATGATTGTGTAAATACTTTTTATTTTTTATATTTAATTATTGCGTTTGCCATTCCTTGGAGACCGAATTCATCTCCATGTTGCTTTCGTCAGGATTTAGGGACAATAATTTGGATCCTAATTTATAACAATATTCTAAACTTAGCCTTTCATTTTGAGGTATTGGGTGTTCAGTGTCTATCGGGGTATATGTTAGCTAAAGCGAGCTGTTTTGTTGGCTGGTGTTGTCAGTTTAGTTACAAGTTGTCTGTGATCAGATCGAAAGTAGAAGTTACAATCTGAAATATCTGTCGCCGATGTTGAAGCCAATAAACTTTTGGATTTTCTTCGCTATACCATATGCTTTGGGGTTTCATGGGCTCAATTAAAAAATGATCACATTTTTTGTTGTTTCTCCTTAACAAGGCGATTATAGCGAGAAGAAAAAACAATACAAAACAGGATTGTTCCTAAAATATAAACCTCACTTCAATCCCTTCCGACTCAATGTTTTCCAGCCAACTTTAGTCTGCAAAAATTTAAATGCAATATCAATCGCTATCTACTGTCCACCTGATAACTCTTTATTCTTCCTTATTATTAATATTTGTTATGGTCCAAGTCCCTTGTACCACGGTGATGGTCCAAGGTTAGAACCAGTGAAAGAATAACACGTACACAGGTATGGAATATAAAGATATATTAAAACAGAAATATAATACAAAAGAAGTAGAAGTATTAGTAATGACTATCAGATTTGGTTAGAGTGAACCATGTTGTCTCGACAAGTATCACTATTCCAATGTCCTTACAATATGCTCCCAATTATCTCTCCTCGTCTTACAATATCCACTACCTCTTGAGAGGCGTAGTATTTATTATGTCAGGAATAGTCTATTGTTATTATAGGTAAGTTCCTATAACAATATTTCTGTTCCTAATTCTTCCATACCCCTTTAGTTTTTGTGGCTTTATTGAGTTTCATAGAGTGATAACGATTAAAAAATACACCTATTTTTGAAACAGATTGTATACACAGCGTGCCAAATTATTATCGAGATAACTTTTTTCTAATATTTCAAAAACCGTCCAATCAATTCACACAGAATTTTCACACAACGTTGGCAGTACTGACCTGCGCAATCACTGAATTTTTAGTCCCGATCTGCGCAATGTAAACAAACTGGCGCCATATTTGTTATCAGCACGGTGATTTGAGAGTGCCAAATTATTAGAAACGTTTAGTAAAATTCCCAGAATTGAGCAAACAAAACGTTTATTAATGTTGTACGTGAATATTTATGATCAAAAGAACCTAATAAATAAGATAATCAAACAAATAATAACAGATACAAACAAAGGCACAGTTATAAACAAATTAATAGGGAATGTGCTTTTCCAGTTTTGAAATTACTTGAAGAAGTCTAGGATCCATAGAATTTGTTAATTGTAGGATGTCATCTGCTGTAATGACGCGAGATATGTCAAGAACAACTCAGCGTTGCTCCTGAATTGTCGTCCGTTGGCGTACAGTCTTCGCTTCATGATGCTCCAAAGGTTTTCGATTGGGTTCAAATCCGGAGAATTTGCTGGCTACTTCATTTTTCGAGGTCTATCGAAGCCTAACTGTTTCAAATATTCAGTAGTCTTGTGAGCAGCATGTGAGGGTAAACTATCTTGCATAAAAAAAATGTCCCTTCTGAAGGCAACTCTTTGCCTTTTCATCCACGGTTCAAGATGCTCCTTCATAAACGCTATGTATGCATCAGCAGTCATATTGACGCCATCTGATACTCTCCATGGGCCCACTAATGTTTTTCCAATAATACCACCTCAGATCATTATGCCTCCACCGCCTTGTTGGCGTCTCAAACGCTGATGGCGATACTGTCCGTTCATTACCCAGACTTTGCACCATTTATCTGGCCCATCAAGTGCTGCTCGAGTTTCGTCTGTGGACAAAACTTTAGAGAAGTCAATCTTCATATTGTCCTCGGCCCATTTCAATCGATTTTGAATGTGATTTCTCGTCAACGGAGGCTTCGATACAGGTTTGACTGTTGATGCTATTTCCCTCAGATACCGACACAGAGTACTTTTAGACACAGTAGGATCCCCTATGTGACTGAAAAGCTCTTGACTGGTAAGTCCAGGGTTCTTCGTGGCCTCTCGTTTAAGTCGTGACATGAGATGACGTGAAATAACCTTAGGCTTGCCTTTATCTGCCATTTTGCGTACTTGTGTATGGTCGGCGGTGAATTTTTTTTTTGATGACACCTCCCTATCATTTTAGAAATTTCTAGGGTAGATTTACCTTTTGAGAGTTCTGAGGTGATAGTTTTCTTTTCAGCATCACTTAAACTGCTTTTACGACCCATCTTTTCACTAAATTCTTACACTTTTCTAATAATTTAGCACTCTCAAATCACCGTGCTGATAACAAATACGGCGCCAGTTTGTTTACATTGCGCAGATCAGTACGAAAATTTCAGTGATTGTGCAGGTCTGTGTTGCCATCATTGTGTGAGAATTATGTGTGAATTGATTGGAGGGTTTTTTAGAAACAAAGTTATCTCAATAATAATTTGGCACGCAGTGTGCACCGAAGTTGCATACCCTTGTGTACTGAAGTGCGTGTACATGTATGTAAGAACTATTAACCTGTTTTTGCGTACGCGCTTACGCAAACATATTTATATCAGACTGCATAACCTCGAATTTTGTTTTCATCTTCCCATATTGTTCTTCCTTTTTCGTGACAAATTTGTGGCTGAATCAGTTGAGGCTTCGTCCATGTAAGACGAGCGCCTGCGATACGATATTCTAGTAAAAATTTCTCAGGAAACTTCTTATTTATTACGGAATCCAGCTGACTACATTAACAAGTGGAGATTTTTTTCAATCGGAATTTTTTTTAGGTTTAGTTTGGTTTGTTTTACCGTATATCAACCTCAATGGCTTATTTAATGCCGACAAAATTATATTTGCTAGAAATATATTTTTTTTTCAAAAATATATTTATAGTAATATTTTTTTTCAAAAATGTATTTCTGATAATAATTTGTTTTACAAAGTATTTCTGGTATTAAAACCCCTTTTTTTCACTTTCATAGTGTTTTTACCTCAGTCTGGGGGTGAACTATTTTCCCACAGCTGGGACCCTAACAGGTGCTATCACCTCGGGTCAGGGTGGACCTAGGAACACCAGCAATTAAGGAGTTGTCCAATGCTCCTCAAAATCTTCTGATGAGAAGCCTTGCTGTTGGATGTAGTTTATCGTCTTAACCAGGACGCGGATGTAGTATATTGTTAGTTTAGTTTATACCCAGGACGTGATTATTTTAAGGAAAGCAATGACTTAAGAATTAATAATGAAAATGATTCGTCTTAGCATTAAGGTAATTGCATGTATGTTTCTTTAATAAATGTATCTACGTCAAGCACAACGAAAAATGCATATCAGGCGAGAAAATCACGAAACTATATCCGGGGTTTTATTTTGGTTTTAACACTGACATCCTTGTTTTGCTTCGGATGAAAAGCTTACAAAACACTGAATGATTGAAAAACTATATTTAGAAAATGATTTGTTTGATATTGTTTTGCGACATATCCACAATAATAATTTGAACATAATTTTATGGCTTCAACTAAACATATTTTGAAGGCAATTGTATTCCTTCATCTACAGATAAAATGTATTGCTGGTCACGTCTGTTTTTTTTTTTATATAAAAATATATTGCTGTTATATTTACTACTAAAATATATTTTTACGCTTTCATACTATTTTTGTTTGGTGGAGGAGTCGCACTATTCGCCCATAGCTGAGACCCTGGAAACAACTACAATTAAGAGGTGGTTCCAGGTTCCTCAAAACCTCCAAACTCCCGATCAGAGACCTTGCTGCCGGATGTAGTTTATCGTCATACTCAGGATTCTAAAGATTGCATTCAAGCATGAAACAAACTGTCGCTTTTTGGTATTAAACGCAGTGTCCACTTTTATATTTTACATACGTTCTGTCTCTGATAATGAGCCCTTGTGCCACTTTTCCTACAAATATAGTATACCTTAAAGCTATATATATATATATATATATATTTGGACATTTTTAGGAAGGAAAAAGTTGTTTTGCGCATGTATAGATTTATTTCCTTATTATATTGTTTATGTATTAAGGATTCGTGAAACGGGATATTTTCATTTAGTCTATATTGTTTTAACCTACCTGGAAGAAGGAAGACGATTATTTATTGCTCAGAATGTTATCAATAAACTAGCAAAAGGGCGTGAATTTGTGTTTTCTAGATTACGCAAAGGTGTTCGATAAATTACGCCACAAAGATCTGTTAGAAATGCTCAACATAGATGGCATATTAAAACAAATTGTACACAATTTTATGGCTTCAACTAAATATATTTTGAAGGCAATTATATGCCTTCATCTACAGATAAAATGTCTCCTGGGTCACATATTGCCGGTCTTTTTTATATAAACATATATTATTGGTATATTTACTATTAAAAAGTATTTTTATATTTTAATAGTGTTTTTGTTTGGGTGACTCACTGTTTGCTTAATAGCTCTGACCGTAGCAGATGTGGCCATCCCGATTCAAAGTGGGCCTGAGAACAACAGCAATTGAGAGGAAATTCGGCGTTCCTCAAAACTACCAGTCTCTTGATCAGATGCCTTGCTGCCGGATGTAGTTTATCGTCATACCCAGGACTTGAATGTTTTTTTTAATAAGTGATTGGGCATATATATTGGATGGGTGAATAAACCCGTTCCCCCGTTTGTGAGGCGGTGTGGATAGTCACCCTACAGGATTAAAAACAAGCCCTATTAAAAGGGCAGAGGAATATTTTTGTTTAACGGCCTTCTTGCACAATTTCCCCTAGGAGCCACTTTTTTTAGCCATTGCCTAAAAGAAAGACACTCTGTAAAGCTTACAACCCAGGGAGATAACTGTCATCGTCCAAGCTTGCTAGATCATGATAGATCGAATCCCGGGTGTAAAGGGTGGGTTCACATCAACGCAAAGTGTACTTCACCTAAAAACTCCAGTGCACAGACCTGAAGGATACGTTTGCATTCGCCATTTCCAGACCCCATAGCGATGGGAAAATGGCAAAAACGATAGGTGAAAGATGACACTGGAAGTCAGAGTCCCAACCGCGCATGCAGGCCGGTCAGGATACTGGATGTCTGATGTTGACCTGGGGACAGCAACATTGTTCAGCAGCACCCCAATTGACCAAGCAGTCTTCTCTGGGGACAGCACTGCTTGCACCACATTAGTAGAGGACTAGAAAAAGTGTTCTAAATGAAGCTTGTCTACGACATCGCCCCAAGCTGGCTAACTGCGGTCACCGGGCTCCTCAAACGTTCGACCATCAGTAAAGAAAATGTTCGCACTCACCTACAAGGGTATTAAAGGAATACATGTAAAATGCTGCAACGTTAGAACCATGTTGGACAAACTCGTCGTTGGTTGACCAGAAGGTCGCTCCGCTCTAACTGGAAACGAACTGTCAAGACTAAATGTTAATATCCTTGCTGTCAGTAGGGTCCGCTTTCCAGAGGAAAGCGGACTACAAGAGCACGGTGCTGGATATAACATCTACTGGTCAGGCAATTCATTAGCGAAGGGACGCCTTACGGACGTAGCTTTCATGATCAGAAATTTCATTGCCTACAAGTTTGGATACGTGTCAGCAGATTAATCTGACTGCAACTTCTCTATGCACCTCCCACTGAGTAATCATCAATATGGCACATTTTTTAATCTGTAATTTCAAGCAGATCCTGTGGAAAAGGATATATTTTACTGAGATCTGCGCAGTCTACTACAAGACACCCTGAAGACGATAAAGTCCTCTGGAGAAACTGAGAGAGGCAAGTTACTTTGTTATGAGCGAACTAAGCTACGAAAAGAGACGAACGTTTCTCAAAATTCATAAAACTTTATTTTCTATGAGTGCAACTGTAAATTGCTAATTTCATATATATATATATATATATATATATATATATATATATATATATATATATGTTCTGTTCGGATTTACTTCCATAGGCTTTTCGTGTTTGGATATGTATGAATGGGTTAAAATTAGGGATTTCCTTCCCCTTGATGGCTCCGAGATGGAACGCCGAAGGCAGTTTGCTATAAACACTGACAACTTTCAGGCAACTCCTGCAGCCATTTCGGCGCAAAATATAATGTCCTGTTTTTCTTTGGGTCTTGCCGGTTCGGTCGAGTAGGGGTCATAGAGTTTCCTCCATAGATCATCGCCCAGGCCAAGTCCCTGGAGCGGCCATTCAATTCTCGCCACCAAGGGACTGAAGTGTTTTTATTAAAACAGGACGCTACCTCTAAATCTTTCGAGATAAATGTAAGACTCCGATATATATATATATATATATATATATATATGTGTGTGTGTGTGTGTGTGTGTGTGTGTGTGTGTGTGTGTGTGTGTGTGTGTGTGTGTGAACATTGAAGTCAACACTCAGAGGTGACAGTCTGTTTCATGCTAGACACAACAAATGTAGTATAATTTCACTGTACGTAACATTTAATTTAAAAGCGGGGTCGATACATAGTAGAGCTAAATATTATTTATTTTAGGATATTAAAACATATTAAAATCGCTACATAAGGGCAATTATCACCTAAGGAGACACATTTGTAAGGATGAAACATAATTGTCATTATGTAGCGATTTTAAAGTTATAATATCCTAACATTGGAAACAACATACGCTAGAGTAATGGATTGCGGCTCGGATTGAGTAATCGGAGTGCTGAGTTCGAATTACAGTTGAATCCATTACATTCACTTACGTGCTAATACCCTTGGGAAAGGAATGTATCCTCTTCTTATCCCCACAGCTATGGGTAAGTAGCAGGGCAGACCGGATTCTATAGCCTTGAATGGCAACTGGTCTAACGCAGAAAGAAATAGCAACCTACTGCAATGTATCACGTATGGCATGTACTCGCGCTGGAAGCTCCAATACGAACATTTTAGAGTTTTTGGGTGTCAATCTAAGTACAACGCAGAAGATTCGCAAAGAGTCTAATGGTGATTACGAAGATGTTCAGATTGATCACTAGGGTCTTTAACTTAATACAGAGGCCTACATTAAGTGCCTTGAGGAGGTAGGCGATGACTGCTGGAAGGCACTATGTCTGGTAACAGAACTCTGCACCATGCCACACAAGCAGAAGGACACAATCATGGCTGTCAGACAATTTCTGTGAGAACATCTCCCTTGACTTCAACCCCCTTGAATATCCTGAGCGAGAGATCAACACATCTCCTTGTGACACAAAAGATGAACTGAAAGCAAGGATTATGCCATCAGTCACCAGAAGAAGACCGTTCAGAAGAGTTGCAGGAGTTTCCGAAGTCGTCTGGATGCCGTGGTTGTAACCAATAGCAATTTTATTGAATAAATTTTAATCTTTAGTATTTCAAGACATTTTTGTGCAATTTTGGTAAATATATCTGTTAAACTGTTAAAGATGTCAGTGTCATTTTCATTTTCGCGCAATTTAGACGACAATTTATCCATCGCACCCCCATATATATATATATATATATATATATATATATATATATATATATATATATATATATAATGTATGTGTGTGTGTGTATACGTGTTTACGTGTGTGTGTAAGTAATTTTGCTTAATTTTTTTTGTAAAATACATTTTCTGATCCAAACATATGTAAGGGTAGAAATACATTTTTTTTCAAGCTTTAAACTGGATTTAATTATAAAAAATAATATTCGGGACCACCAAGAATCAGAATCTATCTGAAAACACAAACGATAGAAGCAATTGGAATTAACGATCCGAGACATAGTTAACCTCTATGTTACAACATGTTGTAAATTGCTTTCAAAACAAACCCAATCAAAATGCTTACAATTCTAACCAAAAATACGCCCTTTACAAAAAAAAAAAAAAAAAAAATGTTGCCTTTGGCTTTTTTTTTTTTGACACATGTGCACCGAATTTATTTTCTTCTTTAAGTGGTAAAATTCTTCGTTCTGTGAACTTAAATCGACAGCTGAAAAAATATAATTTGCAATGCAGAAACAAACGGAATTTATGTCGTCAAGCATTAATCTACACGAAATTAGTCTTTTTATATTTCGTTATATTGTAGATTTTAATATGACCCATTATAACGTCGACATGTCATTTCGTGTAATTATTCTCTTTGGTGTCTTTCATGATAGTCAAGGTTACTCGGCGGCGCCCATTCTTTCCCCAAATAACACGTGATTTGTTGTGTTTGGTTACGTGGTATCGACAGAATTCTATTCTTTATTAGACAATACTTGACTGTACAGAAATTAATTTATATATCTTTCAAGTTTATAGTAGACAGCGAACGCAAACAGCCCTGATCAAAATTCGAACTCAGCTAACCCATTTTTACGCAACATTACCTGTTGGGTCACCACCAACAGTTTTATTTATTTATTTAACATATTTTCAGTCACAAATTAATAAGTCTTCATATGGAAATTAATGTCAATAGAAGTTTTCATGCAAATAAATTAATTTATCATTAAAAGAAATATATACTTATTTAAATATACAGTAGACACACACAGACGCATATATATATATATATATATATATATATAATTTTATTCATTGAAAAAATATACCATAAACATGTTATAACATCACTACAAGAATAGCCATTTTGTTTCAACACTTCTGGCGTCTTTTCAGGCTTAAACAGCATCACTTGGAAAGACAACAGAAGTGTTGAAACAACAAGGTTATTTTTGTAGTGAGGTTATATATCTTATAATTTTTGAATAAATAACGTTTGTTCCACTCTGTATTAAACACTCTTTTAAGAACAGCGTTTTTGGTTATTGGAATTGTATTCCGTCTACATCAATCCTATACTTTATATATATATATATATATATATATATATATATATATATATATATATATATATATATATATATCCATCCATCGTGTTTTCCCAAGTTTTTGATGTACTATCTTAAAATAAAGTGTATATATATATAGCTATCTATCTCTCTCTCTCTCTCTCTCTCTCTCTATATATATATATATATAGACCAGTGATGTTATAACATATTTATATATATATATATAGTGTTTTTTCGATGTTTTTGATGTACTATCCTAAAACCAAGTATATATATATATATATCTATTCTGGCGACCTTTTTTTCCCTCGTGCCCTGGCTACAGGAATTTATGTTTGCCACTAGTTTGGCATCTAGATCACACCAGTTTACTGTTGAAATAGCTAAATGGAACTGCCACTTCTGCTCCAAAATTTATTTTCTCGCACTTCCCGTCTGTGGAACTCCCTCCGCTTATTTGATTCCCTGATAATTTCAATCTTCAAAAATTTAAATGCAACATCAATCACCATCTTCTGTGCCTTGAACCCCGATCAGCTTTTACCCTTCACTCAATACTCGTTATACTCGTGAAATGATAATATATATATATATATATATATATATATATATATATATATATATATATATATATATGTATATGTATGTATATATATATATATATATATATGTATATGTATGTATATATATATATATATATATGTATATGTATGTATATATATATATATATATATATGTATATGTATGTATATATATATATATATATGTATATGTATGTATATATATATATATATATATATATATGTATATGTATGTATATATATATATATATATATGTATATATATATATATATGTATATGTATGTATATATATATATATATATATATATATATATATATATATATATTATAATAGATTATAATAAAAACATTTTAATTCACTACACAAAAGTTTCCATATTTCAACACTATGATGGTACTTCCTAAGACGATGGTTGGTAACTGGTGATAAAATGATATTTTAGAGAAATCTAACAACAAATCATTACCTCTTTTCCGAAAGTTAAAGCGAATCATAAGTCCTATTGTCCTCATCTTTGTCGCCATATTTATTACAACGTTTCAGCCGTTGTACGCTCCGGCCTTCTTCAGGTGGTTGGAATGTCGAACTGAACGTGCCATGTTTTAATCGACGTCAGTTATCAGTTACCTCCTGTTAATCTCCATCTCAATGTTCACCACCGCCTTAACCGGCTATAGAAATCACACTCTTTGGGTCCTGTCACTGGATGTAACCAACGCCTTTACCCACTCTGCCATGTGTCCTAGAACAGTCTACCCCAGTGAGCAAAATAAAGGGTTCAGTTCGACATTCCAACCATTTGAAGAAGACTGGAGCGTACAACGGCCGAAACTTTGTAATAAATATGGTGACAAAGATGAGGACAATACTCCGAATAATGTAAATTATTATTCATATCACGATAACTGGCATTACTAGTTAAATTAATTTCATGACGTATTACTGGTTAAATTAGTTTTCAAGAGTTAATTTTTTTTTCCTGAGAAAGGCTATCAAACACTGTTACCTATCACATTTCTAATACTTATTTATAACAATTAATAACCTGTCAGCGGAACATAGGATATGTCTATTTCATCACCTCTAAAGAGGAAAGCCCCACCTCTCTCCCAGCAAAGGTGTCTTCCAATGGGTAGATGCTTACCGACTTGATTATGGACAGCATATATTAGCCTACAGACTCAAATATAAATTTTTACCTGTAGGCTCAAGTATAAGCGCAACCTATGCTTGACTATAGATCAAAGAGTAATGTCCACCCACAAGAACAAATATGGGAGGACAAATATTTACCTATAGACTCAAGTATGAAGGTGGCAAATATTTACTGATTCAAGAATGAAGACGATAAATGTTAACGTCGACAAATGTTTTTTCTATAGACTCAAGTATAAAGGTGACAAACGCTTCCTATAGACTTAAGTATAAAGGCGAGAAATGCTTCTCTATAGACTCAAGTATAAAGGTGACAAATGCTTCACTATAGACTCAAGTATAAAGGCGAGAAATGCTTCCCAATAGACTCAAGTATAAAGGCGGTAAATATTTACATACAGCCTCAAGTACGAAAACGTCAAATACTTACCTATAATGTTTATCGATAGATTGACTAAAACCCAATTTACATTTACTTGTAGATTTAAATACAGGGTACATCTGAAATGACTCCCACATATACCTATCAGTAATACCGCCCACATAATTGTAAGGCATTAGTATAAGACACCATTGCCACTAATGTCTTACGATTATATGGAGGTATTCTTCGGAGGTATATGTGGGAGGTATTTCTGTCACACCATGTGTAAACCTAACGAATGATTACATATAGCCTCAAGCATAAAATCAGCCAATATTGATCTATAGACTTAAGTATGTCAAAAACTGATTTCGATATGAAATAATCCAGCAAAAGTTTATAAAGCGGAGTATCCACGAATCCATTCCCATATCAGTTTAGGGAACTCTCGACTCGAAGAACACAATGGAATGAAAATGAAAACAAAGTGAATATGTTTCAGAGAGATATTTCGAAATAAAATAAAAAATCAAAATTAAATTTCGGCGACAGGGAAGTAACGAGAATATTTTCCCTGAAGCTTGTTACTAAATTGCTTCGCTTCCATTATTTACATTATTCTGACTTTTATCTTCATCTTCATCGCCCTATTCAGATCGCTTCGCCCGTTTAAAACTCCGGCCTTCTTCAGGTGATTTGCATTTCAAACTGAACCCTTTATATCTGTCTATATCTCTCCAAGTTTTTGGTTCACCACTGCGCTGGCCTGGTATTGAACTGACAACTATTTGGGTCTAGTCACTGGTTCTAACCAACGTCTTTATCCACTGGGCCACGTGTCCCGGAGGATAACAGTCCAAACAATATAAACAATAGAAGCAATCATAATACCTCATCTCAGAGATATAGAAGCTAAAACGTTGTGAAAAAAGCAATGAAGATGAGGATAAAAGTCCGAATAATGTAAACAATGGAAGTAATTATAATACCTCATCTCAGAGATATAGACAGATAAGTTGCTTCAGTATTAAACCTCCTTAGAAAGAAGTCTCGTTCACAAACGATACATAAAACATTTAAAATTCATTGCTTAGAAGTTGTTTTTTTTTAATTTGGATAAAATCAAGAAAGATGATGCTATCTCAGATCTTAGACAATAAGATATCAATGATCATTTAAAATATTGAAGTTAGTATTTTATGAAGTATGTTGCTTTCTGTGTTGTCTCTGGGATCCCACGCTACTAAATAAAACGGTATCAACGAAAAGGACCATTTCTTTTTCTTATCCGTTTTATTAGGATGGAGTGGTGGCAGCTTAGATTTTAAGAGGCAACAGGAGGAATGGCGTTCCGAGAACGCATGTCGCACATTGGCACAGCTTCCCTCCGCGGGTGGTTTTTGTCGGTCTCTCGAACTTAGATGTGGGAGGCGTATCGACGCTTCAGAATTCCTGCGGCCCTCTTTTGAATTCTCGCCGATTTGGACTTATATCTAAAATCCAGACAATGACTATCCATCACTGTCAGAATAAAACACCCATGAAGCACTCCGCCCAATCGCTGACTATTCTGGAACTTTTCTTTGTATTCTGTAACAACTAACACGGATGTGGAGAATCAGAAATTTGTTACGTTCTTTTCCATTCCTGTCATATACTGACGTTCGAAACCTGCAAAAGACCATGATTTCGAATTTGAGCTTGGGCTATAGTTAAATAGTCAGAGGAAATACCAAAACAGAGGTTATTAATAATTTTGGCTAGAATTTTTATTTTTATTTTATGGTAGCCAAGGGAACAATAATTAGCTTAACGGGAAAAGGATGTCCTTTTTACTGCGTATATTAAATATGTTTCTTCCTAGGAAGCCGAAATATACCAAGACCTACAATACAAGGAGATTTCTTATTTACATTGTACGAACTATTGTCCTCATCTTTGTCGCCAAATTTATCAAAACGTTTCTGCCGTAGTACGCTCCGGCCTTTTCAGGTGGTTGGAACTTTTTCGCTCGCTGGGGTAGACTGTTCTAGTTCCACGTTCCATAGATCATATTGCAATTTTCATTGTTATTAATGCTTTTCTATGGCACGCCTTATTATTGGTTCCTATATTCATTTCTATGCTGTGGTCTAGCATATGTCGAACTGAAGCCTTTATTTCGTTCACTGGGGTAGACTGTTCTAGTTCCACATGCCATGTCTAATGAATGTTAATTCCCCTCTCCAAGTTCTTCACTGCCTTAAACAGGTATTGAACTCACACTCTTTGGGTCCTGTGACGATCTAACCAACGCCTTTATTCACTGTGCCATGTGTCCTTGAGGATATCTGTATATGAATTTCTGGGACTTATAAACTTAATGTCTTCAGCAATCATTTTTACCAGGGTTCATATTGCAATTTTGCTGTTATAATTGCATTTTTTTTTACCAGATCTAATATTGCAATTTTCATTGTTATTATTGCTTTTGTCTGGCACTCCTTATTACTGGTTACCATATTGTATTCATTTCTATGCTTGGTCGGCTCAGAAGATTTTTGCGGCCTAGTATATGTTCTGATTCCTTAAGTTTATGAATTTACCAATGATGTTCTTTGATTTCAACGTGATCCCACAGAGGGCGATGATCTCCCTTTTCTCTCCATGTGTGGACAGCCACGCCTTATTATTCCTCTTCCCCTCGTGTTACAATTTTCTGGTGTTCTTGAAGCCTTACCTTAAGGGTGCGGCCTCTCTCCCCTTTATATTTCTTTACGTAGCTGTACAATCTTTAGTCATGTTCTCTTCTATGGAGACAGATACTGATATTTCTCTTTTAATGCTAAATGATATTTAGCTCCATTAAAATCGCAATTTCAAATTTTTATTTTGTTCTGCTTTCCCCTCAACTTGTTATCCTTAATGCTGTATGATCTATCATTATTATTATTATTATCATTATTATCATTATTATTATTACATTTCGATTTCTGCCATCGTCACCCTACCTACCAAGTCTGCGGAAAGACTTAAGGCAGGTAGTAGTGTGTTGTTATGGCTACATTTCATGATTTGTTTTTCTAATTCCGATAACATCACCAGCGTTACATGGACAAAGTTCTTCTTAGTGCGTTGTATTTCTCTTAAGCTGGAATTTCCTGTTTTTTTTTTTTCAATGTTGTGTGCCTTTATCATTATTATTATTATTATTATTATTATTATTATTATTATTCAGTCTTTTTTCCCAATTTCTTATACTATTTTTCTAAACACACAAACAGGCAATATTTTAGTATGCGTGATTTCTAGCTAATAAGCATTGGTTCTGTGCAGCAAGGATAAAACCTTCGATTTCAGCTTTTAACTCTGCACTACGTAGCCACTGATGGTTACGGGGTTTATCTACATCAGCTTGTTTGGTACGGGTAGAGTATTGGTCATGAAGCGGTTTATCTTGCTAGGGTATCTGTATCTGGTCGGTTGGATTTGCGTTTGCTTACTTTTTTATGTATTTTGCAGCTTCAGTCGGTGTATTGTTCTTTACGTGTATTTATACACCCATTTGTATTATTATTATTATTATTATTATTATTATTATTATTATTATTGATTTCTGCTATTGTCACACTACTTACCAATTGTTCGGGAAGACTTAAGACTTGTTTTGCTATGGTTAGATTTCATAATTCGTTTTTCTAACTCCCATAACATCACTAGCGTTACATGAAAAAAATTCTTAATGTGTAGGCTGTATTTATCAAGAAATCTTTTGTATTTCTCTTAAGCTGGGATTTCTAGGGATTTTTTTTCAATGTGCTGTTGTGTTCCTTTTTTTATCATTCCAAGCGCACCTACTATGACAGATACAGTTCTTGTTTTCAATTTCCACATTTTTTTTCCTATTTTGATTTCCATGTTTTTATACTTCGATAGTTTTTCAAATTTCTTGCTTGCTATGTTACAGTCCGCTGGGTAAGCCATATCAATTAGTAGGCAAGTCTTTTGATTTCAGTTTTCGACAATTATGTCCGGTCTATTTCCTTCAATCTTCCTGTTTGAAAAAATGGTATAATCCCATAAAATTGGTCTGTCTTCTTTTTCTGTAACCTGTGCAGAGTGATGTTCATATCATTATTTATTAACATCATTTCCTAAGTGTTTGCACATTATCCAGTGTAAGTATTTTAATATTAAGTATATTAATTTGGCACAAGTACAGAACCTACACAGAATATATCGTCTTTGGCTTCCTGATATTTTGGATCCACACTATTATGTTTGATCTACTGGTGAATTCGCTGTGCGATCATTGAGATAATCCCGGTTGTGGAGACCTGAAGTTTCAATGTATAGGAATTTGTTCTTATGGCATATTTTTGGAACTCAGGTATGTTCTCTCCTGAAAAACGGTTTCCCTGTTTATCCACTGGAAGAGCCATCCCACGAGTGACGCACGGATCTAAAAGTCCACCCAAATAGCCCGGTACACTGGGCACCAGTCTTTTACGGATAGGGTTCAGAAGCCTGTAGATGATCTTCTGCGACCTCATAACGCAGCAGCCATTCACTCCTCGGCACGATTAACACATTCAGTTGCGGGGTTCTGTTCTGAATTTTCCCTGTCGTTTTTAAGGAAAAAAACAAAAAACAAAAACAAAAAAAAAAGAAAAAACGAATTTACCATACTAAGTTTTAACTTAGTATTAAGTCGCAATGACTACTACCAGATGAAAGGTCAGGTGGACGTACATTGGATGATCATTACCTATGCGCGTGCGCACACACGCACACATCCCTACACAACACACACACATACATACATATATATATATATATATATATATATATATACACACACACATATATATATAGATAGATATATAGATATATACACACACACACATATATATATATATGTGTGTGTGTGTGTGTGTGTGTGTGTATAAATATACTAATTGATAAAATAGGAAAGAACCGTTAGATTGATGATACGAAGTTCGTTAGTATTTTGTTTAATTATATTTTTAAAACGGTGCTCAATACACATAAAGCCTGGATTATAATTATTTTTTAAAATGAATATGATTCCATCGCTACACAGGAATTACCATGTTTCAAAAACAGAAGCTAAAAATTCAATTATACAAATTAAATTAAATTAACGTACCTAGTTCTGTTTCATTTTCAAGCGAATTTTGGAATAACTTATTTTGAAATTTACGGATATATATATATATATATATATATATATATATATATATATATATATATATATATACAAAAACATCGACAACCATACAATATGCTTAGATAAAAAGTGCAATACAGTTACGGAAATTGCCGCTGGAAGTGTGGAAAAATAAAGAAATAAAAAATTATTATTATTATTATTATTATTATTATTATTATTATTATTATTATTTTTTATTTTCTTTGATTTCTGGCGTTTACACATTTCTTTCCGGGTCCCGCCCAGGGACCTAAGGTTAGAAATGGCATCATGACACTTTCCACTGACAAAAAAAAAAGAAGATATTACAGAGATAAAGCCCTTTGTAAAGCGTGGGCTGAACTTGTCAGAATAATTTATTGTATCTCATTGAGGCATGGACTTCCAGGAATCCCTTCAATTAGTCTACTGCAATCTTTTCCAGCCAGTCCTAGGGCTCCAACTACAACAGGGATTGTTGATGTTCCTATATGCCACATTTTCGAGATTTCTATTTCAAGGTCCTTGTATTTTGACAGCTTTTTGAATATCTTCAAAGATACATTGCAGTCAGCAGAGACTGCAATATCAATAAGGAGGCACCGTTTTTGTTTGTGGTCTTTAATAACAATATCTGGGCGGTTGGCCTTGATTGTTCTGTCAGTGTGTATTGTGTAGTCCCATAGAATTGTGACAGGTCCTATCTCCGTAACCGGGTCTGGGTGGTGTTCATCCCAGTTTCTTTCAGTTTCCTTCCCGTAGAAGTTGCAGATTTTCCAGTGCAGATATTGGCCCACTCTGTCATGTCGGGTTTTATATTCAGTGAGTGCCAACATCGTGCAACCTGATACAATATGATCAATCGTTTCTGGATATTTTTCACAGAATCTGAATTTTGGCCTGACACAGTATTTTAGTATATGGGCTTGATAATTCCTAGTTAGCAAGCATTGGTCCTGCGCAATAAGGATAAAACCTTCAGTTTCCGCTTTCAGCCCTGCACTGCGTAGCCACTGATGGGTACGGGTTTTTATCTACATCAGCTTGTTTGGTACGGGCAGAGTATTGGCCATAAAGTGGTTTTTCTTGCCATCGCTTCTGTATCTGGTCGGTTGCATTCGTCTTTGCTGTCTTTTTTAAGTATTTTGCAGCTTCAGCCGGTGTATTGTGCTGTAGTTGCATCTCTATGCCCATATTATTATTATTATTATTATTATTATTATTATTATTATTATTATTATTATTATTATTATTTCCTTGGATGTCTGTTGTATACATATTTACTTCCGGGACTCAACCAAAGTCCTAAGGTAAGAAATGTGTTCATGACATTTTTCCGTTGGCCATATATATATATATATATATATATATAAAGAAAAACCAAAGATCGTAGGCAAAAATGAAAAACCTATGATCCCACACATTTTACATAGATAAAGCTCTTCGTAATGTGTGTGAAATACTTGTGAGTACATTTTTTTTTGTATTTCTTTAAGGCATGGGCTACCAGAAATCGTTTCAATGAGTTTATTGGAAACTTTTCCTATCATTGCGAGGGCTCCAATTTAGAATTTAAATTATTGGCGATCTCCTGTGCCAAAGTTTTGTGATTCCCACTTCAACATCTTTATATTTTCACATATATTTTAAGACCATCAATGATGCATTGTATTCTGCAGGAACTACCCTATCATTAAGAAAGCTCATTCTTTCTTTGTGGTCTTTGTTCACGATGTCTGCATGATTAGCTTTGATTCTTATGTCTGTGTGCAGGGTAAAGTCGTATCAAATTGTTACAGGTTCTATCTCTGTAACCGGATCTGGGTGATGTTCATACCAGTTTCTTGCAGTTTCCTTCCCGTAAAAGTTTCATATTTTCCAATGCAGATGTTGGCACACTGTCATGCCGGATTTTATATTCCGTAGGTGCCAATACCGTGCAACCTGATACAAGATCATCAATTGTTTCTGGATATTCATCACATTCTGTTACCACATTTTATGTATCATATTTTGTTTCTGGATATCTATTTATCTATCTATCATCATCATTATTATTAAACTTTTTCTTTCTCTTCTTCGACTGTTTCTTTTTCTGGCCCCCACCCACCGGAATTATTATATGTACTAAATATACGAAGGCATGAACCGAAACATACTAACAAACAAAAATACTCACAAATTGAAGACAGAAGAACGCATCGGCGTAAATTTTGAAACAAAACTAACCAGAATGAGCATAACTGTCGAAAAAATGTTAACTCTGGTTTGTCTCCCAACTTCCGATAATGAGGAAGGTTTGAAACCGCATTGACCAAAACAGTGGTAAAACTAGTAAGAGTGGGACTATCAGTGTGAACAGTTTGCGAAATACGACTCTCTAGCGGCGCAGCCGTACTTAAAACTAAAAGCAGAGGACAGTTTGCACTGTTTGAGAAACGCTAGGTCGATCCAATTAAATTAGCGAAGCCACTCAAAAATCTTTTGAAGTTGAGGATTGGTAACACATGGCTCGTGGCAGGTGGGATCATTGGCATCTGCTTGAAACCAAAGGAAGAAAGAAAGAAATATATTTTATTTAGCATCAATAAACAAGGGGGAAAATTATTATGTCATACCGAAAAAGAAAAAGAAAAAAAGATCCTATTATGTATGTGAAAGCATAAGCACTCTGTTGATATCTCATGTATGTAAAAGAGAAAGAGTCTAAGAGGAAAGAGGTTAGCAGTGAAAAATTCGATGTGTCCTTACAAATTGTGCGCATACACACACAGATACATAAATCCAGACACGGATACGCAATGTGATAGGTCCTGATCTTGCATCTTGTCTACAGTCACTTTCTCACAGACGTGCTGTGGCTCCCCTCTGTCTTTCCTGCAAGTATTTTCATGGCAACTATTCTGTCTAGCTACTTTCACTGGTTCCGAAACTGCATGAATTTTAGCGTGCTACTAGCATCTCGGTCCAACGCTTTCACTCTCGAAACGGTTAAATGTAGCCGTCACTTCTACTCCAATAGCTTCTTCTCTAGCACTTCCCGACAGTGGAACTCCCCTCCTCTTACTTGCTTCCCTGAAATCTATAATGTTCAAATGTAATGTCAATCGACATCTTCTGATGTCTTGATCTTGATCCCCGTCCTCCACTATATCCTTTCCTCAAACACCTCTCTTTACTCTTGCTCTCACTGGCTGTAACCCCTTTCGTGTTAGTGGCACTCCCGCCGTGCTTGGGGGTGATATGCTTAAAAAACATGAATGCCTAGAGACATACACAAGCAGATATGTATATGGATAAAGGCGGTGAGGATATAGAAATTTACAAAGATTTGCTTCGTCTGACATCTAGACACTAATCTGGTACTTGGGGTATCTGTTTTGAAGAGCTTGTCCGTTTACGATGTCTTCTGCGTACGTTTTTTAATGATCGGCCTGAAACTGGTAGATTTGTGTGACTTGATCCTTGAGCAATGCTGGCTACGGTAATGAGTCAAGGCCTGGTTCCACAACCGGTTTATTTGCTTATTGGTTACTGTTTAGAATTTTTAGAATAAAAAAAAACTGTTTATTTACTTATTAAATAAAACCATTGATGACAAAACTAAACGTGATAGAAAACATTAAATTTTGATGCATCAAACATCAAAATAAAAATTAAATTCTTTGATGTTTCAGTGTAAACGAGAACAGGCATTTGTTGCTAAATATTTTATATAACACACTCTCTCTCCCCTCTCTCTCTCTCTCTCTCTCTCTCTCTCTCTATATATATATATATATATATATATATATATATATAAAGAAAGAACAGTAAGATATATAATCCGGTGTTCTTATAGATATTTTTATGTTTACAAAATAGTGCTCAATGTAATTTTACAGAGCATTAATATTATAAATTAACTGATTTAAAATAAGTTTTTTTTCGCTACACAGTTCTAACCATGTTTGAAAAATGGAAGCTAAAAGCTTCCAATTTAATTTTGTAATTAAATTAAAGACGTTAGTTCCATTTCATCCTCAAGCGAATTTTGGAGTAACTTATTTTTAAAATTACTGGGTTTTAAAGGCACTGCAAAAATTCATAATTCACATTTCCAAGGATACAGAGAAATCCATTCATCCAGACAAGGAGTGCTTGCGTGTTGATTATCGCTGTATTTTGTTGTATCAGTTATTAGTTACGTTTGAAGAAGGGTTTTCGTTTAGGTAGGGGTAGGGATGTATTTTTCAACGAATTCTGACATCCGTTAAATGCATGTCGTGTGGATTTTTAAAAAAATTTTTATTGTTAAGGCAAAAATTCTCACGCCATTTTTTTCTATTCGTATACTTAAAGATTTTTTGTGGGTGTTTATGTTAGAATACGTTTTATTTAACTACGATTTTAAAAAATATGTTCACTTTTAATTTTTAATATACTATATTTCTTTTTAAAACAAGTAAATGTATTAGAATTACTTACAGTATGTAAAATTATTTTCACATCAAGTATAAGTATGTATATTATCAGGTCACAATTTTTAAAAATTTATATTTAAATATTATTTAAGACAATGACGGCAAAAATAGCTAATTCAATTCTCTGATTTAGTAAACTTTTATTTTTTATAAACTTAGTAATATATAGTTTCTCATGTAAGTACAAAGGACATGCGTTATTTAATGGCCTACATCTAGCTTTTCATTATAATTTCATTTTTCAGTAAGTGTTTTATTGGATTCATTTAAGTGCCAGTAGTACTTTTTGAGAGGTGTTTAGGTTAGAATACGTTTTATTTAACTACAATTTTAAAAGATGTTTAGGTTAGAATTTGTTTTATATAAATACAATTTTAAATACAACTTTAAAATATTTTCACTGTTAATTTTAATAGACTATATTTCTTTTTAAAACAAGTAAATGTATTAGAATTACTTACAGTATATAAAATTATTTTTCCATATCAAGTATAAGTATGTATATTACCAGGTCACAATTTTTAAGAATTTTATATTTAAATATTATTTAAGTAACATTTTTATTTTTTATAAACTTAGTAATATATATATATATATATATATATATATATATATATATATATATATATATATATATATATATATTCAGACTCAATTCTCTTTTGGCACGGTTTTGAAATAACATGTTCCAACAAAAAGAACCGAATATTTTTGGCACTATTTTTTTTCTTTCACACGGTTTAAACATCTCTCCTTGTGTGACCCCCGAATTTATTGCAAGTGTCAAGTAAATGATTAAGTAACATCAATCAATTATAATTTTACAAAATGCCGAAACTACGTAACATGATTAAGTAACAATTTAGCGAAGTAAAATACACCAATCTACGTTTTTCCGTATAATGATCCCCCACTCTCCGGTTTCGAGGGACCTATGCACTGTACATACCTCTGGCTGCATCTAATTGCTCCATTTGACGGCGCATGGCGCCAGTCGTTAGCATCTAGAAGGCCTTCAAATAGACAATAAATTTAGGAATCATTTTCTTACAAACGATAACAATGTTGAACGAGCTGTGCAATTCCAACATGATTATGGCACATTATGAAGAATGATATTTTTGTGGTGTCCTCACTCTAAGAGTATGTTAGATTCTTCCGCCTACTATAAATTTAGTAGGAGAGAAGGTTCGGTGAACAGTGAACAGTGAATAGGTTGAGCGCTAGTTCATTTGATACAGTCTTATTAGTTGTGTAATACTCTTCTGGTGTACTTACTGTTTAATATACGATATATCTGCAAACCTGGTTTTTCTTATTACTTAACCATTTACTTGGTCACAACACATATAAAGAACATATCCCCCGTGCAAAAGAGAATTGACTTTATATAGATACAGGCGGTGAGGACATAGGAATAATTTAGCCGTAAGTCACATTGGTCACAACCTCAAGTGGAACTCGTACATATGATCCATTGCTAAGAATGCCGGTAAAATTGTCGACTCACTGTACCGCCCCAATAAGTACCTGACTTCTCATGCTATCATCTACCTTTCCAAGAGCCAGATGAGTCCAAAAATGGAGTACCGTTGTATGTTTAAGCGGCAGCTGCCCAGACCTCACTTTTCAGCCTTGAGTTCAAAATCGTCTCCGAATCCTTGTGGGTGACGAATTAATCTTCACCCTCCAAGCTTTCCCCCACAGACGGAATGTGTCAAGGCTCTTGTTACTCTATCTTTGCACCCACGGGAACTGCAGAGACGAACTACATTCTTTGGTACCGCCAATTTAAACCTTCACGGCAAGAACACGCCATGCCACACTTACATAACAGCAAAGCATATTCCCTCCATATTTCATCGGTGATAAGTTACACTCTAAGAGTTCCTTCTTACGAACCACTGCTCTGTGGAACCAACTCCCAAGAGGATGCTTCCACGATCACTACAATCTTAACCTGTTCAAGGCTAGGTTTGAACGTTATCTTCCACTCCTATTCACACAAATTACCTCCTAACGCAACCCTCTACCTCGAGTGACCCCCGGGCCTTGTAAAGGGTAAAACTTACTGTAAAAACATATCTCTTTCATGGATGAGTAACCAATAGATTGGGAACCAGTAATAAGGAGTGCCAGAGAAAAGCGATAATAACAACAAAAATTGCAATATGAGCTCTGGTAAAAAAACATGCAATGATAACAGCAAAAATTGCAATATGAACACTGGTAAAAAAGGTCGCTGAAGACATTAGGTTTATAATACCCAGAAATTCGTACACAGATGTCCTCAAGGTTACATGGCACAGTGGATAAAGGCGTTAGTTAGATCCAGTGACCCAAAGAGTTTGAGTTCAATGGAGAACTTTGAGAGGAGAATAAACTGGAGATAACTGACTTCACTTAGACATGGCACGAAATAAGCGAAATAAAAGGTTCAGTTCGACATTCCAAACACCTGAAGGAGGTTGTGATAAACATGGCGACAAAGATGAGGACAATAGTGTCCAGTGTATGAATATATAAGCCACTGAGGGATCAAGTGAAGTGGGGGAAAGAGGAAACTAGCATTTCCTACATTTACGATCCATGGTTTGATTATTTATTTATCTGTTTATATTTTTAATTAATTTTTGTTTTATTTATTCATATATTCTGTTAGAAGAAACTAATTCTTTCCGCGATGCCAATGAGTCCGAACTCAAGTCCAAAACGGTAGATTTTATGAAATTTTCGTCGTTATTTTCGAATTAAGCATGTACATTTACAGGTAAATGTAACAATTAGGGAAATTTTGAATTGAAACTGACCGCGGGTCCTACACTGCAAATTAGCTCATTTATTTCCCGTTTTCAATCGGTTTCGACAATACTTTTTCCGTGCTAAACCTAAAAATCATCGATTTCGTACATCTCGCTATAATCTTTTAAAAACGAAGTTGCATATCAGGTTGCCTTCAAAAAGTGTTATATTCCGTGCTAAGTGAATAAATATTTAACATCAGGTGGATAATATTAGGTTGGTGCAAAAATAATGACGTAATAATGTCGTTTTTTGACGTTAAAAATACTTCAAAAAACGACATTATTAAGTCATTATTTTTGCACCAACGTAATAGAAGAAAGGTTTATTCTACACAACCAGTACAATATGAAATACGGTAAAGTTATACACACAGGTCAATCAAGTAGTGAGTGCCAGGAATTGGAAGGTGGGACGTGCTTGCGTCGTCGTCGTCGTCGTCGTCTCTCTCTCTCTCTCTCTCTCTCTCTCTCTCTCTCTCTCTCTCTCTCTCTCTCTCTCTCAATCATCCTGGTGTGACTTCATCCCTGTACCCATCAAGGGGCAGTTTTATTTTAACCTCGTTGATGCTTACAGCAAACTGCCAGACGTTTTTCAGAGAAATAACATAACCTCGGATGAAACAATGCTTAGATTAATGCAAAGCTTCAATCGAGTCCCACATATACTAGTTTCTTATAACGGCGCGGCTTTTACTGTAGCTGCATTTTCAACTTGCTATGCACAGAATGGTATTGAACACACTAGGAAACCACGTCTTCATCCACAATCAAATGGATAAGTGGTTTTGTAGATACCTTAAAGAGGGAACTCATCAAGCTCGAAAGGGAGGTAACCAAACAAGAAATATTAGAAACATTCCTCGGAAATTACGGTGCAACACCTAATCCAAACGCATCTAATGGAAAATCTCCTTGAGAAACATCGATGGAACAAAAATGGTTTGCACATAGATGTCATCAATGCAACTACAAAAGCATTTCCTGAAAAGGAACACGGTGATACAAAAACAATTTTCCTATCATATATGGAACAGTAAAACGCAAATATATACCATGAAATATTCACCAGGACAACCTGTACTTGCAAGATATTACCGCAACGGTAAAGAAAAACAGATCCAAGCACGCATTATACCTTTTCTCTGGAAATGTTACATATGATGTGGATATACAGTCTTCAGTTTGGGTTCAACATGCGAACCAGCTACGACCATCCAACCATCCAGATACTAAATCAATCTTCACTTTACCGCTGGACACTCACAAGACAGTGAAGACAAGAAAGACGCGGGAAAGTAGCGAGTAACAAACCTAACTAATACCCTTGGGGAAGGTATGAATCCTCTTCTTCTCCCCCAGCTATGGATAAATAGCTGAACAGACCGAGTTCTATAGACTTGGATGGCAACTGGTCTACGCAGAAAGAAACGGTAACCTACTGCGGGAAAATATCTGCCTCGTTAGTCATGTATCAAAAGAACAATTTTCATAGAAATAACGATAGAGTAACGATAGTCTTGCAACATAGCACCCATGGGGAAAAAAAGGGGATGTCATGATCGGCTAAGCGTGTATCACGCATGGCACATAACTAACAGAACATACCTGACAAATGTATGTAAATAGATCAGGGAGTTGAAAGGATAATAAAAATAGAAACATTGATAAGAGCTATAAAAATACGGTGTTGTGTGGAGCAATGATTGCCCACGTCTTGAAGGGATACAGAAGCAAACCGTTAATTTAATCATATCTTACACAAGAGGTCAGTGGCACATTATTTACATTATTCGGACTATTGTCCTCATCATTGTCGCCATATTTATTACATCGTTTCGGCCGTTGTACGATCCGGCCTTCTTCTGTGGATAAAGACATTGGTTAGATCCAGTGACAGGACCCAAAGAGTGTGAGTTCAATACCCGGTTAAAGCAGTGGAGAACTTTTAGACGGAAATTAACAGGAGATAACTAATAATTGACATCCATTAAACATGGCCCGTTGAACTAGAACAGTCTACCCCAGTAAGCGAAATAAAGGATTCAGTTCGACATTCCATCGAACTGAAGAAAGCCGGATAACGGCCGAAACGTTGTAATAAAATTGTGACAAAGATGAGGACAATAGTCCCAATAATGTAAATAATGTGAGTAATACCTCACCTCAGAAATATAGGTCAGTTGCATTATTAGAAGTACCACGCGATACACAATTGCAATGTCAAATTTAATTTCAATTTCTTAAAAATTTTCTTAAAAGTTGCCATTTTCTTAATTTTAAGAAATAAAAAAAACTCTTCCATATACATATATATATATATATATATATATATATATATATATATATATGTATATATATATATATATATATATATATATATATATATATATGACACTTTATTTGAGTAAAATTAGAAAATTTAAAGTTAAATTAATTTGATTTGAAATAAATATTACTTATAGCATAAAAAAGTAATATACAGCCATTTGTTAATGTTGGGTCCTGTTTATCTGAGGCATTGATTGATGGATGATTGAGTGATGAAGCGATGATAGCTAGTATGGCTGACTAGAATTGAATTAAATATACGAAATCTAAGTGAGCGCATTTCTTTTTTTCTTTTTGGTTTTTAAATACCTAATAATTTTTACAAATGAATATATTTTCCGCAATTATCTAATATTTTATTGACTTATTTACCTTTCGAGGATGCTTTATAAAAAAATTAAAAAAAATAAAATACTATAAAATTTTCTTAAATTAATTTCTCTGTAAACAGACGACACGTGACCTTTTCTAAATAATGTCACGTTCAGCCTTTCATAGATGAAAAAGGGAACTGAGCTGAGGTATTATGTATTAAGTAAAAAGTTTTAAAAAATTATTTTAAAAATAGAATAGTATAACTATTTTTATTAATCTTTTCAATTTTGGATTTGTAAATTTCGTTTCCACTAAATTGCTATATCACATCCAGGAAATGTCCCAATACAGAATTTTACATGATTTTATACTATTATAAATTATTATAATTAAAAAAAAAATTAAAAAATTAAAAAATTCTTGTAAAAATTTATTATTGATAGGAGAAATTTTATTTCTTCACCAATAGAGTCCTTAATATATCTTACTTACAAAAGCAATTAAAAGATTTTTTCTAATTAAATAATGTCATATTTTTCTTGCATCATTTTTTTTTAATTCAGAGCAGATTGTCAGATAGAATAGTGAAAGTTTGAAAAAAAATTAAATGATTTAGATTCTCCAAGGAGTCCTACTTTTATCGAATAAAAACAATTCTGGAAATTTTTTTCTGGAAGTTTTTTGTGAATTTTCATGAAATTAAGTAGGGGGTAACATATGTTAAAAATATTTTTAACAAAACTTTCAAAAATAATTTCATTCATTTGTAAATAAATCCTGAAAATTTCCTTAAAATCGGACAATTATTTCATTCTTACAAGAATTTCAAACTCAATGTGTTTTCAACGGAAAAAAAAGTCAATTTAATTATTATGCCACCACGATGACGTAAAAACAAAAACAAGATTTTACAAAATTTCGAACGTGTTGATGAAAAAAAATATAAAAAACATAAAAAAATACTTTTGTCTTTCATCTTGATAATAACACACATTTTGACGATAAAACTTTATTTTTATTAAGTTTGTAGCCTTTTTCATTACGCTGTGCTGTTTTCCGAAAAAATGGTGGAGGTACCTATAACGCAAGCGTTACTGCTAAAATAAAACTATTATACATAATAGCTGTAGTCTTTGAAGTATATTTTTTTAGGGGGGGGGGTCAAATAGCTCTAGATGAATGAATTCCAACATTCCGTTAGCCTTATTATAAACTCGGTCCAAGACTGTGACACACCCGAGATTTCTACGCACACAGTCAGACTACGTTAGTTTCTTTAATATCAGGTAATTAAAGAAGACATTTTTTTAGGAAACGTCTTTATTCTTACATATTTTGTTTTTATTTTATTTTTAAGGAAGGGATAAGGGCGGGATTAATCGCATATTCTCGCTTCTTCCCGTCTTAAGCTGAATTCAGCACGTTTTAATTTATTTGTCCAAGTCAGCTATTGACTGTTCCGGCTTTCCGCTCCATAATTGCAGAAGACATTTGGTACAATTTTCATCTTCTATTCAGATTTGATGTTTTTGAATTTTGTTTTAGAAAGAAAGAAAAATAAAATCTGTTGTGAATAAAACGGCTTCAGTGAGAATGAGGTGGCTACAGAGCCATTGGAAAACTCTTACTTTTTGAAAGACTCAATGCTGATCAAATTATTCATGTCAGAAAAAAGTGGTAATGATTAAAGATATCAAAACAGACTCTGGATGAATGAGGCGAAACGAAAAAAATAAAATAAAGAGATTTTTCTTCTTTTTTTGAGAGTGTGACGTATCGGAAGCAAGAAAAATCAATAAGATTTGAACCAATACAGATTTCTTGAAGGAAGAAAGAAAAATAAATTTACTAATATTGTTGACAAATAAGAATCTATTGTAATTCGATTAAACACATGCACAAACACTCACTTATGATCTATCAGTCTATCCCAGACTATTTATATCAATCTAACTGTATGAGTCTCATATATATATATATGTGTGTGTGTGTGTGTGTGTGTGTGTGTACGTTTGTGTGTACCACGGCAAAATCAATGGACCCAAATAAATAAAGTAAAAAAATAAACAAATTAACAAACCATTATGACCAAAATATTAGTTAGACTATAAAAATCAAAGCAAAAATCGGACGAAAAATGTAGCTATAACTGTTATATAACGATAAAAACATACTACGTTACTTAAAAATCGAAAACTGAAAAGTGTCAAGAAAAATATACAGTGTAATAAATAAATAATAAAAAGCAAGTAAAATAAATTAATTCAAACAAATGTACGAACTAACAAACCGATCCCGATAAATTAACTGTTAGAAAAACACGTAAAGATAAACAATCCAAATAAATAAATGAAGTAATAAACAAATTAAAAAATGCTCCCGCCAAAAATAATAGTTAGAATAAACTACAACAATCAACTCCAAAATTGAATAAGTAGCTTTCTCTTCCCAAACCAAAACTAAACTATTAAATAAGCGATATAAACAAATTTTTACTACGTTTATAAAACACCGATTAAAATAAAAATAAATAAATATATCAGATAAGAAATAAAAATAAAAATAAATAAAAACAAGCAAAATAATTCAACCCAAATAAATAAACAAATAAACGACTTCCGGCAAAATAACCGCAAAATAGACTACCCACAATGCACCACTGGCCCGTATATATAAATAGCCGAGAAAAAAAACAACAGTCGTGGCCTGACGATCACGTCTAGCATGAAACAGCCTGTTGCGTGTTGACTTCAATGTGTGTGTGTGTGGGGGGGGGGTTCGTGTGTGCAGCTTATATTTTCTATCATAAAGAAATAATCTTTACAAAGAATTAAATAGCAATGATGTTAATGAGATTAATGGCGAAATCACTTTGCTAACAAGACTTAATGAGACATTAACTTACTATCAATTCCTTGAATAATAAAATCCTTATATTTGAATTCTTGTCAGATGAAAGACACATGCCAAGTAATTTCAACAATTTCAAATTGTCATCACCAGGGCGCCATTTTCCCCTACATAGGCAAACACTAAGATGAAATGTGTAGACCAAAGATTTTTTTTATTTTAAATTATGCTATTTATTGACTTTTGAATAGGTTTTGGAGCGTACGTTACTGCGACGCTAGAGTTCTTGTTCAAATCGATCAAGGGAAAATTTTGTTTCAATTTTGAAAATTTATAAATCCAAGAAACTTTCTTGTTTTATGTATTTATCTGTTAAAATAAAGGGGACTTTAGTATTAGGTTGGTGCAAAAATAATGACGTAACAATGTCGTTTTTTGACGTATTTTTTTAACGTCAAAAACGATATTTTTACGTCATTATTTTTGCACCAACCTAATATAATCCAATTCGCAGAGTAAAAAATATCTTAGCAAATTCATGTGTCTGTCTGGCTGTCTATTTAAATATGCTCTATTATCTATCTATCTATTTGAATATGTTCTATTATCTATCTATCTCTATATATGTATATATCTTTCTCATTGTTATCTGTCTATCGATCTATCTGAGTCTATTCATATCTATCTGTTTACCTATCTATTCATGTCTGTTCATATCTATCTATCTATCTATCTATCTATCTATCTATCTACTCATAGTCATATCACCTTGAAACACCGGATCCCATACGATCTCTGAATTTAAGATACGAGATGCTTAGTGTTTATTAAATTAGTATTGGAGGACATTTGTTTGCCCTGAAAAATCACTAAACCAGCACAGTTCCGAAAATAATAAATATCGGAAAATCGATGGTATACTTGTATTAGTAATAATGTCAAAGGAGTGTTTTCTTTCCAACTCACTTTATGCCTTATTAAAAAAAGTAATGACTTGATGTACACAAGATAAGACAGCAGAAGTGCTCTAAATAAGTCATTTAGAACAACTGTGTCCATTTTGTGCCGAAATTTCTTTCAGCGGCCTACAGCTTCTACAAACTTGATGCTTGCGGCCAAATAACGTTGAAACACCATTTCTCGTTCGTTAAGCAACGTCGAACCCGGTCAGTACTTAGATGGATGACTGCTTTGGGAATACTAGGTCCTACAAGCTTAGATTTGCGGGTGGTCTAATGGATAATGGCTCGGAATTGTTAATCGGTAAGCCATGTTCCAATTCCCGTTGGGATTATATTCACTTATGAGCAACCACCCTTGGGAAGAGTATAAAATCGCCTCTTGCCCCACCAAGTATGGGTTAATTAGTAACATTTGTTTCGCTAATTCATTACTATCTCCCCAAAATTCTTATAATGTAAAAAAATATTTCCTGGATTTAAATAACATTCACATTAAAAACCAATTCTTTTCTCTCTCTCTCTCTTTCTCTCTCTCTCTCTCTTTCTCTCTCTCTCTCTCATATATATATATATATATATATATATATATATATATATACATGTGCATGTATAATAATTAGGAGAAAAATTAAAAATCCATAGATATTTTATTTCATAAAACGCAGTCGGTCTGATGAGGTGAATATGCTTATATTCATCAAAATAAATTTATTACTGACTATGGATTTTTCCTACTTATTCATATATATATATATATATATATATATATATACAAAATATTTCTGAGTGTATATATATATATATATATATATATACATATATATATATATATATACATATATATATATATATATATATATATATATATATATATATATACAAAATATTTAATATATATATATATATATATATAATTGATTAAGTACAGTTTTAAGTTATACTACATTTATGGGTAAAAGTACTCAATATAGATAGAGCATATGAATATATAAAGGAAGGTGATCCTTGAAGTCAACAGTAGAAAATATTAAAAAATTAACATTTTCAGACACACATTCAGGCCGGTAAATGTTATTTAATACTGTTTATTATAAACAGAGTATTTACTTAAATACTTGTATCTATAAAAAGAACGTTAAACTTAAAAATGTCTTTAATAAATACATATATATATATATATATATATATATATATATATATATATATATATATATATATATATATATATATACTAATAGTAATTCTCGGTTGGTAAAATCCTCGGATAGCACAACTTGAAATCCTATCAAAACAAATTGGTACCCGATGAAAAAATGGAAAAAAAGAAAGAACTAGAAACATTCGAACAGGGCGAAATAAATTGTCTAGTTCCTTAAGTTTTTAGTCCAAAGAAAAAAAAAGCAAGTAATGATGCTAAAACTTAGAGAGCTCAATACGCAAAGGAGAACTTGGATAAATAAAATAAATCCGAAAGAGACAGAAACAACCTACCTAGATTTCACCTAAACGGATCTTCAGAGTAAATCTGATTACAAACTTTTTAGTCATTGTCTATGTACATTCCTGTTTTCTTCTAAGCCTCAGTTATGAGTGCAAAGTAAATTGTAATGCATCTACACCACATAAAGATCCTCTCAATATATTCAAGGAAAGATATGAACCGTTGTTTTATACAATTTTGTGCAACATTTGTTATTTACATGCTGATTATCTTGGACATAACAAAATGTGATTCCTTATATGAACAGACCAGCAGAACCTGTCGACATACTGAATTAGTGATGCATTTCTCGTATTCAAGAAATAATCTGATTTACGCGGCAGTAGATTTTGGAAATATCTTATTTAAGTTACTATCGCATTTAAGGGACATTCGATCTTTAAATTGGTTTTCTTTTTTCTTTTTCTATGTGATGGACCCTTTAAGGATGATAACGGCTCTCCACAATTCCATGTGCTTTGTAGCTCTTATTTTTAAAAATCTTTTTATCTGTCCTAAACCCTGTTTTGTCATCCATTTACTTAAGCTCGCTGGGTGGGTTATGCGTTGTTTTCCTCCATTCCTCTTACTTTCAGTATGTCATGTGAGTGTCAAATTTTCCAAACCCTCTTTCCTCAATGTGTACCCGAGAAATTTCAACTGACAATTTTTCTTATTCTAGGTATACCTTTTGTTTCCATTTTTCTTAAAACTTCGTCGCTGATCAAATGATATTCTCAGCATGCTTCTGTAGAACCAAATTTCTGTTGCTTCAGGTCTCTTCTTCATCTGTGAGGAGATTGTCAAGCTTTTAGTGCCAAATAGAAGGACAGAAATTAAATAACAGTCCTTTACTCTATTCTTTGTTTCTAAGGAAATTTTCCTGTTTTTTAATACTTTGCTTAACTTTTGAAAGGCATCTTTCGCTATCCTAATGCGTATTCGGATTTTATTGTCGCGCTTTCCGTCCTCTGTTAAAACACCTCCAAAATATTTGAATTATTGCAACCATAGAAAGTTAAATTAAACCCTCTATTTTGTGCTGTTTCTGTAATGTTAGATAAAAACAACAGCAACAACGCGTCTGTATATAAGAATTGCTTGAAACTGGAAATGGATGGAATGTGTTTCAGATTTTATTAAACGTTAAGCCATTTAATGGGTGTCGTTTGTCTGCTACTCAACGCCTCAATAATCAAGCTTCTCTCAACTCGTATCCTGACGACGCCATTTTTTCCTGTCATCGAGTTAGCTAAGTTCATATGGTATATGTTCAGGTGATGAGTGCTAATTTTGTTTCAAACTACCTTGGGTGGGCCACTGGGGTGGGTATGAAAAGTGGAAATATTTCCCGCATTCAAGGAAAGTACTATTATGCGGAAGAATTTTTCCAACGGGAAAAAACTAATGCGAGAGAATATTCATGCCGAGAATGTGATTAATATAGAGGGTAATTGTAGGAAGGAAAAACTGAGTGATAAAGAAAGTTTGACAAATAAGAGAGAGAGGAGGGAAGCAAAGAGGAAGACGAAGAAAAGAATGGTTATTAGAATAAAATAAAAAAATTAAAAAAATCAGAAAGAGACGAGGAAGACGAAGATAAATAAGAAACAATATTAGGAGAGAAAGAAGAAAGAGAAAAGAGACAGTGATAGATGCATGAGAAGAAAAGGAAAGAAAAGATAAGGAAAATATAAAAGAAGACAGGTGAGAAAAAAGAAAAGAATCATAAGAAGAACAAAGCATATTAATGAGGAGGTGCGCAAGACCAGACAGCGAGAAATGGAACCGAATTCGGACAGAAAAAGAGTGAGAGCATTTCAAGATAATTCTCTTATAAAAAGAAGCGACCCTTCACTTTTTCCCGTCCCGTGGTGAATTAAATAATCTTAACAACTCAAAATTGGTTGATATACAGGAGAGGAGAATTTTTGGCCTTCCTAGTACCGTTAAATTTTTAAAAAATAAAACATTTTTATTCGCGCACCAAATGAGTATCAGAATCTTTGTTCTTTTGATCATTTTAATTCTAATGTTTGCGCAATTCTAGTGACAATTTAGAGACTAGAAAAGCATTTCGTTTACGACTTCAACAAATAAAATCAGCGAAAAGAGTTCAAATTTACAAGGACAGAGCTTTTGTATATAAATTGTTTGGATATACATTCTTGTGAAAATTGAAACGGCGCCTTTAGTTTCCTTTCTTTCACCATACGGTCAGTTTTAAACCCATTGGAGCGACAGGGTGTAATAGATTTCTATTTTTTCCTCATATTACGTCATTTGCATTGCTTAACATTAATATGAATCTATTTTCGGGGTGTATGATGAAATATGTTTGGCCTTTAACATTGTGTCCTCCGTTATGAAGTCCAGATACTATTGTCTCGACTGTCCATTAGTTGTCCTACGACCACTGTCTACGATGGACGCTACTCCAAGAGTGCGCACGAAAATTGTAACGCTGCACGAACACACTGACAGGCCTTACTAGTGAGCAAATAAAAATACTATGGACTGGCTGGATTAAATTCAATCGAGAATCTGGTCAATCTGCAAGGAAAGGCTGCGTAGAATGGAGGTACGAAGTATAAACGTGTGTACTGGGTCATGATTCATTGAAGTAATATGTAAAATAGTAAATAATGACGGAATTATTCGTTTGGTTTCAATTAAATTGCACAAAGGTTTAGGCTCTCATGACCAGTTTCGTTATGAAACTACCACTCGTCATGCAATGTCTTATACACTATCCGTCTGTAAATTACGCGTACAAATATCTTCCGTTATGTGTCATGTTACTTCATGGCGTGCGTGATCTTGGATCTCCACAACTTCCTCTTTTTATTGTTCGAAACAATTTTTCGCTTTGCCATACCTCTCTGCTGCCGCTCTGACATTGATTCATCCCAAATCCATCATTAGATTACTCGCTGTTTCTACGTATCTATCCTTTCTTCAATAGGACCTGTAAGTTATGTTTTCCAAGCCTTCTTTCCTCGTAATGCGTCTCGGGAATTTTAACTATCCCTTTCTGATTTTAAGTATATGTGGTCTTCTTGTTGTAATGTTCACGTGATACTTCCATGGAAATATCAGTATTCGTCGGCAGAATCATATGTTAGTCACTTCGAATCTTTACTTCATATGTAAAGAAATAGTCCCCATTTCATACAGGAGGACAAATATAACTTAGCAGTTAAGCATTCTTTTCTATGTTTCTAACGAAATTTTCTATATCTTAATACATCGCTTAATTTCGAGAAGGCATATTTCGCTAATCTTACGCGCTTTTCGAACATTTATCACACTTCCCATCGTTTGTTACGACATGTAGAATATTGGTTAGCTTGCCAGTGGTCTAACACACAAGTAGGCAAGTATAGCCAAAGCTAAGAAATGACTTGAGTTATTTCATAGAGAAATATATGGGTGAATAAAGACCACTCATGCAAATGTATTGGGCAGGTCCATTCTAGCAAAATGGACCAACCTAACTGGTGTTTTAGGCACTCTCCTATAAAATGAGGTAAAATTAGCTGGCTTGATTTACAAGGAAACAAAAGTTTTTACACCATTTCCTGTCTGACTGTGTTAGACGTTCATTCTGTCTCTCAGAGAATTTTTTAAAAACTTTTGACTGCATTAATTTAGCTAAGTTTTGATTTATTTTTACCGTTTTTCTAACTGTCCTTTTTGACTATTTGTTAAATTTTTGATTTTTTCCGTTTCAATTCTTTACCCTCCCCCATTTTTAGCTTTACTTCATTTTTGCTATTATTTAATCTTTTATTATTTAACGTTTTAATTTTCTTTTACGTTTTATTTTTCATTTTTAAATTTATTTTCTTCCCGTGCCCACATCCCGGAGTTTATCGGTTTATTTTTCGTTTTTACGTTTCTCGTCCGATCTTTTCTTTTCTTTATTTATTATGTGTTAATTATTTCTGTGTTTTTCTTTTAATATCCGTAAAGTTCTGTGTTTTATCTGTTAATTACGTGTGTAAAATATTTGTTTTTAAATTTTAGTTTAATTTGTAATTCCTGTCCATTTTTTTATCCTTATTTAACGTTTTGTTTTTGGGTTGACCGTTTTTTATCAGAAGCCATATTGTAAAATGTCACATTTTTAGTTTCGTATTTTATTTTGTATAGCGTATTTTTCTTATTTTCCCTTTTATAACTTTTCGTTTCATTGTGTAATTTGTTGCTTTCTTGCCTGTTGTCCTTTTAATTTTTGTTCTTTCTTCGTTTTTGTGAACCTTGTTCACTTTTCTCGTCTGTCTTACGTTTTGTTTTGCGTTTTCGTTTTATCTGTTTAAATTTGTTTTTCCTTTTCGTCTTTTTAAATGTTTTTATACGTCCTTCTGTTTTACTTTTGTCTGTCGACCTTTGTTTGCTAGTTAAATTTGTTGTCTGGCTGATAAGCGAAACTTTATTTACTACCACCCCTCCCCTTCACTTTCCTCCTTTAAAAATGGAAAAAAAACAAGAACAGTGCCGTCCTTTTTTATTAAAAAAAGGAAACCAATAATCCCTGACTTTAAAAGAACAGCAAAAAAGCATTTGTTCTTCATCAAAAAGCACCCACCCGATAAAAACGATACTAATGAGTACACTTTTCTAATTCCATCGAATGAAGAAATGGTGAATACCCGTAAAAAAGCTGCGGAGACCTCAGAGGCTAAAAAGAGCGAAAATTTTGAAAGCAAGGAAGCTGAGAATGGGGAAAGCGAACTGAAGAAAAATAAGAATGCAGACGCCAGGGAATTGCCCTCTTGTTGGTCGTCCCCACCGAGTTGCGTAATCAATGTTGCGGAGTTCTTGGAGCGAGCCAAGAGTTACGCTCACCTTGTCGTGGAAGGTGGACTCTTGGAAGACGCCCAGGAATTAAGAAAGATTGAAAAAAGAATTGTGTCGGTCTTTGTTGTGGACAAGCGTTCGCGCAAAATTTGTCGCTCGACGAAAGACATAGTGTTAAAATCACTTGAGTCCTTGGGGTTTAAGCCCCTCAGAATTGTGAAAGGAGCGGGATATTTCATGTGGGACGTATTGCTACCCACGCCGGAAGACTGTGTCGCTGCTTTAAGTCGTGACTTGATTACAAAAGATTTAATATTGCACGCAGAATATAAAGGGCGAAGAAGGACCATACCGACAATATACGAGGTCCCTCCTCAGTTTATCGGGGAACACATGACTGCGTTCCTTTCGCAGTATGGCGAGATGCTTGGGGATTCTTGCGATAGCCTGAAACGGGGGTGGAGTTTCGAAATTATGTTGAACGAACAGGCCTTCCGCTCCATCTCCAACTGTCTGGTAGTAGGGCGCTTGAAGCTGTCGGTCATTGTGACCGCCCGCAAACTGGTATGTTGGAAGTGTGGAGATACTTGTAACCTCTCCTCTTCCTGCCTAGAGAAGAAGGCCTCTGGAAGTCAAGCGCCAGTCTACCAAGATCCCCCTCTGACCGCGTCGTTACCTTCTGCCTCGCCTTTAATGGGCATGCCAGCTTCCGGGGCCGGTTCGGATAAACCTCCGGTTGGCACAAAAGCCACATTCTCCAAAGAGCCTTCGTCCGCTGCTAGTGCAGTTGTGGAGAAGGGAGGGGGAGAATGGCTGGTTGCTGGTAAGGCCAGACGGAAGCGCCAGACAGCGGGGCCTCAGTCCAATGATGCCCCAAGAGCAAAAGACACGTACAGCCCCACTCCCACTCTCAACGTTAAGGGCGATGCCCCGGTCTCTGATGAGACATTGAGAGAGAAACAACAAACATATGTCCCGGGATTTTCAAAATCAGAAAAGATAAAGGAGCTAAAAGAAAAATTAGACAACACTCCCACAACATCATCTACCTTGTCCCCACCTGCGACTCCAAAACATCCTTCCCCACAGAAACATTCCACCCCTTTATCATCACCCGTTAAAGCTGTTCCCCTCAGTAGAGATCCCAGCCCGTACAAACAAAAATCCTCATCTACCCCTCTTCATACTCACAGTCCTTCCCCCATTAAAAACCCTGAAATTCCCCCACCCGCACCAAAAAGGCAGAGAAGCCCTACACAGGATACAAAACAAAAAAAAAACGGCTAAACACATTTACTACACAGGGGGGGATACCTGCAGAATTTCCCCGGCCTAGGCTGAAAGGGTCAGAGACAACGGGAACCGAATCAAAGATTTGAAGTACCTTCTCTCGATTAGGGAGTATGCAGACAAGGATGTGGAAGACCCTCATAATTTTCCCAATGCCCGGAGAGTTCTCACGGTAATAAGAACAGGAACCGGATCTCGTCAGGCATGGGCCATTTTGGAGGAGGCGATTAGTTCTTATAAAATGTCTCCTCCAATTGCCATTGCCGAAAGTAATGACAATTTTGTGCAGGGAGGGTCCCAGTTTTAGTTCACCCCTCCCTTTATAGAGCTTTGAAGCTGACATTTCCCTGGGATATAGGCGGTCTCTCCCAAGACGGTACCATCAAGGCTGAGATGGGTCATGGGTCTATGGGAGAGGCTGTCGGTATCCTTACCCCGACATTGTTCAAATCAGTGTCCCAACCCTAATTAGGTCTGATAATGGCTCTCTGGTTAGCAAGTCTGAATGTCCGGGGCCTGAGGTCGGGGTCTCGAAGGGCGAGGCTCGATCGCGATCTTCAGCGCCTCGGGGTGGATGTATGTTGTGTACAGGAGACCCGTTTTTTATCTCGCGATCATGAGGACATTCTAAGAGGTTCGACATCTATTCAGCATGTTTTGATGGACGCTCGAGGGGTGTTTCCTGGCTGGTGAGCAAGTCTCTGGATGCGGTGTGTGCTCTTGTCTTCGCGGATCTGGCGGGCAGGCTTTGCGTGCTGGATGTTACCATAAAGGATAAGGCTCTTCGTCTCATTGGGGTTTATGCGCCCAATGACCATGCGCAGCGGCCTGGTTTGTTTCGGCAGATCGAGCCGTTTTTGACGACTTCTCGTTCGGTAGTTCTAGCGGGTGATTGGAATGCCGTCCTTGATCCCGATATAGATCGTATAGGGCATAAACCGGGTACTAACAATCCGGATGTGAAATCGTTTCGGGACTTTATCGGCGGGTTTGATCTCGTCGATAAGTATCGAAATGAGCACCCCCGGGAGGTAGTGTGGACTTGGACTAGGGCCGGCAGCTCAGATACGGTGGTTAGCGCAAGTTACATCGACCGAGTTCTAGTTAAGAGAGTCGAAGTAGGGCTCGGAGAATGTCTAAATTTCCATTCTATAGTTTACTCGGATCATAGGCTTGTCCGAGTTCGGGTAAACTTAGATAAGCCTAGGGTTAGGATGGCTGGTTACTGGAAATTAAACTCATCATTATTTGGTGAGCAAGATTTCCGGGACCAGCTTTTACTAATGTTACAGCGTGAATTCTCGGAGGCTGTGGTTGGGAATAAGTGGTGGGGCTCTTTGAAATCAAAACTTAGGTCTTTTGCTGTTGATTTTAGTCGACGACTCAATCTAGCAGGGCTAGCAGCACAAAAGTCTCTTGAAGCCAAAGTAGATCGGGCGATAAAATCCCGTGATAGTGGGGACATAGCCTTAGCTAAGGCGGAGCTGGTCTCCTTGCTTATCAAGAAAGATCAAGCTCTAGTAGTTAGGGCTAGGATAAAAAGAATGTCTTGCGAGGCTACGAATATGGCCGCTTCTTTGCGTTCAGAGGAAGCTCGTAGGGCATCTAGTCGGCATATCGCGAGCATCGCATTGCGGACAAGCGGACTGTGACTACAGACGCGGGCATTTGTGAGGCTTTTCGTGACTACTTTCAGGAGCTTTTTACCAGGGAGCCCGGTCTGAGCATTGCTCAGTTCGATGCCTATTTAGCCGAATTTCCCCGCCCTGAGGCGGCTGAAGCGGCTAGGTGCGAGCGTCCTATAGCAGAGTCTGAGATCTGGGATGCGCTGAAGCAGGTTGGCCTGGACAAGACTCCGGGATTAGATGGTCTTCCCTATGAAATGTACTTGAGGCAGTCGCCCGTCTTTGTCCCCTTGCTGGCACTGATTTTCAACAACTGGATGAAGCAGGGCTCTATTCCTCAACGCTTCAACAGGGGTGTGATCAAGTTGCTTCGCAAAACGAAAGACGGCGGGGATGGGGTAGATAATTATCGGCCTTTGACGATGTTAAATACAGAGTTGAAGATTTTAGCCAAGGTCTTAGCTGACCGTTTGCAGGTTGTCCTCTCTAGTCTGTTTGGTCCCGAACAGACTTGTGCTGTGAAGGGCAGGACTATTCAGGACAACCTTCATTTGGTACGCTTGATCATCAAGAAAGTCGATAGTGATGCCGCGCTGATCAATTTAGATCAGTCCAAGGCTTTCGATAGGGTTGACCATCGATTTCTGGAGGCTGTCCTTTCGGCCGCCGGTTTCGGGCCGCACTTTCGCACTTGGATCCGACTGCTGTATGCGTCCCCCGGTGCGATGGTAGAAGTGAATGGGGTAAGATCGAAGCCTTTCATTTTGTCTCGCTCCATTCGTCAGGGTTGTCCGCTGTCTCCATTGCTTTACGTTCTTGCGTTGGAACCTTTTCTACGTAAGTTGAAGACGAATGCGGTCCTTCGCGGAATTTCCTTACCTGGTGCTACCACCTCAGCCAGGTACTCCGCCTATGCTGACGACGTTTCAGTTCTGGTGTCGAGTAGGGTCGAAATTAACGAAGTCAGCAAAGAAATCAAGGGTTATGAGATGGTGACAGGGGCCAAGATCAATCGCGATAAGTCTGTTGGCTTGCGGTTGGGTTCGTGGAGGGGAGTTTCTCTTCCCGGACCTTTCCTCTGGACGGACAGGCCGGTCAAGATACTCGGCGTCTGGTTCGGTCTCGACCTCCTGTTGGAAATAAATTGGTCGGAGGTGCAAGAGAAGGCCGAGCTCGCAGTACGTCTGTGGACTCTGAGGAATCTTTCCTTGAAGGGGAGGGCGGAAGTATGTGCCTCACACATCTACCCGATTCTCCTTTACCGACTCTCTGTGCTTCCACTCCATTCTAACACTTTATTGGCTTTTGTAAGGCTCTTGTTCTCCTTCTTGTGGGGAGGCAGGGCTGCCATGGTTAGTCGCGAGATCTGTTACCTCCATCCCTCTGAAGGCGGTCCGGGGGTGCCTTGCGTTGAGACTCGTTGATATACGCTTCGCATTACTCATCTAGACCGGATGTGTATGCAACTGGATGAGAACGGCTGCTACGCGGAAAGTTCTTTGTCCTCGAGGCCAGTTCCGTCTGTAGCAATATAGTACCGCCGTTGACTAAGGGTGTGTGTTCATTTGCTTACTGGGGGTTATGCAAGTCGTGATATGGACGACGCGGCAGAAGGAATTCCACGGGGACGAGAAGTTTACCTCTTCCCAAATGATCTTGTTCTTTAAGCATCAGCTTAAAGTCAAGATCAGGACGGAAAGGAAGCGACTCCATCCATTGGAATTTGGCGAGAGGTGGGTGAGTCTTGCGCGTCTCTGCAGAGTCAAAAGTGCTGACTTTGAGTGGCTTTTTGATGCCGGTTAGGCTTTAAGAATTTTGGGATTGCTGGGTTGAACATTGGCAACCCCTCCCATGTATAGGTTAGTTTAGGTCGGTTTTGTTTTAGTTATCTTTGTGTGTATGCTCATTGGCCACCTTTTATTTCTCGCTCTATTTTTTTCTTTTGTTTAATTCCCCATCCCTCCCATCGTTAGGTGGTTAGTGATATCAGTTCTCTGGTGGGTGCGGGGGGCCTTTCGTTTCGAGTGTGTCTTTCGTATTTGTTGTTGTGTTTGATTGAGCGCGTGTTTGTAGCGGGTGCATGGATTGTACGAATGTTTTATATTTTTTAAAAGTCCCGTTAAGTCCCGTTAACTGATGTTTCTGCCACAGTTAGGGCTGTGGGGGGTTTTACTACTCACAAAATCTTTTGTTTAGTTTCTTGTATATAGATTTGTATTCATTGTAAATATTCATTGGTTTTTTTTTAGATGTTATTTTATTCCCCTTCCCCCCACAGACAATGAATTGTATATATGGGGACTAGTTAGAACTTCATAGAGTCTCTGAGGCATTTTGGTGGATGTATTAAGAATGGTATGTAATAGATGTGTTGTTTTGGTGAAAGGAACATTGTTTATGTTTGGGTCAGTGATTGCGGCTAGCTAAGTTTAAAGTTAAGTCAAAAGATGACCATCCTTTCCCCTCTATCCCCATTTCGGCCTTGGGTCACATTTGTGCATAGTACAATAAATAATTACAAGGAAACAGAAGAAGTCAGCCATGTTGGCAGGTAAGTCACTTGACTTCTACACGACACTTAGCATTGAACAAGTGTAGAGGTTTATCACTTCATTTCTCTTTAGGATTGGGTTTCATTTCCATTTTAAATTCTACTTTAACTCTAGACGTGTCCAGCTAAACTATGAAAATTATATTATTATAAGGTTTCCAGTTACTTCTGAATTTATTTTCTTTCTCTTCCAGTAGGGCTTTGCGTCTTAGTCGCATTATCGCATCAGTTGGGGTGAATTGATTAAAAACGAAAAAAACAAAAAAAACAGAGACGCTATAAAGACAGTGTTCATGTAAAATATGGAAATATGTATAAAAAAAGCAAAGGCAATATAAAATAAAAGTAATATAAAGCAGTGACATAGGACTATTGTTTTACAAATATATATATATATATATATATATATATATATATATATATATATATATAGAGAGAGAGAGAGAGAGAGAAAGAGAACTGATCACGAATTTCCAAATTACATAAGAATACAGGTGCATATATGTGGGAGTGTATGTGTATGTATAGTGTCATATATATATATGCTCATGTAAATGTACACATATGTATGTATGAAGATGTGTACGCATATAAGTGTGTTGGACAGTATCAGTTATTCTACTGGGTACTCTGGTATTACCCACAATCTATAAATCTATAACCCAACTAATTTACATTAATCTTAACGGACTTAAGTTTAAATCCACCGCCCATTACTTAGTTGTACAATAACTATTTATTGTGACTCCCCCCCCCACAAAAAAAAAATATAGATTCCGGGGCCGTTATAAGAAACACCACATAGTAGGAACTAATATTAAACTACAAACGAAAATCCGAACCATAAATAAACTCCAAACCGAGACCACTTTCCCCGAGATAAGATACGTTACGCCCCAACAATCGCTAACACAAACCCAGGCTCATTAACAAGGCGGTGACTAAAGGGAGACTGAGTTTTAAAAATATATTTAAAACGATGCCTCGAGACAAGCACTTAGAGTCGGATAATAACCGCGTGTAGAACAGTTAGAAACAGACTATACTTATGTTGAGGTAATTGTTGTCTTTTTTCTGTAATATATATAAAACAACATGTCAGCACATGCCCTTGAGCGATTAGCCTTGGAGCGGGTATTATAGAGATCAACGTGTTTTAGTGGACTTTAGTGGATTTTCAATCTGCTTGTCTGAATCATCTTCAAAAAGCGAGAGCAAGATCTAAAAGGTCTGCCAATTTAACAGTGATCTCATCTCGCAATCCTCACACTTGCTCCATATATGGCCTCCTTTGTAAATCACTCGCGTGTCTTAAATGCCACTTAAGATTATCGCACAAAATTTCATAACTGAATCAACTAAGCTGTCAGATCCTCATACGTCGAGACGGACTGGAGAGTCCATTATATATATATATATATATATATATATATATATATTGCAAAACAGAGAAATCCAAAATTACCTTATGAGTATAGACTATAGGTTATTTCAACTAATGTCGAATACATTACACTTATTCAACTCAAGTGTGGGACTGTATTCAGTGTCGGAACTAGAGATTAAAAATTTGATATTTCACAAAGAGAGCAGTTGAAAAATTGATACAGAGCCAATCGATAACGTAGCAGGCATGACAGACGGCCTGAGTGGTGGAGAGAAGAGAGTGGAATTTATCTCTCTTAAAAGAAAAAAAGCTACGCAAATTCAGCTCATGCAAACTTATTACATATCTATCTATCTATCTATCTATCTATCTCTCTCTCTCTCTCTCTCTCTCTCTATATATATATATATATATATATATATATATATATATATATATATATATATAATGATAGTCTGTTTTTGTTTACATGGAAGATTTCCAAGCAACGACAAACTCGTGCATACGAGATGCTGGAATTAAAAATCGCACAGCAGCTTATGACGTCACACATGACCACGCAATATATATATATATATATATATATATATATATATATATATATATATATATATTTGGCTTTCAGAATGAAACTGATTAGAGAAGTAGAAAGGAATATAATAAAGTATATTTATATCTATATTATTCAATGAAACATGTTTGAATGAAAATATGCTGCCTAAACACACACACACACATTATATATATATATATATATATATATATATATATATATATATATATATATATATATATATACATATATATATATATATATATATATAGTCCTAGAAATTATTAAAAGTGTTTCGTAATCTTAGGAATGGGGCATTGTACCTGAATTTCATGAGTGGAATATTTGTCATCGTGTCCTGAAATCGAAAATATGGTCATGTCAATTCACTTAATTCTCGTGTCAATGCACTTACACATAATCTTGATAGGTTGCGTCTAAGGACAGCTGAAAATGCACGAGTGGTGAGTAGCAAAAATTTGTAAATCCAGTTCACATACATGATTATTCAGGAGAATGACGTAACTAACGTACGAATCCACTGTTGGTCTATAGAGTCAGCTTAGCCATTCCCCACCCTGCACGCTTGCGAGTAGGCAACTAATTCAAGGATGTACAATTAATGAGACGGCAGTCATCCGTAAATATGTTGCAATCATCACACACACACACACACACACATGTATATACCCGTCTGTCTGATTCATGGAAGCTATCTTCAGGCCAACGATCATAGATTGAATATTACATTCAAGTATGAAGTAGTCTGTTGCCGCTCGGTTATCTGGCTTTAGTGACCCTTTTAAATTTACATATGCTCTATCCCTGATGTTGAGCACTTTTACCCCTAAATATAGCATACCTGAAAATTAATTTTTATCATATATATATATATATATATATATATATATATATATATATATATATATATATATATATATATATTTTTTTTAAAAAGAATAGAGAAACAGCTAACATTTTTGGTTGTAATGTGGATTTTTAAAAAATTTATTTTCCATAATTTTGCAACACGTGTTTTCGGTCTGGCGACTTTGATCCGGCCAAGCGAGGAGATTTCCACATATTATTAAAAATAATTTTTTTTCTTATGTTTTTCGATGTTAAATATTTTTGATATGAAACATTCTCTTTTTCTGTGTGAGTGACCCAAATGTCTTTCTTGAACTGGCAGTGAAAAGTTCTGCGTGAAGGGTTATAAAACAATTTATAAAACACGATAGTTTGGGTGTAGAATCTCTGATTGATGCCAAATCGGTCGCTTTTCGATCCAGGCTTGAAGCAATCGGATGTCTAACCACACCTATGAGATGTGATACAGCGAAGCAGTCTGTCTGTGGATAAGTATATATATATATATATATATATATATATATATATATATATATATATATATTTCATTAAAGGCGACAGATAATGTACTACGACCATAATGTGGTGTGTTCGGAAAATAAAACATCCCTATACTATAAAAACATACAATTTTCAAATTAAAAAGCAAAAATAAAATTATCCTTGATAATGGCTAAAAGAATTATAGAATATTTGGGCAGTTTCTACATATTCTGTGTTCAGAAAAGTAAACGCTTGTTCGAACACAAGAAAAATTAAATAAAACACTTAATCTTAGTACGTTGCCTGTCGTCTTTAATAAAACATTTATAAATGAAGGCTTGCTGCACAATACATACATACATACACACACACATATATTTCACTTTAAACGTTATATTTAGTGGATTCTCGTATATGTATAGTCCTCCCATCCATGTATGTATTAAAAAATATATAACAGTACATTTATTTATCTTCCACTACCGGCCTAAATATTTTCGAGAAATATTTTAAAAAAAAGTAAACTCTCCAGGAGAATTTAAAGTTGTGTCGCTCAGAATAGACTGAGTTGCCTTTAAACCCGGCACGCCTTAACAAACTTGGCCAGGAAAAGCAATCCGGTGAAATTTACGGTAATCAAGCGAGATTTATCCTGTTATTTTTTCATGTCTGCAAAGTTTCATAAACAAACGTAAACAAAGAGAATTTTATAAAGGATTTTTTTTTTATTAATCCGACAGATTATCTTTGCGCGGATTCTTGTATTTGAGTAGGTTTGTTTATTGAACAGGGTAATTATTTATTTATTTTCGTCTACCGGCCTGAATGCTCGAGAAATCTTATTAAATCTATCTATATATATGAGAGTGAGAGAGAATTATACATATATATATATATAGATAGATAGATATAGATTAATATATATAGATAGATAGATATAGATTAATATATATAGATAGATAGATATAGATTTATATATATATAGATAGATAGATATAGATTTATATATATATATATATATAGATAGATATAGATTTATATATATAGATAGATAGATATACATTTATATAGATAGATAGATAGCTATAGATTGACATATATATATATAGATAGATAGATATAGATTGACATATATATATATATATATATATATAGATTTATAGATAGATAGATACAGACTGACATATATATATATATATATATATATACAGAGAGAGAGAGAGATAGGTAGAGATTGACATATATATATATATATATATATATATATATATATATATATATAGATAGATAGATAGATAGATAGAGATTGACATATATATAGATAGATAGATAGATAGATAGATAGAGAATATATATATGTAGTAATTATATAGATATAGATATACATATATATAGGTATAGATATACAGATAGATAGATAGATAGATAGATAGATAGATAGATGCGAGAGAGTTTTCTTAACAAATGTGTTATTTCCGATGTAATTAAAATTTTTCTATTTTTTATTCTTCCTCCAAGTTACTGTCTTGGCACTGGATCCATTAATTAATCTGTTGAAATGGAAATGCCTAATTCATAGGAGTAAATGTCATCACACTTTTAAGCTTTCTCTCGAATTTCATTTGACTTTGTTCACGCAAATAAGATAATTACTACAAATTTGTTCAACCGTATCAGGAAAAAAAGACTGCTGACAATGTTGTATTCATTTGCCGATTTGCTATTATTCTTCCTTAAGCCATTAATTAATTAACGCTTCCTCATCTCGATTCCAAATTTGCAATCTCTTTAATAATGGAAAATTTATAAGGAAGAGCGTTATTTATCTTTTTTTCTTTTTTTTTCTTTCTTTGGAATAGAACTGTCACATTATGAAGCGCTGTTTAAAAATGTCGATCCGCTTTTTTACTTTTAATGTAATTGTTTTCTTTAGAATTTTGCCCAGGGGAGCCTAAATTCCAATTCCTTTTCTTAATTAAATTGTATTTAGAATTTGAAAAATATTTTCGGAAAATAGGAAAAGAAAAATCCGGTAATGGTAAGACGCTATGACAGTAGAAACAGATTTTAGGATTTTTTCTTAGCAAATCCTATGAATCAAAGACAAAACGCAAAGAAATAATATTTTAGTCAATAAACAAAAATATAAGCTAAAATATATAAGCGGATTGCTTAGTTGTTTAGAACAGTTTCAGATGGTGAAAAATGAATATGTACCTCACTCATGTAGGCTTTGTGAGCTGTGATAAAATGAATTCATATCTCCGCCATATAGACATTGTGAGCCCTGACAAAATGAATAGTTATCTCACTCATGTAGGCTAAGAGAGTTATGAAAAAGTGAATACTATCTCACTCGTGTCGTCTATGACAGCCATGACAAAGTGAATACGTATCTCACTCGTATCGTCTATAAGAGCCACGAAAAAATGAATACGTATCTCACAGATGTAGTCAATGAGAGACATGGCAAAATAAATACGTGTCTTACTCATGTAGGCTATGAGAGGAATACGTATCTCACTCATTTAGGCTATCAAAGCCATGACAAAATGAATACGTATTTCACTCTTGTAGGCTTTGTGAGCCATGAAAAAATGCATACGTATCACACCTCGGCCATGAGAGCCATAACCAAAAGAATACTTATCTCATTCATGTAGGCTTTGTGAGCTTTGATAAAATGAATTCATATCTCAGTCATGTAGGCATTGTGAGCCCTGACAAAATGAATATTTATCTCATTCATGTAGGCTATGAGCGTTATAACAAAGTGAATACGTATCTCACTCGTGTCGTCTATGAGAGCCATGACAATGTGAATACGTGTGACGTCCCCCCAGTGTCGCTGCGCCAAATGTGACGTCTGCCTGGCTGCGTCCGTCGTGCTATCCTGTCCTGTGACGAACAACTGGCTTGGTATTGGTCGCGGCACCAAATGTGACGTTCTAACCTTTTGGTGATTCGGATGGGAATCTGGTTAGATTCGGTATCAGCCTTGTCGTTCCCAGCTCGCTTCCAACGTCTGGTTACCGAAGTAACTGCTTTGACTTCAAGTCTAACCTACCCACGTTGTGAATTGATCTTAGGCAGACGAAATCAATCAGTTGCCGGGCCGTAATGCAAGTCGAGTTCGAATAAGGGCGATATCGCACAAGTATATGTAAAAGAAAATAAAATAATAACTCGAAAAGTTCAAATGTGTTAAAAAAAGGATAACAATATTTTATATATGGTCGCTGAATACAGGACTGTGTCTACTTCCCAACCCGCTATATGGATTCGTGACACTTTGTGTTTGTTAGGCGAGTCTTAACATCCTAAGTTGTTTGTTCTTTAAGAAACTGCTTCTTGGTGTATCTTCAGACGATATTCGTGAAACTTGTTTTGGTGGTGTGAGTCTAAGCCGTTATTCAAAAATAAATTGTTCTTGGCTAGAAGTTGAGGTCGATAATGCGCGAATCGTAGCCAGCTTCTGCGAGGCGGGTCTTCAGAGTGCTCAGCTCACTGCAACTGCTTGCCTCTCTGTCTCCAACCCCAACTGCAATCCACTTCGTTGGTTTCTGTCAAAAAAATTTTATTATTTTCCATTTTTGGAAGTCTTTCGTCTTCCCACCTCCTTCTGTTCTCATATTGGTATCTCACCATGCCCTCAGAGGGTGTCAACAGGTTTCCCCTCTCTCTCACAGTGGCATCTCACACCTATCCCTTCAGGGGGGCGCAACAGGCCTCCCCACCTTCCTCACATGATTACCTCCGGTCAATACTCCTGCTATCATTCAGCCAATGGGCGCTCAGCGGCGTGGGTGTGGCCAGACTAGCCTCGGTTTAAAAAAATCTTGCTCAAAGAAAAAAAAAATTATCGTTTTTTTTTCATTTTTCCTTTTCCTTATCTTTTACTGAATTACCTGGAATTCATCAATTAGCTTTTCGCCATCATCAAGCGGGTGGCCACCCAGACGTACCTGCACTCCTGGCACCAGCCACTGATCCGACAAAACAGTTTCGCTATTATAGCCGGATTTCATATGGAATTCGTCAACGAGATTTTCGCCAATTATCAAATGGGTGGCCATCTGGCGAAACACAGCCAATTTTTCGTCCCGATAAAATAATTTCGCTATCATAGCCAGCCTGACGATAAACAGATGCTCCTCTCAATAATTTCTACATATAGACAAAGTTTTAACCTTTCCTTCATGATGGTCAGTGGACACTTTTGTTTTTTGTAATTCTGCGACACAGTTAATTTTTATCTATTTAAAATTCTGTCTCTGAGGTTATTTGGCCAACCTGGAGTTTCCACCCGCCCCGTAACCTAAATCAGATTAATTCCAGTATCTTCCCTTTTACGTTCTCGACAATGGGAATAAAAAATTTTACCACTTTTCCTTGTCAGAAAAAATAACACCGCTTAGTGTCCTTTTCGTGATGGCTTCTTATCACCTAAATTTAATTCTCGTCTTTCTTTTTTTTATCCTTTTCCTTTTTAGCAAATCAAATAGTGACACAATCCTCCCCTAACCTATTTGTCTTTTACTCGTAAATGACACCTAAACCAAATAAACTATTTAGCATGCATCATGCATCATGCATCTGTCCCATGCAATTCTATTTTTCTTTTCTTTTCTACGTTTTTGCATTCAAGGTGATGTACTTTTCATCTTCTTTTGTTCTACATGCAAATGTCATGTTCTTTTCATCGTCTTCTGTTCTACATGCAAATGTAATGTGGGTGTGTGCCTGTGGATGCCTGTGGTTGCATACGTGTGATTATTATGGTTTGTTTTTCTTGGTCGATGTTTTTCTGTCCGCTGTAGGAAGTTTTTTCCGCCGCACGTGTCGGTTTTACGTCAGCCTCCTCCGCCAGTCTTTCTGCAATATCTTCGCCGATTCTGTATGAGTAAGGAACACTGCTCGGCATCTCCCTCTCGAGTTGCTGCATGCTCATTTGATTATCACTAGTTAATTTCCTCTTACTCCTAATCTTCCATATCGCCATACCCACTATGGCTATAATTATGAATGTACCCATCATTGCCGACCAACTTATCGCGATCTGCTCATCATCTTCCCAAGCCATATCTTCATTTCCCAACGCACTTAACTTGTCCCTCAATTGATCCATATCAATCTTTTCTATCGGCTTCATTAGTACTGACATTTTATTCAAAGTAACATTGGGGAATCCCATCACTATTGGCTCCCACAACTCTGTACAATTGACTAAGCTTCTGCCAATCATTTCTATGATTGTATCTTTCTCTTCATATCTTTCTTCTTCCTGGTAATACGGGGGTAAGGAAATAGATATCCCAAATGCCGAACATCCCAGGGGTAACTTTAACAGGGATAATGGTGGACTTACTCTTAATGTCCTTGTGGAATCTCACCCACATACCCTAGACAAGCTGATAGGTTTCTGTGTGGCCACTTCCCACACCCCGTCTGGAACACTGATAGCTTGTGGTAATGCCGTGTTTGCTAATACCTCTACTTGACAAGTTCTCTTAATTCCTTCTTTCTTCCCTTCAAACAATTCTAGTATGCACATTTTGTTGTTACCAGCTATATAGATAGGGCTTAACGATGTACATATCCCTAGAGCATCATTTCTACACTTTCTAGCTTCTTCAGCTGTTAGCAACATGAATTTTGTTCTCCGCGAATTTTAAGCTATGTATTCTGTTTCTATCTTGTACCTTGCTACCATTGCCAAACCTTGATCTCTTCTGGGGTAGGGAATAGGTAAATTTATAACCTGGTATATCTCGAATATACTCTCTCTATCTAACAACGGAACAGACATCATAACCAACAGTCGTCTATTTTCCAACAAGGTCACACATCCAAGCGCATTATAATATTTCCACACTTCTTTGGTGGGATCCACAGGCAGTCTTAAATGATGGGGTAACTCGGCCTGTATCCCGAGTAGCACTTCCCTTAGATGGCCCGGGTTTACTATGCTTGGGGAGAGGTGTTCCAATGACAAAATGTCTAATTGCGCTCTCACATGTTCCAGCAAGGTCGTCAACGACTGACTAGTTTGTCGTACCTTATTCGTAATTGTCATTAGTTGGAAATATCTTTGCATGAATCCACTCATTTCCTGTAATTCTATCATTATAGTTTCTGTATCATTAATTACCTCTTGTCTCAACCCTGCCAGGTTATTTATTAACCAATTAATTCTGGCTCTATTCTTGGCCATTTCCAACCTTGTCACATTTAATATTGTCACACTCTCTCTTGCCACTTGAGCCAGCGTCCTCTGGTTTATTTCCACTTCTCCCAGTTTCCTTCTTATGAATTTAACGACATCTTCAGTCACTGTTCCAAACAGGACATTTAACGCTTTTCCCACAATCGGAACTACCGATCTTGTTCCCCGCGTGTCCAGTAACTCTATTCCCTTCAGGTAATTCTGCATGTCCCTCCATTGAGCCTCTATCATAGTGGCCTCCGATTCTAGGGAGTGTAATAATCTGAGATATCCTTTCTCCTTGAAATAATCTTGCCCTACTTTCAACCGGGCTGCATCCAACTGCGTTAGCTCATTTCTTAGTTTATTTAGTAGCGACTCATATGGTTTTAAATCTATCACGAATGTGATCAACCATTTTGACCTGGTTATTATTACTTCACTCGTCTTTTTAAAAATGGTATTTCGGCTGTGCTTCCAAGCTTCCGCCATCGTCACCATCAGTGTGGCTACCATCATCACCATCATCAGCCCTTTCATTTTGATCATTTCTGCAAGGCAACAAAATTCTCTTGTTTTTATTCTTCATAACCATTCGGTCTTGTTCAATTCTTCACTCAATTATTCCATAATTCCCTTATAAGTTTGTAATACTTCAGCTCACCCCTCCCCTAACTAACTCCTAGCAGACAGAACGGTCCGGGTAGGTGCGTGGCGCTCCCACTTCAAAGGTCGTACTTCCTGACACCACTGATGGCCAGTTAGCAATGCCAATAATCTTCTTCCGTCCTTCGTGAGGTGCAGCTCGCGACTCTATCCCCTCCATCCACATCCATCACAGTCAGCCAGTAGGTTTTTCGATGAGCCAATGTCGTTATCTGTCGACACCGAGTGCTTCTGTTCTGCACCGCTTTCTTTGTTCCACTGAGACTTGGGGTTCTTCACCCTTCTCAATCTCATCTTCAGAGGTATTTCTTGCTCGACCTCTAGCCTTCCCTCGGTGTTTAATTCCCGTTCAGGAGGTGTTTTGTCTTCTTCTTCCTCTCCTGATTCTTCCTTCAATACTTCTTGACGCGATGTCTAAATCTCTCCTGTTTCTTAGTCTATCTTTGAGCTGGGAAAGTGGTATTTGATCCTCTTCCTCCCACTCGTTGAACTGTTCGTCTTGTTTAGGGAGCCTCTTTTTAGAGCCCTTGACTGCTTGATTGGATCTCTTCGTTTTTCTCTTCATTTTCTTTGGACATGGGGGTTCGATGGTGACATCACAGGGTCTTCTCTGCACCGATTCAGGCGACGACTGAACGCCGCTGATCTCCGCCGAGGGTTCCAACTCCCTCAATCGGATCGCTTCGTCTATCTGGCTAAATCGATCTATCTCTTCATTTTCCTCGGAATCCTCCTCCGTCTCCATTTCTTCCGGCTCAACCAGAGTTACCTTCCTTGTCCTTGTCTTCTTAGGCCTCGGCTCGCTCATTTCCAGGTTAGCTATTTCAGCCTTCTTCAGATTGTTGTCATGGACCCTCCTTTCTCGTCCTGCCACTTGATCCCATATTATATATGATACTGGACCCGTCTGCTCTACTATCGTGTAGTACGTTCCCATCTTTGGTCCAGCTTTCCTTCTCTCTGTTGGATTTTATAGTAGACAGGGTCTCCAACCTTGAATTCTCCTACCTTTCTTTCAGCATTGACTCTCTCATTTCTTCTGTGCCCTTTTTATTCTTCTGGCCTGTACAAATATTTTATGATGTTGTTCCAGCAACAACTGATGATGATCTTCTCCCATATACTTTCTTCGGGGCTTCAACAGGTTATCCATAGGCAGGACCACGTCTCTGCAAAACAACATAAAGTAAGGAGAAAATCTGGAGGTTTCGTTTATCGTAAACCTCACGGCCGCCAGAGATTGCGTCAAATACAAATCCCAATTTCCTGTATTCTCTCTGGCCAGCTTGGCCAACACATCTCCCAAGGTTCTATGAAACCTTTCCACTTTAGCGTTTCCTTGGGGGTGATATCGAGATGTTCTTACGTGCTCTATATTCAAACCTTTCAGCACTTCTCTCATTATCCTGTTTATATTCTCTGTGCCATTATCAGTGACAAGTTGCACAGGGGCGCCATACCTAGGGAAGATTTCACTTATTATCAAATCGGCTACAGTTTTCTCACTACCTCTGGGAAAGCTAATGACGACAGCTTCTCCGTTCGGGTCCCCAATTCTCCAGGAGTTTCGTCCCTCAGCTGCGTCAACTTCAGGAGGGCTCTCATGGCCTCTATCGCCGTCCCCTTGTCAGCGAACTCCCTAGTTAATAATTCTTCCAACCTTTCCCATGTCAAGTGGGGCTCACTGGCTAAGAGTCCTTTTATAAACTCAGACGCTTTCCCTCTGGCGGCATCATACGCCAAATATAGGGTTTCTTGGTCTGAGAGTCTATATATCACGCGGCTCTTATCCATGACTGCCAGCCAGTCCGTAAAATACCTTGAACTCCCATCAAAAGCCGGGACCCTCGGTCCACGCAAAAATTTTCTCAGGTCTGCTGGCAATGCCTGTTCAACCCCCTTTTCCTCTATGTCTACCCTATCTGGCTCGTAGTCAGACATATTTAACACAGCAAAAGAAAAACAATCTGAGCAGCAACAATCGAAATTGGGAGATAAGCCGAAAATAAAGTGTCCTACCTGACAGACGATTTCCGCTCGTTCTTCTTAGGTTCCGGGTTGTCGTACTAGAGTATCTGGAATCGTATGGTTATAGTTAACCAAAGTCCTTTGGTTCCCACTCTAGTCTGGTTCAATTTGAGTCCTTGAGACGCCGTGTGTTGTCCTGATCGAATTTTTTCTGCAACTCCTGTGGCAGCGGCTGATCCAGGGACTTATCCTGCTGTCACAGCACCAATTATGACGTCCCCCAGTGTCGCTGCGCCAAATGTGACGTCTGCCTGGCTTCGTCCGTCGTGCTATCCTGTCCTGTGACGAACAACTGGCTTGGTATTGGTCGCGGCACCAAATGTGACGTTCTAACCTTTTGGTGATTCGGATGGGAATCTGGTTAGATTCGGTATCAGCCTTGTCGTTCCCAGCTCGCTTCCAACGTCTGGTTACCGAAGTAACTGCTTTGACTTCCAGTCTAACCTACCCACGTTGTGAATTGATCTTAGGCAGACGAAATCAATCAGTTGCCGGGCCGTAATGCAAGTCGAGTTCGAATAAGGGTGATATCGCACAAGTATATGTAAATGAAAATAAAATAATAACTCGAAAAGTTCAAATGTGTTAAAAAAGGATAACAATATTTTATATATGATCGCTGAATACAGGATTGCGTCTACTTCCTAACCCGCTATATGGATTCGTGACCCTTTGTGTTTGTTAGGCGAGTCTTAACATCCTAAGTTGTTTGTTCTTTAAGAAACTGCTTCTTGGTGTATCTTCAGACGATATTCGTGAAACTTGTTTTGGTGGTGTGAGTCTAAGTCGTTATTCAAAAATAAATTGTTCTTGGCTAGAAGTTGAGGTCGATAATGCGCGAATCTTAGTCAGCTTCTGCGAGGCGGGTCTTCAGAGCGCTCAGCTCACTGCAACTGCTTGCCTCTCTGTCTCCAACCCCAACTGCAACTGATTTTCGCTTGCTGCGACTTTGCTTATATGGACGCCGACCAAACCCGCGGTGGGCTTGTCGGGGTTTGAGGTTCCTTGATAATTCTCAACCCACAATCCACTTCTTTGGTTTCTGTCAGGAAAATTTTATTGTTTTCCATTTTTGGAAGTCTTTCGTCTTCCCACCTCCTTCTGTTCTCATATTGGTATCTCACCATGCCCTCAGAGGGTGTCAACAGGTTTCCCCTCTCTCTCACAGTGGCACCTCACACCTATCCATTCAGGGGGGCACAACAGGACTCCCCTCCTTCTTCACATGATTACCTCCGGTCAATACTCCTGCTATCATTCGGCCAATGGGCGCTCAGCGGCGTGGGTGTGGCCAGACTAGCCTCGGTTTAAAAAAATCTTGCTCAAAGAAAAAAAAAAATTATCCTTTTTTTTTCACTTTTCTTTTTCCTTCTTCTATTCGAGAAGACCTCACACCCCAGACTCTTTGTCTTTTACTGAATTACCTGGAATTCGTCAATTAGCTTTTCGCCATCACCAAGCGGGTGGCCACCCAGGCGTACCTGCACTCCTGGCGCCAACCACTCATCCGATAAAACAGTTTCGCTATTATAGCCGGATTTCATATGGAATTCGTCAATGAGATTTTCGCCAATTATCAAGTGTGTGGCCATCTGGCGAAACACAGCCAATTTTTCGTCCCGATAAAATAATTTCGCTATCATAGCCAGTCTGACGATAAACAGATGCTCCTCTCAATGATTTCTACATATAGACAAAGGCTTAACCTTTCCTTTATGGTGGTCAGCGGACACTTTTTTTTTTGTAATTCTGCGACACAGTTAATTTTTATCTGTTTAGAATTCTGTCTCTGAGGTTATTGGCCAACCTGGAATTTCCACCCGCCCCGTAACCTAAATCAGATTACTTCCAGTATCTTCCTTTTTACCTTCTCAACAATGGGAATAACAAATTTTACCACTTTTCCTTGTCAGAAAAAATAACACCGCTTAGTGTCCTTTTCGTGATGGCTTCTTATCACCTAAATTTAATTCTCGCCTTTCTTTTTTTTTCTTTTTCCCTTTTAGCAATCCAAATAGTGTCACATACGTATCTCACTCATGTAGTCAATGAGAGACATGGTAAAATGAATACGTGTCTCACTCATGTAGGCTATCGAAGCCATGACAATATGAATACGTATCTCACTCATGTAGGGTTTGTGAGCCATGAAAAAAAGAATACGTATCTCACGTAGGATATGAGACCCATAATCAAAAGAATATTTATCTCATTCATGACAAAATGAATATTTATCTCACTCATGGAGGCTATGAGCATTAATACAAAGTGAATACGTATCTCACTCGTGTGGTCTATGAGAGACATGTCAAAGTGAATACGTATCTCACTCATGTAGTCTTTGTGAGCCATGAAAAAATGAATATGTATCTCACGTAGGCTTTGAGAGCCATAACCAAAAAAAACTTATCTCACTCATGTAGGATTTGTGAGCTTTGATAAACACGATGGTCATAAGAACAAGACTTATCCAAACAGATAACTGAAAGTTTTATATAAAACTTTCAGTTATCTGTTTGGATAAGTCATGTTGAATTGATAATGTTAATTATATTTTATGAATATGTCTTGAAGATGGTTTATTAGACCGAAACGTCCGACGTTGACATTATATTAACAGTAAAACAGCATAATTGCATATAAGGATTTTTGTTTGTTTTTCCGTATATTTTTCTTCATACTGTCGGATCTATATCCATATATTTGCTTACATACATATATATATATATATATATATATACATATATATATATATATATATATATATATATATATATATATAGATAGATAGATAGATAGATATGCCATTTCCCTCAGATGTGGCAAAATATATTTCATTTAATGCAAGTTGTTTCCTTCCTAACAAGTTAACTTTATGTGGAGAACTTAAATTCTGTAGACGGTTGTAAAAATCACTTCGACCAATTCATACCCTAATATGGATAAGTGTTCGGAAATTGCATCAATTCGATCCTACCTTGTCATCGCGACTTCAGTGACGTTACGTGGCTTCCTTCTGTCTATTTTACAAATATTTCCCTGGCAACTGCTCTGGCGACCAGTTTGCCCTCGTGACCCAAATTCAACTACTTAAGCGTACTGTCAGATTGGCATCTAGGTCCCACCCTTTTATTGTCGAAGCATAAGCGCCACTTCTACTCAAACTGTTTTCTCGCACTTCATGCGTGCGGAACTCCCTTCTGTTAATTTCTTCCTTGAAAACTTCAATATTAAAAAATTTGAATGCAGCGTCAATCGTCATCTTCTGTCGTCTTGAATCCTTTTTCATCTTTTTGTTTTCCTTTGCTCAATCCCCCCTATCACCAGTCTTTTTTTTTTTCACTTTCACTCTCTGTAAATCTCGTGACATTCCCGCCTTGCATGGGGTGAATTGATTAAAAAAAATAGGTGACAACAGGCAGTGGAACAAAATGGAATCTATATATTTGATAATTTAAGTGCAACTGTACTAACTGCTGTTCCGACTCATTATCTTTAGAAATAAGTCTTACTTGATAAATTAATCGCATTAATTAGTCACATCAGGAACATAACAGCAATATCTACTAACAATTGGAACAATCACTACAATAAACATAATATTAATATTAAGCTGCCGTGATGGAGATAGATCAATATTTTACTCAGTGGTTTTTGCGTGTAAGCGAATGTAAAGAAGTCGAATGCAATTCTAACTTGGCCCTCGGCTTTCTCATTCCTATCCGCTAATCATTATACCCCACCCACAAACCTATATCAAAGAAAAATAGAACTGAACCGACCTCAATTTGAACTCGGCTAGCGCTGATAAATTTTTCCCTCTTTTTTAAATAATTTCACCCAAAACAAGGACATCTTGGATAAGACGATAATCTACATCCCTGTCCTGAGTATAATGATAAATTACACCCAGTAGCAAGGCCTCTGATCAAGAGCTTTTTGAGGAGCGTGAAACCGCCTCTTAATAGCTGGTGTTCCCAGGTCCGACATGACCTGGCGTGGTAGCACCTGTTAACCCCCAAACTGAAGTCAAAACAATATGAAAGTATAAAAATAGGTTTTAACACCAACAATATATTTTTGTAAAAAAATATTACACGTAATGTCTTTTTGAAGAAAAAAATTATTACCGGAAATACATTTTTGAAAAAAGAAATATTACCAGCAATAAAAATGTTGTCTCATTGAGGTTGATATGCCGTAACAAAAAAACAAAAAACAAGGTAATAAAGCCCCTATGACGCAAATGGTCACTGCGTGATGGATAATATGAGGAAAGAAAACATTATTAAGGAAAAGAACAGCAGAATATAACGATCGGCATTACATTTAATTTTTTAGAGATCAAAGTTGACTGGAATGCAGAAAGCCAGAAGTGATTTCCACAAGCGAGAAATGTAACTCTCAGTATAGAACTTACGGTTATATCTGGTCATTTCAACTATAAAATGATGAGACCTTGTCCCTAATCTAGTATTAATCGTTCATTCTATATAGAATCAAAAATAAAATTGTAATTCCTTCAATAAAGTGGATTTAATACAATAAAAAAACAATAACACTAATAGGTTTTGGAGGATTTTTTTTTCTTTGTTATTTAAAGCTTTAATAACTCACATTTTAAACAATCAATGTGGCTCATATAGTGAAGAAGAAGTTTCACTTCATCCCTGTTCCCCACAAATGGATATCAATAGACTTAAGGCAGTTTAAAACAATTTTTGAAAGACAAACGGTCACTGAAATATTCAAGTTTTATTTCTCTCTTTATCTCACAAAGCATTTAAATAATCACGATGACATTACAAAAAAAGATGCAGTTAAAATCCATTTGGATATATTTTAATGACTAATTTGTGTTTATAGCTAAGTAACGTCAATGTAATTTAGAAATATATAATCGCTTCTCTTCTAAAATCTAAAACGATTTAAATACGCCTGGTTTTATTGCTTTCTCTCAGTTTCCAAAACAATCAAAAAGTGATGCGAAAATATATCGTTTTTTTTTTAAATGAATTCATTGGGAACCTGTTTATATTTCTGAGATGAGGTATTATGTACACTATTTACATTATTCGGACTGTTGTCCTCATCTTTGTTGCCATATTTATTACAACGTTTCGGCCTTTCAGTATCTGTCTATATTTCTGAGATGAGCTATTATGTACACTATTTACATTATTCGGACTATTGTCTTCATCTTTGTCGCCTTTGAGTTATTTAATACTGACAAAAAAAAATTATTGCTGGTAATATTTTGTTTTGTCAAAAATCTGTTTCTGGTAATATATTTCCTTCAAAATTGTATTGCTGGTAATAATTTAGTTAACTATTTTACCATAGCTGAGACTCTAACATGTGCTACGACACCGGGTCAGGATGGACCTGGGAACACCAACAATTAAGAGGTGGTTCCACGGTCCTTAAAACCTCCTGATCAGTGAGAGGCCTTGCTGCTGGACGTAGTTTATCGTCTTGCCCAGGACGGAATAACTGTTGATCCTAGAATTGAGGATTTTAATATTGAAGTGGTCGAGGAAGTCTCTTCACATAGTGACAATTCTGGAGAAAAGGCTGTCTGAATATCACTTCCTCCTTACTAATGTAATACAAAGGCAATGAGGTTAAATTGACGTGTACGTAGCATGTTGGATCCAAGATGTGAAGGTCTGAACTGGTAGAACTAAGGATTATAGCTGGTCTGAACAATTACCATGGACCATTCGTCGCTATCATTCTCCTAGATTTCACTCATGATATCTCCCAGATATTTTATATTTACTAACAGTTTCCTTGAAGCCCCAATTCATCTCAAAACTTACTTGTTTCTGTCCCTGGCATATTCAGTACTCGGCTAATGGCTTACATTTTTATTGTTATTGGAGAACCGACTTCCAATTCCAGTTGGGTTCGTTACTTACAAGCAAATACAGTTGGGAAAAGTATAAATCCAGCACTTCTCCCCCCAGCTATGGGTTAATTATAAACACTTTTATCACTAAATCATTATTATAACCCCCACCAAAATCTTACGATCTAAAATATCTTCTGACTTTAAAATTAACTGCAAATGATTGATAAAAGAATTAATCAAAAATCCAGCATTTACTACTAGATTAGGATAATACATAGCAGTTCAACATTCTTTTCTTGATTTTTAAGGACATTTTCCAATCCCTTGAGAAACCTATTTACCTGAAAAATTGTTTTTAAAGGAAAGTTTTATAAAATTTCAAACAACAGTAGTACTGGCTCTTCAGTCAATGAATGCAAAATGTTTCCTTATAAGGAAATGACTAATATTAGCATTATTATTACCATTAACTCATTTTTTAGATTTTAGAAGGCATTTTTCTCTATTCCTATGAACATTCAGATTAATGCATCACACTGTCGTCTGTTACAACAATAACAAGATTAACGAAGTTGTCTGAGTGAAACCTTTTCAACTTACATTATTATAGCTGATGCTAAACCCCAGGAGTGTAACTAATCGTTATTTTCTGTTTTCTTAATGCTAATGTGAGTTAAAAAGGTTTCACTCAGACAACTTCGTTAATCTTGTTATTGTTGTAGCAGAGGACAGTAAGACATTTCTTCTAAAGATTTCCTAGTTATTGTGTGGCCAGCCCGTTTGGCCGTCAAGATTGTAATCAGGGACGCATAGGACATAATGGAAAGAGCTTGCAGTTAGAAATATCAGTGTGCTGTCGTCAGTTACGGAGGTAACATGGCTCAGTATCTTTCCAAATGCCTCTAATTTCTTATGGGGTCGATTCCACATCGAGCGGCTGCACTTCGTCGGGCTCGATTACGATCCTACACGATATTAGGAACTAACTCCATTAATTTGTAAACTTCAGTATGATATTTTGCATTTTGAACACGCAAAATAATTTTTTGCCATTCCACTTAGTTAGGTAGAGTGATAGGTATTGTCGAGAAAATCTCAACCATCAAAAATCTCGAGACGTTTCAGGCGTAAAGCAGCAAAAGCACTGACCTTAAGTTGAGAAATAAGGTTCCTTTCAGCGATGTAATGTGACCGTCTAAACAAATTGCATTAAGTAAATATAAAAATAAAAAGGAAAAAAAAGACACATGGCTATCACATAGTAATAAAGTCACGTGACCGTTGTAAGTATAAAAAGTTAGTAAAAACGTAACTACTTTTAGTTAGTAAGAATCAAAAACGCAGGTAAGTACATTGCCTTTCTCCCGCCTGGACAGTCAAATTCTCCACAGTATAACATGAGATCTGCAAAAACGACCGAGTTCAACTTACTCGGTGGCTCTAACACAATGAATAAAACATTACGTTGTATTTTGCTTTCGTCAGTATATAAAATAAATTTATCGCTATTAAATGGCGTAGACCGGAACCTTAACGAATAATTCAGAAATTCCTTCACGATGTCCACCGAGTTCTCCTCAGAAGAAGATTCAAGTTGCCATTTGTTAACGCAGATCTCTACACTCCGTTAGTTACTCTACGACATCTTTTTTGAAGAGCCAAAAAAGTCTTCACAGAAAGTTCGTCCTCCTGACGAGCAACATCTAGACTTGTCCTAATCTACGATTGCAGAAGAGAAATCCTTCTGAGTAACCCATCCCTGTTATTTACTATATCACTTACGTTGGAGATCTTATTTCGCAAACTGTATGAGAAAATCTCAATCCGAGAAAATCTCAACCCCAGAAAAATCTCGAGACGGTTCAGGCCGACGAAAAGAATCAAAAGTACTGACCTTAAGTTTTTAAATAAAATTCCTTTCCGCGAGGTAACAGTCTAATAACTAATAACTTAATTAAATATAAAAAAAGGGAAAAAAAACTGTGACGTCGTCCCCTGGTCGCAGCGCCAACCGTGACGTTCTATCATAGTCTACCACAGCACCAGCTGTGACGTCCCTAATTGCACCAATTGTGACGTCCTCGCCGCGGCGCCAGCCGTTCGCTCCTCGCTGCTCCGTTCGGGTGTCACTGTTCCAAATGTGACGTTCTAACCTTTTGGTGATTCGGGTGGGAATCTGGTTAGATTTGATATCAGCTTCGTCGTTCCCAACTCGCTTCCAACGCCTGGTTACCAAGGTAACTGCACTGATCCCCCAGTCCGCCTACCCACGTTGATCTTAGGCAGACGAGATCAAACAGTGGTTGGGGCCGTACTGCAAACCGAGTTCAACGGGGGTGATACCACACAAATATGCATAAAAGACAATAAAAGGAAAACTCAAAAGTTCAAAGTATCAAAGAAAAAAGTAACAAACTTTATGTCTAGTTGTTCGATACATAGGACTGCATCTATCTCCCGACCCGTTCTATGGATTGTGACACGTCGTTTTCCGCTAGGCAAGTTTTAACACTTCAAGTTGTCTGCTCTCTAAGAAGTTGGTGTTTCGGTGGGTCTTTGGACGAAAGTCAAAAAAAAAAACTTATTTCGGTGATCTGGATCTAAGTCGCTCTTCAAAATAATTGTTCTTGGGTTGAAGATAATTCTAAATACATATCCACCTCCCTGGTTAGGAATTCCCACCTTTTTCCATTTTTGGGAACCTTTCCTCACTCCCACCTTCGCATCATACTTCAGAGGGGCGTGAACTGCCCTCCCCACATCTTCGTAGCAACCTCTCTTACTCATCCCCCAGATGGGCTGCAACAGCCTCCCTCGTGCGTCACGTGATCACCACTCGACCAATGATGTTTCAGTCGGGCGTGGACGAATCCGCGGCTTTGTTTCAGGAAGAAAAAAAAATATCTTGCTTAACTAAAAAAAAAAATATCTCTTCTCTTTCCCTTTTCTTCCTCTTAATCGCCGAACGGGACAATATGACAATGGCGGTCATAACTCTTGTTCTACACGTGGTTTACGTCAGGTATTTTATCGCTAATTATCAGAATGTGTGGTCTTCCTAACACGGTCTCAAAAAGAAACATCTCCAAAGTTTCAGTCAGTCTGTCGCCTCGAAGAAAGAAAAAAAAACACTTCTAGGTTCCCATTCATTTTCCTTCGGTACATATTTCTGATAACATAATTTTATTATCGCAGGGCAAGGATGTTCCGTCGAAGGAAAATCGGTCAACGGACATTCGTAGGTGGTCCTTAATTTTTCATATCTGTCCAAAGTCCCTTTAGTTGCCTGTTTTTCGTCACTTATCGAAATAACATTTTCATTTGAATTTTTTTCTCTGGCCAGCCGGTCTGTAGTTGATAATAAGATGTCTTCCCGTACCAATAGTTTGTTTTCATATCCTTAGATAACACAGCCGATGCCAAAACATATCTGATTCTTTCTTTCTTTCCCTTTCTTTTTACTCAGAATTTCCCTGTCATTGTAATGACACTCTTTTGCCATTTGTTACTCATCAAAATATCCTTTTATCCATTGTCTCTTAGCCGTGTGTGTGTTCTTGCTTATCACTCACGATTCGGTCCTTAGCCTCTCTTTTTCCTCTTTTCTTTCTTTTCCCTTTCTGCCTCGTTAAATGGTGCCACAAAACACTTCCCTTATAACTTCTTCAGGGATCACGCGCTAATAAAGTCACGTGACCCCTATAACAATAAAAAGTTTGTAAAAACGTAATCACATTCAGTTAGTAAGAATCAAAAACGCAGGTAAGTATATCGCATTTTCTCCAAAGTGAACCGTCAAATTCTTCATAATTACTTAATTTTTTTATCCTTTGTGGCGAATTTTTTGTTTTCGTTTTATATACAAGGGGAGTTAACCTCTTGTAGTAGAGTACTGTTTTTTTCTTTTTTCTTTTTTCCTCCCTTAATAGCAGAAACAGATTCTGGAAAGTGGTTTTTGCTATTCTTGAAAGCCAATTTTCCGTATTACCTTTGCCGTTGTCTTCGTAACTACAATGTGCCAGAACCCCAGGTATTAACATTATTATGAGTTTTCATACGTATTTTCAAAACTTAGATAAATATAGGGTATCTATTCAATGAAAAGCCCCGTCTGTATTTAGATGGGGGACAGCTTGGAAACATATGGTACCATAGGAAACTTCTTACAATCCTAAATGATTTTCGGCTTTAAATAACCCCAAAAGAGTTTATAAGCCGTAAAAGTATTAACTACTGAAGAAAAATTTTATTGTTAAAATTTTAATAAAAACGTAAGTAAATAAATTACATTTTCTCGCGCCTGAACAGTCAAATTCTCCACATTATAACCTGAGATCTGCAACAACGACCGAATGCAAGTAATTTGGCGACACTAACAATATGAATAAAACATTACGTTGTATTTTGCTTTCGTCAATGTACAAAATAAATTTATCGTTATTTCATTAAATGGCGTAGACAAATGTTATATGTTATTAAAATCTATGAAACGACACGAGAAATAAACCCTTTCAAGTTGAATTTGCTCTTATGGTTACTCAGAATAAATGTATTTAAGATCAAATGAAAAGGGATAGAAAAAGTACAAGTCGATGTCTGCATTTAAACCCGGAGATATTCGAAATACCTTGCGCATAGGAAAAGGGAAAATTGTTTAATTATTGTTATGTAAAAATTGTTAATTGCTTTTTAAACTCAATAAAAAGTTTTTTTTTATTTTATATAATTGGACGAACGAACTGCGTCGTCAGATCGCGATTTGTTTACGCATATTAACGAATGAAATGTCCTTCATTCAAGCGAACGCTTCTTGTTATATAGAAATCATGCACCGTAAAACATTTAATAACATATGAATAAAAAGAAAAACTTTTGGATAAAAGTTCGGTTTAAGAATGAGTCATCGCAAAAGATAATTCGACACACACGAAGTTTCTATGGCAGAAAGGTGTGTAAAATAAACAATACCTTATATATATATATATATATATATATATATATATATATATATATATATATATATATATATATATATATATATATATATATGAAGAAAAATATACGGAAAAAATAAACAAAAATACTGTCGGATCTATATCCATATATTTGCTTACATATATATATATATATATATATATATATATATATATATATATAAGATTAATGGCCAGAGTTGAATCAGACCAGGAAACAGTAGTATTAAAATGGCTCAATACACATATGAAAAAATAAATTAAAATTAAAAATAACATGCAACTTTAAAAATCAGAAGGTCAGTTGAATCCGTTAACTTGGTTTCAACCTTACGCTATCCTCAGACGATTTTTATCAAATTGACACACACACACACACACACACACACACACACATATATATATATATATATATATATATATATATATATATATATATATATATAATATGTATATATATATATATACACACATATATATATTAAGTTGTATGGATATTAGTTTGTAAAACTGTGTTTCACGCTTTTGCGATCATCAGACAAACTAGTTTATTTTTTTAAAAGTGGATCTATTTATGATTATTTGTGTTTGATTATATGTGTGTAGTGCAGTGGGGAATATTCTTCAGTGTTTTTTGGAGATGACACTCTCATATCCATAGACACACATACATACAAGTATGTGTTTCTATCTATATATTTCGATGTCGAGACATTAGAGTTAAACCCAGTGTTACAAAGTAATATATATCCATTCAACTGAATATGTTAGCTCTACCACAGATATTGAACATTTACACTAAATTCCGGGCATATAATATATATACATATAAATATATATATATATATATAATATATATATATATAATATATATATATATATATATATATATATATATATATATATATATATATAGATAGATAGATAGATAGAGACTCTCTCACACACACACACACACACACACATATATATATATATATATATTGATGCATGTTTCATTAAATAATAAAGACAAGTTTTGTCTATTTTAAGTAAAACTTTTAAAACTTGTCTATATTATTTAATGAAACATATATATATATATATATATATATATATATATATATATATATATAGATAGATAGATAGATAGATAGATAGATATGAAGAAATATAGTTTTAAGGTGTGCTATACAGGGTGTTTCAAAAAGAATACGCCAAAATCATTGCGCTGTTTTTTCAGGTCTATAGCATTGTAGTGGACTGAATCCGTAGTTATTTGATAGAGTAGTTATCAAAGTTTGATTGGGTGTCAGTGTCACCGCTGTCGTTAGTATAACTTCCGGTGCAGCTGAATTGTGGGAAGATCAATCAAAAGGGCGACTCCTCAACAGAAGGCGTTTTGCGTGCTTGAGTTCGCGAAAACAAACGCCATTGTCACGGTGCAACGTACTTTCAGAACAGAATTCGGCATTCATCCGCCCCATCGTGAGAGTATTCGACGGTGGGTTAGACAGTTTAAAGAGATTGGTTGCCTGTGCAAAGGAAAGTGTGCTGGAAGTCACGTGTCACAGAGGAGCAAGGAGAGGATTCATGATGCATAAGTCCGTACGTCGAGCAAGTCTTCAGCTTGCCATCCCTCATACCACTGTCTGGCGTGTGTTAAAGAGACGATTACACATGAAACCATACAAACTAAGCCTCGACCAAGCATTTACTAATGATGACAAGGTGATGCGGAGGGCATTCTGTGAGTCAATGCTGGAGATGGAGGAAAGTGATGAAACTTTTTTCACGTTTAGTTTTTAGTGACTAAGCGAATTTCCATTTGAGAGGCACAATCAATCGTCACAATGTGCGCATTTGGGGAACAGAGAACCCAAATGAAACTGTTGAGCATGAAAGAGATTCCCCTAAAGTGAACGTCTTCTGTGCTGTGTCTCAAGACAAGGTCTATGGTCCTTTTTTCTTTGAAGGAAACACCGTTACAGGACAAACCTATCTCGATATTCTCCAAAACTGGCTATTCACTTTACTGCAAGCAGATTCGAATGACTTCATTTTCCAGCAAGATGGAGCACCACCCTATTGGCATCTAGGGGTTAGAGCTTATCTGAATGAAAACATGCCTCAGCAATGGATTGGGAGGAGAGGTGCTAAAGACCTTGCTCTCTGTGCTTGGCCTGCCAGATCCCCGCACTTCACTATGTGTGACTTTTTCTTGTGGGGGGTATGTTAAAGACCAAGTTTATTTTCCAGCACTTTCAGCAAGTATCGATGACTTGAAAGATCGAATAACAGCTGCAATCAACACGGTGGACCGTGACATGCTGAGGCGCGTTTAGGAGGAATTTTCATTGTCCGCGCTGCCGGTGGTGGCCACATTGAGCGCTTATAAAAAAAGAAATGAAACTTGAATGTATATACAACACATGTGTTCATGCTAGAGGTTTGTAATTTTTTTCGTTTTTGACACATCACGTGATGATTTTGGTGTATTCTTTCTGTATTGATGGGATAAAGTGCTCAATATCAGAGATAGAGCGTATGTAAATATAAAAGTGAACATTGAAGTCAACACTCAAAGGTGACAGGCTGTTTAATGCTAGACGCAATCGTCAGGCCGCTATATATATATATATATATATATATATATATAGAGAGAGAGAGAGAGAGAGAGAGAAAGAAAGAGAATGTTTATAAATATTTAGATATATTTATATATATATATATATATATATATATATATATATATATATATATATATATATAAATAGTCGAGGAAAAATCCAACATTCGCGGCTAACGATTGGGTCTCGCATGAAACAACCTGTAGCCTCTGAGTGTTGACTTCAATGTTCATTTTTATATCTATATTTACACACGCACAATCTCAGATATTGAGCACTTTATTCCATAAATATAGCACACCATAAAGCTATATTTCTTCATATATATATATATATATGTGTGAGTGTGTGTGTGTGTGTGTGTAATCAGGCAGCAATCATTCATTTATGCATGTTTCATTAAAAACGACAGCGTAGGTAATACGATTAAGCATTGTATTTAATTTTTATTGTGTTCAAACAAGTGATTTTTTGGGACAGAAACTGTCCAAATTACCTGTAATTACCAGCGTTTTCGGTTATATTTTAATCAAACTTTACAATAATTAACAATGGCTTCCCTAATCACCTTATAGACCACAAAGTAGACTATTTCTCCCCAAAGTAAATAACAACTATAGTGAACATACAGTCAAAAATTACATAAATATTTTCTACAAAAACGAATGCACATTAACTACAAACAAAATGAACCTTCACTTAGAAATATTATAAAGAAATACACTATCCCAATTGAGCCGAATAAAAAAGTGAAATTAATTTTCTTTTACAAAAAATTTAAAACAGCTAACCTTATCAAAAATAACAACACAACAGCAAAGTTAAAATTACAACTAAAGAACATGAATAATAACATCGGTCACACGACTGTCTGCCTATCCAGACACCTTACGTTACACCTATCTGACCATAGCTTTTTTAGAACCCATTTAAACACACACTCAAATTTACCAGACCCCATCTGAAACATACTAGTAGAAAACAAACATAATAACCTCATCCATCCGTAAGAAATGATTAAAAATAATGGAAGCTCTAATAATAAAAAAGATAAAGCCAACACTTAACAATATTAACTACGAACACAGCCACAATTTGCTGTGTTCCGAAAACAAAACATCTGTATAACACTAAAAACATGCACACAACGCAAATGAAAAAATAAAATCATCCTTGAGAGTGGCGAAAACTATAGCCGAAAGCGCTCGGAATTACAGAACATTTGAACAGTTTATACACACAAGTCCGGAAAAGAAATCACTTGTTCGGACACAAGGAAAATTAAATAAAAGCTTAATCGTAGTACATTTTCTGTCGTTTTTAATGAAACATGAACACACACACACACACACACATATATATATATATATATATATATATATATATATATATATATATATATATATATAAGGCAGGATGTGTGTGTAACGAATACACGGCCGCAATTTTCGACGGATTTGCACCAAAATTTACATGCACATGCTCCAAGTTAGCGAGAAGGCCAAGACCGACTTTACATTTCCCAACTCCCATCGATAGTGAAAATAATCGATATTTTCATGCTTCTACGGCAGTTTTCATGTAGTTTGCGGCCATTTTCTATTGACCAGAGTGAGAGCCAAAAGCTGGCTGCCACGAATAGGCAGGAAGATTCTACTGGCCAGCGTGAGAGCCAACAGCTGCCTGACACGAATGTTAACTAGCATGCAAAAAAAAAATCGATAGCTGCATTCGTCACAAGTGGGAAAAATTTAAATCTGCATGGCACTTTACTACAATTGGCTCATTCGCTTGCTTAAACTCAACGTTAATTCTGATTCTGCAGAAATGAGTTGGGTGTGAAAAAGTATTTGTTGTTAATACTCTTTTGTCATTCGGTTTTTCCAGTTACGAGTCTTTTTTTAAAGCTGATCGTTTTGTGTTCATTTTGTTTAGTTCTTTTTTCGTAACAGATTTAATGTTTAGTATAGAGCTTAGAAAAAATTCGCAGTGTGAAGTAGTCAAGACATAAGGCATGTAGCAACATCAGTACGATCTTTGAAGCAAGCCCCGGCAACGCCGGGCAATGCTGCTAGTATATATATTATATATATATGTGTGTGTGTGTGTTTGTGTGTGTGTGTATTTGCATGAATATATAAATACCTTAAGTAGGTAATTTGGATATTGCTTTAACGCAAGGGCTTCCCGTAGCCAAATAATGTTAGCGACAAGTTTTGAATGTAGAAGCTGTTTTTATGGTGATAAAACATATAAAGGTTCGATTCCTTCAGACTTGAAAACTTTTTCTTTAGTATCTCTCCATCTTAAGTTGTTTTTTTTATTTATTTCACATGTAAAATGTTTATAATAACAGATCATGTCGAATAAAAAAAATCCCTTAAAAATTTAGGTATCTTCATATATATATATATATATATATATATATATATATATATATATATTATAGTGTGCAGCTTACAGTTTATATCATAAGGAAACAATTTATACAAAGAATTAAATATCAATGTTAATGTGATTAATGATGAAATCACTTCGCTAACAAGACTTAATTAGACATTAACTTACTATCAATTCCTTGAATAATAAGATCCTTATATTCTAGTTGTTGTCAGATGGAAGGCACATGCCAAGTACTTTCAAATTGTTATCTTCAGGGTGCAATTTTTTCCTATACATAGGCAAACCCTAAGACGAAATATGTGTAGACCGAAAGATTTTTTTTGAAATTATGCTACTTATTAACTGTTGAATATATGTTTTGGATCGTGCGATGCCGTGACGCTAGAGTTCTTGTTCAAATCGATCATGTGAGAATTAAGGAACTTATTATTCAAGGATTTGATAGTAAGTTAATGTCTCATTAATCCTTGTTGTTTATTCTATTAAAGTAAGCAGTTTAAAAAATAGTTTCACTATATTAGTTCTTACTTCTAAATTAAAAGTGGCAGGGGCGGTTGAACCAGATAATGTCTTTTCTTATTTCTATTCCTCAGTTGCTTGTTCGGTTGAGGATTAAAATTTAATTTGTTTAGGTGAATTTATATATATATATATATATATATATATATATATATATATATATATATATATATATATATATGTATATATATATATATATATATATATATATATATATATATATATATATATGTTAGAAATTCTGAAGATTTGAGATAATTATAAGTAAGTAATTCTTCGAGTCTAGAAGAAACCTCAACAGAATGCACGGGACGGCCGTTTCGTCCTATATTTCGGACACACCAGCAGTGCGCCTCCACTGCCGAGAATTGAAACCTGGAGAATTACGATATCAGGCAAACGTTCCAACGGATCGCGGTGACGAAGAAGTAGTGAATTACACTCGATACAGCGCCGCTCGATCACATATTCTGTTGTGGAACTCATACGAGTTTCTCTTGTATCCATAGGACTGTGCCCCCACGAGTTACGACTACTAATCCCCAAGTCGCTCCATCCAGAGCATTAGAATCCGATTCAAGCAAGGATATACAAGTGATAGAAATTAGGATGATTTGAAATAATTATAATTAAGTAATTCATCGAGTCTAAAAGAAACTGCTGATGAATCCCAAATATAGGACGAAACGACCGTCCAGTGCTTTCTGCATTCAGTTAAGGTTTCTTCTAGACTTGATGAATTACTTAATTATATATATATATGTGTATGTGTGTGTGTGTGTGTGTGTGTGTGTGTCTGTGTGTGTGTGTGTGAAAAGGAAGCCCTTCCTGTATCACAATATCCGCATATTTGGTATTTTGGGGAGTGTATCTGAGAGACGACCTTACACCACCCCTGCCTATATGTGCGTTGGTCGATTGATTATGTTTAGTGGCGCATCAACAACTTCATGGGTTATTTGATACCAAATTCTAAATATTTTGAACATAGTTTTATGGTTTTAAGTACAAATAAAATGTATTGTGGTTCATTTTGCTATAAAATGTGTTTTTGATAATACTTCTATAAAAAATATCGTGGGTATATCTTTATAGTGATTTTCAAAGCCCGGCTTAGATGTGGCACAAGGCCGAAAGTATGGGGCACCTAGTCGGGATCGAACTCACTTGTAATTGATCTAGCAGGACAAGCTTTCTAACCATTACACCACGTCGAGGTGCCCTGGTATATCTTTATATAAAATGTATTATTGGTCATTTTGCTTTAAAATTGTATTGTTAGTAATTTTGCTATAAATATGTATTGTTGGTAATTTTTCTACATAACAATGTATTTTTATACTTTCATAGTGTTTTCTTTTCTCAAGGAGGGAACTATTTGCTCATAGCTGCGGCCCTAACAGGTGCTACAGCCACGTCTATGTGTGCGACTGTGTGCATATATTTATTTTGGTGAACGTGTTATAGGTCTCCCTTTAATATCTATCGCTCTATCTGTATGCTGATTTTCTAAACGTAGCTTCGATGTGGCACAAGGCCTAAAATATGGAGCGCTCAGTGAGAATCAAACTCACTATTCATTTGTAATTGACCTAGTGACACAAGCTTGCTAACCATTACATCACATCGAAGTGGCGTATGAAGATAGTGATTTAATAAGCGTAGCTTAGATGTGACACAAGGCCGAAAGTATTGCGCACCCAGTGAGGATTGATCTGATAATTCAGTTGTAATTGATTAAGCTTGCAAACCATTACGTAAGTACCCTACGACGATGGATAGATAGTAATTTAATAAACAGAGATTAGATTTGGCACAAGGCCGATATTATAGTGCACCTAATAAGGATCGAACTTATTATTCAGTCGTCATTGATCAAGAGAGACAAGCTAACTAATCATTTTGAAGTGCTTTACAAAGATAGTGATTTACCAAGCGTAGCTTAGATGTGGTAAGAGGCCGAAAGTATGGGGTATCCGGTTAAGATCGAACTCACTATTCATTCGTAATTGATTTAGCGAAATAAGCTTGTTAACCATTACACCACGCCGAAGTGCCATCAAATGTGGTTTTATGTGCGTGATTATTCTCTGTACGAGTATATTGGTATTTTACACTGTGTGTGGTCTTTGCACACAAATGATTTTAGTTTTATTGAATGTGTTTACATTAAAGAACGACAGCCTATATATATATATATATATATATATATATATATATATATATATTAGGTTGGTGCAAAAATAATGTCTGTTTTTGACGTTAACAAATACGTCAAAAACCGACATTATTTTTGCACCAACCTAATATATATATATATATATATATATATATGATCCAGTATTATTTATTTTGAGCAAGTGAAACTTTGTTTATGTACATTTTACACACATACAAGACATTTAATTAACTTAGTTTTATTCTTGTCAAGGAGCTTTCTATGTTTATTTTTTGTTGAGCACTGTTGTTGCCTTTATGAATAAA
>OZ010573.1:15734870-15822370 GCA_963932145.1 Acanthosepion lycidas
CTGCCCAAACAAATTGGAATGAAATTATGAAATATAATGGAAAAAATACGGGGAAAGCAAAAATAAAAATTATTTGAAAGAGAGAAAGAAAGAATGTAAAGAAAAAGTAGATGCTGAAGAAGAAAAGGGCAAAGAAATAAAAGGCGAAGAGAAAGGAAGAAAGTAAGAAAGAAAGTATGTAGAAAAATTCATATTATAGAACAAAGAAAAAAGAAAGAAAACAGTTACAAAGAAAATGTTATAGCAGAAGGAAAGAAAGAATTATAGAGGAAGAAAAAAAGACGTTATAGAATGGAAATAAATAGAATGATAAAGAAAGAAAGAAAGAAAGAAACAGAAATAAAGAAAGAAAGAAAACTATAGTGGAGTTAAAAATACGTTATAGTATGGAAATAAATAGAAAAAGAAAGAAAGAAAGAAAGAAAGAAAGAAAAACTATAGAGGAGTTAAAAAAGCCTTTTTGAATGGAAATAAATATACAGATAAAGAAAGAAAGTAAGAAAGAAAGAAAGAAAGAAAGAAAAACTTTAGAGGAGTTAAAAAAGCCTTTTTGAATGGAAATAAATATAAAGATAAAGAAAGAAAATAAGAAAGAAAGAGAAATAAAGAAAGAAAGAAAACTATAGAGGAGTTAAAAAGGCGTTATAGAATGAAAATAAAGAGAAAGATAAAGAAAGAAAGAAAGAAAGAAAGAAAGGAAGAAAATTATAGAGGAGTTAAAAAGGCGTTATAGAATGGAAATAAAGAGAAAGAGAAAGAAAGAAAGAAAAAAAAGAATTACAGAGATTAGAAAGGTCAAACAAAAAAACATGAAAAGACAAGGGAAAATATTATAGATAATAAAAAAGAAATATCATAGAAGAAAAGATTTAAATTTTTGAAGATCAAAGTTGACTGGAAAGCATGACACTCGAAGAGTTTCCAATTCAACTGTGAATTGATGATACCTCGCTTTCAATCTAGTCAGTTATGTGCCATACGTGATACACTCTTAGGCGATCATGTATCTTTCGATACATGACTAACGAGGCAGATTTTTTTCGCGCAGTAGGTTGTCATTTCACATCCAAGGCTATAGAACCCGGTATGTAATGGTATTTACCCATAGCTGGGGTGGTGAAGAGAAGAATAGAATTCCTACCTTTCCCAAGGATATTAGCACGTAAGTAAATGTAATGGATGCGATTGGAATTCGAACTCGGCTCTCCAATTCCATAATCCGAGCCGCTATCCATTAACCCACCGTACCTCAATCAAGTACTACGCTTAAATAGGTAAATTGTAGGTACCATAGCGAAGAGTTCATCTGAAAAATGACCATTAAAGTATTTACAGAAATGGCACAAGAACATACATTATGGCGGTGGGAAAATGAGTGAGGCCGAGATGCCAGGTCAGGATCAGTAATAATGCTGATCTTTTTTAAAATTTTATTAAAAATCTCACGGGAGCACCAGACCAGATGTAGCAGTTACATTCAAAGCATGGACGATGATAGACTTAAGAATATGTAAGATCGATTTGGGAGAGAGAAATTCTCTAGCACGACACAAAGACTCGACATTCTTAGCAGCAGACCTAGCAATGGATTCAATATCATCTTTTCGCTTCATATCAGACGAGAATATATGCCCGGGAAGACGCAACGAGTCATGGAGGTTAGCGTCGATCATACTGATAGAGAGAAGTTTCGTGCTGGCGACGTTAAAATTAACAAGTCTCTCCTTGCCCCAGTTAACAACAAACATTAGTTCATTTTTTAGCTTCCCTGCCAATTTCACCTCGTCGAACTGATAAGACTTTTCAAATAGTATTTAGATCTTTTATGCTTAGGTAAAAGAAAATATTTCAATATAGCTGACTAGTAAAACTTGGAAAATACTTGAAATGTGAGAAAATAATGTATTTTATTTAAGTTCATAATTTACATTTTATTTTGCTAGAATTAGTTTGCAATACGCTGATGCATGTTGAAATCTTCTCAGTATTAAGTATTGTTGAAATTATCGCTAGAAAAATTTTTGTGGAGATGCACAAAATCTACGTTTCGTTCAAATTCGCACACCAGTCGCTAAAATTTTGAATAAGCTGATTATTTTGGAAAATACGTAGTAAAAACCCTATTCGTGATTCAATAACTTCTTTAATTTAATTTAATTTTATAACAATTCATGGTAAGCAATGTATTTTAATTTGGTTTAAGATAGATCAATGTATGGTTGTTTTAGGTGCTGTGAAGGACGAACGGAAGGACAAACGGAAATCACAGAATTTTGTATATAGATTTCATTTTTTGTTGCTTAAGAAGAAACGTTAATATCAGTCGTATCTTTGCTTATTATTTAGTCAAATTTGTTTCATAAGCAACTTTACCCAAATTTGCTTATGAAATAGTATTTTTTTTCTTTCTTTTTTTAATCGTTTCAGCCCAAACCCTGCCGTAGAGCAGGTCGGATTCATGAATCATTAAAAATAACTGCAAGTAATTAATAGTACCTATTCCAGTTAGTTTTGTTATATTCACTTAGGTTCAAATACCTTTGGGAAAGGTATGGATACACATCATCACCTCTCACCTATTAGTGATATTTTATATTACTAAACTATTATTTGTCTATATTTCTGAGATGAGGTATTATGTACATTATTTACATGGCACAGTGGATAAAGGCGTTGGTTAGATCCAGTGACAGGACCCAATGAGTGTGAGTTCAATACCCAGTTAAGGCAATGGAGAACTTTCAGAGGAGATAACTAATAACTGACATCCATTAAACATGGCACGTGGAACTAGAACAGTTCACCCCAGTGAGCGAAATAAAGGGTTCAGTTCGACATTCCAACCACTTGAAGAAGGCCGGAGCGTACATCGGCCGAAACGTTGTAATAAATATGGCGACAAAGATGAGGACAATAGTCCGAATAATGTAAACAATTATTATCAAAAAAAAAAAAATCTTACAATCTAAATATTTTCTAGCTTTAAATAACCCGCAAAAGGTTGATAAACCGTAAGAAATAAGTAAATCAATTTAGTAAAAAAATACAAAACAAATCCCTGCTATGGGTTAATTAATAAGACTTTTATTACTAAATCATTATTATGTAAAAAATTTCTTAAAATCTAAAAATATATTCTGGCTTTAAATAGCCTGCAAAGTATTGACAAGCCGTAGAAAACGAATCAATCAATCCGCAGGAATTTGAAAAGTTTACTTACGACACCGATAACTGAGATTCCACGCTCGTATCTGGAGGGACATATAACCCAAATCACAGCGAGCTTTTCACTGTTTTCAAAGTTAACATAAGTCTTGCACTCTGTTTTGAAGAAGCATTCAGTGTTTCATTGTATAAAATTTGATTTAAAATTTCTTGATTTTTTTTTGATTATTTTGGTATTGTGTTCAAAATATCAAAGTCACACAAGAAACGAGTTCCTGTACTGGATATTGTGAAACGATGTCACCCAAGAGACAACCATATCTTCTTTCAAGTGGGCACTCGAGCACTTCCGCCGGAAGTGCAGATCCACAGAGACGTATCAGCTGAAGATGCAGCTAGGTATGAGGAATACAATGAATGGAAGGATATTTTGTGATGTGAACAACATGTGCAAGAAAAAAGAAATCGTTTTAAAGTATATTATAGATTAATAAAAGCAAAGAATGGAGGAAAGGCGGGAAAGAGTAAAGACGAGAAAAACAATAAAATAAAGGGGGAAAATAATAATAAATAAAATAGAAAAATGATAGAAAAGGAAAAGAGAAGATAAAGAAAGATGATAGGTATGTCGGGAAAGAAGGGAGATTTATCAGCAGCAGCAACAATAGATGAAAACAAATGAAAGAAGGAAGTGCGAGAGTTGATAAAGAAGAAAAAGAAGGAAAAAAAGAAAGAGAATACACGGGAAGAAAATAAAAGAAAAAAAAACGGGAGTAAAAGAATAGAGATGAAGAAAAGGATGTTAGGAATAATAAGAAAAGGAAATCGAAAAGAAGAAGAAAGGGTAATTGAGGGTGAACGAGAGAAAGAAAGAATCGAAGGATGAGAAGACGAAAAGAAATTGCCAAAAAAAAAAAAATGGAAAGAAAAAGAAACAAGAAAAATCTAAAGGAAAAAGGATAATGAAGATTGAAGAAGGAAAAGACGAAAAATGGAGGAAGAAAAAGAAGCATATAGAGGTAACAATTATAGAACAAAAAAAGGAAGTGTAATAAGAAAAGAAATTTATGTAAAAAGTGAAGAAAAAAGGTTAACAAAATTAAGCAAAGAAAGAGAAAAAGAAAAGAAAAAGAAAAAGGGGCGAAAACAAAAGAGAACTTTATACAAATATATATATATGTGTATTAATATATATATAAGGATATCATATATATATATATATATATATATATATATATATATATATATATATATATATATATATACAGAGAGAGAGAGAGAGATAATATTAGTGGTTAATATATATATATATATATATATATATATATATATATATATATATATTTATATATATATATATATATATATTAAAGACATTTTTATGTTTAACATTCTTTTTATAGATACAAGTATTTAAGTAAATGCTCTGTTTATAATAAACAGTATTAAATAACATTTATCGGCCTGAATGTCCGAGAAATTTTCATAGAAAATACTCGTCCTTTGACAGGATTCTATGAAAATTTCTCGGACATTCAGGCCGGTAAATGTTATTTAATACTGTTTATTATAAACAGAGCATTTACTTAAATACTTGTATCTATAAAAAGAATGTTAAATATAAAAATGTCTTTAAATAATTGTCGGACTTTGTCCATTTCTTAATATATATATATATATATATATATATATATATATATATATATATATATATATATATATATATATACACACATACATACATACATATACGTATAAAAGTTTCCAATAGGATAGAATCCAGGTAGAACTCAGTATATATATATATATATATATATATATATATATATATATATATATATATATATATATATATATATATATATATCGAACAATAAAAAATATTAAAACATTAAAATCTTCAAACATACTGGGTTGTAGATTAAAATTCTTTCGTTTTATTTATTATTATTTCATTTAGATTCCTCGACTAGTTTCGGCCAAAATGGCCATCATCAGGAGACGAAATATTTCTGCTTGTTGGTAGCAGTGAATTACAGAAATGAATGTCGTGATGGAGAAAATGAACTTTTGTCTGTAGTTTTCATTTGTTTTTTTTTATTTTTTATCTTTTTAACATGAATCTTTTAACATTCCTTGTGTTGGTCAAACAGTCTCTTTAAAGTTGTTATTTGAGATAAGAGCTGGATGGATCTATGCTGCTCTGAATTCCCCTGGTCAGTTTGACAGTTTTATTGGTCCTGGAGAGGGGATGTGTCTCTGTTTAGTTTTTGTGTGTGTGTTATTTGGTTCTTAGTGTGAGTGAGTATAATATGTGTAAGCGTGTATATTGCTGTGGGTGTGTGTTATCATTTGGCTCATTAGGGAGTGAGTGAGTATGATGTGTGTAAGTGTGCATGTCCGTGTGGGTGTGTGTATAAGTGTGAGGCCTCAACACCTCCGTAAGCATGTCTGTCTTGTGTAGGTGAGAAATGTGGATAGGTTTTGATTTGTAGGGTTATATATTAGTACTATCTATATTGTTAAATTTATGGTTTAGCCCGGCTGGATAATGTGTTTTTAGACGTTGTATCCACTTATTTTCATGAGACTCTAAAATCTTTCTAATGTTATCTGTTCTGAACTTTCTATTCTCTCAATTATAGTGAATTTGGCATGGGTTTTAAAATCGTGATTTTCCAGTCGGAAATGTTGTTCTACAGGTAATAATTTTTCATGGGGAGTCGACTTAATTCGATTACGATAGTTATTAATTCTGTAGTGAAAGGGCCATTCAGATTTTCCTACATATTGTTTCTGGCATAGTGTGCATTCTAGGAGGTAAATTATAACTTCTGCAGTTAGAATCGTGGTAGATTTTGAAAGTAGATTTAGTGATTGAGCTAGTGAATGAATTCGTGTGTTTAATATGGTTGCAACGTAAATTTCTTTTGTTGTTACATGGTTGGGAAAATCCTATTGTTTTTGTTCTTAGTTTATTACGGATTACCTTGTCCCCTGAAATGTGGTTACTACCTATGATTTCTTTTAGGTTCTTAGGTTCTATATGCTAGAAGGCCGGGTTCCTTAAATATTTTTTTTAGGTTTGGTTTGAGATGTACTATTCCACACACACACACACACACACACACACACATTTGTGTGTGTTTGTGTGTGTGTTTCATTAAATAATACAGACATGTTTTGTCTATTTATTTTAAGTTTCTTTCATATTGTCTGATAAGCTTAATAACATTATCATTGAAAGACGAAAGGAAATCACCATATTGATACATGTTTTAATCCTATCTAAGCTTTCGCCTTACATAAGCCATTATCAAAGATGACAATTACTTTTCAATATATCAACCAATACACGGACGAAACAATAATGATAGTCTGTTTTTGTTGCATAAAAAATTTCAAAGCAACGACAAACTCGTGTATACGAGACGCGGAAGTGAAAATCGCGTTGCAGCTCATGACATAACAACACATGACCACGCCAGAGTGAAAATGAGAAGTATTAAGTATGCGAAGCCGTTGGTATAAAACAATGGCTTCTGTTACCAATTATAGGAATTTAAGAATATTTGTGGAGATTTCATAGTTTATTTTGTTCAGGTTAGGTTTCAACAGTTTTATGTATATAGCTTCAAGAATTTTTAGTTTTTGTTTATTGTTTTCATGTTTAAGTATAGTTGTATTTTCAACAAGGATTTTCGGGAATTGTGTAAGCGGCCAGCTATGTTGTTTTAAATGCCTAAAAATGTTAGAGTTATCATTGAAATATAGATTCAAGCGTCGTGAAAGCAGGTTTGTGGCGTGACCAACATTAATATTATTTAATCCATTGGAGATAAAATCTCCGAAATGACACTTGAATTTGTAAACGATGTTGATTTTTGCAAATCGCTAACGGGGAGTGGGGAAGAATCATTGCAAATAATCAAGTTGGATGTACTAGATTTAGTATAGTACATGATTAACCTAATTTTTTTGCTAGGATCTGTTGTAAATATATTAGTATTTACTAATGTTTTAATTATATTTTTATCTTGTTTATAATTAGTATGGATTTGACTACGATATAAGGGATTAATTTTTGGGATTATTTAATGAAACATGCATCAATAAAAAATTGCTGCCTAAATATACACAATATATATATATATATATATATATATATATATATATATATATATATATATACAAATTTTATATGATTTGCTTGTACTTCCTCAGACGATTTCGATTACTTAACATTGCCTGAAGAAGTACTATCAAAGTACTGACAAATGAAAGCCTTTGTGCAGCGATTTCAACATGTTTTTATTATAATCTTTTATAATAAAAATAATGATAATATAAGAATATATAAATACACAGATTCATACACACACACATATATATATCAGAATATCATAATTATGCATATATATGTAAATATAATATATATATATATATATATATATATATATATATATATATATAATTATAAATATATATAATTATAATTATATATATATATATATATATATATATATATATATATATATATATATATATATATATATATTCAGAGTAATCGTGGCTCCAGGAGCCATGATTATCGTGAAGATCCGTTTAGGGGAAACATAGGTCGGTTTGCCTGGCGCCTTAGGATTATCTTCTGTTTTGCTCTACTTAATGTAATGAGCAATTTACGTCATTGTCTTTTTACTCGTTTTAGTTTTTTTTTTCTTTGGACTTGGAGCTTAAACACTGGAGGATTGTTTTCTCCTTGGTTTAATGTTCTTGGTTCTTTCTTTTATTTCCCATTTTTCCTCTGGCACCCATTTGTTCTACTCCAAGTTGAGTTATCCGAGGTTTTTCCAAACGAGTACATATATATATATATATATATATATATATATATATATATATATATATATATATATATGCTTTAAAAATTAGGAGATGAATGGAATTTACCACCCCAGGCGATATTTATCAATTGACCTACCAACACTTTATTAAAAAATTCTAAAAAAAAGCGCGGTGTGTGTGTGTGGGGGGGCAATCGATAAAATCGCCTGTAATGTTGGGACAATGGTACTGGATTCCACTGAGCTCCTGATTTATAAATTAAAATTCTTTACATGTTATTTTTTCTTTTATTTTATTTTTTCACATGTGTATTGAGCACTTTTTAATACTACTGTTTCCTGGTCTGATTCAACTCTGACCATTAACCTTTTATCTATCATATATATATATATATATATATATATATATATATATATATATATATTATAATAATATTTTTTGTTTAAAAATATGATTCCTTCGCTACATAAGAGTTCTCATGTTTCAAAAACGTGAGCCGAAATCATCCAAATAATTAATAAAATTAAGTTGGATTGAGGTGTTTAGTCACGTTTCATCTTCAAGCGAAATTTTAGGAATAAGCTATCTCTCGGTTTACGTGTATTTTTACAGAATTTGTTATTGTGGGAGTGGCTATACTATTTTCATTCTTTAAGTGGTCAGGGAAAACCGAGAGATAGCTTATTCCTAAAATTTCGCTTGAAGATGAAACGTGACTAAACACCTCAATCCAACTTAATTTTATTAATTATTTGGATGATTTCGGCTCACGTTTTTGAAACATGAGAACTCTTATGTAGCGAAGGAATCATATTTTTAAACAAAAAATATTATTATAATATAAGCTCTACTTCTGTATGGAGCACTGTTTTTTAAAAATAAAAACAAAAATACTAAGGAACCCCGGATTATGCACCCAACGTGTTCTTTTCTATTTTCTGCATACCTGCACAAGGATACATATATATATATATATATATATATATATATATATATATATGTGTGTGTGTGTGTGTGTGTGTGCGTGTAAAAATATATCTATACATATGCAAATATAAATTTATAAATATACATACATATTCATATATATATATATATTTAGAAATATATAAATATGAATATATATATATAAATATGAATATATATATATATATAAATATGAATATATATATATATATAAATATGAATATATATATATATATATATATAAATATATATACATATATGAACATAATATATATATAAATATAATATATATATCCATATATAAATTTATATATATATATATATATATATATATATATATATATATATATATATATATATATATATATATATATAATATCATCGATATTTATTTTCGAGACAAATTGTTTATGATGTTTTCAACAGAGTAGCGTGAGTCCCTCTCTCTTTCTATCTTCACCTCTTTTTCTCTCTATGCATGTGTGTACGCATTATATGCCGGAAAAAAGACTTTAAGTAAACTATAAAGAAAAGATGGAACTGCCTGTGGAATTTAATTGGATAAAAAAAATTAAGTCTATTTCCCAAAGTGAAACTTCATTCCGAAACGCAGAGGGAAGGTGGGGACTTTGGCATTCTTCAAATTTGGATTTTTATCTGACTTAAGTTGTTTATTTTGATTTATATTCCTATATATTCAAGGTCGCATCAACCCGATTTCAGAAGAGACTGCTCGCACTGGGACATCTGATTATACTCACATATGCCCAACGAAACACTCTTTAGAGAGAGAGCGAGAATGATATATGTCCCCTTCTATCCCGGTTTGTCAGGGCTGCTGCCATGTACAGTGGTTGGACAAAATAATTGGAACATTTGTTACAAAGAAAATTTATTTAATATGGAGTTGGTCCTTTTTTAGCCCTAAAAATATATAATATGTCGAGGAATGCAATCATACAGCTTCCTGACTTCCTCCAGAGGAATTTTCAGTCATTCTTCTATTAAAACATACCGGCTCCTAACTTGTTGCTCCAAAATGCACCAAAAATGTTCAATAATATTGATATCTTGAGATTGGGGAGGCCAATCCATGTGTTCTAGCTCAGTAGTAGATGGACATATTCATGGTGTGACTAGAGTATGAAGGTGTCATCTACATATGTCAGCCATACTTTAAAATTTGTTATATTTATGGAAGAGATTGCTCATTATTAGGGATAGATAGTTTTTGTTGATATCATGGCCTGATGATCATGTAATGCATAAAACTAGCAGTCAGCATGCAGTGTTGATATCTATATCCATGCTATATATGCACAAAAGTGAGTGCTGAAAAGTTATCAGACAATTAGTCATGATAACAGATACAAATCCTGATTTAAAGCATACCATTAACTTATTTTAACCAGGTTATATAAAAAAAATGAAGAATAATAAAAACATGTTCCAAAGATATCTAACTTCTGTGGACAGGGATAACTACCTAAGCAAAAAGAGAAACTGAAAGTGATAGATATTTAGCTTTAGAGGGACAAAATCACCACCCCCATATATATACTCGACTCTCCTGTCGACTCGACGTATGAGTGTCAAGCAGATCAGTTCCTAGGAAACCGACAGCCCGACAACAACACATAAGATTTGATTATAATGGGGAAGGTTTCGTGTAGGACCATTCACACTTTTTGAAGGGCCGAATACAGAGACCTGGTGCACTACGGGCCACAAGGTCCCCAAACGACCCCCCGCAGGTTTTGAATTCAGAATTTTTCCTTCTTCTAGACCAGTTCCCATTCAAGGCTATAGAACCCAGTCTGTTCTGCTATTTACCCATAGCCGGAGGGAGAAGAAGAGGATTCGCACCTTTCCTAAAGGTATTAGCACGTAAGTGAATGTAATAGAATGTAATGTAATATATATAAAGAGACAACTTAATTCAATAATAAAGAAAGAGACAACTTTAAGGTTCCGTGACTATAATTTATCCCCCCCCAAATCTATTTTACCTTGTTCATCTGGTCACATCTGTAGTGACAAATGTATTTGGTTTCGTTTGTTTTAAAAGAAACCAAATACCTTTGTAACGAGAGATGTGATCTGATGAAGCAGGAAAAAAAATTGAGAGTTAGGAAATAAATTATTGTAATGAAAACTTAAGGTTGTCTCTTTCTTTATTGTTGAATTAATATTTGCTCTGTTTTTACATTGAGCTCTCTGGATAACAACTTCTTTGGAATTGTCCACACAAATTACTAAACCCTTCATTAACTTACTACACACACACAAACATATATATATATATATATATATATATATATATATTCAAATTGTCTAAAGATCATCAATCGACTAAGGGCAACCTTTCATAGGTATTAATATTTCCAGGCATTTTGTGTTTTGTTTAGCTAATCTAGACGTTGAGCCCATTACTGGGTAGGTGTTTGCATTTAAAACTTTTCACTTTTTTTTCCTTTTCTTTATTACTGTCTTTGTTCGACATTTTATCTTGTTTAAGTCTATTTAAAGAGATTTTATCATGTTTAAGTCTATTTAAGTATTTTGGTAAATTGTCCGTTGCTTCCACCAACGGTTTTGTTTTTTCTTTAAATATATGCATTGTATATCGATGGCGAATACGGTGACCCATCAGGGTTGTAGGGGCACCACATGTACTGCAGTCGCAGTTGTGTTTCTTGGGCTAGATAACCTGACGGAGCCCAACCCTCTCCAGGACGGTTTTGAATTCAGAGTTTTTCCTTCTTCTAGACCGGTTGCCACCTAAAGCTAAGTGACACAGTCTGTCGTGCTATTTTGACCATAGCCGCGTGAAGAAGAAGAAGGGTATTAACATTCCAGACCGCAAGCCATTACTCCACCATATATATATATATATATATATATATATATATATATATATATATTTATATATGAAAGTGAACATAGAAGTCAACACTTAGAGGCGACCGCCTCTTTCACCATAGACACAATCGTCAGGCTACGAGTGCTGTTATTTTTCTCGGCTATTTATATATGAATGCACCAATGACGATTGTGTCTAGCATGAAACAGACGGTCGCCTCTAAGTGTTGACTTCTATGTTCACTTTTATATATATATATATATATATATATTATATATTGAATAAGACATACATATTTCAGCCTATATACACACACACACACACACACACACACACATACATATATATATATATATATATATATATATATATATATATATATATATATATATAGCATAAATATGTTTTTAAATCACTAGCGATTTTGTTTCAGCATTTCTGGTGTCATATCAAGTGATGGTATTTGCTTTACTCTATTGAGCAGACTTGTAAGAATTGAATTTTTGGGTTATTGGAATTTATTCCGTATGCACTAATCCTATACAGAAAGAGGTTATAGTGGTTCCAACGAGAGAAAAGTATGTATATTAAAAAGAAGAGAAGAGATGGCCCGCAAACGTTTTTGGTGGTAATGTGGATTTTTTTATTAGAAAAATATATTATATTTTATTTTCCATAATTTTACTACACGTGTTTCTGGTCACACGACCGTCTTCAGGTAAAAGGCGGAGATTTCCACATATTATTAAAAATAATTAATTTTTTCCTTATGTTTTTCAATGTTAAATATTCTCGACATCAGACATTCTCTGTTTTTGTGTTAGTAATCCGAATGTCTTTCTTGAATTGGCAGTGAAGAGTTCTGCACGAAGGGTCATAAAACAATTAAGGTTGGTCCAAGAGAAATGATGAATTATTTATCGGCATTTTATGTTTCAATGTTTACTAACCCTTGTGTGTTCTTACACATACACACGCATATATATATATATATATATATATATATATATATATATGTGTGTGTGTGTGTGTGTGTGTGTGTGTGTGTGTGTGTGTGCCAAAGGTCATAGAAATTAAGGGAAGTATTCTAGTAATTGAATCTTCTATACGCCATACCACTTCATGACGTTGGCGATCGCGGCTCTCCACAACTTATAACCCTTTCTAGGTCTAAACAATGTTCATTGTCTTACTATTCCGCTCCAGTTCCTACTCTAACATTCATTTGTACAATCTCTTTTGATAGGTTACTGTCCCTTTTCCCTTCAATATGCCCTGTTCGTGTCCAAGCCTGTTTTTCATTTACATTATGTGTCCCACTCATTTCATCCATGTGCCGTTTTCTGTCTGAATTTTTGGGATGAGGTGTTATCAAAGAGCCAACGCACACGTGGTCTTATGGAAGAAGGACAAGAATACAAGAGACAGAATATCGAAGCAACGAAGAATTTTCAGTAAAACAGAAACATAATACATTTTTTACAGCAATTACTTGAGGACTATTGTCTTTATATTTGTTGTTTCATCAGTTGTCTGTCAAACCGGGTAATCAACAGTGAATTCCGAAATGAAATCTTTATTTAATCTACCCAGCGGACAAGAAGCCTAGTGTATTAAATCGTTGTTTCTTGAAATTGGTGGTATTTGCGAGTTGAGTCTCTGGGTCGGCCATTGTGTACATGGACTCAGTGGAAATGAGTCGAGAAATAATTGAACAGTATTAAAATAAGAACAAGACTATTTTATCCACGAGGCCATTGTCCTGTAGGACAAGACGGACGATATCCTTAGACATGGGCAGTGGAAATGAGAACAGTCTATCCCCATAGTTTAAATAAAGGGCTCAGTTTGGAATTCCATGTAGGATAATCAGATCGATATACACCTGAAGAAGGACGGAGGGTACCACCGCCGAAACGTTGTGATACCAACAACAAAGATGAAGGAAAGAGTCCTCAAGTAAATAATTAAAATAAATAAACGCTTCGATATCATGTCTACTGCATTCCTAGCGTCCTTTGATAAACCACACCCAGTTGCCTCAAATCATCTCTTCTTCTAATGATTTTATACATATATATGAATACAAGAATTTTGGAAAAATATGTTGAAAGTTGCTACGTTAAAATAAATTGTTTGAAAATCATACCAACTAAACATGAGTACAGAGTGCGACGGGTAAATTGTCGCCATTTAATGTTTTTAATTCCGCGCATGAGCATTGCCTGTTTTTGATTTTGTCGACTGCACAGTAGAGTAAGGTCTGTTGGGCACTGTCTGTGACAAAAAGAACACAGTGAAGCAATTTACTCCGCCAGAAATTTTGAAACGACATGCTGTACTGCTTAGCATTCACGCAGGAAGCTCGAAACAAACATTTCAAGGTGTTTGGGTGTCAATCTGATGAAAGCGCAGAGGATTTGGAAAGAGTTGGCGGAGTCGAGTGGTGATTAGGAAGGTGTTTGCAGTGATCACTAGTGATGGGCGACGTTATGCCTGCTTTCATCTTCCCACAGAACCTCCGACTCAACACAGTAGCCTACATCAATTGCCTTGAGGAGGTAGTGGCCAAAAGGGTGGCTGATGGAAGAAACTATGTCTGCGAACATGACTGTGCACGATGCCACACAAGGAGGAGAACTCAGTCATGGCTGTCAAACAATTTCTGCGGTTATATCACTACTTACATCTGGCTACCTAACTCCCCAGGCTGCAATCCATTTGATTATTATGTGTGATGCACAGTTGAATGAGAGACGAACAAAACTCTTTGTAATACCAAAAATGAACGCGAAGGTAAAGATTATGGCAGCATTCACCAACTTAAAAAAAGAGACTATCCGGAAGGGATGCAAGATACTCCGATTTCGCCTGGAGGCTGTGGTTGAAACCAATGGTGTTTTTATTGACTAAATTTACTGTTTAGTTTGTCAAGATATTTTTGTGTAATTTTGGTAAATATATCTGTTAAAATGAGATGTGTTATTTTCATTTTTGGACGACAATTTATCCATTGCAGCTTGCACGCCTATCTTTCACTTCACAAACGCCCACAATTATTTGAACAGGAGTAGAGATTTATCCCCAGTTTCCTGTTTAGGGTTGGGTTTCCGGTTCCTTCTAAAGTCTATTTCCACTCTATACGTCTAACGTATCTGACTGAACACTGAAATGTTATTCAGTCATTAAATCTTAACCTATTCAAGTCTTTCTTGCATCGTCCCAATAAATTCCCTTCCTGACCTTTCTTACGCTAATACATCACCACACAGTAAACCCTACCTGGATATTTCTAGGGCCTTGTATTGGGTCAACTTTTAGATAAAAGATAGGTCACCGCGTAAAGCTCGTCCTAGATACAACTAAGAATTATTTTCTATGGAAAGTATATAAAATCTCTTCTCTAATAAGAACTATAAAAAGGGATAATATTTGTTTATTTGGCACATGCTTTTCTTTTCTGTTTATTTTGTTTTCTTCCATGAAATATCTTATGTGATCTTAATGCACTCAAACTGCTTTTCTACACGCAGGCATCATCAGCTTGTTTTTATCCGATGTTATGGATATTGCATATCTGTCTTTTTCAAGATGAATGGACGTGCATGTAACGGTGAGCTATCTTCTGCTTCCGCTATTCTCATGTCACGGATTCTCAGCGATAAAGAAAAATACCCTAAAAAACACTCTCAAACTCAAAGGCAAAATCCTGGTAAACATATAAAAAATAACTGCATTATTTATAGATGGTTTGCCGTCAAGATGGCATTATTAGACATTATTCCATTCAATGCCTGCAAAGAAGCGTTTCAAACTTCATAACGCTATTTTAAAATCTTGTGATTACACACACATCACAGATTTTGTTAATTTTTTCTTCGTGTCATTATGCTTTATTTGCAGTTGCCAGTTCTCAGTGCAATGGAATCTATGCCAGTGTACACGCAATAGCAGCGGTGGTTGGATGTAGTCAAAGTGTTAATGCGCAACTGAAAAACAGGACACTTCCTTATATACATCTCGGTTTAGTTGGGTTTGGTTTGGTTTGGTTTACGGCATATCAACCTCAATGGCAGTAAGATTTTTATTGCTGGTAATATTTTTAGTCTTTCTATCTATCTATCTATCTATCTATCTATCTATCTATCTATATATATATATATATATATATATATATATATATTGGTTTGTTTTACGGCATATCAACCTCAATGGGCTATTTAATGCCAACAAGATTTTTATTGCTGGTAATATTTTTAGTCTTTCTATCTATCTATGTATCTATCTATCTATCTATATATATATATATATATATATATATATTGGTTTGTTTTACGGCATATCAACCTCAATGGGCTATTTAATGCCAACAAGATTTTTATTGCTGGTAATATTTTTATTCTATCTATCTATCTATCTATCTATCTATCTCAGTATATATTGGTTTGGTTTGTTTTACGGCATATCAACCTCAATGGGTTATTTAATGCCAACAAGATTTTTATTCCTGGTAATATTTTTCTTCTATCTATCTGTCTATCTATCTATCTCAGTATATATTGGTTTGGTTTGGTTTTTTTTTACGGCATATCAACTTCAATCAGTTATTTTATGCCAACAATATTTTTATTGCTGGTAATATTTTATTATTAGAGATAAAATATGTCACTTTCGTAAGTCATGTCCTCTCTATATGCCTTTACCGTGAATTGAGTCCGATATTTTCTAAGCAAATTTCAGTAGGTGTAAGAAGCTGTTACTTTTACGTATTTTGTTTGGTGCCAGATCCCTATATTGAGTCCGATCCGTTCATATTAGTTCTGAAATTTACAAATTCAGATGTCAGTTCGTTGCTGACTCTGTAGTCATATTGGGTCAAAGTTTGGAGGCAGCCAACACGTTCCAGCCAATATTCAAAAAGGAAAGGTGGACAATTTATATAGCTAAGTTAATATTTCAGGTTTATTTCATTAAAAATTAACGTTGCTTTGGGTCTTATAGCTCTGAACAGTTTTTCAATGCTGAGTAAGGCTAATACGGATTATCACTGAAAGATTTTGGAATCAGTATATATTAAGACCTACCAACCACCTCTTTATAAACAAGAGTGGTTAGCGGTCTTAAATTCTGGCCTTTAATGTTATATTATTGTTTGCATATAACATTAGACTGAGGATGCCTATGTTTAGTTGCTGTGAAAATTATTTTTTGTCCTCTATTTTTGCTTTGAGAACGGATAAACCAGTTTAGCTGTTTTCTATCGTTATATTTTGGAATTACTAATTTATGGTAATATCTATTTTTGTTACACCTGTTTTGTTATAGTGGTTTTCTAAGCGTAGCTTAGATGTGACACAAGGTAAAAAAATTTAAGATAACTAGTAAGAATTGAATTAACAACTCAGTTGTAATTGATCTAACAACACATGCTTGCTAACCACTACACCAAAATCTCCCCTTCTTCCTTTTTTTTTTTTTTGCTATGAATGTCTTTTCAATATGTATGACTTATTGCTCTACTGAATGTTTCTTATTTAACTTGTTATTTATTTCAATGTTTCTTTAGTCACTCCCGGCCAATCTTTGGCGCGAGCCCCTTTGTCCTGGGTCCAGTATGTGGATATTTAAAATATGTGTCCATTGCCGTCCAAATCATCTCTGGGACTGTTGTTTATATATATATCCATCTGTTCGACATTCTCGTTTTCATGCATGCAATACTGTATACAGGTGTGAGGTCGCGTACTTTTGCATTCGGCGGCCGAATGTAACCCAGGTGGAAAATGCGCGCAGTGTCTATATTCTGACTTCATACTACAGAAGAAATTTTCAATTTCACCTGCAACGAGTGATAAGATTAAACTATGACTTTATCTAAACAAAAGATTTCATCAAAAATATCCTGAAAAGTAATCGTGTCTACTTTAAATATTGCAAACAAACCCCAGCGAGATGAAGAGGACGAATCGGTTGAAAGCGCTATCATAAAAACGCATGCGCATTTCCGGTCGCGAAAAATGATACCTTGTCATTTTTCGCGTCCGTAAATGTAGCGCGCTTAAGAAAATCCGAAAATGATAACACAAAAGAAATAATCTATATAAATGAAGTGCAGTGTATGTATGTCCGTCCGTCTGTCCGTTCATTTTTCTATCTCGGGGAATCATAAACAATCAGAAGTAACAGGTAGTAACTACTGTAGTTACATGCGATTAAATATTAAATAAATAACTCATTTAAAGTTACATTTAATTATCGAACAGAGTGGAAGGTTTAAAAAACAATTATTTATTAAAAGTTTAGGTTTAATTTGGCTTTTCGTCGGAATTGCAATTGATATCATCTAATTGAACTATAATTAAAACTTATGCGGGGTTAGATACGTTGCTCATATGTTTTTCTTTCTTTTTTTTAGCACATGTTCTGTGACCTATATGAAATATTATATAGGTCAGGTTCACAAATGCCTTTTAAGAGCAACTTAATGTGAAGGGATCAGACAGAACAGTGATTTTAAAAGAAAATAAAAGTTGCAAGCAAAATAAATGTAAACAAACTACAGTGATTGGTTGTGTATACGAAGAAAGATTATGCCGAATTAAGGCGTCGAACAAAGAGAAAATAATTTTTTTCTTTATACATTTTACGTACACAGGACACTGAATGTAAAAGCAATTTTTTATTACATTAATTTTCGTCCTCTATTTTTGTTTTAGACCCGCTAACCCACTTTAGCTGTTTTCAATCATTTTTTTTTTTTTGAATTACCAAATTATGGTAATATCTATGTGCGTGTGCAAGGTGTTGTAGTCGTTCGTGTCTGCGTGTGTTCGCTCGCCCGTCTCTGCTCTCCTTGCCGCTCTGTACCACTCTACACGTCCTTATCCTCGTCGCCGAAGTCAGTAGTCATTCGGGGTAGAACACTTTTCGCATATGCATCCGAAGCGCCACCGCAGTCTTTCGCAACAATTTTTTAAACCGATCGCGAAAACAAACAAAAAAAAAAACAAAACAAAACCCTGGACGGGAGATTACTGGGCTCGTGCGTCGATGAAAAGCGCGGCTAGTCGCGAGAACTGATGCAAAAGCTAGCCTAAAGTCCACCTGGAGGGCGACTTTTAGGTACGTACTTCATAAATACACCGAACAGAGCGCTGTATAGTTATGTTTAGAATGTGTGAAGTATCTTAATTTGTTCCTGTTAAGAAAACAGGACAGAAAATGATATATTTGAAGTACAAGTCATTAAAGTATATATTCAGTAAGCTTAGCTGCGTTATTATACAAACAAGTTTGTACAGGATAATAAGGAAACAACGTAAAGTGCAGAAAAATTATTAAAAAACGCCCTAGCATACACGCAGTAAATATTACAATAAAGCCAATAGGATGAAAAGTGTTACTGAGTGTTAGAGAATATGAGAAAAATAATATTAAGGAGAAAGTACAATAAAAGAACAATAATTAATACGACAGAACATAACGATTGATATTGTTTTTAAATATTTGAAGATCCAAGTTGACTGGGTAGCAAGAAGCCGGAAACATTATTAAGGAGAGAGGACGATAAAAGAACAATAATTAAGAAGACGATTACGCGCCGTCGCCTCTCTCTGTTTCTTCTACAAATACTTTCATGGCAATTGCTCCGATGAGCTGCTTTCCCTGGTCCCCAGTCTCCATGAATACAAGCGTCTTACGAGTCTGGCATCCCGCTCTCACCCTTACACTGTAGAAACTTTAAAATGTAGCCGTCTCTTCTACTCCAATAGCTTCATACCTCGCACCTCTAGTCTGTGGAACACCTTTCCCAATTACCGTTTCCCTGATAGCTATAATCTCCAACTATTCAAATGTAATGTCAATCGACATCTCCAGTTACCTTGATCTACACACTACTCTTCCCTTCATCCTTTCTTCTATCACTCCTATCTGCTCTTGCTACAAGTCTTCTGCAACCCCCCTGCATCCTAGTGGCTTCATGCCTTGCTCGGGGCGCTAAGCTTAAAAAAAAAAAAACTTAAATTTTTGAAGATCAAAGTTGACTTGGAAGCAAGAAGCCGGAAGTGAATTCCAGAAATGGGAAGTACAACAGAAAAATCTGTTAGCATAGAATTTACCGTTACATTTAAGAATTTAATCTCTAAAATGATGAGACAATAACTCTATTCTAGTACTGCGATTAAATTTATAAAGATAAGAAAAAATTTCATCAAAATAATTACCATGAAAGTATTTATAGAAAAGGCACGGCGGGGGGGGGGGCACCTCGACGTGATGTAATGGTTAGAAAGCTTGATCAATTACGACTGAGTAGTGAGTTCGATTCTCACTGGGTGTCTCATACTTTCGGCCTTGTGCCACATCTAAGCTACGCTTAGAAAATTATTAAGGGCACCTCGAGGCGGTGTAATGGTTAGCAAGCTTGTCTAGCTAGAACAGTTACGACTGAGTAGTGAGTTCGATCCTCACTGGGTGCCCCCTACTTTCGGCCTTCTGCCACATCTAAGCTACACTTGGAAAATCACCATAGAAAAGGCACAGGGAAGCTACTTTGTGGCGGTGGGAAAATGACTGAAGTCAAGATGCCAGGTCAGGACGAATAATATTGCAGATTCTTATTTGAAATTTATCAAGAATCTCTAAATATAGAGCAGGGACAGCAGAACATATGTAGCAGCAGTATACAAATTGCATACTTATATCGATTTTTCAAGCGTAGCTTAGATATGGCAAAAGGCTCAGTCGTAATTGTTTTAGCGAGACAAGCTTGCTAACCATTACACCGCTTCGAGGTGCCCACGAATTGTAAGACAGATTCTGGCAAGAAAAATTGTCTAGCGCGACACAAAAAACAACCTTATAGCGGCAGACCTATCAATTGATTAAATTTACTCGAACTGATGTCCATGGTCGACCGTTATGCACCCGTCTAGCCAAGTGTATAACACTGTAGGTTAAGCGGATCTTGTTAATTATACTATATTTAATCCTTGGTTCGTTGGAAAAAATGGTTGGTTGATTTGTTTAACGGCATATCAATAGAACGAATTGGTGAGAAAAACTTAACTAATACTACCCTCGTATTGAAAGCGGAATAAAATCAACCATTTCGAATAAAAGGTTAGTTCCAAATTCGTTTAATCTACGACAGACGCCATAAGAGTGCCGTTGGTTACAACGGAGGAAATGTTGTGATTATATATGTGATATAGAAAAAAATACCGACTCTGTATTGATATCTGAATAAACTTAATCTAACACAGAAACGAAGTAAAAAGAGCTGAGTAATATCTACCCACATACATGAGATTAACAGCTTGGCAATTTCGTCACTAATGAGGGAATGGCTGGAAGCGACCGAATTGCGGTTTTACTGACGCGTTTTGAGAACGTAAGATACAGAAATGACACCATATTGATGGCAGACACGGAAAGAAAACTACAGGGAATCCAAGACAATATTATAAACGAAAGAAAGAAGCAAGAAATATATCTACCGCAAGGAAAGTTGGTTCACTGTGTCGTCGCAGAACGTTTTTCTCGCCTGAGTCAAATCGACAAATCTACCATTAGTCCTTGCATTGAATACTGCTGACATATATGGTATGGTGCCACTCGCTGTTCATCTCGACGGATGTGCAATGTGATAGGTCCTGATCTGGCATCGCCTCTACAGTCACTTTCCTACAGACGTGCTTCACTCTGTCTTTTCTAGAAATAGTCCTATGGCAAATGCTCCGACAAGCTATTTTCACTCTTAACCCAACTGCATGCTCGTAGGTCGGCATCTCGGACCCACCCTTTCACTGTCGAAACAGTTAAATGTAACCGTCTCTTCTACTCCAAATGCTTCTTCTTCCGCATTTCCCGGTAGTGGAACTCCATTCCTCTTATTGCTTCTCTGATAGCTATAATCTTCAACTATTCATATATAATATCAATCGATATCTTCTGATGCCTTGAACACATACCCGTCCTTCTCTATAACCTTTCCTTAAACACCCCTCTTTAATCTTGCTCTCACTCTTAGTTACCCTTGTGTGTTAGTGGCAGGCACCCCCTCCTTGCCTGGGGTGAAATGCATAATATATATATATATATATATATATATATATATATATAATAATTTTATCATATAGAGAAAACCATTTTCCTCAATACAAAGATGCAACTTTCAAGTTTCAACTGTACCTCGGCTGGTGATAACCGAAAATGGTTATGAACAATTGTGCTTGTAGGCAAGCCGTATGAGCAGAATTGTTCATAAACATTTTCGATTCTCACCCGTGGAAGTGCAGGTGAAATGCACTGAAACGAAGTTGCATCTTTGTAGTGAGTAAAATGGTTTTGTCTATATGATAAAATTATAATAAATAAATAATTATCGCTCTACTATCGATATCGAGAGCCCTCTTTTGGATTAATGTTGTGAACGTTAGAATTTATATATTACTTTCGTTCTCATCACATCGGATATATATATATATATATATATATATATATATATATATATATATATATATATATATATATATATATATATATATATGGTCGTCAACTATAGGGACACACCAATGTTGCTATCTACGAATTAGAGGCGACAGAATTACAGACACATACACAGTAGTGGTACCCTACCGGTTTGCTCGAATCGATTCTTTATATTATATTAGGTTGGTGCAAAAATAATGACGGAATAATGTCGTTTTGTGACGTATTTTTTAACGTCCAAAAACGATATTATTACGTCATTATTTTTGCACCAACCTAATAAAAGCTTAGCAAAACGGTTGTTGGATTATCCGAATATAATCTCATATAATAATGAATATATAATAGCTAAAAATATAATAATATACCATTGCAGTAAGTTCTATGGAGGCTGAAAAAGTTTTCTGTGATGAGCTTACGGTTATTCTGACGAAAGAAGCCATGTTAAAGTTTAAAATGTAGTAAATCTTCTAGTCATAACTTTGATGGGTCTTCCATTGGGTCTTTGGGAATACAGCGATTCAGTTCGAATGTGGCTAAGAAACCATAACACAGAATCTAAAAGCATCATACTTTTGAACAGAAATAGGAATGACAGAATTTCAATTAGGATATATCTTAATAAATAAATAATTTTCTTAATCAAAATGGTTTAATTCTTTTAGATACTATAAAGTGTTTTGTTTCCATTCTCAGATTGAAAAGAAAATAATCAGTATGGGTTCTTAAACATTACCTGACTTTATAGAACCAATTCCTAAAAATGTGGGATGCCATTATTGCATGTGGGAAGTAATACAAATGACGACAAAATATGTGACAATGAAGATCGAATGTTTTTTGGAATGGCGAAAAATGTCTTCCAAAAGCTAAGCAAAGTAATATGAAACAGAGACATTTCTTTAGAAAGAAAGAAAATAGTGTTAAACTACATTGTACTATGTAATCGGGTCACTCTGCTTCGCTTTATTGCCTCATCTTAAATTTCTTTCCGTTTCCATCTGATATTGCTATCAGAAAAGCATATCATGCCCATTTTCTTATTTATGTGCAGTTTCCGTTCAAGACTTAGCCAATCATGGCCATCCACATTATCCTTTCTCTTGTAGCTCTTAATAAATTTTGTCTTTTTGCTATTTCATCCCAAAACCTTTCTACCATCAATTTATTGTGTCCTGGATATAACGATAAACTACATCCGCGTCCTGGGTAAGACGATAAACTGCATCCTCGTCCTCGGTATGACAATAAACTGCATCCGCGTCCTGGGTAAGACGATAAACTACGTCCAACAGCAAGGCCTCTGATCAGGAGGATTTGAGGAGCGTGGAACCACCTCTTAATTGCTGGTGTTACCAGGTCCACCCTGACTCCGGGTCCTATTATCTGTTAGGGTCCCAGCTATGGGCAAATAGTTGACCCCACAACCTGACTCAAAACACTACGAAAGTGTAAACATAGATTTTAATACCAAAAATACTTTTTGAAAAAAATTAGTCTCAGCAATAAAGAAAATATTACCAGAAATAAAAAATCTTGTCAGCATTAAATAACCCATTGAAGTTATTATGCCACAAAGCAAAACAAACCAAACTATACATTTTTTTTTTAAATAAATATTACCAGATATACATTTTGGAAAAAAAAAAGGAAATTTTGTCGGCATTAAATAACCCATTGTGGTTGATATGCCGTAAAAGAAAACAAAGAAAACCATTAATTTATTCAAGCCCATGTTGCGATGTTTTCCTCTGTCCTTCAATCCGCCTTGCGTATATCAGATTTTCTAAGCCTTCCTTCATTACATACCCCAGAAATTTCAACTGTTTCTTCCTGATGGTAAGTATAAATTTTCTTTTATGTTTTTGTTTTCTCTAAAAATATCGTTGTTACTCGCATGGTCGGTCCATGGTATTCTCAGCGTATCTGGATAATACTCCCTGTCGTTTTCTATGTGGCCATCGTGCAAGAGCCTGATGAAGTTAGAGCGCTCACCGCGAAACAATAATAATAAACGGGTCGCGCACGTTTTCTGTTTTAACTACGTCAGTGAAATCCATCCTCACTTGGTTCCCAATGTGTTGTGCGTGTCGAGAGGGAGCCTAATTATTAACGAACAATGGGATCAGAGTTTACATTTATTTCGCCGCACTAATGCCCGAATGATAGGCTTGCATCCGCTTTTTTCTTCAAGTTGGGGAATTTAGCAGCCCCTAAATCTGTATTGGTTAGGTTCTTAAACTGTTTCTTCCCACTTATTGTTTCCTTCTGCTCGACTCCGTTGATGTACCTTTTAAATAGAATATGATAAAAAAAAACATCTATGGTTACTTTTGAAAGCACAACATATACTTTAGATCCAAAGTTTTGAGCTATCCTCTGGATTTCAAAGAATCGACTAAAAATTGAAGATCATTTAACTTTTTCAAAACTAGTTTACTAAGTCCGTGCCAGAGAGACTTTTTCTTCCAGATGAGTTTTATCATATATCAATCAGACATATGCCATGCGTGATACACGCTTACTGACGAGGCATATTTTTTCCCGCAGTCGGTTGCCATTTCTTTCTGTAGTAGACTAGTTTCCATCCAATGCTGTAGAACCTGGTCTGTCTGGTCTCTATAGCTCGTCGGGGGAGAGGAGGCGCATTCGATCTTCGTTGTCACATGTTTTGTCTGTTGCATTACTTCCTACATCGGTATATGCAATAATGGCATCTCAAATTTCCAGGAACTGGTTCTATGAAGGCAGGTAATTACTTTAGGAATACATGCTGCTTATTTTCTTTTCAATCTGTGAATGGTAACAAAATCCTTTATAGTATGAAAACGAATTAAAACATTTTGATAATTTAATAGAAAATAATTTAAGAAGAGGCTTACCAAGGGTATTAAGCGCATAAGTTATATCTGTTCATAGATAATCCAAGTAGATCCTAGCAATATAAAATATTAAAACTGATCTACAAAAAGAGCTGAATGTATTTATTATTACAGCGCCAATAAATAGTATTAAACAACAAAATCCAAAATTGCTTCATATGGAGAGGGTAGATCTAGTTTAACCGACGAAAATTTCGGCAGTCTTATTCAAAGCAGGTGTATAAACACATATGTATTCGTGAAAAATATTTAAAAAAATAAAGTCTCGCTCTCGCTCGGCATCCGTCCGTCTCGGGAGACGATGGAGTATAGCGCTGCGCCACGAGCCTGGGCGGGATGTATAGAGAACTAGGGCTGCTCGGACGTCTAGTTCCCCTTCTCGGCCTTGCTAGGAGAGGATGAACCAATACAGTTTGGTACCAGCGCGGCTGCAGCAGTTGCCGGAAGGTAACACAAAGTGCCGTCCATCCGCCTTAGAGGATTCACTTCGGATTTGTGTAGGGTTTACTCCTTAGCCTTTTCTTCCCCCGAAGATTCCCACAAGGCAGTGGAGTTATTTAACCCATAGCTGGGGTTTGGCTCATGGGCACCAGGGCGTGTCCACACACTGGTGGGCCTGCATGCCGCATGTTAAGGGGGCCAAACTCCTCCCCACGTTCCTTATAGTTTAGTCCGAGTCCGCAAGGTGCTCGGTTGGTATGTGTCGCCGCGAGGAGTCACTACATAGGGCTTGCTGATGGAGAGACTATATATTGGCAGGGGAAGACTTACGCACTCGGCTCCCCTTTTTGCATTACTGCTAGCCAGCGGCGGTAACTGAAATCGAGAAGCGACAAGCACTACCACTACAAACTACCACATTAGACGCATCACAACAGTAACTGAGACACACACAAAGTAAAGCTGGTGAACTGACGTTGTATACTGAAATTTAGCAACTTCCCCAAACCACGTAATAAGAATTCGTTGCCAATCCTTCTCAATGCAGACAGATTTGTTTGAAACATCTTCGTATAATGCATTCACATTACAGTCGTACGTATATCCACATCTAGAGACATATGACAATTTCTAATACTATCACTCACTCATTCAGAAGGGCTTAAACACGTTATATACCCAAAATAACGCGACAAGCATCCATATATACGCAAAAAGTAACTGTCCAATCCCGTACGAATTCCTGTTTATCTGAAAATAGAAAAATGGCAGAACGTCTGTGAAAAGCACAAAAATTACGCCTCAATACACAACCCAGATGCTCACACACTTTCATTTAAGTCAAAGCCCACTTAAATGACGTCATTGGATTACATACGAGTTTAGGTCAATGGACTATCTCGCGCGGTCTACCATCTTGGCTTAATAATTTATTTAATCCTGTATCTTTCAATGTGCTAAAATGTTCGTACCACATGAATAAAGCACAGTTTTTTTCTCTCCCGAAAAACTTGGAACAGAAACCAATTGACACAAATGGCGCAATTAAGCAGCCTATTTGCTAAGGGAAGACACATATCATGTAAATGCATGTATACCGATCTATTCGTAAATTCGCTTTTCGTGCATTAACACAAGTTTCTCTTCACTATCCGAATTTGCTTAAATTGGAGATGAAATGAGGGTTAGTTTATGTGGAAAACATGTTTTAGCATTCACAGAAAACCTAAGTCATCTTCTATTCGTCAAAGGTCAATTTAATATGGCTGATATGGACGGCTTGAAATGCATCAATATATTTGTCTGTCCTACACTTACTTTTATGCATTTTGCAACACCGATCTCAAATTATGCACCTAATTGGATGATTGGATATATATAAAAGTATCTTTGTCTTCTCCACTCTCCAAGGTCCACTACAGACGTTAATATATCCATCTACAAGATGGATAAAAGCACTAACATAAATAAAAGAAATGGATTCTGAAAACGAGTTAAATATGAAAATATTTTATATACAGGTTATAAGTACTCTAACATAAATCATACTAAAATGCACTCTATATATATATATCTTGGTCAGTTTATGTCTTTATTTTCTCCCGGAACTAAAGCCACGATACGAAGCTTAGAACGGCTCATGATCAAACATAATAGACATTCGTTGTCTGTTATATTTAAAAAAATATCTTTGAATATTAATCTGCTGCCCCAACACACACACACACACACACACAGATATATATATATATATATATATATATATATATATATATATTAAAAGAAAAACAGACCACTTTAAGATGCCATTATAATAATTTATTTCACCAGAGCCCTTTTAAAGAACGCCGGATCATCAGATAGCACTTCCAAAAATTAAATGAAACGAAAAATGAAATGAAAATTGATGGGTAGTGTAAGTTTTTGTAATTTAACAGAGAGTGTAATAAGGAGTGGTTAGAGAGACATGGTAGAGTATAGGGAGGGATTAATTCCATATCTCTCTCAATCATACTTAGTATTGAGGGAGGAGGAGTGACCAGACCATAAGCTAAGTTAACCGTCTAAATAGGTCAATTTCTCATGCCATCTATTTTTTTTCATTTCGGATGATAAATTATATAACAACTTTCCGAATGTTCTTTTTATCCGACCGCTTTCGGCTATACATTTAGCCATTTTCAAGGATTAAATATTTTAGCTGTTAAATAAATGTTAACTCTGAACATGGACACAATATCTTGACCATGTTTTAAAAACTGAAAACATTTTATAAAGTATACATGCAACAAACTATTTTTTATTTAACAGTTAAAATATTTAATCCTTGAAAATGGCAAAATGTATAACCGAAAGCGCTCGGATAAAAAGAACATTCGGACAGTTTTTATAATTTATGATCGGAAAAGAAAAAAATGATTATTCGATCGCATGAGAAATTGTATAAAAAATAAATGAAAACACCTTGTCTGTCGTATTCAATGATATATATATATATATATATATATATATATATATATATATATATATATATGTATAGAGAGAGAGAGAGAAGAAAGAGAGAAAGAAGAGATAGAGAGTGAGATAAAAATCGTGAGAGAAACAGTGTAGACACAGGAATCAACACTGCATGATTACACTCAGTTTTGACGCCTGTGTGCAACCTAAACAAATACAGATATTGTCTTTCGCGGGTGAAAATCTCAGTAACCATACCCCACGGTCTGCATTTAATAAATGCATTTAATTGCATTTTACTAACTCATTTCCAACACGCACACCTGCTTACGAAAATCAAGACAACAATATGATTAATTACATATTCACATGTCATCTAAAAATCTCCGATATAAGTTCGATACAGATGAAGATGATAGAAAACTATTAAGTAGTCACTCTTCATCTTATTCATTGAAAAACGTTTTGCGTGACAGACAGTACAAAAAAAAATTAGATTTTCACACATCTCAAAGTCTCAAAGAAAATTCTTTACAAATAAATATCACAGTAAAATCATTAATTCTTCACGCTTCATTTTAAAATCTGGGACTAAATTGTTTACAAATTGGCTAAACGTGTATAAATATTATTCAGTGGATATTAACGTATCATTTTTAGAATCACAAACTTAACCGGATACTCGAAGACAATTCATGATTTTCTCATACGTCCTTTTTTTACAATGTCCAAGAAACAATTTCAAAATCTTGCCACCTCATCTAAAAGTGTCAAAGAAGATCAATATTGATAACCAGAATCATCTATATATATATATATTGGAGATTCACAAGATATCTAAATGTCCCAGACAAAAACAACTCTGTTATGCTCCTAATTGCAACACCAATTTGTTGAAAAATCAATCGAGCTGTTCTACTGATGGCAACTACGGTTGACTTATTTTTGCATTTATCCATGTCAACATCTTAGAAACAAAAACTCATAGATTTGGAAATGTTTTCTCTTGGCACCAAATCAATAATCTTCGTTACGACAAAATAGATTTTAAAAGGTTATTTCGCAATTTACATATTTCAAACTGCTTTTTAAAAAAGTTTCCTTCATACCATCATTATTACTAGTTTTACTTAATTTTATTAGTATTTTTATTTAGTATTTTTTATTTGAAACCTCTGGGTAGATATCATTCACTATCATTTTATCCAGTTAGCCCCTCCCGCAGTTGTTGTTCAGGAGACACTTAAAGCAGAATAGTGTAATGACTTACACGTCCATTTTTTTACAGGGTATTTTGAGGTTACCCTGTTCCGCCTCTTAGAGGTGGATTTTGTTTTTGAAGTTAACTTCTTCTTTGCCTAAAGAAGCAGGGCCTACAAGGCAGCAGGTGGTTCAAATTTCGATTTTCTTTTTCAAGATTTATTGCCACATAAGAGTATAGGACCTATTCTATCCTGCTATTTTTTTCCATAGCTGGGTGTGAGCTAAATTTCCCAAGGATATTAGCACCTAAATGAAAGTAAAGAACTCGACTGGAATTCGAAATCGGAACTCCCAGCCGCTAACCATTGCTCCAGAGTGTCTCCATCTTGTATCGATATACTCTCCATTATAGTAATTCATTACTTGTTTTTTCTCCCTCTTATTATTGTTGCTTTTTATTATAACACCTGTGAGTCGATACACTCTTCATTATTACTGTTCTTTTATTACTAGTTTTACTCTACCTTATTATCGCTGTTTTATCATATCATGATGGGTCGATGCACTCTTCATTATTACTGTTATCGTACTGCTACTGTTGTGTCTAATGGGCACGTGGCCTAGTGGCTAGAACGTGACCATGAGACCCGTTTTCGAATCTTATTATGGTCAATATGTCAGGAAGGATACTTCCTGGTGTTATCGGAATGGAGGGGTCGATCCCAGCGTACGGTTAATTTGAAATGCGCCTGAGAACCATGCCACGTATTGATCCAAGCCTTGTGAGTGAAATTGGGTAGACGATACTCTGCTAGCAGGAAGCTACAAGTCATCTTAGCCAACGGTTGAGTCTTGTACAAATTGTTGATCACGCTAGATGACACGTTCTTTCGCAGAAACTGTAAGGTCTGCTCAGCATAGTTGCAGTATAAACCACAGGTGAACTCACTGGGAGTTCAATAAACACAAATGCACTTGAGCAAAAGTCTGCAATAGGGATTGGCTAGCCGCCTTAGAAAACGGCTATCCTCGAATACGATTGGCCAACTATACGGTTGTGTCTGCCAAATATGTGGGTGATATTAATAGTACATGCCGGAGGTATAAATATTTTGGTAAACATTAGAAATCTAAAAAAAATGAAGATAGCTAGGAAGAAGTCGAAAGAACGTAAACGTTCTATTTTCCAGAAAGAAAACTTGATAACGAATGCGCAGAAATGTATCACTTGCCTTCTTTCCGACTCTGAAAAGGAAAGCTAGCGAAGATTATAAAAACGTTTGTCTTTATTCATAGAGAAGACCGATAAATCGGTTTAGATGCCTTTTTTGATGTGTTCAGTATTTTAATATTACCCCTTGACATACTTTTTTTCATCCTTCGTTTTTGTTGTTTTCTTGCTCTTGAATAAAATATGGCACAAGGACGAGCTTAAAGAGGGAACGCTACGCGTAAATGGGGACGAGAAACAAAATTATACTCTAGTCTCCTCGGTATTTCCGCTTTGAGAACGTCTTAACTCTAAGCTTCACCTTTGGAGTCATAGTGCGTAGGATGTCGGCCCACGAGGTTTGGTTTAGTTTGTTTAACAGTATATCAATACCTTATGGGTAATTTAGTGCCGAAATTTAATTCTCTAGGAAACTACTATACTTTCATTATTTACATTATTCGAACTTTTATCCTCATCTTCATTGCCATATTCACAACTTTTCGGCTGTTGTACGCTCCGTCCTTCTTCAGATGATTGGAATTTCCATCGAACCCTTTATTTTGTCCAACGGAGTAGACTTTTCTAGTTCCACGTGCCGTTCCTCTTCCCGATGTCTCAGTTATTTCCCTTTTAACTCAACTCTCCAATTTTTTTCACCACTGCTGTGGCCTGGTATTGAACTCAAAACTCTTTGGGTCTAGGCACTGGATCTAACCAACGTCTTTATCCATTGGGTCGTGTTTCCTTGAGATACTATACTTGTCTTAAATTACTGACTTCTTAGGATGAAACGTTCTCAGAGTTCATTTTTGGTCAGTTTTTTATTCATTTTATTATTGCTTTTTGTTTATATGTGGCACAGTGTAAGACAAAATGGAGGCTCAAACTCATCTCTTTCCAGACTTGACAGAGTTCGAAACCGTCTACGCGTCCTGGTGGGCGATAAATTATTTTCCATCCTACAAATCGTTTCCCAGTGACGAAACGTAACAATCATCTCGCTACCTAACGCTATTTCCATGACAAATCCTCATGCAAGTTACAATCATTGGCTTTACCAGTTCAGACATTCACAGCTTAGATCTGACATGCCTTGTACACCGTGATGTTCCGTTCTAACAGTTTGGTCACAAAAAACGCTATCTTTTCTAAGAAACTTCCAAAAGAATGCTTCCCGGATCACTCTTATCCTCCTCAAGACATGGGTTAGCTACTTTCAGCAAACCTCATCCACTAAAACTTACCTCGAGTGGTTTGCAGCTTTGTATTGCATGAACAACGAAAACAAAATTGTATACTAAATATTGTTTCATGACGAGTGCCCAAGGATTGGTTTGGTTTTGTTGATTTTCTTTATCGGCATATCAATCATTTCGGGTTATTTAATAATGAATGCCGCCAAAACAAAAGTACTGTCATTTACCCACCATAGAGAACCCTCCATACCTCATATCAGAATGATTGATGCCAAACTCCAAGAGATCGTCTCTCTGTGCCTTTTTGGTCTCACTCCTTCCACTGACCTGAGGTGGAACAACTACATTAAATCAATACCTTCATCTACTGCAAGGAAAGTTGGTTATCTGTGTCGCGCCAAAAGGTATATGTGGTGCCCCTAAAGGGTCATGGGATTCGTAACATCATTAAGTCTGTAGCCTCATGATATATTATGTTGGTGCAAAAATAATGTCGTTTTCTCACATAGTAACATATGTGAGAAAACGACATTATTTTTGCAACCAACCTAACAAAAGGGATTTATTTTTACACAAATATTTTTCAGCAATCACTTTCCTTTCCAATGTTCCTAACATATCACCATATTCACTTCTAGTGAAAAGGCAATACATAATTGATAGATTGAAACTGTTTTACAGTTAAAAAAAAAATCTTTCTTTGTGCCCAAATATTTTCCACCCAAACTTGCCAGTTATTTTTTAAGTTAGAAATCAAATCTTTTTTTTTTTTTTAACTGAAAATGTTAACAATCTGCAGTCTTGTACCATACAAGATGGGCCATTATGACAGGATTATTAGCGGAGTCCATCCTTCAAATCTACAAATCTACCATTCGTCCTTGCATTGAATACTGTTGTCATATATGGTCTGGTGCCCCCCGCTGTTCATCTCGAGGTTCTCGATAAAATCCAAAGACGGATATGCAATGTGATAGGTCCTAATCATGCATCTCGTCTACAGTCAATTTCTCACAGACGTGATGTGGCCTCCCTCTGTCTTTTCTATAAATATTTTCATGGCAACTACACTGACGAGCTACTTTCACTGGTACCCCAACTAAATGAATTAAATTTGCTACTAGGTCGGCATCTCGGTACCACCCTTTCACTGTCGAAACTGTTAAATGTAACCGCCTCTTCTACTCAAACAGCTTCTTCTCTCGCACTTCCTGGCAATGGAACTCCCTTCCCGTTACTTGCTTCCCTGGTAGCTATAATCTTCAAATTATCAAATGTAATGTCAATGGACATCATCTGATGCCTTGATCTTGTTCCTCGTCCTTCTCTTTATCCTTTCCTCAAACACCCCTCTTTACTCTTGGTCTCACTCTCTGTAACCCCTTGCGTGCTAGTAGCACTCCGCCTTGCTTGGGATGAAATGGTAAAAAAAAAAAAAATCTAAATATTTTTAACACAAATTTAAGGCTCCAACTACAAATAAAATGTATTGTTGATCATTTTGTTATAAAATATATTGTTGGTAATTCTGCCTTAAAAATATATTGTTGGTAATTTTATTATAAATATGTATCAATGCTGAATTTGAAGAATGGATTGCTGTTATTTTTACGATAAAATGTATTTTTATATTTTATTTTTCTTGCAGAAACGATATAGAAGCTGGTGCCGCACAACAAAACAAATGATACAGGGACGGTTTCAGTAACAAATGAATTTTTACGGGATCTAGGTGTTAGCCCGATATCAAAATCGTAATACCTTACACCCAAAATCCAAGAAGATCGGAATCTTGTAACAAATCTTTTCTACTAAGCAAACTTTAACAGCTGAATGTACAAGAATACGGGGTTTGTACCTTTCAATAACATAAAAACTGTTTCTCTCTGAATTTCTGGGATAAGTTTGGATGGTTGATTTTGTTTAGCGGCATATCAACCTCTGTGCGTTATTTAATGCGGAAATCTAAATATTTTGGATACAATTTTATAATTTCAGCTAAATATATATTTATATATTATTATATTATATATTTTAAACGCAATTACATACCTTCAAATACAGATAGAATATATTGTTGGCAATTTTGCTTTAAAATAGTATTATGGCTTATTTTACTATAAATAAGTATTTTTTGTTTTGGCAATTTTACTATATGCATTATGGGCATGTCGTCGAGTGGTTAGAACGCTCGCATTCTGACTATAAGACTCGGGTTCGAATCTGACTATGGTCGATTTGTCAGGAAGAATATTTATGTTATCGGAAAGTGCCTGACAACCATGCTACGAGTTGACCCAAGCCTTGTGAGTGAAATTGGGGGCCGTCGATAGCAATGTTAGCACGAATTCACAAGTCATCGTGGCAGAGGGTTTGAGCGTGCTGGCCTTGTTCAAATTTTTGATCACGCTCGATAACACGCTCTTTCACAGAAACTGTAACTAAGGTCTACTCAGCATAGTTGCAGGATAAACCACATGTGGGCTCTGTTGGTGTATAATAAACACAAAAATCGCCTGAGCAAGCGTCTGCAATAGAGATTGGCAAGCCGCTCGATTAGACGGGTATCATTGAATACAAGTGGCCAACTATATTATATGTATTGTTGGTAATTTTTATATAAAAATATATTGCTGGTATTTTTACTATAAAAATGTATTTTTCTACTTTTGTTTTGTTTTTGTTTGAGGGTCCACTATTTACTCATAGATACAACTCCGGGTCAGAGTGAACCTGGGAGCAACAGGAATTAATAGGTTGGTCTATGCTCCTCAAAAACCTGCAATCTCCCGCTCAGAGACCTTGCTGCCCGATGTAGTTTATCGTTATACCCTGGACTAAAGTGCCATGTTAATGTAGTGCATGTAGTAAGCCTAGATTAGTCTATTGCAAAACTAAAATCATGGCTCTGTTTGAGCAGCGGACTCGCTTCAATATTAATGGCCTAAGAAACAAGTTTCCGAGCCATTATTCTACGGCGTTGTACCCTTATACGACGATGTACTCAATTAAACCTACACCCCCGGTGACCGCAGTTCCATCTCTGAAAATAAAACCGTGTGCGCTGACAATTGCGTATAAACATAGATTTACATGTAGACATAAACACTCCGACTGCATTCGTTCTGTCAGCCATGATGCCTGAATATGTAAGTATGTAAGCGTGACCCGATTTATTCGACATCTGTGGGTTTAAAAAACAAGAAGTCCTCTTGCTTAGTTGTCGCCTTGGGGTATCAGGAAATTGCAGACTGTATTGTCCGGAATCGTGAATCATCCTGTTAGTCGGGATGATGATGGAAAGAAAAGTCACAACAATATAGAAAATGACGAACTGAAACACACACACACACACACACACACATATATATATATATATATATATATATTACGTGATGGGTGATTAGGAATGTCAATAACCTCTAGACGAAAGTAAAAAAAAATAAGGAAAAGTGCGAGAAAAAGGGGAAACACAGAAATAGAGAAAGAAACAAATGAATGAGAGAAGATGTGAAAAAGGAAAGGAAAAGGAAGAATGAGAGACTAAATAAGAAAAGAAAGAGGAAATAAGAAAGAAAAGACTAAAGGTAAAAGAAAGCGTAAAACACGAAGAAAAGAAAAAAGAAGAAAAAAGTCAAGAATGGACAGAAGAGTGGAAAGAATAATAAAAAAAGAAAAGAAAGATGGAATAAAGGAAGAAGAAAAATGGAGAAAGAAGTAGTCTGGGAAAAAGAAGAAAAATAAAAAAAAAAAAAAGAAAGAGATTAGAAGAAAAAAAAAAGGAACGACAAATAAATAAATAAATGTATTAAATATTATTTAACAGATAAATAAAAAATGTCCAATCTTCTCGACGGATTATGTCACCAGAAAGAAAGAAAAACAGAAAAACAGAAAGAAAGAAAGAAAGAAAGAAAGAAAGAAAAAAAAAAAAAAAAAAGAGAGAAAAAAAGCTAAACAGGAGGGAAAAGAAGTGAAATCAAAAGAATTCAGAAGGGGGAGAGAAGTATTAAAAAAAAAGGAAAAACAAGAAACGAACCGCGGGAAAAAAATTTAAAGCCGTCAAAATCTGTGAATAAATGTTTTTGTCGATATACGAAGATTAATTATATTTTATAACGAATATAAATAGAATGCTTAATAACTTCCAGGTTACAGCAAAAGGGTTAGTTTCAAAATAAACAAAAACTAAATGAAACAAGAATTTTAAAAAAATGAAGATTAATTCAAATGCCAATAATAATAATAATAATAGTTTGCACTGCTTAATCTAATAGAAAAATAGAATACAAATAATACAACTCTTACTAATAATGCTAATTTAAAAGCAAAAATAAAAATGGCGCCAAGAGAGGGTGTGGAATGGCGTGATAAGTCATGGGCAAATATATATCACGCTAGACTGTCAAGATCTCGTAGCTTAGTGGTAAAACATTTGAGCGTTTACCATGATTTCTTGACGAAAAAGATATCTGAGTTCAAATTCCTCTGAGATTTACACTTGCTGCGACAAATTGACGGAACGTGCGAAGTTTTGAAAAATGATAACCGTAACTTTAACCGTCTCCCTACAAGGAAACATTCATTAACCGGGCAGCCATTGCGGCTTTCCTTTGAGATTTAAAAAAAAATAACTTTCCTCAAAACGATTTTTAAGGAAAATGGAATCTTTTCCACTCTAATTGCTGTTATCGTTGTTCAAGTATTGATCAGAGTTTCCTTCCCAAGCTTTTATTTGAAATTGTAACAAACACGTAGTCCTGTGTATTCCTTCCTTATGTGTCATTCGTGGTGCACGCTTGTCTCTTTTTGATTTTCTGACTGCGTTGGCGCCAGAATTCCCGCAGTAGGCTTCTGTTTCTTTTTACAGTAGAGTATAATATGGTCAACTGTCCAACGGCAGTAATAAAAGAATCGCATTGATGCAATTAACTCCTCCAGAAATTTGGAAACGGCATGCTGTATTCCTTAGCATTCACACCGGTAGCTCCAATACGAACATTTCAAAGTGTCTGGGTGTCAATCGGAGGACAGTGCAGAGGATTCGAAAGAGTTGCATGATATAATCCAGTCGACATCACTGGCGATGGCGACGTTTTGCCTCCATTGATCTTCCCACAGTTCTTCAGATTCAACACAGAGGTCAACATTAAGTTACTTGAAGAGGTAGTGCTAGCCTGGCTCAAGAAGGTGGCTTCTGGAAGACCTTATGTCTGGCAACAAGATTCTGTACCATGCCACGCAAGCAGGAGAACGCAGTCATGGCTGTCAGACAATTTCGTCGGCCACACCACAACTTATATATGACCACCTAACTCTCCAGACTTCAACCCCTGGATTATTATGAGAGATTTCGAAGTCGTCTGGAAGTCGTGGTTGAATAAGTTTACTCTTTAGTATTTCAAGGTATTTTTGTGTAATTTTAGTAAATATATGTCTTCAAAAGAAATGTCAGCGTTATTTTCATTTTGCCTAATTTAGACGACAATTTATCCATCGCACCCAAAATATATATATATATATATATATACTAGCAGTAGAGCCCGGCGTTGCCCAGAGATAGATCAAGTATCGACCATCATAAAGACTGAAAAATAAAACTGACAAAGATTATTGTTTAAGGTTGACGGACACGCATGTCTTAATTAGTTTTTTTTAGTTTTGTTTTTTTTTTTGAATTTTTTTACGAATTGGTCAAACCCAAACTCAAACATTGTTTTCAATCGTTATGAGTCTACCGATTGAATAGAATTTTATTATAGACAATTGCCTTTAAATGGAATTTTTAAAGCATTCTGAATGTAAAAATAAAGAAAAAAGTGTGCAAGACAATAAGAAACACTACCTGCCAAAAAAAAAAAAGTTAAGTTTTGTTGAAATCGGTTGAAACATGTAGGAAATCCGATCCCATATATAAACGAACACACACACACACAAACACACAAACAACCTGGGTTTTATAATAAGTATAACTCGATATGAGTTGTCCCCCTTTCATTCACGTGACAGCAATGTCTCTTAATCGTGTTTTCAAATTGATTTCGTTAAAAAACAATTGTGTTTTTCCAATTTTAGGCTCTGTCAGAACCACCGCAAGGTAATTTTACGTAGTCCTGTGAAGTTTTGTTGAAATCGGTTGAAAAGTATAGGAAATCCGATCCAATATATAAACAAACAGACACACGCACAACCTGGGCTTTATAATAAGTATGATATATATATATATATATATATATATATATATATATATATATATATATATATATATATATGAACAAAATGGAGGATGCTAAGCAACGCAATTTTATATATCGTTAATAATTTACCTGGACGTTTTAGTTAATATATATATATATATATATATATATATATATATATATATATATATATATTATAGATATTTATGAGAATTTGAAATTCATGAGACTTAAATTTATAAATTTTAAAAAGATAAAGACCTTTTCATTTTTGTATATCAATACTTGTTGCAAAATAAAATCCTAACATTACCCTCGATAAACGCGTCGGATAAGAGAAATTTTCATTAGCAGGGTCAATCTTTATTTATATTGTCCTTTTACGAATATATTTTATCTATACCTGAAATTTTGACATAACCACCAGCATATATATATATATATATATATATATATATATATATATATATATATATATATATATATATATTTGTTTAAATAAAAATAGATCACTTTAAGAAGATTTCAACTTTTGGAAGTAAAGTCTGATGATCCGGAGCCCTGTTAAAGGGGTTGTGGTGAAATAACTTATTACATGGAACCTTAAAGTGGTCTGTTTTTATTCAAACATATTTGGTCTGAATTTACATTGAGCTCTCTGGATGTCATCCTCCTTGGGTCTACCCATACGGATAACCTAGTTTTGCATAAACTATATATATATATATATATATATATATATATATATATTTGGAATTAAGATACCATTATGTAAATAATCAGTTTCACCTTGTACAATTACACTTCCAGCATTTTCCAAACCGTCAATGTATGATAATTTTTTTTAAATAAAAAAGGAGGAGGAAGAGAAAGTAAAATGGCGGGGGAAGGAGAAGAAGAATAGAAGGGTAAGGAATCCTGTAAATTCAGTTTTACATGGGGAAAATGATCATTTACATAATGGTATCTTAATTCCAATTGTATGATATATATATATATATATATATATATATATATATATATATATATATATATATATATATATATATATATCATACAACTGGAATTAAGATACCATTATGTACATGATCATATATATATATATATATATATATATATATATTATGTTATATGCGCAGTACTTAGTGGAAAGCGCTCAATATCAGTAATAGAGCTAACATATTCAGTTGTGTGGATATGACATTAATAACTATTATTAATATTATAATATCAAATATTAGCACTATTAGCACATAATCACAATCATCAATAACACATCAGGAGTCAGCGTTAAAAAGAACAAAACATCATCATCACCATGTCCACAAACAGAACCCACTTAACCAAAGTGGTGATGAAAGACCCAGACTAATAGGAGTGTACATGCATGTCCACATGTGTCTATATATGTGTGAAGAAGTGTAAAGTTGTCTGGCGACGCAGGTGGCCGATCTGAAAAGAGTCAATAAGACCCCACCCTGCCGCTTGTTGAAAGGAACTTCGCTACATACTGTCTCGACACCGAAATAGGATTACAATTGCGTATGCATGTATGATTGCAAGCATGGATGTGTATCTGCGTGTGTCTGTACGTGTGAGATTGTCATTCCAAACGGACATAGAGAATTTCCCCTCCCACCACCAAACATAAACATAAACATAGATTCAATTTTTTAAAAATAAACCAGGTTGTCTGACGACCCCAAGGGCGTGAAACACAGGGTCACAAACTCACATCAGTACAACTAAGTATATACATCGGACAAACTACATTACAGTGATCCCTCGTTTATCGCTGTAGATTGGTTCCCAGACCGGCCGCGATAACTGAATTTCCGCGAAGTAGGGACGCCATATTTACTGTATTTATTTAACGTGTATTTGGACTTTTAAAATCCTCCCTGTACTGCTAACCACCACCCATTACAGTACTCTATTAATAATAAGGACAACTGTTAAGTAATAACACTTTAGATTAAAAAAAATTAAAGATTGTTACTGTATTCAACACGAAAGAAGTTGTAGTAGAATTTGGATGATGATGGTGATGAATTTGCTGCGCAGTAGAAATGATGATGATGATGAAGCTGATGATAACTTCTACTATGCAGCCGATAATTGTATTTTACGTCTTTTCAGACGGCGGTAACCTTTCTATTGCTATTTTACGCTCGTTTTGTTCTTAGGCCAGGAAATAATATTTATTATTAATATTTTAATGGGTTTAATGAGAAATTTTAGGTGTTCATATATCGCGATTTTTCCAGAATTTTCTTGAAACTCCGCGATATATTTTCCATATATATATTTTTAAAAATCCGCGAAATCGTGAATCCGCGATAGTAGAAGGGCGAATTAGCGAGGGATCACTGTACTAGGTCCCGCCAAATCTGACCTTCACGGCCAGGATCCGCCATGCCATTTACATAATAACAAACCACCCACATTCCTTCCGTATTCCATCAGCGAGAAGTAGGTTCCACTCAAACAGCTTCTTCCCGCCAACCTCTGCCTTGTGGAACAGCCTCCAAAGAGCATGTATCTTAGATCACTACAATCTTAACCTGTTAAAGTCTAGTTATCTTCCCTTCCTATCCATATAAACTACCTATTAACGTAATCCTCTACCTCGAGTGGCTCCCGAGCCTTGTACAGAGTAAAGATTACTGTAAAATAAAACACAGCAAAGAACCAAAATTTTCTTTAATAAGAGTGCTGGAGGTCTATCTTCCTAAATGGGGGTGAATGCTGGCTAATTTCTTCGCAGATGAAGAGATGTGAGGCATGGGAAATGTGGTTCTACAGAAGGATACTGAGAATACCATGAAATAAACATGGGGATAGCGAGGATATTTTAAGGAAAACTAGAAACAATGAGTACATATCTATTTAGAATCAGAAAGAGATAGGTGAAATTTCTGGGACACATAATGAGGAAAATGAGCTTGGACAATTTCTCACACATAGGACAGATTGCACGCAAGATGGCAGTGGAAATCAGCTAGTAATCTACTTGACGTGTTTGATAGTAGAACAGGGGTGAGTGGATAGTAAGAAGACAAATATTGAGCAACAAAGGATGGAAACTTGTGGAGAGCCTCTCCTATTTCCTACATAAGGGAAAACGTACACAGAAGATAAACGATAAACATATTTCCTTTGACAAATAATAACATATAAGACTTAAAATATGTCTACCATTCGGCCATGCTTAGAATATTGTTAATATATATGGTCCGGTACTGCTACCATTTAGTAAGATCTCGTTGATAAAACCCAACGAAGAATCACCAAAATTATTGGCCCTGTTCTGACGTCTCAGCTTCAGTCATTTTCCAACCGCCATAGTTGCCTTCCTGTGCCTTTTCTATAAATACTTTCATGTTAATTTGTCGGAGGAACTCGTCGCTGTGTTACTTCGACTCTTTGAATATATGCGTAGCACTAGACTGGCGTCGAAATCTCATCAATTTACAGTTGAGCTGGCTAGATGCAACCGTAAGTTCTATGCTAACATTTTCTTTTCTTGCACTGCTCGCTTGTGGAACTGACTTCCGACCCCATGCTTTCCAGCTAAATTTAATCAGCAAGAAATTAAAGTCAATGCCAATCGCTATCTACTGTCCTTCTGATTATTCTTTTTTTGTTTCCACACCTTAGTAATGTTTATTTTTCTAACTCTTCCACGCCTAGTAATCTCTTGTGACTCAGTGGCTTTACTGTGGAGTGAAATCAGTTTAAAAAAAAAACAACTGGTCAGACCTAAATCCTATTTTTTTTAAAAATGTATTATATACTAGTAATTATGAAAACAATATGATACCCGAATTCAGTTTCAAAAGGAGCTATTTTCAGGTGTTCACGGATAATCAAACTCATTGGATTATCGAATCATCGATGCAATTAGCTTATATACCAATGGATTATGCTTAACCTGACATCCCGTGAAAAAAGTAACCACTGGATTGAGGTTCAAACACTAGTTAGGGTCTGTGATACTAGTTTAATGATAATCATTCTGTGATGAGGTGGCCGATCTAAGTTTATCTCAGGTAACTCTACAAGTGCTACTTGTATATTGTAACCCAGTACCACCTGTCAAACTGTCAGTTCATTGGCAATTAAACCGGTTCACCCGCCGGGCTTTTCTGGTGACGACGGTGGTTAGATAGCCAGCAGGATTAAAATATCGGAAGGTGGATGAATCTTTTAGTATTGGTCAATGACCATCTAGCATACAAATGAAGGAGCCTGTGCTCTTTAGCAATTTTGACAGCCAATGCAGAGGTTACCGGTCATTGCTGGCCGGAAGGCACCTTAGACTGAAGTCAAGGGCTTGGTTGGAAAGTAGCCTCAACAAAATAAACGGCTACGTACCCGTAATTAAGTCGAGACTTCAAATTGAAGGAAATTGGGTATCATATGACCTGGAGAGAGGCGAGTTTCTAAAGATTTACATGCCCAAGACCCGCTATATATGAATACCTAGATATATATGTGGAGGGAAATTGCCAGGTCCTCAGCTGCGTCACGACTCTACGACCACACCCGATCATGGAAATGATGATGATGATGACGATGATGATGATGTGACTGAGATTTTGCCTATGCTTAGGTTGGTCTGGCACAGATTCAGTCATGTCAAACCCCAGTGATGCCTGAAATTACTACAGTAGTAATGGCCCGCGTGTTTACCCTGATAATCAGAAGGTTACATTAAGAGACCTCATATTATTATAAAATGTATTTTATTTGGAGGTACCGCGGAGTAATGGATAGAGGCCCGGGTTGAGACATTTCAGTCGAGTTCGAAATCCAGTCGAGTTCATTACATTTACTTACGTCCTAACAACCTTGGGAAAGGTATGGATCTATATATTTTCCCCCAGCTATGTGGGAAAATATATACAAAACAGGACAAAACTGGGACCTATAGCCTTGGTCGGCGATTAGTCTAGTAGAAAGAAAACTCTGAATTCAAACCAGTCTGTATAAGGTCGGACATCGTCAAGCTGTTTTGTCCAAAAAACACCACCGCTACTCCGGAAACAGTACATGTGATGCCCATAGGAGCCTTAGTGTTTACGGGATCGTTATTAGGATTGTCCGTAGCTTAATTCTGGAAAAGTATTTATTTCGCTGAAAAAAAATTATTTTTCTACATAATCTTATTTCTTGTCAATGCACTTAATTTAGAGACGAATGCATGTCACATGCAATGTTCAGGTTGTGTAACGGTTAGCGGCTCAGAAAGTGAAACCTGAGTGTTGAATTACAATTCCGACCCAGTTCGTTATATTCATGGCAAAAGGTAGGAATCAATTTCTTTTCACCGCCCCGCCCCAGCTATGGCTTCTATATCAGGGTGGACTAGTCATGCTCTCTAGTCAGGCAACCAATCTAGAACTGCTCTGAATTCAAAACCGTGGAGCTGGCAATTCCACCCCATAAAATACACTTGCTATGAAAACTACACCTAGAATGGGGAGTTTGTGATTCTATGGTCTACAGAGGACAAAGAGAAAGATTTTTCACACATATCGAAGATTACGCAGTGAAAATTCCAGTCTAAATTTATTTAATACCTAGGAATTATTCTATGGACCTGTTAATCGACCTTCAGAGAAACAGTCGCATTTATGTAATTTCTTCTGAATTTACCATAGAAAACTGTCTAAATCTTATGCCTGGGATTAAAAACGGTTATAGTTTTGCAACTTCTTTTTAGAAATCAGGGTTAGCCCTTTGCGACTTGCGTTCCTGAAGAATTTTAACCCTTCTGCCTGAGCGCTTGAGTCAAAATTCGTAAATAATTGGTATGTAATGTTTCACGGTAGATATAAAAAGTTACAAGTGTTTACCCACCGTTCAACCGGTGGCTGGGCATTAAGTCATATTTCTCTACGACCGGTCAAGCGGAAATCAGGGCTCAAAAGGTTAAAGATTATACTTATTTTATTTATTTATTTTGAGGAATAAGCTCCTTCAGGATTGCCTCCCCGTAGACTACAATTTTAGCCTCTCGATGTTAATCCTTTGAGCCCCGCGTTCTTGAACAAATTTAACCCTTCTGCCTGAGCTCCCGTGTCAAAAATCGTAAATAATTGGTATGTATGTAATGTTTCACAGTAGATATAAAAATAGTTACTACTGTTTACCCACCGTTCAACGGATGGCTGGGCATTAAGTCCTTTTTCTCTACCACTGTTCAACCGATGGCTAGTCAGTTACGTCATTTTTCTCTACCACCGGTAAAGCGGTAGCTAGGGCTCAAAAGGTTAAAGAGTATATTTATTTATTTTATTTATTTATTTTGCGGAATAAACTCCTTCTGGGTTGCCTCCCCGTGCACTACAATTTTAACCTTTCGATGTTAACCATTTGAGCTCTTTCTGCCTGAAATCTTGAGTCAAAATTCGCAAAAAATTGGTGTTTCACTGTAGATATAAAAATAGTTACAAAAAAATATAACTTTTTGATTGCTTCCCTGACAGTCCAGGTTGGCACCCTGCACGCTTCATAGGAAAAACGATATTTTTTTTTTTAATCCAAAACATGAACAAAACACAATGATAATGCACGGACATCTTTGTATAACGTTCGATGACATCAGAATATTACGGCTTTTCTGATTTGCTCTTCAAAATAAGACTACCAATAGCAAAACACGATGCAATTTTTTACCCAAGGTTCAACCGGTGGCTGAGTATTAAGTCATTTTTTCTACCATTATTCAACTGGTGGCTGTGTATTACGTCATTTTTCTCTACCACCGGTAAATCGAAGGTCTGGACTCAAAGGGTTAATTCAATGAAAATTTCTAAAATTTATAACTACATTTAAAATGAAATTTACAAATTTATTCGCTTGACTAAAATGTTCTGTTTTTATCGTTAAATGTCATCTGTTTGAGTTAATTTCATTCAAAAAGTGTTTTATTGTGACAGCAACGCGATGAAGAATTTGGTTTCGAAGGATCAACCGCTGGACATATGACAAACAGTTTCGGTGATAGGATGAAGTTCGTATATAAAACTAACAAAATACGGGCAAAAAACGCTTACGACCATGTTGTGAAGTTTAAAACACGTCAGCCAATGAGAATGAAGCAATAAGCATAATTTCTTTCTTTTTACTCCTCACTTAGTCTTCCTTATACCCTCTTCTTTTCAATTTATATTTTTATCTAAACATTCTTTCTTACTGTTTTTCTTTCTAATCTTTCTGCCAACTTTATTTTAATGATTTTACTTTATGGTCGTTTACTTTTTCTTTTTAATCTTTCTTTTCCTATTTGTTTAAAACTTTATTTTCTTTCTTTTTCCTTTCTTTCTTTCTTTTCTATTCTATTTTGCCAATGTTTTTCTTTTAATTTCTTATCTCTTTATCTACTGATCTTCTATTTGATTTTTTCTCTATTTTTCTATTTCATTCTTTTTCAAATTCTTTCTTTCTATCTTTTAGTAGACCTTTCATTTTACTCTTTCTTTTTACATTTCTTTCTTCATATTATAAAATAAATTAAATAAAAACAAAAATAATAGTAATAGTCCCAGAATGCCATAAATAACGTTTCCTGTCGGAAATACGACCAAAAAACGTTAAATTCAACTTCTTCACCACGAACCCTCAGACAGGTATCACATGTGCAAAGTCTCTCTGTGATATGGCGTGTAATAATACGTTTTATCACATGTACCATTAAACAATTGTAATCTAAAAAATATGCTCAACAATACACACAGAGAAATATAAATACTTTGTATGAAATAACATACAATGCTTTTATTGTTATCTTTGTATGTTTTTTTCCTGTTACGTATGTTTTTTGTCTTCGTGAGCACGAAAGTAATTTCTGCTATTTTGATATGAGTGAGACCAGAATCTCTTCCAAATTCTCTTTTCATTCTCCTTTTGTTATTTTTTTTATTTATTTATACCTATTTTGCTTAATTTTTCATTCTTTCTTTCCTTCTTTATCTCTTTTTTCTTTCTTTCTTTCTTTCATTCATGTTTGCATTCTTTCTTTCATTTTTTCTTTCCTCCTTTCTTTGATTATTTCTTTCTTTCCTTCTTTCTTTCATTCTTTACTTCCTTATTTCTTTTTTTCCCATGTTTCTTTCATTCTTTCCTCCTTTCTTTCCTCCTTTCTTTTTTATTTCTTTATTTCCTCATTTCTTTCCTTCTTTCTTTTCTTCTTTCTTTCATTCTTTCCTCCTTTCATTCTTTTTTCTTTTCTTCTTTCTGTCTTTCTTTCACTTTTTCTTTCTTTCTTTCCTTCTTTCTTTCTTTCTTTCTTTCCTTCTTTCTTTCTTTTCTTCTTTTCTTCTTTATTTCCTTCTATCTTTCCTTCTTTCTTTTTCCCATGTTTCTTTCATTCTTTCCTCCTTTCTTTCATTCTTTCCTTTTTCCTTCTTTATTTCCTTCTTTCTTACCTTCTTTCTTTTCTTCTTTCTTTCATTCTTTCCTCCTTTCTTTCTTTCTTTCTTTTCTTGATTCTGTCTTTCTTTCACTTTTTCTTTTTTTCTTTTATTCTTTTCTTCTTTCTTTCTTTCTTTCTGTCATTCTTTCTGTCATTCTTTCTTTCCTTCTTCTTTTCCTTCTTTCCTTCTTTATTTCCTCCTTTCTTTCCTTCATTCTTTTTTCTTTCTTTCATTCTTTCCTCTTTTCAGTCTTTCTTTCTTTTCTTCTTTCTGTCTTTCTTTAATTTTTCTTTCTTTCCTTCTTTCTTTCTTTCATTCTTTCTTTCCTTTTTTCCTACTTTTTTATTCTTTCTTTTCTTCTTTCTTTCATACTTTCACTTCCTTTCACTCATTCTTTCAAGATTTCCTTCTTTAGTCCATTATTTCTTTCTTTCAAACTTTCTTTCTTTCATGTTTTCTTCCATTTTTTGCTTCTTGCCTTCATATTTTTATTCTTTCTTTCTTTCATTCTTTTATTCTTTCACTATTTCTTTCTTTCTTTTGTTCGCAATTATTTTTTTCTTTTCAGTAATGTATGCACTACGGTAATCCTCTCTGATTATCTCTTCGTAAAGATTAACGTCGATTTCATAAATTCGAAACCTCATGGCAAATCATAAGATATCAAGTAGACGAAACTAAACAAGAAAAAAAAAAAGAAGCAACTACTTTGCACTAAATTGACGAGCCATAGGCTACCCGTGAAATTGTACGTCCCCAATGAAGATAAATATGGATCCCTCAAACAGAAATCATAGTATATAAAACATAAATCAAGGGTCATTGGCAAATTTGCAGCTTTTTTTCAAAATAAATACCCTGATACTTTTAAATAAATACCCAGATACTTTTAAATAAATACCCTGATACTTTTAAATAAATACCCATATACTTTTAAATAAATACCCTGATACTTTTAAATAAATATCCAGATACTTTTACCAACTAGTGTAGATCGATACAAATTTAATTTGGAGATAATTGACTTGGATAATATAATTTTATACGGACTATGTTTCTGTTGAATTTTAAATATATATATACATAAAATATCTGTAACTTACATCAATTACACGGACATTGTCTGGTCTGATCGTAAAAACAAAGAGTAAAATAACGCCATTGATAATAGCGTTCAAATGGTGTTATCTTTTTCCCGAACTTGTGATAGTATGAATTTATCAATGACAAACACAGTTTCAAACATTTGTAGTAAATAAAACCAAAATACGGATGACTTCTTATAAATTATGCTCATAATCTTCACTTCCTAATCTTACATTTCATCACACCGCCTCATTCTTTGAGTAGTTCGAGCTTCCTATTGGGTGAACAAAAAAGATCACAGTAACAGGGCCCAGTGTGGTGAATGTATGTCACTTTAGTCTACAGGAATTCTACAAGGTTAACATAAGCTGATTTTTTTCTTATTATACTAGTGTGTCTACTTCTAGAACGACGACGTTCATGATCCTCACAGTTTCTTTTCTTTTTCTTTTTTTTGTTCTAAGAAACTTTTGATCCCTTATCATCACTCTTTGTCCATATTCTTCCACCAGTTTACGCAAAATCAAATAGTTTACTAGCTGCTTCACCTTACTTCTCTTGAGTTCAATGTGCTTATGAGTGTTAGATTTTCTCATCCCCTTTTATTTCCTTGTAGTTACCGTTTTCTTTAACACTTCTTTATTAGTCTGATGTTCTGCCCATGCGTCTACAGAACGACATTTCTGTTCTTTAAGTCTCTACTTCACATGTTACGAGATTGGCAATATTCATTGTCATACAGGAGATTACATAACAGCTCAGGACTCTTTTTTCTTTTTTATACTAATTGTCATCCAAGGTCCAAGAATCACCCAGGGTGGCGTGTTACAGTGTTTTTTGTTTTTTTTTATGTAGAAAAGATGACAATTAATTCTAGACTTGAAGGGGTCAAGATTGTAATGATCAGGAAAACACCTTGACTGTAGTCTGTTCCGAACAGCAACAGTTCCCATTGGATAAGCTGGCCGTGTCGAGCTGAATTCTGACGAAGGGAATAGGGATGATTCATGCGTGTGTATGGGTCATGTTGGGTCCTAGCTGCAAAGGTCAGCGCTGGAAAATCAAGGAATGTAGATCGTCAGAATGCATGCCATGGAAATAGTGATTGAGTATCGAGAAGCTTGCAACGTTTCATTTGTGGGATGCGGTTGTAGATTGGAAAATAATTAACCACCCGCAAGGTCGCGTAGATGCTTTTGAACAGGGCTAGGTTACAGGTGAGAGTGACTGCTAGGTTCTGGTCACCTTGATTTTTAAAGATAAAGGGTTGTATTATCTTAGGATGTTAAGACCGCGTGAGGAATAAAATTACCGGTAGTCCCATTTTATTGTGGCTGGGTCTACAAGATATTTGCAAATATTAAAATAGGACCTGTCCATTTGTAAATTATAAAGATGCTTGCTGTTAAGTATATGAACTTTATTCTATGGTTTTTTTATTACTTGGTCGAGCTAGCCGGACATTTATCAGTCTATCACGCCAATAATCACGGTCGCAAGGTCATTACGGTGGTATTCTGTGTCATAACATAGCTAGTCAAGTCTTGCTCCATGACTATGTGTCCAGAGCAGTAGATCACTTTCGAGTTCTTGTTTTGCTCGCTAGAATTCTCCTGCAAAGCGCATTCTACGTTCGCGTAAGATAATAGAAATATTAGGGATGGCTCCGTAGAGCCGTGATTTAGTTGTCTCCAAGAGAAGTTCAGTATAGCTCTCAACATCTGAGTGTAATTTCCATTGAAGCGGTCCGACCGTTTTGTTCCAGCATGTATGAGTCCCACGAGGACTGAGATGAGCTTGAGTCGCCATGTACATTCAAGACAAGGGTTTCATTATCTATCGTGATAGGGAAATATTTAGGGTCTGCTCAGAAATGCTGATGATTCATCATTGTGTACGCGGTAAGGCGGGTCTAATTTGGAAAGGTTATGGTTGGTGAAACCAAGGAATATATCTTATCAGACGACATGCAATGGAAAAAGCGTTAGAGTAAAAAGACACTTGCAACGGTTCATCTATGATAAAGGTGTTATTGGGTAGAAAATAATTCATCACCTATAAGGCCGCGTAGATGCTTTTCAGCTGAAGACAAGCAAGTGTGGAATGGAATGCTCCAGCCCAAAGATTGTGTATATATAGTGAAGCGGTACGACCGTTTTGTTCCAGCATGTATGAGTCCCACGAGATCTGAGGTGAGCTTGAGTCGGAATAGACATTCAAGACAAGGGGCTTCATTGTGACATTCATCTATCGTGATAGGAAAATATTTAGGGTCTTCTCAGAAATGCGGATGATTCATCATTGTGTACGCAGCACGCTATGGAAAAAGCGTTCGAGTAAAGAGACACTTGCAATGGTTCATCTATGGAAATAATTCATCACCTTTAAGGTTGACACTTTTCAGTTGAACACAAGCAAGTGTGGAATGGACGGTTGCCACCCAAATATGACAGCCATACTCCATTTTGGCTTTTGTAAAGATGGCGTATATCAGGAGAATCAGATACTTATTGAAGCGGACCCACCGTCTTGTTCCAGCATGTATGAATCCCACGAGTTCTGAGGTGAGCTTGGGTCGCAATAGGCATTCAAGACAGGGAGCTCGATTGTGAATACTCATCTATCATGATAGGGAAATGATTAAGGTCTGCTCAGTGGTGTTGGAACGTTACTAGTTTTGTTTTGGCCTTTTATGAATTTTGCAAACCAATTCTTTCCCCCATTGAATTACCAGGACAAGGTCAAGAGAATGATGAGCTGCCACTTCTGGTCATCGAGATTTTGGCAAATGCACCTATAAAGGGTCATATTATCTTAATCAGTATATGAGGACCGATCGAGGAATGAAATAATCAGTAAGTGTTTGATTGATGATCCTGTAATCCGACCATATTGTTGCTGATGCTCTACAAGATATCTGCCAAGCTTAGTAGAGGAATTGTTTTGTTCAATTGAATGGAACATGTTCACTTGTAAAGTATAAAGATGATTACTGTCAACTATATGAACTTTCTTCTATGTTTTTTTTATTACTCGGTCGAGCTATAGCTCAGACATTTATCAGTCTATCACGCCAACTAACCTGCGTCAGTGTCCGAAGGTCATTACGGTGGCATTCTGTGTCATAACGTAGCTGGTCAATGTAGGTCGTTGTTGGGCGACCAGCGTATCTTGCTCCATGGTTAGATGTCCAGAGTATAAATCACTCGTGAGTTTTTGTTTTGATCGCCAGTAGTGTCCTGTAAAACAAAACTTCTTGCATACAAAAAACCTACATTAATTTCCACCTTCAACGTTCGAACTTCATAAATCAGCTTCCTGGGCCAGTCTCATCTGCCATTGAACTGAATATCAATTTCATCTATAATCAGGAACACTGTTATTCTCCACCTGATGTCAAACTCGAACAATACGGCGTTGGAAAAGGCTGGGTTTTCATCTCAGCCACGGTTTGGAAATATTCCACAGCTACTAATATTGGCGGTGTTGACTTAGTCCACTAGCCCATAAAGTGTTAGTGAACATTAAAGAAATTGAATTCAAAATCATCATAGCTTGAAAAGCAATCCTATGACGACCATCATCTCCTGCTATTAACCAGCAAATTCTAATGACGAAGAAGAGGAGACACATTTCTTTCTTCTATGGTACCTAGACATAATTAATTTAATCGCAGTACTAGATTGGCGGTAAGGTCTCATCCATTTACAGATAAAATGTCTAGAAATAACCGTAAGTTTTACGCTTACAGCTTTTCGCTTGTGGAATTCTCTTCTGGCTTCTTGCTTCCCAGATTTTCCTTAATTTCGCTGATTTCAACGTGATATGGCCGTCAGTCACGGAATGACTTAAGATCATGTTATAGTCCTTATGCAGAAGAACAAGGTCCATCGCTGAAGACATTAGTTTAGACTTAATCACCTTAGGTATTTTCCTGGGGTTTCCACAGTTCACTGGTCTCTTTTACGACTCTCTTTTCGAGGGTTACAGACGCGGTGAAACTTTTCATTTTCTTTTCAGACTAGATACCGCCATATTAATCACCTCCATATGCCTGAAAAAGTGGTATGATTTCTCCTCATGCTGTGAAATAATGTTAGATCATCATGCAATTGTGGGCTGCTAAATTAATATTATCAAATACCAGGCGTACACAGCAGTTTAGTACTGCAAAGGTTTTATAAATTCTAAACGCCTCTTTACAATTACCTCCTGTAGCTAATATACAATCTATCCAGTGTCAGTGATGCCAATCAAAAAATCTGGTCGATCGTAAAATTAGTAAAATATTCTCTGGCCACTAGCAACGCCCATCAACTGAGAAAATGAAAGATTCAAATATTTTGAGGTAAGGCGATTGCTTCTTCATGGCGAGAAACATCGACTTGATTTTGTCGTGATGAGATCATAACGCTGAGTGCGCATGAGTGAACGACCGGAAGTGAATATACAAACGTTATGAAAATGCATCAGGTGGCTGACATTTTTTTTCTTTAGCCTAATGTTATTAATTTCAAGATTTTGTATTGACTTATTTTCATTGTGATTTTTTCTATTATTCGCTTTCTTGTGGTGAAGTTGGACTTTAAAAGACAATTTTCACTTGGTTGCTTTCGTGAAACTGTCAATACAAAACCGCTCCCTAATTTGTTAATGTTTTCAACCCTTTTATTTTATTTTATTTTATTTTTTTTCTTTTTAACAAGGGGCGACGCAAATGAAATACTCGAGCTATTCAAGTGGAAACGCATTGATCAATCCGGAAAAGAAGCGCCATAAAAAAAAATTAAAAAAAAAAAAAAAACAATTTCAACAGCAACAATATTCAGTCGACAGTGTCTCATTTTTTTTCATCGTTTGCTCAAGCAAACAGACTTTCTTTGTTGGATCTGTGTTATAAAAAAATGAACGGATTTCGAAGAATAGTTCCTCTCTTGTTTTATTAAAGGAGAGATTTTTTTTACCGACTTACATAGGAGCTTCTCCAAATGCCAGAGTTAAAGTCATCACTAAAGACTAACGTTCATAATTTTAAAGTATGGACGCCTAAAAAGATGAAAAATATTATTGTTCTTACTTATGCACTAAAAAGACCGGTAAAAATTACACGGTTTTTCCTCTCTGAATTTTGTGATTAATCTTAATCATTAAGTTAATGATTGAATAAGCTCATGCCGAGTTCTACGACAATAAACTATGTATACAAATTCCCCAGCCGTCACTGCGTTTAGTGAAAAACCGATTTCAACACAAATCGATTTCAACATAAATTTTAAACTAAAAACTACCTCACTTTTCAAACAATCTACTACAAATTTCACTCAATTGTAGCTAACACTAAGTTGATTGTTTAACAGTCATTTAATTTGATAAATGAGTCCACCCATATACTGAAAACCCTCATAAATAACGAAAAATGGCAATTTTTACTGGTTACTTTCTTTTTCTTTTCTTTTTTTTTTTTTTTGATCTTTCAACCAATTTTCATCAAACTTAAGAATTGCTTTATAAATGTATCCTCTTTTACACCCCGGGTAGCACACTGACAAATTGAATTTCAAAAACTCCAAAATAATTGAGGTCTGAAGAGGGTTATCATGTTGCTTGTTTTACCCCTTCATGTCCTCAGCTAACTTCAATTGAATAAATATAGACTACTTCTGTTATATCAGTAACTGCATTAATTCAAAATGTTTTTTAAGGAAAGTAATTGACGAAGATAGACTCTGTTACATCTAAAAATGATACTGTTGTTTTGCTCCATTGTAACTGAACGTTTTTTTCTGTTCGACCAGCTGGGTTTGGTTGCTAGTTATAAAATTGAATGCTGGCCGTTATTTTAAGAAGTGGTTACAAATAAAATGATTTGAAATTGACTTTTCCAGTTCAATGAAACAAACTATGTTCAATGAAACTTTTCTATACTTACTCTTTTCTTTCTTTTTTCTTTATTTCTCTTGCTTTGTCTCTTTCCCAATCCGGGTTTTAGACTTCTTTCTTTTTTTTTCTTTCTTTCTTTCTTTCTTTCTTTCTTTCTTTCTTTCTCATGTCTCTTCTCCATATTTGGTTTTAGCCTCATTTTTTTAGATTTTTTTTCTTTATTTCACTTCTTTCCTGATTTTAGAATTATAATTTCTTTTTTTTTATCTTTTTTTCTTCTTTCTTTTTTCGTTATTTCTTTCTTTATTTCTTTCGGTCTCTTTTCCATCCTGTTTCTAAACTTATCATTTTCTGTCTGTCTTTCTTCCTTTATTTATTTATTTTAAATATTTGAGCTTAACAACTTTAACAGAATATTGAAATAACAATCTTAAATATGAATGCTGGTCGTTATTTTAATAAGTAAGGGGGTACAAATAAAATGATTTGAAATTGACAACTTTCCAGTACAATGAAACAGACGTCAAACACCTTCTTCTTTCCTTCCTTCTTTCCTCCATTCCTTCCTTCCTTCCTTCCTTCCATCCTTTCTTTCTTTCTTTCTTTCTTTCTTTCTTTCTTTCTTTCTTTCCGTTCACCTTTTCTTCATTTCTTTTTATTTTGACCTATCGTCACCAGTTATTTTTCTTTGTCTTTTGTCTTTCTTTCCATTCACTTTTTCCTTTCTTTTTGTTTGACCCTTCTATCTTCAATAGTAATTTTTCTTTCTTTCTTTCTTTCTTTCTTTCTTTCTTTCTTTCTTTCTTTCTTTCTTTCTTTTTTCACTGAAACCATGTAGCGTATCTGATATGCTATTTCCGTTTTTTTGACGCGGTGAAAACGGAATAGTCCATTATTTATCGAGTATTAGCAGATGTGAAACACTTCTATTTTTTATCTCTTTCTTTCTATCATTTTCTCACTGAAACCATGTAGTGCCCCTGATATGTCATTTCTATCTTCTCGCAGTCAAAACGGAATAGTCCATTATTTATGAGGTATTGGCAGGGCGTAACGGTCGTGTGAACTAACTAATGAATGGGAGAGAAGCAGAATTATAGTCAGGATAATACGCAACGTTTCCATATTTCAAGCCCAAATGTTTCGAGTACGTATTATATACGGGAACTCTCTACGTTTTTTTCCGGTCCCGTACGCCGCCATATTTCAAATGGTGCGCGAAAGTTAAATTATATCTATAGTCCAATTTAATGTCTAACAGTTTAAATAAATGAATAAACACTTCGTTTGTTTCTTTTTAAATTTTTTCACATATATTAAACATATTTGTCTGCTTCACTGCTGTCCGTGTCAAAGAGACATTATGGCGGGTACATCTATATTGTCTCAATTCTTTTCGATGTCGTTGTCGTTCACAGAATCATCTTATCCTTCTCCCCACAAAAATAAAATATTATTAATATCCATTTCTGTTTTAAGTTTCTATATCCACAAGCCACTGAAACTTACTTGCATTATTTACATTATTCGAACTGTTATCCTCATTTCCTCTGCCATATTCACAACGTTTCGGCATCTTTATCTCTGATATGAGGTATTATGATTACTCTGCATTATTTACATTATTCGGACTGATATCCTCATCTTCATTGCCATATTCACAACGTTTTGGCCTCTATATCTCTGAGATGAAGTATTATGATTACTTGCATTATTTACATTATTCGAACTGTTATCCTCATTTCCTCTGCCATATTCACAACGTTTCGGCATCTTTATCTCTGATATGAGGTATTATGATTACTCTGCATTATTTACATTATTCGGACTGATATCCTCATCTTCATTGCCATATTCACAACGTTTTGGCCTCTATATCTCTGAGATGAAGTATTATGATTACTTGCATTATTTACATTATTCGGACTGTTATACTCATTTTCATTGCCATGTTCACAACGTTTCAGCCGTTGTACGCTCCGGCCTTCTTCACGTAGTTGGAATGTCAAACTGAACTCTTTATTTTGCTCGCTGGGGTAGACTGTTCTAGTTCCACGTGCCATGTCTAATGGAGGCCAGTTACCAGTTATCTCCTGTTAATTTCCCTCTCCAAGTTCTCAACTGCTTTAACCAGGTATTGAACACAAAACTCTTTGGGTCCTGTCACTGGATCTAACTAGATTTCAAGTGATTGGAATTTTGAACCTAACCATTTATTTTGTTCTCCGGGCTAGATTGTTCTAGTTCCACGTGTCATACCTCTTCTGGACGTCTCAGTTATTTAACTTAACTCTCCAAATTTGGTTCACCACTGCTGTCACATGGTATTGAACTCACAACTCTTTGGTTCTAGTCACTAGTCATTCCAATCACCTGAAGAAGGCCGGAGCCTACAACGGGCGAAACGTTGTGAATATGGCAATGAAGATGAGAATAACAGTCCGAATTATGTAAAGACATAGATATAGACAGATACAGTGTAACCCGGATATAAGAGACCCGGATATAAGATAAACCCGGATATAAGAGATATTTTATCTGGTCCCAAATTAGAGCCATAGTTACCTAAACAAAATAAACCAAACCCGTATATAAGAGAAACCCGGATATAAGAGAAACTAGGATGTAAGAGAAACCCGGATATAAGAGACTTATTCTCCGGTCCCGACAACTCTCTTATATCCGTGTTACACTGTACCACTGAAACTTGTCTCTCATAGGGTCAGCTTATTTTTGACGCTAGATTGGTACCTTTTTGAGTGAACAATTTTCCAACTGCGATGTAAGATGAAATATATGAAAACCAGTTCAATATTTAATTGTTTTTTTTTTGTTTTTTTTCTCTTTCCAACGTTTCGTTCAATAAGGAAAGCAAAAGAACTGAAAAAAATAGGGAGAAAAATATAGAGAAAAAATAGGGAGGAAAAATAAGGAGAAAACAGGGAGAAAAAATAGAGAGAAATCGTTACCGTTGCAACAACGCTTTTTTGAATCACTGTGCTTAATTTGAAATATTTTTTGAAATTTTAGCAATTAATAAGATTAAAAATAAATATCTGAAAATAAAATAAATATCTGTAAACTGTCAATTCAATGTGTACATTGGAAAATGTTAAAATAAATTTAAAATATAGTTTTAATTCTGTTTCGAAATAATCACTATCTATAAAAGGCAGGATGTGTGTGTGTGTGTGTGTAACGAATGCATGGCCGCAATTTTCGACGGATTGGCACCATAATTTGCATGCACATGCTTCAAGTTAGTGAAAAGGTCAAGACCGACTTTGCATTTCTCAAATCCCATCGATAGTTCAAATAATCGATTTTTTCGTGCTTCTACAGCAGTTTTCATGTAGTTTGCGTCCAATTTTTACTGGCCAGATTGAGAATCTATAGCTGGCTGCCACAAATAGGCAGGAAGCTTCTATTGGCTAGCGTGAGAACCAACAGCTGACCGATACGAATGTTAACTAGCATGCCAGCATGCAAAAAGAAATCGATAGCTGCATTCGTCACAAGTGGGAAAAATTTAAATCTGCATGGCACCTTACTCCAGTTGGCTCATTCGCTTGCTTAAATTCAACGTTGATTCTGATACCGCTGAACTGGGTTGGGTGTGAAAAAGTATTTGTTTTTAACACTCTTTTTTATTCGGTTGTTCTAGTTACGAGTCCTATTTTAAAGCTGATCGTTTTGTGTTCATTTTTTTTCAGTTATTTTTCGTAACAGATTTAATGTTTAGTATAGAGCTTAGAAAAAATTCGCAATGTGAGATAGGCAAGAAGTAAGGCATATAGCAACATCAGCGCGGCAAAGGGCACTCCTTTAAAGGCAAGGAAGGGCAAAAAAGTCAAGTGATAGCGATTGCTGTATGAGTCGTACGATTTTTGAATCAAGCACGGGCAACGCCTGGCCATACTGCTAGGGTAAACTATATGACTGATTTCTCAGTTTATTTGATACGAACCGGATAGAAAGTTAAATAAATTTGGGGCCAGATTTTAACAGAAAATCGACCTTGGAAAATCGAAATATTGTATCCGTTTTTGTGAACTGTTAATATTGTATATATATATTTTACTTTGGTCCCACAACAGCATTATAGAACATAGTTCTCAGTAAGTTTTTCGCTGATTTCCATCAGACCAACATTTCATGATAAAATAGCGGGTAGGCTGCTATTCGTTTTTTAACAATGTTCATCATCTTTAAAATCTATATAAAAAAAATTCACTATAGAATGCTTTAATAAATTCGAAAAATAGATCTACTTCTGGAAATTAAATAGTTTCCAAGATTTTTAAGGCACATGATTCATTCTAGTATCATGTCAAATAAATTGCTGTTACATTCGGAAGATTTGTGTTAATGTTGTCAGCTAAAAAGAAATAAGCAAATATTCAATAAACTTATTTAAACTTTATGAAATCGATTAAACGATAGAAAATAATGGTGTAATGTAGATGTAAAACAAACACTATACACCAAATAAAAGTTTTAAAACATTTAGATATCAGAATAAATAAAGATCCATGAAATATTTTCCATTTATCTCCATAAATTTTCCATTAATCAGCAAGGTTGTCGGAAATAACTCGGCCTATACAGGACATTTGGATTTTAGCCCATTTCTCAGGTTTATATATGGCGTTTAGATTTTAGCCCTTTTCTCACGCTTATGTACGATGTTTGGATTTAAGCCTTTTTCTCAGGCCTACGAACGGCGTTTGGATTTTAGCCCTTTTCTCAGGCTTATAGAGGATGTTTTGGAGTTTAGCCCTATTCACAGGGCTACGTTCGGCGTTTGGATTTTAGCCCTTTTCTAAGGCCTACGCACGGCGTTTGGATTTTAGCCTATTTCATAGCCCTACGCACGGCGTTTGGATTTTAGCCCTGTTCACAGGCTTATGTACGATGTGTGGATATTAGCCGTTTTCTAAGACATACGAACGGCGTTTGGATTTTAGCCCTTTTCTCAGCCTTACGCACGGCGTTTGGAATTTAGCCCTTTTCTCAAACCTACGCACGGCGTTTGGATTTTAGCCATTTCTCAGGCTTATGACGGATGTTTTTGATTTTATCACATTAATCAGACTAGCGCATGACGTTGGCATTTTGCCCTTTTCTCAAGCCTATGCACGGCGTTTGGATTTTAGCCCTTTTCTCTGGGTTACGCATGACGTTGTCATTTTAGCCCTTTTCTCAGGCCTACGAAAGGCGTTTAGATTTTAGCCCTTTTCTCAGGCTTCTGCACGATGTTTGGATTTTAGTCCTTTTCTAAGGCCTAAGCAGGACGTTTAGATTTTATAATTTTTCTCAGCCTTATGCAGGATGTTTGGATTTTAGTCCTTTTCTCAGGCTTACGTACGGATTTTGGATTTTAGCACTTTTGTCAGGCTTATGCATGGAGTTTGGATTTTAGCCCTTTTCTAAGGCCTACGCACGGCGTTTGGATTTTAGCACCTTTCTCAGGTTTGTGGACGATGTTTGGATTTTAGTCCTATTCTAAGGCCTACGCACGGCGTTTGGATTTTAGTCCTATTCTAAGGCCTACGCACGGAATTAGGATTTTAGCCCTTTTGTAAGGCCTACGAACGGCGTTTGGATTTTAGACATTTTCTCAGGCTTATCCTCGAGATTTGGATTTTAGTCCTTTTCTAAGGTCTACGCAAGGCGTTTGGATTTTAGAACATTTCTCAGGCTTATGCACGATATGTGGATTTTAGTCCTTTTCTAAGGCCTAAGCAGGACGTTTAGATTTTATAATTTTTCTCAGCGGTCAGCACGGTGTTTGGATTTTAGCCCTTTTCTCAGCCTTATACAGGATGTTTGGATTTTAGTCCTTTCTAAGATCTACGCAGAGTTTCGATGTTAGCCCTTTTCTCAGCCTTATGCACGATGTTTGGATTTTAGTTTTTTTCTAAGGCCTAAGCACGCCGTTTGGATTTGAGACCTTTTCTCAGCTTTATGCACGATATTTGTATTTTAGTACTTTTCTAATTTCTACCCACGGCGTTTGGATATCAGAACTTTTCTCAGGCTTATGCACGATATTTGTATTTTAGTCCTTTTCTAAGATCTAAACACGGCGTTTGGATTTTAGCCCTTTTCTCAGCTTTATGCACGGCGTTTGGATTTGAGACCTTTTCTCAGGCTTATGAACGATGTTTGGATTTTAGTCCTTTTCTCAGGCCTACGCATGGGGATTTGATTTTAACCCTTATCTAAGGCCTACGCACGGCGTTAGGATTTTAGCCCTTTTTTCAGGCTTAGGCACGCCGTTTGGATTTTAGCCTTTTCCTCAGTCTTATGCACGATGCGTGGATTTTAGTCATTTTCTAAGGCCTACTCACTGCGTTTGGATTTCAGACCTTTTCTCAGGCTTATGCAGTATATTTGTATTTTAGTCCTTTTCTAAGCTCTAGGCACGGCGTTTGGATTTTAACACTTTTCTCAGCCTTACGCACGGTGTTTGGATTTTAGTCCTTTTCTAATGCCTTTGCACGGCGTTTTGTTTTAGACCTTTTCTCATGCTTATGAACGATGTTTGGATTTTAGTCCTTTTCTCAGGCCTACGGCACAGCGTTTGGATTTTAGCCTTATCTAAGGCCTACGCACGGCGTTTGGATTTTAGCCCTTTTTTCAGGCTTACGCACGCCATTTGGATTTTAGACCTTTCCTCAGGCTTATGCACGATGTTTGGATTTTAGTCCTTTTCTAAGGCCTACGCAGGACGTTTGGATTTGAGACCTTTTCTCAGGCTTATGCACGACGTTTGGATTTTAGTTCCTTTCTAAGGTCTACGCACGGCGTTTGGATTTTAGCCCTTTTCTCAGCCTTACGCACCGTTTTTGGATTTTAGCCCTTTTCTAAGGCCAAGGCACGGCGTTTGGCTTTTAGAACTTTCCTCAGGCTTATGCACGATGTTTGGATTTTACTCCTTTTCTAAGGCCTACGCAGGACGTTTGGATTTAAGAGCTTTTCTCAGGCTTATGCACGACGTTTGGATTTTAGTTCTTTTCTAAGGTCTACGCACGGCGTTTGGATTTTAGCCCTTTTCTAAGGGCTACGCACGGCGTTTGGATTTTAGCACTTTTCTCAGCCTTACGCTCGGCGTTCGGTTTTTAGCCCTTTTCAAAGCCTACGCACGGCGTTTGGATTTTAGACCATTTCTCAGGCTTATGAACGATATTTGTATTTAATTCCTTTTCTATGATCTACGCACGGCCTTTGGATTTTAGCCCTTTTCTCAGCCTTACACATGGCGTTTGGGTTTTAGTCCTTTTCTAAGGCTTATGAACGATATTTGTATTTTATTCCTTTTCTATGATCTACGCACGGCCTTTGGAATGTAGCCTTTTTCTCAGCCTTACGCACGGCGTTTGGATTTTAGTCCTTTTCTGAGGGCTACGCACGGCGTTTGGATTTTAACACTTTTCTCAGCCTTAAGCACGGCGTTTGGTTTTTAGACCTTTTCTCAGCCTTACGCACGGTGTACGGATTTTAGTCCTTTTCTAAGGCTTACGCACGGCGTGTGGATTTGAGACCTTTTCTCAGGCTATGCACGATAATTGTATTTTATTCCTTTTCTAAGATCTACGCACGGCGTTTGGATTTTAGCCCTTTTCTCAGATTTACGCTCGGCATTTGGATTTGAGACCTTTTCTCAGGCTTATGAACGATGTTTGGATTTTAGTCTTTTAGTCTGTCCTACGCACGGCGTTTGGATTTCAGCCCTTTCTTCATGATTATGCACGATGTTTGGATTTTAGTCCTTTTCTAAGATCTACGGACGGCGTTTGGATTTTAAAACTTTTCTCAGCCTTCCGCACTGTGTTATCATTTTAGCCCCTTTCTCAGGCTTCTGAACGATGTTTGGATTTTAGTCCTTTTCTCAGCCTTCTGCACGGTGTTTCGATTTTAGCCTTTATCTAAGACATACGCACGGCGTTGTATTTTAGCCCTTTTTTAAGGCTTAGGCACGCCGTTTAGATTTGAGACTTTTTCTCGGGCTTATGCACGATATTTGTATTTTAGTCCTTTTCTAAGATCTACGCAGGGCCTTTGGATTATAAATCTTTTCTCAGTCTTACGCACAGTTTTTTGGATTTTCGTCCTTTTCTAAGGCCTACACACGGCGTTTCGATTTGAGACATTTTCTCAGGCTCATGAACGATGTTTGTATTTTAGTCCTTTTCTAAGATCTACGCACGGCGTTTGGATTTTAGCCCTTTTCTCAGCCTTACGAACGGTGTTTGGATTTTAGTCCTTTTGTAAGGCCTACGCACCCCGTTTGTATTTGAGAACTTTTCTCGTGATTAAGCACGATATTTGTATTTTAGTCCTTTTCTAAGATCTACGGACGGCATTTTTCTCAGCCTAACGCACCGTGTATGGATTTTAGTCCTTTTCTAAGGCCTACTCATGGCGTGTGGATTTGAGACCTTTTCTCAGGCTTATGCACGATACTTGTATTTTAGTCCTTTTCTAATATCTAAGCACGGCGTTTGGATTTTAGCCCTTTTCTCAGATTTCCGCCCGGCGTTTGGATTTGAGACCTTTTTTCAGGCTTTTGACCGATGTTTGGATTTTAGTTTTTTTGTCATTCCTACGCACGTCGTTTGGATTTCAGCCCTTTCTTCAGGATTATGCACGATGTTTGGATTTTAGTCGATTTCTCAGATCTACACACGGCGTTTGGATTTTAAAACTTTTCTCAGCCTTACGGACGATGTTTGGATTTTAGTCCTTTTCCAACGTCTACGCACGGCGTTTCGATTTTAGTCCTTTTCTAAGGCCTACGCACGCCGTTTCAATTTCAGCTTTTTCCTCAGGCTTAAGCACGATGTTTGGATTTTAGTCCTTTTCTAAGGCCTACGCACGCCGTTTGTATTTGAGACCTTTTCCAGGCTTATGCACGATATTTGTATTTTAGTCCTTTTGTAAGATCTACGCACGGCGTTTGGATTTTTGTCCTTTTCTAAGGCCTTCGCATGTCGTTTGGATTTTAGACCTTTTCTCAGGCTTATGCACGATATTTGTATTTTAGTCCTTTTTTAAGGCCTACTCACGGCGTTCGGATTCTAGCACTTTTCTTAGCCGTATGAACGATGTTTGTATTTTAGTTCTTTTCTAAGGCCTACGCACGGCGTTTCGATTTTAGCCCTTATCTAAGGCCTACGCACGGCGTTTGTATTTTAGCCTTACGCACGTTGTTTGGATTTTAGTCCTTTTCTAAGGCTTATGCGCGATATTTGTATTTTAGACCTTTTTTAAGGGCTCCGCACGGCGTATGGATTTTAGGCCTTTTCTCAGCCTTACGCACGGTGTTTGGATTTTAGTCCTTTTCTAAGTCCTACCACGGCGTTTGGATTTTAGACATTTTCTCAGGCTTATGCACGATGTTTGGATTTTAGTCTTTTCTTAGGCCTACCCACGGCGTTTCGATTTTAGCCCTTATCTAAGTCCTACGGACGGCGTTTACAATTTTGCCCTTTTTTCAGTCTTACGCACGCCGTTTAGATTATATCCCTTTTCTCTAGCTTATGAACGATGTTTGGATTTTAGCCCTTTTCTAAAGCCTCCTCACAGCATTTGTATTTTAGTTCATATCTAAGATCTACGCAGTCATTTTCTTTTATCCAAACGCCGTGCGTAGGCCATAGAAAAGGACTGAAATCCAAACCTCGTGCGTAAGCCAGAGAAATGGGTTAAATCCAAACGTACTGCGTAGAACTTAGAAAAGGACTAAAATGCTCATATCGTGCATAAGCCTGAGAAATGTTCTAAAATACCAACGCCTTGCGTAGGCTTTAGAAACGGACCGAAATCCAAATCTCGTACATAAGACTGAGAAAAGGGTTAAAATCCAAACGGCGTGCGTAAGCCTGAAAAAAGGGCTAAAATCTAAACGCAGTGCGTAGGCCTTAGATAAGGGCTAAAATCGAAACTCCGTACGTAGGCCTGAGAAAAGGACTAAAATCCAAACATCGTTCATAAGCCTGAGAAAAGGTCTAATCCAATTTTAGCCATTTTCTCAGGCTTATCCCCGATATTTGTATTTTAGTCCTTTTCTAAGATCTACGCACGGCCTTTGTATTTTAGTCTTTTTCTCAGGTTTAGGAACGATGTTTGGATTTTGGTCCTTTTCTAACCCCTACGCACGGTGTTTGGATTTTATAACATTTCTCATGCTTATGCACGAGATGGGGATTTTAGTCCCTTGCCCAGGCCTACTCACGGCTTTTGGATTTTAGACCTTTTCTCAGGCTTATGAACGATGTTTGGATTTTAATCCTTTTCTCAGGCCTACGCACGGTGTTTGGATTTTAGCCCTTTTTTCAGGCTTACGCACGCCGTTTGGATTATAGCCATTTTCTCTGGCTTATGTACGATGTTTGGATTTTTGCTTGTTTCTAATGCCTACTCACGGTGTTTGGATTTGGGACCTTTTCTCAGGGTTATTCACTATATTTATATTTTAGTTCATTTCTAAGATCTACGCACGGCCTTTTTCTCAGGCTTATGCACTATACTTGTATTTTAGTCCTTTACTAAGATCTACGCACGGCGTTTGGATTTTAGACCTTTTCTTAGGCTTATGCACGATGTTTGGATTTTCGTCCTTTTCTAAGGCCTACGGACGGCGTTTGCATTTTAGCCCTTTCTCAGGCTTACGATCGGCGTTTGGATTTTAGCCCTTTTCTCGGACTTATGCACGATGTTCCGATTTTAGACCTTATCTAAGTCCTACGCACGGCGTTTATGTTTTCGCCCTTTTCTCAGGCTTATTCACGATGTTTGGATTTTAGCCCTGTTCTAATGCCTACGGACGGCGTTTGGCTTTTAGCCCTTTTCTCAGCCTTACGCACGGCGTTTGGATTTTAGCCCTTTTCTCAAGCTTATACAAGATGTTTGGGTTTTATCACTTTTCTAATGCATACGAAGAGCGTTTCCATTTTAGGCCTTTTTTCTCAGGCTTGCACACGGTGTTTGGATATTAGCCTTTTTCTCATGCTTATGCCCAATGTTTTGGAATTTAGGCCTTTTCCTTGTCTTACGCATGACGTTGGAATTTTAGCCCATTTCTTAGTGATATGCACGATGTTTGGGTTTTAGTCCTTTTCTCACGCTTACGCACTGCGTTTAGATTTTAGCCATATTCTCAGGGTTATGCACGATGTTTGGATTTTAGCCCTTTTCTAAGACCTAAGCCCGGCGTTTGGACTTTAGCCCGTTTGACAGGTTTACGCATGACGTTTGCATTTTCGACCAATACTTAGCCTCGCGTACGGCCTTTGGATTTTAGCCTTTTTCTTAGGCCTACGCACGGTGTTTGGATTTAAGCCCTGTTCTCACGATTATGCACGATGTTTTGGATTTTAGCCTTTTTCTCAGGCTTACGCATGACGTTGGAATTTAACCCTTATCTCAGGCCTACGCACGGCGTTTCGATTATATCCCTTTTCTCAGGCTTATGCACGATGTTTGGATTTTAACCTTTTTCCAAGCCCTACACACGGCGTTAGGATTTTACCCCTTTTCACATGCATACGCTTGACGTCTGCATTTTCGCCCAATTCTTAGCCTTACGTACGGCGTTTCGATTTTAGCCCTTTTCTCAGGCTTATGCACGATGTTTCGATTTTAGCTCTTTTCTCAGGTTTATGCACGATGATTTGTTTTTAGACCTTTTCTAAGGCCTATGCCCGGCGTTTGGATTTTAGCCCTTTTCTTAGCCTTACGTATGGCGTTTGTATTTTAGCTTTTTTCTCAGTCTTATGCACGGCGTTTTTATTTTAGCCCTTTTCTCAGCTTTACGCATGGCGTTTGGATTTTAGCCCTTGTCCCAGGCTTATGCACGATGATGGATTTTAGCCTTTTTCTCAGGCTTATGCACGATGTTTGGATTTTAGCCGTTTTGTAAGGCCTACTCTCGGCGTTTGTATTTTAGCCCTTTTCTCAGGCTTTTACAAGTTGTTTGGATTTTAGCCCTTTTCTCAGGCATAAAACAATGGAGGTTGGGTCGGCTTATATTCCGATCAGTTTATACACAAATATTTACCATACTGGCCCCTTGTTCTAGGCACTTGCTGAAACTTTGCTGACTGGCTGATTTTACGTTACATTCCATGCAAAAACTTGCAGTTTTTCCAAAGTCCTCTTTCATCTCTCACATTCATCTCCAAAACGCATCCAGCAAGATATACAGCTCGCTAATTGATTATTGGAACTTGGTTTGAAGATCTCATTGAAATATCAAACTGACAATCAGCATGTTCTGTTGATTCCTATATCCACACATTCTACATCTATAAATCCTCTATCTTTATTATTGGAAATTCCAAACAATATATATATATATATATATATATATATATATATATATATATATATATATATATATATGTGTGTATGTATGTATATAATGTTTTTGACATGTGTTTATAGTTGATAATATTGTTATTATTAGACTCTCAAAGTACTTTCTCTTTAAATAATTTTATTCTTTTTTTTAAATTAGGGTGATATTAATAAAATCAAAGTTATGATCAGTTTTCTTCCTATGTAATATGAGAGAGTTTGAATAGCAGTAAATGTCTTTTGTGCTCGTAGATACGGGCTTTTAGGATCACGTGATGTCTCTTCTATATAAAACATTTCACATTGTAAGCTGTTTTATTGACAAGTACCGGCATTTGAATTTATTTTTCTTCCTAATTATATCTCCAATTGTCTTGGACGTAGTGGTAAAGATCCTAATATTAGGGATAATTTATTTTCAAGTTTAGTAGAAAGCGTGTTAGAGAGTAGGATTATGAAATTTGTGCTGTTTTTGTGATGTAATTGGTGGTATTTATATATATGAACTACAAGTGTAGCATCTGATATATATATATATATATATATATATATATATATATATATATATATATATATATATATAATATTTCTCGTTCACTTTTACCTTACCAGACTTTGAACTATGCTACGTTGAGTCCTCCACACGTTTTGACTGGCATTTCAAACCACTGATGAACAATCAGGAACCTTCTCAAATTAAAAGTATTGATAAACCAACCACAATATTGCTCATGAGCAAAATAAATAATTACATTTGTCTAGGTACAGACTCTCAGAGGACGAAAAACGTCGGTTGAGAGTCGTTTTTTCTCTTGTATTTTTATTCATTTTATTCTTTCATAGATACATTCTATCTGAAAATAATTTACACACGCACACACACACTCTCTCTCTCTCTTCTCTCACTCACACACACACGCACACACATACACATTCTCTCACACACACACACACACATATATATATATATATATATATATATATATATATATATATATATATATATATATATATATATATATATATATATTTATAAATGACTGGCATTTTTCCAGTTTTCTGCATGCTAGGATGGTTGATCAATCCCTGGTGTTCTCACCTGCTCAGTCAAATTTGTGCTTCTTCAATACTCACAGAGCCAACCTGTGGTTTATATTGCACTTATTCTGAACGGGCCTTAGCTAATATTTCTAGGTGTCAACGTATGATTTTGTGTGGTCAGTAGTTAAAAAAGGCCAGTACGCCTACAACCTCAGTGACGATGACTTGTAACTTTATGCTAGTGTAACGATCTGCAGCTTCCAATCATTTTCGCCTATTTCATGTACAAGGCTTGGGTCCAACCGTTGTATTGTGTTCGGGCATCGATTCCATCGATAATGCACAACACGATCGTTCATCTGAGACCCGATATTATCAGGAAAACTTCTGGTTGAAAACTTGAGCTTGTTAAACTTTGAACCTAGGTCTCTTTGTCAAATTTCTTATTTTCTAACCTATCGGCCAACTGAATCTATTATTTCGCTCATTGGGGTAGACTGTTCTAGTTCCATGTGACTTGTCTAATGGATGTCAAATATCTCCTGTTAATTCCCCTCTCCAAGTTCTCCACTGCCTTAACCGGGTATTGAACTCACACTCTTTGGGTCCTGTCACTGGATCTAACCAACGCCTTTCTCTACTGTGCCATGTATCCTTGAAGACATTCCAACCGCCTAAAGAAATCCGGAGCGTACAACGGTCAAAACGTTGTAATAAATATGGCAACAAAGATGAGGACAATAGTCTGAATAATGTAAATAGTGTACATAATACCTCATCTCAGAAATATAGACAGATACTGAAAGGCCGAAACGTTGTAATAAATATGGCGACAAAGATGAGGAAAATAGTCTGAATAATGTAAATAGTGTACATAATACCTCATCTCAGAAATATAGACAGATACTGAAAGGCCGAAACGTTGTAATAAATATGTTGACAAAGATGAGGACAATAGTCCGAATAAAGTAAATAGTGTACATAATACCTCATCACAGAAATATAGACAGTTACTGAAAGGCTGAAACTTTGTGATAAATATGTTGACAAAGATGAGGGCAATAGTCCGAATAATGTAAATAGTGTACATAATACCTCATCTCAGAAATATAGACAAATACTGAAAGGCTGAAACCTTGTAATAAATATGGTGACAAAGATGAGGACAATAGTCCGAATAATGTAAATGGTGTACATAATACCTCAACTCAGAAATATAGGCAGATACTGAAAGGCCGAAACGTTATAATAAATATGGCGACAAAGATGAGGACAATAGTCCGAATAATGTATATAGTGTAATTAATACCTCATCTCAGAAATATAGATAGATACTGAAGTAACAACGTCTTTACCGACTGAGTCACAGTATTGAATTTTTTCTTTCTTTTATTTACTTTTCTTCCCTTTTTGTGTTGGGGTGTTATTGACAGTGTTTGAATTAATCCGTTTCTTTCACTAGCCTTTGATTTCGTCTTTTGCTCAAAGCAGATATATCACCGCCCATTTATGTAATCTGATGGTTGAACCAATGTCCCGTAAGCAATGAGATCTGAATAGTTACAACCCCTCAAAAGGGGACGGAATAGTCACGCAGAATAATAGTTGTTTAGAGAGGCAACGCAGTCTTATCCTGTCATCAGAGCTAACACTCCCTTTCAAGGGAGAGGGGCCAGAGTAGCGACCACGCTCTGGCAGAGCCACGGGAATTTTTTAACATTCGTGACAAAATTTCCGCGGTAAACGTTTCGTATTTCCGTTAATTTGACACGCCTTGCTCGGCTCAATCAACTTGAAACTCTTCAAAACTCAAACAAAGTTTGCAAATAAGACTGCGGTTCGTCGGACACAGGTTGACGCAACAATTTTTGGGACTTATGACAATGCAGTGGGATTTTTGATCTTGTTAAGCATTCAGAGCGAATCACATCGATCATTGAATTAGTCGTCTTATGCCATGCTTATAAAATCTTAACAATTGCACAGTCGTTAGTATACTGACTTATCGAGAAAGTAAAAACGCATCCAGTGTTGTTCAAGTGATTAAATATCATTATACTAAACATGGTATGTGTGTGTGTGTGTGTGTGTGTGTGTGTAAAATGGACAAAGTCTGACAATTATTTTAAGACATTTTTAATGCTTGTACGTTCTTTTTATAAATACAAATATTTAAGTAAAATCAACCTTGCTAACCGAAACGCTCCTCTGTGACTTAATCTATCTCTATCTCTTCGGACCAGGTTGTAATTAATAAACGGAATGCAATTTATTCAGAAAAAAGGAAATTGAAAAAAACAGACAAGAAGGAGACCAAAGAGAGAAAAGAGAAAAAAGAAAAAAAATTTAATGTTAAGAGGGAAAAGGAAAAAAAGTGGAAGACAAAATATCAATATAAGTTTTGTTTTTTTTGCTTTTTGGTGGGGAGGAAGAGAAAGAGAGATAGACATAGGGAAGGGAGTGGGAAAGAGAGAGTTATAAAGAGAAATAAAGGAAAGAGGTAATTATATATATATATATATATATATATATATATATATATATATATATATATATATATATATATATATATATATATATATATATATATATATATATACATTATGAAATGGACAAAGTTCGACAATTATTTTAAGACATTTTTATGTTTATACATTCTTTTTATAGAAACAAATATTAAAGTAAATGCTCTGTTTATAATAAACAGTACTAAACACAACATTTATCCTATATCCGTATAACTATATCCGTAACCAATATCCGATATGGAACCGTCATATAGCCTGACGCGCCTTTAACCGATTTGGCCATAGAAGAGCGTTCGGTTAGTAAGGTCGATTTTACTGTTTTTAAAAACAATCTTCCATGATTTCTCTCACATACATTCAAATCTGCTCAAATCGTAACCAAATGTAAACAAACGATGTCACACATTATGCAATATAGATATATATGATACAGGTTCGATTCCTGCCGAAGAACGAATATTTTCTATGAAGATTTCTCGGACATTCAGGCCGGTAAATGTTGTTTAATACTGTTTATAATAAACAGAGCATTTACTTAAATATTTATATCTATAAAAAGAATGTATAAACATAAAATGTTTTATGTATGAGGGACTCTCCAGTCATGTACAAATTATAGTTAGACATGACCAGATGCTGCAAGCTTGAATGTGCATGTAATATAATAGATAATGACTCGAAATTCTTAATCAGAAAGCCGAGTTCCATTTCCAGACGGGTTCATTATATTCACTTACGTGAAAAAGCATGGGTTCACCACTTCTCCCCCTAGCTATCGGTTAATTAGCAAGACTTACATCGCTAAATCATTATTAACTCCACGAAAAAAGAAATTTTAGAATCTAAATTTATTTTCTTGCTTTCAATATCCGGAAAATGGTTGATAAATCGTAAAAGAAAATCAAAAATAAATTAACAGAACTAATAGAAGGATTCTGTCGGATTTGCGAGCCATTAAATTCAGTTTTAGGCACCAAAATACTTACCTGTCTATATCCCTGAGATGAGGTACACCCTTGTGCAAATTAATTGAAACAACTGCTTTTGTTTCATTTCTGTCCCCATACGGTCCGTTTTAGACCCGCTAGAGTGACAGGGTGTAATCGATTTCTATTTATTTTCCTTCAGATAAGGTCATTTGCAGTGGTGTGCAGCAATAGTAAGCTATTTTAGGGGTGTATGATGAAATTTGTTTGACCTTGAAAAATGTTGCGACATCCGTGATTGCATCAGATTTTTATCACGCCCAGACACTATTGTCTCGACTGGAGATTAGTTGTCCTACGGCCATTGTCTACGATGGAAGTTACTCCAAGGAAGCGTACGAAAATTGTAACGCTGCACAAAGACACTGGCAAGCCTAAACAGTATGCAAATCAAAGTACTAGAGACTGGTCCGGAAACTCACCTGATTTAAATCCAATCGAGAATCTGTGGCCAATCTGCAAGGAACGACTTCGTGGAATAGACATACAAAGTACTAACATGTGCACTGTGTCATATTTCATTGGAAAAATACGAAAAAAATTAAATAATAACGAAATTATTCATTTTGTTCCAATTAATTTGGCCATGGGTGAATTATGATTAATTGCATTACTTACATTATTCGGACTGTTATTCTCATCTTCATTGCCATATTCACAAATGGCCGACCTCTATATCTCTGAGATGAGGTGTTATGATTAATTGCATTATTTACATTATTCAGACTGTTATTCTCATCTTCAGTGCCATATTCACAAATGGCCGACCTCTATATCTCTGAGATGAGGTGTTATGATTAATTGAATTAATTACATTATTCGGACTGTTATTCTCATCTTCATTGCCATATTCACAAATTGCCGACCTCTATATCTCTGAGATGAGGTGTTATGATTAATTGCATTATTTACATTATTCAGACTGTTATCCTCATCTTCAGTGTCATATTCACAAATGACCGACCTCTATATCTCTGAGATGAGGTGTTATGATTGATTGCATTATTTACATTATTCACACTGTTATCCTCATCTTCCGTACCATATTCACAAATGGCCGACCTCTATATCTCTGAGATGAGGTGTTATGATTAATTGCATTATTTACATTATTCAGACTGTTATTCTCATCTTCAGTGCCATATTCACAAATGGCCGACCTCTATATCTTTGAGATGAGGTGTTATGATTGATTGCATTATTTACATTATTCAGAATGTTATCTCATCTTCAGTGCCATATTCACAACGTTTCGTTGTTGTACGCTCCGCATTTCTTCAGGTGATTGGAAAATCGAACCGAATCCTGTATTTCATCCACTGTTCTAGCTCTGAGACATCCGAAAGAGGCATGGCACGTGGAACAAGAAAAATCTACCCGGTGGTCGAAATAAAGGGTTTGGTTCAAAAATCCAGTCACCTGAAGATGGCCGAAGTGTACCACCGCCGAAACGTTGTGAATATAGCAATGAAAATGAGGATAACTCCGAATAATGTAAATAATTAAATTAATCAAAATAGTTACTTTGTTTTGAAATTGGTTACGGCTAACAAATTAAGGCAATATACGTAACAAGATTTAGATTATCGATGTCAACATACAAGCAGCGGCCCATGATAGTAGCCTTGAGCTTAAATTAATCCACCTCAACAATAGAAAGAGAGTCTTCTATAATAAAGAAAGAGCTAATCTTGAAAACTGTTCTATACATTACTGAACGTCATAAAATAGCCCTGAGTCAAAATTGACCTTACCCGCAAACCACTGAATCAGTCCGGTAAGCATCTTGCTATTTTATACCAACAAATAAATTGCCTAATTATACGATAGACGCCTTAGTCCTTTTCAAAGTACGTCCTTCAAAGAACTTCAAAGTTTGCGAAGATTCTGAGTTAGAAGTCAATGGTTCACTGATGCGATATTTTTTCTAAAGAAAAATCCTACACCAATTTTTTCCTGCTCATATCGCACGCTTAATGTAAGTGGGACGATTAGACAGTAGACAAACTCATTAATGGCGTTTTATTGCCGACTGAGCAACCCAGCGGAAGAGTGTTCACGCAAGCATAGTAGGGTCCCCTCTCTTTTACTGCCGATTGACATCAGTGCAGGAGATTTTCAGAAGGGCTGAATACTGTTTGGATTGACTTTTTAAAGAGGGGCACTTGTGGTGTAATATCTTTAGAGGAGGTATATCCACAAAAAGTGACACCTATGTTTTAAAATTCATTTTAAAATGTAAAAATCTTTCAAGAAGATTTTATTTTAACTTTAATTCCAAACTTATAGATTAAATTTAATATTTCAAATTTGCGAAATATTTCGCTGTATTTCAGATTAAAATTAAATTGATTGGATCTTTTTAATTTCTAAATTAAGTTCATATTTTTAAAAATTCTTTTTGAGAAATAGTGACTGAGCTAAAGTTTAATTAATCTGAATTAAAACAAGCACTACTTACTTTTCCTTTAACATATTGCAGAAAAGCATTTTTAAAACGGAGGTGAGTGTTTTATTGGGTGTTGAGACATTTACCTGACGTTTGCGAGATTGGGGTAAAGAGAAAATATCCGTAGTAAAATTACATGAGGAATCCAACGAAAACTTTTTTATTTCTTTCTGTTTAAACATTTGGTAAGGCGGGAGTGCCACTATGACGCAAGGGGTTACAGGGAGTGGGGGCAAGAGTAAAGAGGCGTGACAGAGGAAAGTGTGAAGAGAAGGACGGGGAATTAGATCAAGGCATCTGAAAATATCGATTGACATTGCATTTGATTATTTGAAGTTTATAGCTATCAGGGACGTAAGAGGAAGGGAGTTCCGCACACGATAAGTGCGAGACATGAAGCTATTGGGGTAGAAGAGACGGCTACATTTCACAGTTTCGATATTGAAAGGGTGGGACTGAGATGCCAACCTAGTAGCACGTTTAAATTTCATACAGTTTGGGAACCAGCGAAAGTAGCTTATCGGAGCAGTTACCTTGAAAGTATTTGTAGAAAGGAAAGATGGAAGCGGCAGCACGTCTGTGAGAAAGTAACTGTAGACGAGATACCAGATCAGGACCAATCACATTGCATATCCGTCTCTGGATTTTGTGGAAGACCTTGAGACTCCAGGGGCTCCAGTCTATATATGACAGCAATATCCCATGCAAGGGCGAAGGGTTGATTTATAGATTTGATGAATGGACTCGGGCTAGAAAAAATATCTGGCGCGACACATGGAACCATCTTTCCCTGCTGTAGATGAAACTATTGATTCAGTGTATTTGTTCCATCTCAGTTCAGTGGACAGTGTGAGGCGCTCTCCTGGAGTTGAGCATCAGACATTCTAATGGGAAGCAAGGAGGGTTATCTGTGGTGGGTAAAAGATAGCAGTTTTGATTTTGAGGCATTAAAGTTTACCAGTAATCTTTAAAAATATTAAAATATTTTAAACCTACTAATATTTTATTGAATCTTAGTCTATAGACTTACATACGAAGAATCCTGTTGATGAAAGGTTAGAAAATTACTAATAAATTTTAAATTGAATAGTGTTACTGCTCTTATTTTCTGATAATCTCGTGTATGGAAGTCCGTATTTACAAAAATCATCACTTTTTTACATACAAATAGATTCTATATCATTTCTAAATTCCTACAGGGAGCTGAATTGTAGTAAGCTTTTTCAGTTCTGATTAGTAAATACAGTTTTTATTTAATAACAATATCAATTGACCGATAGAAATTAATATAGAATTTTAAAAGATTTTTTTTTAAGCATTCATGCCCAAGCAAGGCGGGAAGCCACTAGCACGCAAGGGGTTACAGTGAGTTGGAGCGAGAGCAAAGAGGAGTGATAGAGGAAAGGATGAAGAGAAGAATAGGGGATAGATCAAGGCATCTGGAGACGTTGATTGACATTACCTTTGAATAGTTGGAGATTACAGCTATCAGGAAAACAAGAAATGGGAGTTCCACAGGCGAGAGGTGCGAGACATGAAGCTATTGGAGTAGAAGAGACGGCAAAATTTAACAGTTTCGACAGTGAAAGGGTAAGAGCGAGATGCTAGCCTAGTTGAGCACTTTAAAAATTTATAGATTATTTTAATTTAAATTTTTAATAAATGAAAAAACTTCTTGTAAAAATTCATTATTCATCCCATTTTTTTCTTAAGACAATAGTGTCCACAATATATCATATTCAGAAAAGCAATTAAAAGCTTTTTCTAGTTCAATAAAGTCTTAGTTCTATTACATTTGTATTAGGCTGGTGCAAAAATAATGACGTAATTATGTCGTTTTTTACGTATTTTTTGACGTCAGAAAACGACATGATTACGTCATTATTTTTGCACCAACCTAATATTATTCAGTGCAGCTTTTTAGTAACTAGTGGCCCAGTTTTACGAATATTTTTGGTAATTGGTGGACCAATTTTACGAAAAGAAATTGAGTTATATTCTCCAAGGACTTCTGCTTTTAACTAATTTAGACATTAAGTGGCACAAATTTTAATTTCTCGAAATTTCATAAAACTCAAAATGTTAGGGGTCACAGATATTTTCTAAAAACTGAATTGTACCAAGCTTTTCCATTTATGATTAGAAAATATAGTTTTTACCTCATAACAATATCACCTGACGGGGACAAAGTAATAGAGAAATTAAAAGATTTAAAACATTGTAAATCATTGTAATTAAAATTTTTGAAATGTAAATTCTGTTAAAAACCTATTATTTATCGAAGAAAAGTGTCCTGAAGATATCTTATTCATAAAAAAACAATTAAAATAATTTTTAATTAAATAATGCTAAGTTTTATTGCATTTTTATGTTACAGTTCAGAGCATATTTTCTGTAACTGAGGGCCCTGTCTGACTAAAAAATTAATGATATAATTTCTCCCGGGACTAGTGCTTATAACTAGTATAAGCATTAAGCGTTACAAAAAAGAATTTTTCAAAATTTCATTAAATTAAATCAGTGGGGATTAACAAAAATAATTAAAAAAAATAATAAATTTCCTATAGTTACCGCTTGTTGTAGCATACCTACGGACAATAATGGGTATGTCACCATTCACATAATTACAGTAGTAAATACTGTATATTGGTCTGCAGTTAGAGATTCGTCTCCAGCTGTGCTTGTCAAACTCTCTGCTTCCGTGAAGAGATGATCCCCAGGCGAGGCTGTATCGAAGGGCAGAGTCTCGTCTCGGGAAACAGCTACCCGACCCCGTTTTATACAGGGTCTACGGGGAATTGTTTGCCCTAACCTACAGGTCGGATACTCCACATTAAATTCGGCCTTGTGCCACATCTGACCGCGTTGGACGGTTGGTAGAAGATATCTTGCAGTTAGAGATTCGTTTTCAGCTGTGCTGATCAAACTCTCTGCCTCCGGGCAGAGAGGATCCCCAGACGAGGCTATGTCGAAGGGCAGAGTCACATCTCGGGAAACAGCTACCCGACCCCGTCTACGGGGAAACTTTGGTCGAGCCTACGGGCTTGGATAACCCACATTACATTCGGCCCTGTGCCACATCTGACCACCTGGGGTGATTGGTAGATATTCTACAGTTGGAGATTCATTGTGGAATTCACTTGACTCACTTCTAGCAATAAATTAAAAATTTGCGAATCGTTGAATTATAATGAGCTTTCTTATTTATGATTAGTACATAGAGTTTTGATTTAATAACAATATCACTTGATCACTAAAAATTAATATAGAATTTTAAAAGATTTAAAAGGATGTAAATTATTCTAATTCAGATATAAAAAAAAACGAAAACAATTCGTGTAAAAATTAATTATTTATTTAAAAAGACTTTTTTCTTAAGACAATAAAATGACAATATTATATTTTATCCGTAAGGAAATTGCAGGCTTTTTCTAATTAAATAAAGTCTTCGTTTTATTGTCTTTTTTATTTTATGATTCTGTAACTAGGGGGCCTGTTTGACCAAAAGAATTCATGATTTTAATTCTCCAAGTACTTGTGCTTATAACTAATATAAATATTAATTTAAATTAATAACTAATTTTAAAAGAATTTCTCAAAATTTCATAAAACTACATAATTGGGATAGGTAATGGGATGTAAAATATATTTTCCCAAGATTTTCTAAAAAAAAAAGCCTTTCGAAAATATTTAATTCACTTGATAATAAGCCCTGAAAGATTTATTAAAATACTTACTTGACTTTTGCAAGAATCTCCAATTCACTATTTTTTATACAGCCAAAAAATGTTAAAATCATCATCATCAGTTCGAGAATTCTCTTTGGATTCTCCTGACTCGTTCCTTCCAAACATCTTTGTCAGACATCGCTGTTGGCAGGTTCTCCAGATGGCATCCAGAGTCATCTACAAGTTGGTCAACGTAGGTGTGATGAGGTCTTCCAACCAATCTTATGCCGCGCAATGTCCCATAGGAGGGTGTCCCTCACATGTTCTGACTTACTTCTCCAGGAGTGACCATCTAGCCGAAGCCTTCTCTCTCTTGGCGAAACTGAGATAGGAGGAAGATGTCCATACAGCCCTGGGTGTCCTTGATATCCTGAGCATCATCTGGAAGTCCTCCCTCTCTGACATTCTTAAGAGGGACTTCTTTAAGGCCACGGTAGAATCTGTCTTTCTCTATGGCTCAACAACATGGACACTGACGAAGCATCAAGAAGCATCACTTGATGAAGCATACACAAGGATGTTACGGGTTGCATTGGACATCAGCTAGAAGAAAAAACAACAAAGTAACACTTCTATGGGACACCTTCTTCTTATCTGTTTCGCTAAGAGAGAGAATGATTAGGCTATAGTTGGTCACTCCTGGAGAAGTAAGTCAGAACTTGTGAGTGATACTCTCCCATGGAATCCTAAATCAAAATCCACAAAGGTGTGTCTTAGGGGGTCCTTGATGGCCTGAGCATCATCTGCAAGTCATCCCTCTCTGACAATCTTAGGAAGGACTTTAGACCACCGTAGAATCTGTTTTGCTCTATGTCTCAACAACGTGAACACTGACGAAACAACAAGAAGCATCAAAAACTGAGGTTTATATGCATATTTGAATGAAAGATGAAGCGTTCGTAAAAATATCATGATGGCACTGATAACAATAATCGCATTTTAAAATAAGCTTAAAGTTAAAAGATAATAATATTTTCGTCCTGAAGACATCTAAATTTGGTGACACCATAGCAAACTAATCTAAAAAAAAAACGAATGTATCTACATTATATATATTTGCAATCTCTTTTACATATGATGCCAATTTGTCGCATGCACATAAAATTAAATTTGAATTCAAGCATTTCAAACATAGACAGCATGAAAAACAATGTATGTGTTATATGAGGGAGAGTCTAAAAACAAAGCAAGAAGAAAAGAAACATTGAAATATGGTAGGAAGACTGAAGACAGATTGAGAAAGAAAGAAACAAAGAAAGAAAGGAGAAAGAAAAATAAAAAATAAATAAGAAAGAAAGAAAGAAAGAAAGAAAGAAAGGGACAAACAAACAAACAAGGAAACAAACAAAAAGAAATAATGATTGACATATGGCAGGACAACTGAAGGATGGCTAAGAAAGAAAGAAAAAAGAAAGAACGAAAAAAGAAAGGAGAAAAGATAAAAAGAAAGAAAGAAAGAAATTATAACTAAAATCAAGAAAGAAGAGAAATAAAGAAAAAAAGAAAAAGTCTAAATGTCTAAAGTCAGTATGGAAAAGAAAGAAAGAAAGAAAGAAAGAAAGAAAAAAGAAAGAACGAAAAAAGAAAGAAAGAAAAAAGAAAGAACGAAAAAAGAAAGGAGAAAAGATAAAAAGAAAGAAAGAAAGAAATTATAACTAAAATCAAGAAAGAAGAGAAATAAAGAAAAAAAGAAAAAGTCTAAATGTCTAAAGTCAGTATGGAAAAGAAAGAAAGAAAGAAAGAAAGAAAAAAGAAAGAACGAAAAAAGAAAGAAAGAAAAAAGAAAGAACGAAAAAAGAAAGGAGAAAAGATAAAAAGAAAGAAAGAAAGAAATTATAACTAAAATCAAGAAAGAAGAGAAATAAAGAAAAAAAGAAAAAGTCTAAATGTCTAAAGTCAGTATGGAAAAGAGATATGCGAAAGAAAGAAAGAAAGAAAGAAAGAAAGATCGAAATATGGTAGGGTAACTGTCGTCAGGCTAAGAAAGATTGAAACATAGTAGGACCCCTGATACAGGCTAAGAAATAAAGAAAAATGAAATATATTAGATCTACTGATAAAGGCTAAAAAAGAAATAAGGAGTGAAAGAAAGAAAACGAAAGAAAGAGTGAAAGAAAAAGAAAGCGTGAAATCTCTGAAGATTTGGTGGGGGACAGGCTGAGATAGATAAATATAAAGATCATTTAATCATACATTATTGTTGTTTTTACTTCAAACTTTCCGGGCTTTTGAGGTCGATAGGCAGTAAACGTTGATGGTGCGGTCGAGGGAAGCGATCAAAATAAATATATTTCCTCGTCATGTATTTCTCGTGATGACAACTGGCATAAAAGCAAAAATGTGAGGCAGTTTATTTATATTGTTCATTCCCAATTTTATGGTATCTTGTTTCAATCTGAAACCAACAAAATGTTCCTTGTTCTTCGCTATGACATTGAGGGCAAAGCCATCTTCTTGGGGTAAATCCTTCACCCGAATGTCGGCGAGCTTTGATTTTAATTGTTTTGCTGTCTCTCGTAATGAAGCACGTATGCCGAATACCCCGCCGCCACCGCCGCCGTTTGGCTACATACCTGTTCATACATGTCCATCAAATAAGGGGACAGGTTGGATTTCAAAGCTTATCTGGTAGACGCGTCGAAAAGTATGATTCGCTCAAGTTTCGAAGCGAAAATATGAAATATAAACTTCTTCTCCTGAATTCTCAGTTTGTTAATATGCTTGTAAAATCAGAGCTACAGATCAAAATACAGAGATTGAAAATGAGAAGACTGAGACAGACTGACATATAGGCACTGAGAGGGAGAGAAAGTGAGAGAGAGATAGAAAGACAGACGGAAAAATAGATATGAACATGGTGATATATATATATATATATATATATATATATATATTGAAGTCAACACCATCATCACTTAATAAGCTCACAGTATAATATTGAAACAAAATTTTAATTTTTGTAGTGATATTATAACATGCAAATTTTATAATTTTGAATATATTTATATATATATATATATATATATATATATATATAGAGAGAGAGAGAGAGAGAGAGAGATGGAGAGACTGAGGTAGATAGAAATTAACACTGGGATGGACAAACAGACACACACAGAGAACGATAGGTAAAATACTGAGATAGATAAATAGATAAATCAAACACTGAGGTAGATAGATAAATAGAGAGAGATATAGTGAGATAGAGAGCGAGCAAGAGAGGTGAACAGACTGAAGTAGATAGAAATGAACAACCTGAGATAGAGAGAACGATATGGAAAAGATCATGATAGATAGATAGATAGATAGATAGATAGATAGATAGATAGATAGATGTGAAAAGAATTGGATAGATAAGGATCGCTGTACTGCTATGTAATATCAAACCCCCTGCAGTTTATTCTGGACCGATCAAGAAGAGACTTGAGCCAGCATAATGAGGCCAGATGGAGCATATGCTAGCGAGTAAACTACCTAACGAAGCTCTTCAAATAGGCTCCACGGAACAGGGAACGGAAGAGAGGATAAGAAGGCAAACATTAGTTAGAGCTACAAAGGACAAGAATCTGTGGAGAGCTATGATCGTCAAAGGCCTGAAGGGATACAACATATAAAATAAGCAGAACATTTAATCATCTAGAAGCAGATGAAATGGCTTTGTTTTCTTCCATTGATAGAGTTGTTGATATTCCGCTAAACAAAATAAACCAACTCGGTGCTACTATAGCGCGATTTCTACCTCAATATAGGGTGAGATCTACCTCAATATAGTGTGAGGTCTACCTTCCATTTCAACTATAGCATGAGGTCTACCACAGAATCGAACTAAAATATGTTGTATGTGTATATATATTTATTTAAACCTTACCTGACCTGATGGCCACGTGAGGAGAGGGGCACGTTAGACGTCCGTGTTGCGCCTGGTTAGACATATTGAGGTAGACCTCACGCTATAGTAGCACCCAAAACCACTATGGGTTATTCTATCCCGACATCTAAATATTTTTTACGCAATTTTATGTCTTCAGCTACAAATACTCAGTACATCACTTTATACTTCCAGAGTAAGCATAAGGTTTTTAGCTATATAGATTGTAGATGAAAATATGTATTGTTGGTAATCTTTTTTAATGTATTTCTGGTAATTTTACAATAAAAATATATTGTTGGTAATTTTAATATAAAAACCTACAGTTGATTTTTGTTTGGATGTTCACTATTTGCCCATAGCCGGGACCCTAACAGATGCTATCACTCCGGGTAGACCTGGAAAAAACAGCAATTAACTAGTGGTTCCACGCTCTTCAAAACCTCCAATATCTCGATTAAATGCCTTGATGCCAGGTGTATTTTATCGTCATACCCAGGACGACAAAATACAATGCGATCGCATTATTTACATTATTCGGAGTGTTATCCTCATCCATATTCACAATGTTTTGGCCGTTTTACTCTCCGGCTTTCTTCAGGGGATTAGAATTTCGGAACTAACCCTTTATTTCGTCCACCGGGGTAGATTGTTATAGTTTAACGTGCGATGCATCTTCCGGGTGTTTCATTTCCATTTACATCTGTGTATGAATTTTTGGGACTTATAAACCTAATCATCATGTGTGATTATACTAGTCAGCACATATCCCACAAGAATCTCCTGAGCCGACCAAGCATAGAAATGAATACAATATGGGAACCAGTAATAAGGAGTGCTAGAGAAAAGTAATGAATAACAACTAAAATTGCAATATAAGCTCTGGTAAACAATGCAATAATAAAAACAGAAAAAATTGCAGTATGAGCACTGGTAAAATATGAGGGTGAGATAGTAGATCTATAAGTCTCAAAAATTCATACAAAGATCTCACAGGGGCACATGGCCTAATGGATAAAGACGTTGGTTAGATCCAATGGCTCAAAGAGTTGTGAGTTCAATACCAGGCAACAGCTGCGCTGAACCAAAAACTTGAAGAGTTGAGTTAAATGGAAATAACTAAGACATCCGGAAGAGGCATGGCACGTGGAACTACAGCAATATACCCCGGTCGACGAAATAATGAGTTCGGTTCGAAATTCCACTCACCTGAAGAAACGTTGTGGATATGGCAACGAGTATAACAGTCCAAATAATGCAATAATACCTCATCTCAGGGATATAGTAAGATATCAAATGCTGTTTTTCACGGCCTGCACTCCTATTTATAAAACTGACAATTTTTTTACCCTTATTTTCACTTTAGAAGATTTCTTACTACAGCCTTATTTGGAAAAAAAATTAACTTCAGTTGGGCATGTTGGAGAGTGATGCTGCTATACGCTCTTTCCAATATACACTAATTACTCTTTTTATATACTAACATTCACTAAGTACAAGGCCTGAGAACCATTCAATGTCGCTGGATAAAAAACTGCAACTTTAAAACATTTAGAATACGGAAGAATTGAGAGAGATTCCACTTCATGCAAAAAGCATCCTACGTCCTCGCTTCAAAATTCTAATTAGGTGGAGCTAAAGAATAGAGTCTGTTACAATAATAAAAAGGTAAAAATGATTCCAGAAACATTTTTTAGCATTCTTTAGACATTTCTCATACCACTACATTTGAATAAGAAAATATTGAATTATAGGTTTAGAAATCGGGGTTCTTTTTATAAGATTGATACAGTGTAAAACTGATACCCGATTTTTACAGAGTTATTGCACCTAGCAATTTTGTGTACGAAAGCAGAATTTGTGTGGGTCATTACAAATAGATACATTTTAAACAAAGAACAAACGGATATATATATATATATATATATACATATATATTAGGTTGGTGCAAAAATAATGACGTAATAATGTCGTTTTTTGACGTTAAAAATACGTCAAAAAACGACATTATTACGTCATTATTTTGCACCAACCTAATATATATATATATATATATATATATATATATATATATATATATATATATATATATATATATATATATATATAATGACCGTGTTTGAAAAAATAAATCATTCTTTTAATACATGCATAAAAAATAAAGAAAATAAAATCAGCATTGATAATGGCTAAAAAAAATAGGCGAAAGCGTTCGGAAATCGAGAGCATTCGGACAATTTCTATATAATTTTTTTACAAAAAGAAAAAATATATATAAGACAATACTTAACCACGGTACTTTGTCAGTCGTTTTTAACGAAACTTGTATAAAAGAGGGATTGCTGCTCAAATACACTATATATATATATATATATATATATATATATATATATATATATATATATATATATTGTGTATATTTAGGCAGCAATTTTTCATTAATGCATGTTTCATTAAATTCTTGAAGCTTTATACATAGAACAGTTGAAACCTAATCTGAACAAAATAAACTATGAAATCTCCACAAATATCCTTAACTGCCTATAATTTACAACAGAAGTCATTGGTTTATACCAACGCGTCCCATACTTAATACTTCTCGTTTTCACTCTCCCGTGGTCATGTGTGACGTCAGGAGCTTCGACGTGAATTTCGCTTCCACGTCTCGTATATACGAGTTTGTCGTTACTTGGAAATTTTCATGCAGCAAGGGCGGATTATCATTGTTGTTTCGTCCGTGTGTTGTTTGATTTATTGAAATTGTCATCTTTGATAATGGCTTGTATAAGCCGAAAGCTTAGATTGGATTTAAAAATGTATCAATATAGTGTTTTCCTTTCGTCATTCAACGAAAATGTGATTAAGCTTATCAGACAATATGAAAGGAACTTACATAAAATAAACAGACAATATATATATATATATATATATATATATATATATATATAAATGATGGGCACCTCGGCGTGGTGTAATGGTTAGAAAGCTTGTCTTGCTAGATCAATTATGACTGAATATTGAGTTTGATCCTCACTGGATGCCCCTTACTTTCGGCCTTGTGCCACATCTAAGCCGGGCTTAGAAAATTACTATATATATATATATAAATAAATGAAAGTATTAGAAAGGTTTGACAAAACTCTCCTTATAGAGAAAATAATAATAATAAGATTTGAAAAAACATCTGATATTTTTATATATTTACTAGCAGCCATACCCATCTGGTCGATCAGAAAAGGCGTTCAATTAAATATTTAGTTGTAAGAGTGTCTATCTTCTTCAATTACTTTAAAGTACTCTCATTAAAAAAAAAGCATTTTGAAGTAATGAAGTTACTCATATAACAGAAGTAGTCTGTATTTATTCAATCGAAGTTAGCCGAGGACATGATGAATGATGAGTAAAACAGGTAACATGAAGAGCCACTTCAGACCACAATTATTTTGGAGTTTTTGATACTGAATTCGTCAGTGTGCTACCAGGGATGTAAAAGAGCATACATTTATAAAGCAATTGTTAAGTTTTACTGAAAATTGGTTGAAAGATCAACGAAAAATAAGAAAGAAAACAGTAAAAATTGCCATTTTTCGTTATTTACGCGGGTTTCACTATATGGGTAGAGTCAAATATCAAGTTTAATGACTGTTAAACAATCAACTTATTGTTGGCTACAATTGCGTGAGGTTTGTATTAGATTGCTTGAAAATTGAGGGAGCTTCTAGTTTAAAAATTTGTGCTCAAATCGATTTGTGTGGAAATATTGATTTTCGTTTTTCGCCGTTTTTCTCTAAACACAGCAGTGGCGTAGAAATAAAAATGAGGAACCGTTGAGCTCGTAATGATGTAAGTAACCGACATACCGAGTTTCAACGAAATCAAAAGAAAAAAGTTGAATTTATCGATTTTTGATCGACTTCATCGATTATTTATTTTATAAAAAAGATATAGGTTTGTTACGCTAAGAACCTATCTCTTACATTGTACAATGTATATGCCAAATTTGGTTAAAATCGGTTGGATGGATCTCGAGTAAAAAAGTATCACAGAGACAGAGACACAGACATCCTCTGTTTTATATATATAGATATGTAATATTGATATACCGTAGGTTCCTTTTTTCTTCTTTTTTGTTTCTCGGAGTAGGTGGATATTTGTTTTGCTTTTTTAATGCTAGTGTTGACAATATTCTGAGGCTATTTTCTGTCGATAAGTATTTTTTTCATCTCTTCCAATCTGTGGGTATTGTTGGGTTTGAACTTGTACAGATTCGATTAGCTAGGTTGATGGAAAATTGTACGAGAGGGTTTCGAATGAGAAGACTTCCGAATGAGAGACTGTCAATAGGTTTGAAATATATGTCGATTTCTATCATTGTTAAAAGAAGGACCAGCATTTAATAATTTAGTAAATAAAAATATGTATCTGTTTATTCTCCATTTAAGTTAAATAATTATTAAACTTGTGCATGTCCTTCTGACAAAATTTTACAGAAAAATATTAGGTTGGTGCAAAAATAATATCGTTTTTTGCCGTTAAAAACTACGTCAAAAACGATATTATTTTTGCACCAACCTAATATTATACAGAAAAAATGTACACTATTTACAATGTTCGGACTATCGTCCTCATCTTTGTTGCCATATTTATCCCAACGTCTTGACCATTTTACGCTCCGGCCTTCTTCAGGTGGTTGAAATGCCGAACTGAGCCATTTATTTCGCTCACTATGGTAGACTGTTCTAGTTCCACGTGCCATGTCTAATGGATTTCAGTTATCAGTTATCTCCTCTTAATTCCCATCTCCAAGTTCTCCACTGCCTTAACCAGGTATTGAACTCACAGTCTTTGGGTCCTCTCACTGGATCTAACTAAAGCAATTATCCACTATACTATGTGGCCATGTGTTTTTGTTGTTGCTATCACTTTTCTCTGGCACACCTTACTGGTTCCCGAAACGTTGTAATAAAAATGGCGACAAAGATGCGAACAATAGTCCGAATAATGTAAATAGTGTACATAATACCTCATCTCAGAAATAGAGACAGATACTAAAGGGCCGAAACGTTGTAATAAATATGGCAACAAAGATGAGGACAATAGTCCGAATAAAGTAAATAGTGTACATAATACCTCATCTCAGAAATAGAGACAGATACTAAAGGGCCGAAACGTTGTAATAAATATGGCGAAAAAGATGAGGACAATAGTCCGAATAATGTAAATAGTGTACATAATAACTCATCTCAGAAATATAGATAGATACAAAAAAAATAGAAGTATCAATTATTCTACCACATTTAAAACTTGACATTTGTAGAGAACAGTGAATGACTCAGACTAAGGCCCATAACTCTGTAAATGTCAGGGAATAATTTGTACAAAATATCAATATTATGAATGCGACGCCTCTTCTGAAATGTAATTTGAAAAATAATTTTTTTTAAGCGTTTCACCCCAAGCAAGACGGGAAGCTTCTAGCACGCAAGGGGTTACAGAGAGTTGGAGCGAGAGCAAAGAGGAATGACAGAGGAAAGGATGAAGACAGGGATAGGAGATAGATCAAGGCATCTGGAGACGTCGATTGACATTACATTTGAATAGTTGGAGATTATAGCTATCGGGGAAACAGGCGAGAGGTGCGAGACATGAAGCTATTGGAGTAGAAGAGACGGTTACATTTAACAGTTTCGGCAGTGAAAGGGTGAGAGCGAGATGCCAGCCTAGTTGAACGCTTAAATTCATGAAGTCTGGGAACCAGCGAAAGCAGCTCATCGGAGCAGTTACCGTGAAAGTATTTGTAAAAAAGACAGAGAGAGGCGACGGCACGTCTGTGAGAGTGACTGCAGACGAGGTGCTAGATCAGGGCTAATTACATTGCATATCCGTCTCTGGATTTTATCAAGGACCTTGAGACAAACATAATGGGCACCAGACCATATATGGCAGCAATACTCCATGCAAATGCGAATGGTTGATTTGTAGATTTGAAGGATCGACTCCGTCGAGAACTTATATTCCTAGCGGTGGACGAAGCTATTGACTCAATGTATTTGTTTCATCTCAGGCCAAAAGGTCTTAGTTGTCATGATTCATTCACAATCAGAATAATCATCGTAGATGTTCGAAATGTTTGCCTGAATGGTCAACACAAAGTTGTAAGAGTCGAGACTAGGAGGCAGTAGCTTTGCGGATAGTGTCAAGAGGAATTTCATTCCAAGCTTCAGTGTAGCCCTGTGTATGATGATAAATTAGATCCAGCAGCAAGTCATCCAATCGGGAGATTGGAGGTTTTGAGTGTGGAACCACCTCTTAACCGCTGTTGTTCCCAGGTTTACCCTGACTCGGCATGGTACTTCTTGTTAGGGTCCCAGCTATGGACAAATAGGGAACCCCCAAATACCATGAATGTTTAAATTACATTTTTATAGTAAAAATACCTTTTCATATATACAGAGTGTCCATAAAGTTCGTGTACACGTTAAAAATTATAATTTTATTTGTATTCGCGATAGAAATATTCGGTAAAAAAATATTGTAAAATTTAATGTACCTAGTTTTAAGTATAGCTAAAATAACTAATGTGATTTCAGGCATTACTGTAAATCAGCTGGCAAATGGTTTCCGTGAACTGCAAAATCGTATTACCCTTTGTACTGCTAATGATGGAGGACATGTGGAAGCTTAAATAAAATTTCAATAAAACTTTAAGAAAAATATAGATTTACTTCTTTCTAATCCTTTTTACAAATTATTTCTATCTCAAATACAAATAAAGTTATAATTTTTTAAATTGCACACGGGCTTTATGGACACCCTGTATAAAAAAAATACCAACGTTACATATTTATATAGGATTCCCAGTAAAAAAAAAAAAAAAAAAAAAGGAGTAAATTCAAGGTCAAGAAGTTTATTCAAGGTTACTTAAGGTTAATTATTCTTGAAAGAGATAACAAATCTTCTGCTTTTCTACTGGGCACCCTGTAGTACTGGAAAGGATGAATCTCATCTGAATATCTGCCATGGAAATAACGATAGAGTATAAGGAGTCTTGCAACTGTGTGTGTGTGTGTGTGACAAAGAAGCTGGAAATTATTGTAAAAAGCTAAGATTAGTAGCTATTGAGGACATCCAAAGCCGCCTATTAACATCTTTTTACGCTTTTCATTTCTGACAAGGATTGTAATCTAAATGGAAAATACAATCGCATCACTTTCGCTGCTGTG
>OZ010573.1:15824870-15872370 GCA_963932145.1 Acanthosepion lycidas
TGAGTGGACTTAATTTTAAAGTTAAATGACTGTTAATCTTATTGGCTACAATTGAGTGAAGTTTGTACTAGATTGTTTGAAAATTAAGATTTTAGTTTAAAATATGTGCTGAAATCTATTTGTGTTGAAATCGATTTTCGTTTTTCGCAGTTTTTCGATTAACGCAGTGGCGTAGAAATAAAAATGAGGTATCGTTGAGCTCGTCATAATGTAAGTAACCAACATGCAGTGTTTAAACGAAATCGGAGGAAAAAGTTGACTTTATCGATTTTTGATCGGCTTTATGGATCATTGATTTTTAAAAAATTATCGATTTTTTTAACGCTGAAAACCTTCCAGCTACGTTGTACAATCTATGAGCCAAGTTTGGTCAAAATCGGTTGGATCTCGAGTGAAAAGCTATCACACTGACAAACAGACACACAGGCACACAAAGACCTCTGCTTTATATATATATATATATATATATACAAACATATACACACACACACATATACATATATATATACATATACATATATATATATATATATATATATATATATATATATATATATATATATATATACATATACATATATATATATATATATTTTTTCGACAGACGTTCATGTTCCTCGATCTTTTTTTAAAACCTTTTTTTCCTTTGAGATTGATTTGACCATTAGCAAATCAAGAAACCGAAGGTTTTCCGAGACGAGTGTCGTTACCTATACACACACACACACACACACATATATATATATATATATATATATATATATATATATATATATGGGTAACCTGAGGAGAAATTAGCCTAGGCTTTATATAAGGAACCTAACGATCTATTAAACTCTAAAACCGAAATTCTTAACAGATGTAGGCATAGAAAATCTTGTTTATTGAATTAGGTCCAATGTCCCCTGATTGTATTGTTATTCCACCTTTATTGTGCGTGTTTTCTTAAAATATTTCCTCCCCTTTTAATCGTTTGAATAAATCTTAAAGGTGTTGTGTTGTTTTTTCTTTTCTGGTCTTGTTTTTCTATTCTCTTTTTTTTCTTTGATCTCGTCGTATAGTTTTGATTGCCGCCTCTATATATGCCAGTTCTCTTTTGCCTCTTTAGCCAGCTTTCCCTGACGATACGCTTAGGTGAAACCTGGGTAGGTTTGTCTGGCTCACTAGGTTTGACTATATATATATATATATATAAAGTTTGTATCCGTTATCAATAGCACATTAAAAAAAAAAAATCTTTCGATTCGCATTTTATTTTCTTCGTCTCGGATGCTATCTCAATTTTACCAAAAATAATTTCCATGCCTGAAGATGAATGAATGTACAGTCGAAACTAATTGCATATTTAAGACCTCATACAGCTTATAATTTAAAAAAGGATCATAACATTCATCGAGTGATTAGTAGATTAATGCATCTTTAAAATTTTGTTAACGAAGGGATTTCACCATTTTATATCATTAACTTTACTAATTTAATTTTTGTATGAATGATTCATTGTAATATATATAGAGAGATATAGATGCTAGCTAAAAAAAAAAGAAAGAAAAGTGCCAGGCGAAAAAGAAAAGGCGTATTTTTTTTTTATGAATGCGATGTTATGATGCGTCTGTTAAGCGATATAAAAAGTCCCTGACATAGCTGAAGATTGACTAGGGACTGAGGTGAGTGAGCGGTACTAGGGTAGACAAAGGTAAAGCTGTATTTCTTTTCTGTTTGAATTTTCTCTTTTCTCATTCATTTGACGATACGACACATTTTTTTTTTCTGCGACATTTTGTACAAAAAGTTTGCATTCATTCTTATATTTTCACTTTCTTTCTGTCACTCACTCTATCTCTCACTCTCACATTGCCCCTCTCACCCTCGCCCCTCTTTCTCTCTTCCCCAACCCGGCTCTCACACCCTCTCTGTTAACAAATCAAACAAAACGCGGTATATTTTTTACGCAATTTTACAAACAACTTAAACTGAAAATCACTTGTATGTTACTGAAAGAAATCCTTGTTGGTCGTTGGCTATCCAAAAGAATATATTTAAGTATGCTTTTATTCTTGTTTGATTCTTCTTTTTCAAATAACGTCATTTACAAATAAAAAAAAATACCTTTACCTCAACTCGTGAAATTGTTTTAAAGCTTTGATTATGATCGTGACACCAATCAATTAATATTACGTTAAAAAACAAATTATCAGTACGGACCTATATATATATATATATATATATATATATATATATATATATATATATATATATATATATATTGTTCGAAGTAGCTAAGTGGTTTTGGCTACTGTAACCGGGTAGGACAATCAAGCAGGTAGCCGTAATGGACTGGTACATATAGTAGTCGCAGGCAATATACTTAGACAATAGGCGTAGACCATGTACCCCCACATCAGTCTGTATTTGTGGCTGATACCAGTCAATCATATTACTGTGTGGGGACACACACACACACGCGCGCGCATATATATATATATATATATATATATATATATACATACAAGTATATGATTGGTGTATACGGAATAAATTCTAATATCCAACAATTACTATTCTTAAAGAGTGTTCAATTTAGAGTAGAGCAGGTAAAATTATTTATTCAAAAATTATAACATAAATATGTTATAGAATAACTACAACAATAGCCATTTTGTTTCAACACCTCAGGTGCCATATCAACATCATCACTTGATAAGACACCGGGTGTGTTGAAACAAAATGGCTATTTTTGTAATGATTTTATAACATATTGATGTTATTATTTTTAAATAAATAATTATATATATATATATATATATTACAGCAAAAAAACAAAAATAAACACAACGTAGATAAAGTCTATTTCAAGCCGTTCTGTATACGGCTATCATCAGTCTCTAAGTGTCTGTCTCGGAACATTGTTTTAAATTTATTTTTAATGTCAGTTCTCCTCTCGTAGACTCCTGGTTAATGAAAGTGGGCTTGTGTCATCGATTGGTGGGAGCGTAAGGCATCTTATCCCGAGGGAAGCTGTCCGGGGTTGGAGTTGTTTGTAGTTTAATATCAATTCCTACTATGTGGTGTTTCTTCTAATAATTGTTTCTTTAATAATTAATATTACTAGGATGCACCCGGATTAAATACCAACGGATCGATTACCTGTACTATATATATATATATATATATATATATATATATATATATATATATATATATATATATATATATATATATATAATTGGGTTGATATGATTCTGACCGCGGGTTTTACGCTATTTGCGATCGTCAGAGAAACTGATTAATTTTTACATTTTGGATTTATAGAAGGGTAGAATTCTTTTATGTCTAATTGTATAAACTGGCAATTATGTTTTTTTTATGCTGTGGAACCAGTCTTTAGTTGCTTTTGTGTTTTTCTACTGAATTACACATAACTTTTTCGTTAGCTCTGAATTAATTCTTTCTAGTATCGTTTTACTTATTTTAATTATTTCACTTTTGTTTGGGTTCATAAATCTGCATGTTGGGTTGGTTTTGAAATTTTCTTTATGGTTTTTTAATTTGATAAAGGCTTGCGTCTTGCCGATGGAACATATTCGACCGTGTAGGTCTAATTTTGGGGCAATTGTTTTAGCTTCCATATTGATATCGTTTTCTATTGTTTTTTGGTGCTTTTTTTTAATGTTTTAGTCATGTTGTTCTTGAGTAATTTATTGTATGTGTGTGTGTAGGGCGTGGGGCTTAGTCCATATAAATTTCTACTTTTCCTCATAGCCCCATGGATTTCACTTCTGAAATGTTCTGACGCTCATACACCACCATATAGTAATCCTCTACCTTGAGTGGATCTTTGGCCTTGTATTGGGTGAACATTAGTAGAAAAGAATGTCTGCATGAAAATCTGTCTATGTTTACTCAATTGTCAACGCACACGGTTTATTTTCAGAAATGGTACCAATGTCACAGAGAATATAGGTTTATTTGAGTACATCGTCGTTTACACTATCGTAGAATAATGACCCCGGAGATTATCTCGCAGACCATTAATATTGAAGTGAGCCAATGCTCATACAGAGCTATGTCATTTTTTAGTCTTGTAGTAGATTACTCTAGGCTTACTACATACCTTGAGCACTTTAGTCCAGTATATGAGAATAAACTACAAGATGTCCCCCAAAATTTGCCACCATTTTAAAAGTAATTATCTTGAAAACTACTAAGTCTAGCTCAATGAAATTGAATAATTTAGGTGTTGAACATCATAAGTTTATTATGGTACCGATTTCATAAGTGTTCAGTATGTGCACCGCCCGTAACACGGCACATGTCAAGTAGGTACTTGAGCTCTTGCTAAACACGCTGATGTTGATTATGGCCTACCAGATCATTTAGTCTGCAGCCTTCTTCTTTAAATTTTTGGTACCAAGTCCAAATCTGTTTGCCAGTTGGTGAAAGTTTTTCCAAATTTTGCATTGAAGGCAAGCTTTACAGTCTTGGATGACTGTGTGCGAGCATATTCCAAGATGCAAAATGACTTCTCTTTGGGAGGGAACGGCGTGGCACAACCTGAAAACAGAACAATAATAAAACATTAAATATAAAATCCTGATACATTTTGAGAAAATTTGAGTTTATTTCAACAAGAATTGCCAAAATTATTGGCCTGCGAAATGATGTCAATTTTTGGGAGACCCCTATACGACCGGCAGCATGGCCTCTGTTCAGGAGATTTTCAAGAGCGTGGCACCACCCCTTACTTGATATTGTTTCCAGGTCGAATATTGAATATTAATATTGAAGTGAGTGTACATTTAAGGGTTTTAACAATAGAAGCGAAAATAAAGATATAACAAGGAAAGTAGAGACAGATAGATATACTAATATATAAATTTGTCAGCAATATTTGATAAGGCAAAAGGGCAACGACAAATGGAAGAAAAGGTATGAGGAAGATTATGTTGCGTCAATTGTATATAAGTTGAGATTAAAAACCAAACAGCGACAATCTGTTCCATGATTGCTATTCTCTACTCCTGATACTGAGCACTTTTACCCATAAATATAGTGTACATTAAAATTAAATTTTTATCATTCATATATATATATTTGAATGATAACTCTAACATTTTTAGGCATTTAAAACAACCTGCCTGGCCGCATACACAATTCCGTAAAATCCTTCTTGAAAACACAACTATACTTAAACATGAAAACAAACAAAAACTAAAAATTCTTGAAACTATATACATAAAACAGTTGAAACATAACCTAAACAAAATAAACTATGAAATTTCCACAAATATTCTTAAATGTCTATAATTGGTAACAGAAGCCATTGGTTTACACCAACGGCTTCCCATACTTAATACTTCTCGAATTCACTCTCGCCTGGTCATGTGTGACGTCATGAGAGGCGGTGCGACTTTCGCTTCCAGCGTCTTATATGCACGTGTTTGTTAGTTGCTTGGAAATCATCCATGTAAAGACAAACAGACTATAATCACTTTCTTGTCCGTATATTGCTTAATATATTGTACTGTAATTGTCATCTTTGATAATAGCTTATGTAAGCCGAAAACTTAGATAGGATTAAAAAGTATGTATCAATATTGTGATTTTCTTTCTTCGTTTAATGATAATGTTACTGTTAATGCTCATCAGACGTAATGAACAGGAATTTACATAAAATAGACAAGACTTATCTATATTATTTAATGAAACATGTATGAATATATATATATATATGTGTGTGTGTGTGTGTGTGTGATGCGATGGATAAACTGTCGTCTAAATTACGCACAAAGCAAAATAACAATGACATCTTATTTTAACAGATATTTTTTAACGAAATTACTCAAAAATATCTTGAAATACTAAAGAGTAAATTTATTCTATAAACTCGCCACTGGATCTCTAGATGACTTGGCAATCTCTTGCATCTCTTCTGAATGGCCTCGTTTTTTAACTTGGTGAAGGCTGCCATTATCCTTGGCCTCAGTTCTTCTTTAGTGTTACAAGGAATTTTTTGTTCTCTCGCTCAGCTGCGCCTCACACATAATAATCAAGGGAGTTGCAGTCTGTGGAGTTAAGTAGCCAGATGTAATTGTTGATGAAGACGCAGAAATTGTCTGACAGCCATGACTGAGTTCCCTTGCTTGTGTGGTATGGTACAGATCCTGTTGGCAGACATAGGATCTTCCAGCAGCAACCCTCTTGGCCCATGGCATCACTACCTCCTCATAACACTTGATATAGGTCACCGTGTTAAGTCTAATGCTTTCACGGACATGTTCGGGAGTTCTTTTCTTATCAGAATAATCAGAGAGTTTTCCAAGCTGCTGTACCTTCATAATCACCATTAAACTCAGTTAACATTTCCAAATCCTCAGCACTGTCCTCTTTCACACAAACACTCTGAAATGTTCATATTGGGGCTTCCGGGGCGAATGCCAAGAAGTATAGCATGCCGTTTCCAAATATCTAGCGGAGTGAATTGCATCATGGTGCTCTATTTTCACAAACGGTGTCCAACTAATGTTGCTATACTGTGCAGTCGACAAAATAAAAAGAAACAATTCAAAATATAAAATGTCGACAATTTACCCATCGCACTTTGTATATATTAATCATTTCACTCCCAAGCATGGCGGTAATGCCACTAGTAAACAGGGGACTTCAGGGAGTGAGAGTAAAAATGAAAGAGAAGACTGAGAATAGGGAGGATTAGGAAAAGACAAAAAAGGAACAGGGTTCAAGAAAACAGATAATGGGGATTAGCGTCGCATTTAAATTTTTGAAGATTGTATTTATCAAGGAAGCAAGGGAACGGAATTGAGTTCCACAGGTGGGAAGTACGAAATAAGAAACTATTAGAGTATATATAGTTGGCGTAAGTATTTAGTTATTTAAATAGTCAAAGGGTGATACCTAGATGCCAATCTAATAGCATGCTTAAAGTCATATAGTTGGAGCACCAGGTAAAAAAAGCCATGATAATATTTGTAGAAAAGACAGAGGGAAGTCATGTGACGTCAGTGAGAAAGTGACTGAAATCAAGATGCCAGATCAGGATCAATTACATTACAGATCCCGCTTTGAAATTTCTCATGAGAAAGATACTGTTTTTATATATAAATGTTTTTATTTATTTGACGAGGGAGAGTTTAAAGTTTTGTGATATTACAAACATTTTGACTGCTACTGTACCGTCCTGGGTATGACGATAAACTGCATCCGCGTCCTGGGTATGACGATGAACTACATCCAACAGCAAGGCCTCTGATCAGGAGGTTTTAAGGAGCGTGGAACCACCTCTTAATTGCTGGTGTTCCCAGGTCCGCCCTTACCCTCGGTGATAGCACCTGTTAGGGTCCCAGCTATGGGCAAATAGTTAAACCCGAAAGGGGAATAAAAAACATTCTAAAATGTAAAATAGGTTTTAATACCAGAAATGGTGTAAAAAATTGTTTCCAGAAATAAGTTTTTGAAGAAAAAAAACTGTTACCAGCAATAAATTTTTGAAAAAAAATATTACCAGCAATACGTTATTGAAAAAATAAAAATATTACCACCAATACATGTTTTAAAATAATATTACCAGCTTTACATTTTTGAGGAAAAAAATATTACCAGAAATAGATTTTTGACAAAACAAAATATTGCCAGAACAAAAAAGTTATTGGCATTAAATAACCCATTGAGGTTGATATGCTGTAAAACACAAAAAACCAAACCAAACAAAACTGCTACTGTAGCAATATCTGACTAAATTTCTGAGATGAGGTATTGTAATTATTTACACTATTTACATTGTTCGGGCTGTTGTCCTCATCTTTATTGCCATATTCGCGACGTTCAGGCCGTTGTACGCTCCGGCCTTCTTCATGATCTGTCTATGTTTCTCAGTTGAGGTATTGTAATTATTTACACAATTTATTAGGTTGGTGCAAAAATAATGACGTAATAATGTCGTTTTTTGACGTTTAACGTCAAAAAACGACATTATTACGTCATTATTTTTGCACCAACCTAATACATTATTCTGACTGTTGTCCTCATCTTTGTCACCATATTTAACACAACGTTTAGGCCGTTTCCCTCATCTTTATTGCCATTTTCGTGACGCTCCGGCCTTCTTCAGGATCTGTCTATGTTTCTTAGATGAGGTATTGTAATTATTTACACTATTTACATTGTTCGGGCTGTTGTAATCATCTTTATGGCCATATTCGCGGCGTTTCGGCCGTTGTACGCTCCGCCCTTTTTCAGGATCTGTCTATGTTTCTTAGATGAGGTATTGTAATTATTTACATTATCTACATTGTTCAGACTGTTGTCCTCATTTTTATTGCCATATTCGCGACGTTTCGGCCGTTGTACGGTCCGGCTTCCGGGAAGTTAACTAAGACATCCAGAAGACATATGGCATGTGGAACTTGAACAATTTACCCCGGTGAACGAAATAAAGGTTTCAGTTAGAACTTCCAATCGCCTAAAGAAGGCCGGGGCGTACTACGGCCGAAACGTTGTGAATATTGAAATAAAGATTAGGACAACAGTCCGAAAAATGTAAATAATTACTACTGTAGCCTTCGTAATTTTTGGATATTAATATAGTGTTATTTTTTTTAACAGTGTTAAATTTCAAATCCAGTAGACGTTAATGTTCTCACTGCCGCTAATCATTAATCCTTTGAGTTGAAAAGGATTTTTATTGCCTTCTTTATCCTCCTTTTCAGAGGTATGGGTCTGTGTCTCACGTCGGTTAGATGATGCCAAAATATGTGGGGAGTTCGGTGGGTGAAAACTCTTTTAATAGTTTCACTTATTGGGCTAATGAGAGTCTATATGCGTGTTTAAAAAATAAATAATATTAATAAAAATAATATATACTTGTGTATTTCTTCTGAATATATGCGTGGTTGTGCGTGTGCGCTTGTGTGTATACTTGTGTGTGTGGGTGTGTGTGGGTGGGTGTGTGTGGAGCATGACAAATGTCCTTTTCTTGTTTTCATTTATCTGCTCAAATTGACGTGCACCTGGATTTCGAATGACAAAGCTATCGCATTTCTATCGGTTGAGGCGTGTAATGTTGTGTTTTACACCTGATAAATTTGTTATTTCCACTCAACTTCATCCTTCAACAGTGAGATATGTGAAGAAAAATTCGGTGACTTACAACGTTAGACGACATGTGGAAATATTTCTGTCGCCTCAGCATACATACGTACAAGGCATACTGAGGTAGCAAGAATTCATTCAAACAAGTTTTATTAAATGACACCGACAAGGTCTGTCTATTCAACTTGTTCAATTGTCATTCCAATTTTCGACTGAGTTGTTTTACATCGAGATTAAAATTGTTAATAAACTATCTAGAGTTCATTTATTCTTTGTTACATTCGGGCCATTTGTATCGTGACAGTTATTGTAGGGACTTCTGAGGGATCTTAAGCAATATGTACAGGTATACCTCACCTTACGTCGCTAATTTGTTCCAGGATAGACGACGTAAGTCGAAAAAAGATTTAAGCCGAATTTACTTGACTCTGAATTTACTTGTGACTAGGCTAAACCCCAACTGACCATTACCAGTTCCCTATTTTATTAATGAATACATTTTTAAGCATATATGGACAATAATAATCTATTTTAAGCTTACAAATTTTACACTATTTACATAATTCGGACTATTGTCCTCATCTTTGTCGCCATATTTATCACAACGTTTCGGCCGCTGTACGCTCCGGCCTTCTTCAGTATATGTCTATATTTCTGAGATGAGGGATTATGTACACTATTTACATTATTCGGACTTTTGTCCTCATCTTTGTCGCCATATTTATCACAACGTTTTGTCCGTTGTACGCTACGGCCTTCTTTAGTATGAGTCTATATTTCTGAGATGAGGTATTATGCACACTATTTACATTATTCGGACATAGTGTCTTCATCTTTGTCGCCATATTTATCACAACGTTTTGGCCGTTATATGCTCCGGCCTTCTTCAGTATTTGTCTACATAGAAGAAGTATTATGCACACTATTTACATTATTCGGACTATTGTCCTCATCTTTGTTCCTATATTTATTACAACGTTTCGGCCGATGTACGCTCTGGCCTTCTTCAGGTAGTAGAATGTCGAACTGAACCCTTTATTTCGCTCACTGCGGTAGTCTGTTCTAGTTCTACGTTTCATGTCTAATGAATGTCAGTTATCAATTATCCCCCGTTAAATCCCCTCTCCAACTTCTCCTTGAGGATACTTGGCGCAGTGGATATAGGCGTTAGTTAGATCCAGTGACAGGACCCAAAGAGTATGAGTTCTGTACCTGCGGGGGCGGAGAACTTGGAGAGGGGAATTAACAGGACTTAACTGATAACTGACATCCATTAAATATGGCCCGTGGAACTAGAACAGTCTAGCCCAGTGATCGAAATAAAGGGTTTAGTTCAACATTTCAACAACCTGAAGAGGGCCGGAGCGTACAACGGCCAAAACATTGTAATAAATCTGGTGACAAAGATGAGGACAATACTCCGAATAATGTAAATAGTGTATATAATACATCATCTCAGAAATATAGACAGATACTGAAAGGTCGAAACGTTGTAATAAATCTGGTGACAAAGATGAGGACAATAGTCCGAATAATGTAAATAGTGTACATAATACATCATCTCAGAAAAATAGACAGATACTGAAAGGCCGAAACGTTGTGATAAATATGGCAACAAAGATGAGGACAATAGTCCGAATAATGTAAATAGTGTACATAATACCTCATCTCTGAAATATAGACAGATACTGAAAGGCCGAAACCTTGTAATAAATATGGCAACAAAGATGAGGACAATAGTCCGAATAATGTAAATAGTGTACATAATACCTCATCTCAGAAATATAGACATATACTGAAAGGCCGAAACATTGTAATAAATCTGGTGACAAAGATGTGGACAATAGTCCGAATAATGTAAATAGTGTATATAATACCTCATCTCAGAAATATAGATAGATACTGCAAGGCCGAAACTTTGTAATAAATATGGCAACAAAGATGAGGACAATAGTTCGAATAATGTAAATAGTGTATATAATACCTCATCTCAGAAATATAGACAGATACTGAAAGGCCGAAACATTGTAATAAATCTGGTGACAAAGATGTGGACAATAGTGCGAATAATGTAAATAGTTTACATAATACCTCATCTTATCTCAATCTCAGATGTTTTCATATTTCGTTTTCTCGAATTTATGATAATTATATTAACATTTACTGTAAATGTACATATTTTAATATTATTTTATGCACTGTTTTATATGGGTACGTGGCCGAGTGGTTAGGACGTTGGCATTCTGACCATGAAACGCGGGTTCGAATCTCACCCTGGTCGATTTATTAGAAAGGGGATTTCCTGATGTTACGCGTCTACTAAGTATTGTGAGTGAAATTGGATGGACGGAACACTTGGAGCAGTCTATAGCTGTGCTAGCACGAAGTGACAAGTCATCGTTGCCGAAGGCTTGAGCTTGCTATTCTTGTTCAAATTTTTGATCACGCTAGATAACACGTTCTTTCCCAGAAACTGTAACTAAGGTCTGCTCGGCATTGTTGCCGTATAAACCACAGGTGGGCTCTGTAGGTGTTGAATAAACACAAATGCGCCCGAGCAAGCATCTGCAATAGGGATTGGCTATCGCTTGAGTAGACGGGTATCCTCTAATACGAGTGGCTAGCTATACATGTCCTCCGACAGCTAACCAAAACGCTCCTCTGTGGCTCAATCGGTAAAAGCACGTCAGGTATATGACGATTCCGTATAGGACACACATTTGAATCCTGTCAGAGGACGCATATTTTCTGTGAAAATTTCTCGGACATTCGGTTAATGTCGTTAATACTGTTTATTATAAAACAGAGCATTTACTTAAATATTTGTATCTATAAAAAGAACGTATAAACATAAAAAATGTCTTAAAATAATTATCGGATTTTGTACATTTCATAATACATATATATGTATGTATGTGTGTTTGGATGTGCGTGTGTGTGTTTGTAAGCTGTAGAATAGTAGCCGAAATAAATGTAAAAACTATGAGACAAAATGTAAAAATCTGTAAATGATGTGTTTTGAGGAGAACGTCTACCCGTTCTGGCTTCTTCAGGTTACTAATCTGATCTATACAGCAATTCTGCCAAGCTGAATCTTGTTACAGTTTCTCGGATGGAGCGCATCATCTGGCTTGATCAACAGTTGAAAAATGCCAGCACGCTTAAAGCCTCGGTCACGATGACTTCTGACTTCGTGCTAACACAACTGGCAACGGTTTTTGAAGAGTTCTGTACACACAATTTCGCTCACAAGTTTTGGATCAATCGTGCTATGGTTTGCAGGCACGCTAGAATCAACCCCCGCCACCAGGCTGATAATATTAAGAAGTCAATTTCCTGATTTTCCATGGTAATATTCTAATTCGGATCACACGTTTGGAAGGTGAACGTTCTGACCAATCGACCATTTTATTCAAAGGTAAAAATAATCCACTCTATCTCAGCGAATATTTCCATCGTTAAGCTGAGTTGAATACTGCCTGACTACACGGCGGCCTACAAACATAGATTTCTATTCATAGTTTTCATTCTAGAACTCTCTGACTCCTGGAGTTTAATCTTTGCTTGTTGCCTGCAAGTAATGCTTCAGTATAAAGACTGGTTTTAAAAAGTGTTTCAGCTGATATTCAGGGAATGAGGCGGAGGTCTGTGTTTGGTAGGAATCATGTTGCTCTTTTTTCATATAATATGTCTATATTTCTGAGAAGAGGTATTATGTACATTATTTATATTATTCGGACTATTGTCCTCATCTTTGTTCCTGTATTTATTACAACGTTTCGGCCGATGTACGCTCTGGTCTTCTTCAGGTAGTGGAATATCGAACTGAACCCTTTATTTCGCTCACTGCGGTAGTCTGTTCTAGTTCTACGTTTCATGTCTAATGAATGTCAGTTATCAATTATGCCCCGTTAAATCCCCTCTCCAACTTCTCCATGAGGATACTTGGCGCCATATTTACAACGTTTCGTTACAACGATTTGAACTCACACTCTTTGGGTCCTGTCACTGGATCTAACCAACGCCTTTATTCACATGTGTCCTTGAGGACATCTGGGTATGAATTTCTGGGTATTATAAACCTAATGTCTTCAGCAACCATTTTTACCAGTGCTCATATTGCAATTTTGCTGTTATCAATACCCGGTTAAGGCAGTGGAGAACTTTCAGAGGGAAATTAACAGGAGATAACTGATAACTGACATCCATCAAACATGGCACGTGGAACTAGAACAGTCTACTCCAGTGATCGAAATAAAGGGTTCAGTTCGACATTCCAACCACCTGAAGAAGGCCGGAGCGTACAACGGCCGAAACGTTGTAATAAATATAGCAACAAAGATGAGGACAATAGTCCAAATAATGTAAATAATGAATATTCACTTTGTACAAGGCCCAAGAGCCACTCGATATTGTTCATTACAGAGTAAGAGTCACCCCAAGCAGAAGTGAAAGAGAAGGTAGGAGGAAGCGGAAACTCAATAATAAACAGGAAACAATGCCTTAACCTCTACAATATTTATTTCTTTAATGTATACAAGATGTGGCACAAGGCACGAATGAGGAATGGCGTAGGACGGTCATTTTCTGTCTTAGCATTAAACTTAGCTAGCCACAAACACTGACCCAAACATACCATAATATTTCTAATGACCAAAACAACGCATTCTTACTTATCATTCTTACTACAATCACCATAATACCTCCGTGTCTCTGGAGCCCTAACTAGTCCCCATATGTACAATTTTCCTCTGTGGGTGAGAGGAGAATAACAATAATTTAAAATCAAAATCTCAGTGTGTATTTACAATATGAATAAAAACTATTTACAAGAAAATAATAAAATATTGTTAGTAAAAAAATAAAAAAAAAAAACACGCAATCCCTAAATTTGGCAGAAACATCAGGTAACTGGACGAAATCAATTCGGAACTTTAATAATATATTGTTATATACCTTACCTATGAATACTGATGGCTATGTCTTAATCCTCATAAATATGTTGGACACTATTGTAAGTGTGTGTCGGGGGTAATATGCTGTCTAAGTACTCCACCACTAGCAGTGGTTTACCTACTTCACGCCGCTGGCGAGTATTGTATTTTGTTGATGTTATAAAGATTACCATTTCATTTAAAATAGCCTATATATGTGTGTGACGTCACACATTATGAAAGGGTCAAAGTCCGACATTCTTTTTTTATATATAAGAATGTCAAGCATAAAATATCTTAAAATAATTGTCGCACTTTGTCTAGTTCATAATTTGTGACGTCATTTATTTACATTTGGATTCGCCATGAGCAGATATGAATGTACGTGAGAGAATCATGGAAGATTGTAGTTTAAATACAGTAAAATCGACCTTGCCAACCGAACGCTCCTCGGCCCAATCGGTTAAAGCACGTCAGGCTATATGACGGTTCCATATAGGATATAGGTTCGATTCTTGTCGGTGGGCGAATATTTTCTATGAAAATTTCTCGGACGTTCAGGCCGGTAAATGTAATTTAATACTGTTTATTATAAAAAGAGCATTTACTTAAACATAAAAATGTCTTAAATAAATGTCGGACTTTGTCCATTTTATATTTATTAATGTTAGTCTGACCCAGAGGTATAATCGAAAAGCATAAAAGACTGAATTTATAGTTGCAGAGTTTAACGAGCCAGACATGTTCTACGGCAAGTATTCTTGACAATTGCTAATCTGGGATTAGCCTGATATAGGATTCTACAAGAATTGCATTCACTAGCGATTGCACGTATTTGCAATGATTAAAGAAACCGGCAGGTGTTCATGATATTTACTCAGCTGATTAGCTGTGCATATGATCCCACAAGAGCTGCACTCAAGAAAGATTATACCTACATCTGGGCGAGAAGAACTACAAACTTGTGCCTTGATAGATAATGAAGTCTTTCTGCCTTGTACTCTTAAATTACACTTCAAAAGAAGTCGAATATCATCTTCATGGGGTCATATTTAGTGAGGTTAAACTGCTTCAACAGTAGATTATGATCCACTCTATTCAAAATTCGATATTAAGAAATTCTTTTAAAATCAGCCAATAACAGTATTAACTATAACAATATGAGAGATTGATTCGTTTTTTTACGGCTTATCGACCCTTTGCTGATTATTTAAAGATAAAAATATTTTAGATTGTATTGTTTTTTAGATAAATTTTTAAAGTTTTATTAATTAACCCATAGCTGGGGGAGAAGAGGTGGATTCATACCTAATCGGAATTTGATAAACAAACAAGAAATTATAATGTGAATATAAAGCGGGGGATCAATTCTATATTACAATCAATATATAAATGTATCCCTCACTTTGTGGCCACGGTAGTTCATGTACATTTATATTCCAGAGAATGTAAATAAATATAAAAGACATAATGACAATATATTATAAAGTGGATATAAAGTGGGGGATCAAATCTATATTACAATCAATATATAAGCTAATCCTTCACTTTGCGGCCACGGTAGTTTATATACATTTATATTCCAGAGAATGTAAATAAATCTAAAAGGCGTGCCTCTGTAACTAATAAGTACTTGATTGACTGATTCATTCGTTTGCTGCGTGTTATCAACTCTTTGCAGGTTATTTAAAGCCAGACAATATTTTTAGATTGTAAGAATTTTTACGGGGAAATAATAATGATTTAGTGATACAAATCTTACTAATTAACACATAACTGGGTGGGGGAATTGGATTCATGCCTTTCCTAAGGTTATTTGCGTGAAAGTGAATATAATGAATGAACAATTCCGGGCCTTTATCCATGAAAACACGCGACCAACCGCGCATGCGTACAACACTTGGTATTCCTAATCGTAATAAGAGGGAATATAATATTTTAATATATTTTATTGTTATACGTTATTTACATATACACACATATTTAAGCAAATGATCTGTTTATAATAAACTGTGTTAACAACATTTACCGTCCTGAACGTCCGAGAAGTAAAATATATTAAAATAATTGTCGGACTTTGTCCATTTTGTAGTGTGTGACGTCATTTATTTAGGTTAAGATACGCTACAAGCAGATATGGACGTTCGAGGGAAATCATGGGAAATTTGTAGTTTAAAAGCAATCGACTTTAATCAATCTTGCTAACCAAACGCTCTTTTTTTTTTGGTATAGTTATATGACGGTTACGTGTAGGATACAAGTTCGATTCCTGTCGGAGTACTTATGTTTATTATGAAATTTCTTGGAAGATTTTTAGGTACAGGAACTTGGATGAGTTCCACCACGGAATATGTGAACGACCGGCGCAATATGGAGTCTAGTTCGCTACATCTTCGTCACCGAGGCCCGTTATTACAGTTGGTATGACGTTTGTCTGCCAATGTAGCTGTCCGGGTTTCAATTCTCGGTAATGGATGCGCACTGCTGATGAGTCCAAAATATTGGAGGAAACCGCCGTCTACTGCTTTCTGCATTCTGTTGAGGTTTCTTCGAGACTCGATGAATTACTTCATTTTCTCAAATCCTCCTTAATTTCTATCATATATATTATGATTAGTTGTTTATATATATATATATATATATATATATATATATATATATATATATATATAAACAACTAATCATGGAACAAATAAATGAAGCAATTTCCACACCTAGAGAAGACACCTTAATGTACAAGATTAAATATAAATTCAGACGCATCCCGCTAGTAACCACTTTCAACCCCACTCTGCCTCCACTATGCCAGATAAGCAAAAGTCGCTGGGAAATACTACATCTCAAACCAGACCTAATTTTTTGGGAGGAACCGGACTTCCTAGCATATCGTAGGCCTAAGTCCCTAAAGGAAATTATAAGTAGTAACCACATTTCAGAGGATAAGGTAATCCGTAATAAACCAAAAACAAAAACAACAGGATTTTCTCAAACATTTAACAATAACAGGAGCTTATTCTGTAACCACATTAGACGCACTAATTCTTTCACTAGCTCAGTCACTAAATCTACTTTCAAAATCTACAACGATTCTAACTGTAGAAGTCATAACATAATTTACCTCCTAGAATGCACACTATGCCAGAAACAATATGTAGGAAAATCTGAATCGCTCTTTCATTAGAGAATTAATATTTATTGCAATCGAATTAAGTCGGTTCCCATGAAAGATTATTACCTGTAGAACAACATTTCCGACCACAAAAATACGATTTTAAAAGCTATGCCAAATTCACTATAATTGAGAAAATAGAAAAATTCAGAGCAGTTAATACTAGAAAAATTTTAGACGACCATGAATCTAAATGGATTCTGTAACTCAAAACACTCCATCCAGACGGGCTTAATCACAAATTTAAAAACATAGATAGAATTAATATATAACCCCACATTTCTCACCCACATAAGACAGACATGCATGCGGAAGTGTTGAGGACCCACGCTTATACACACACCCATACTAATATAACTGTTCGGTTATACTCTCATCCTACGGACGGGAGGAACCCGAAGGAGGCTACGCCGAAGGGCGGAATCTCCTTCGGGGAGGTAGACCGGCCCTGAACCCGTTTATACGGGTTCAATTGGCATATTTTTGGCCGAGCCCACGGGCTCGGAATGCCCACGTTAAAAAGGCCTCGTGGGGCTGACTGAATATAGTCAGTAGTTTAAGTTGAGTCAGTAGTTCAACCGGAGTCAGTAGTTCAAGTCGAGTCAAGAGTCGACTCAGAAGCAGTCCGAAACAGAGTCGCGTTCAGACAATTTCTGCAAGACATTGGAATAGTGATACTGGTCGAGACTACATTGTTCTCGCTACTAAACCTGATTGTTCATACTAACACTTCTACTTCTCTGTATATATTCCTGTTTGTAATATATCTGTGTTATTCCATACCTATGTTCGAGTTCTTCTTTATTGGTTCTACCTTGGACTATCACCGTGGTCAAGGAGCCGAACCGTAACATATATATATATATATATATATATATATATATATATATATATATGGTTTAAATACTTTTACAAAGTTTGGCGGTGGGCTCCTCACAGCAAAACAAGTATAAGGACATGTCCTGATATCTGCATCGTCTCCGTCAGCCTGTAGAGTGTTTTCTTTATGAAAGGGCTTACGAAAGGATATCGGTCTTCCTTGATCCATAGTTTTTGGTGCCACGGATCCTGACTCAGCAGCGCAACGATAAACACCAGAAAAGGTTAGATTACACGCCTGCCTTCGTTCTGGAAACGCAATCTGATACAGCTGTACAGCCCCGTGTCCCTTACCATTCACAGGGCCGTGTGTAAGAATTATATCTCCCTGTTCACGATAAGAATATCCTGCCATTTAATCATTACCCAGTTAACACACTACGACACACGTTAAACGTCGAAGACAGAAAAGACACAATTGTACATTAATGACAAATGTAACCTATATGCAAAAACAGCGCTATCTACGGTAAACTTTCTTTAAACTTAATCACTCAAAATCGAAGGATTTGCGGACATATGTTTATTTGGACTTTTTGTCTTTGTTTGGTGTAACGAACACCCCTCCAAAGTTCGTAAAATGATATATATATATATATATATATATATATATATATATATATATATATATATATATATATATAAGCAAATATATGGATATAGATCCGACAGTATCATGAAAAATATACGGAAAAAAACAAACAAAAATCCTAATATTTAGATATAATTATATATTATATCTGCCTCATAAATCCACGGTGAATACTAGACCTGGCTTCTTTAATACTTCCCCTTTTCTAGCGAGACAAACGTACATATAAGTTTTAGATTAAAATAAAATTATTTTCATTTTTCATTCAAAATACTCTATTTTAGAAATACGTTTTCACAACATCGCCCACGTGACGCCGACGTGATCATATTGAAACGGAACGCTGATCTTGAAAAAATTCAGTTATCTGTTTTGATTAGTCGTATTCATATGTCCATCGTCTTTTCATGTTGAATAAAATATATATATATGTTACTTATGTTTTATGAATATCTCCTGAAGATGGTCTACTAGACCGAAACGTCGCACGTTGACATTATATTAACATTAAAACAGCATAATTGCATATTAGGATTTTATATATATATATATATTATACTGGTAGTAATACACGTTTGAAAAAAATCCTCGGATAGCTCAACTTGTAGATATATCAAAACAAATCGGTACCCAAGAAAAAAAATGGAAATAAAAAAGAAAGAAATAAAAACATCCGAACAGGGCCAAAAAATTGTCCAGAGCCTTAAGTCTTTAGTCCGAAGAAAAAGAAAACAAGCGAGTAATAAATCTAAAACGTAGAGTGCTCAATTCGTTAAGTAGAGCGTAAATACCTAAAATTAATCCTAAAAAGCCAGGAAAACCTACCTAGGTTTAACTTAAACGGATCTTCAGGTTAGGCTGGCTAAAAAAGAAATGACGAAACAGTATTTATTGATAAAACCATTAAAAACCAATACGCATAAAACCACGTGACAGAAAAATATAAAAAAAACAACGCCTTTATTCAAATAACCAGGATTTCCTATGCCTACACCTATTTGAATCTCAGATCTTTGATTTAATAAATTCTTAGGTTCATTGTAAGTGGCGATTGCTAATTTCTCCACCATACGTAACGAACAAGATTTGTCCCCTGCTTTATATTTACGGCATTTTTTAATATCTCCCATTTTAAAAAGGGTTCACTACCATCTTGGTTTATATTCTATATGTAAGGGTACAGACTGGTACTATGTTTGTAAGTTTCGTGATTGAAGCGCTATATATATATATATATATAATTTTTACATACAGACAAAACAATTTGCTCCGTAAAAAGATGCATTCCTGTTTCGACGCATCGAAACAAGAATGTCTCTTTTCTAGTGAGCAAGTTGGTTTTGTCCGTGTGTAAAAATTATAACTATTGCTCTAGTCTTGACCCCACTTTTAAATTAATGCTGTGAACGTTAGAATTTATATTATTTTCGTTCAAATTACACACATATATATATATATATATAACTGAACTCAATTCGATTTAACGAAGTCTTGCATTATTCGCTGTAATAGTTACTATCTAGATATATATATTCTCATTCACGGACAGACTGTTTCGATGCATCATAGCTCCTCAGTGTGTCTAGACGATCGGTTGCCTTTAGCTAGGATCGAAACCGGAGATTCTACCACTGATCCGTTGGCGCAAGACAAGTATGAAGGTGAATTTAAGCATATTTATTTTTAGATAAACACACAGTAACTGAGTGAACTCAATTCGATTTAATGAAGTCTTGCATTATTCGCTGTAATAGTCACTGTCTATCTATCTATCTATCTATCTCTATCTATCTATCTATCTATCTATATATCTATCTATCTATATATATATACATATATATATATATATATATATATATATATATATATATATATATATATATATATATATATGTCTATTTTTATAATAATCCTTTCTAGTTCTCTAATTAGATTCTTGAAGCTAAGTTGAAATTTATCAAGGAAGGCGCCGTAGTTTTTGCTAACCCAAGTACTTTCGATCTCCTCCTTGATCCTCCTCAGGGGTGAACTGCGAAGACAACGTCATAGTGACCGTCGTGATGGGGATTTAAAAAAAAAATCCGTGAACGCGTTCTGTTAGAATTATTTTAAAATTAATCGTTTTAGCTATGTTTGTAAAACAAGCGTTCACAATATAAGGGTGCTGACAAGTGTGACGTAATTTAAGTGTATTAAAATACAGGAATGGGAAAGAAGAGAAAATGAAATCTTTGACTGTTTTGACGTCCAAACTAGTTAACGAAAGAATTTATATTGTACCCCTCTACATTGACGCCCCATTATTATAGCGGAGAGCTGATACCATTTCTTGACAAGGGAGGTAACCGTGGATTCATCGACAACCAGAGATAGTCAAAATGCAAATGGCACTAAATGTTGATCAAATACATTTTAAAATATTGCTACTATGCTCGCAATAAATTTTATTCAGTGTTGTTTCGTTTAAAAATAGACATATGTCTATATTTTTCAGTAAAATATACTTGAATGAATACATATACATACATACATACATATATATATATATATATATATATATATATATATATATATATATATATATATACACACACACATACTTCACTATATAATAGTGGTAACTGATATGAACAAACCATTTTTCTTTCTTTCTTTATTCGTTTACATTCTTCTTTTACTCTTTCTTTTTTATTCTGCATTTTTTTTTTTATCTTTTATCATTTCTTTTCATCTTTTTACTATTTTCGTTCTGCCTATTTCCTTTTTATGGAGGAAATTAAGTTAATCCTCCCCAGTCACATGACGTTATCTTCTTATCAATTCCTGTTGTTCATTTTAGCGTTTCGCGTGCACGGATTTATCGATAGTTTCAAAACGTCGAGTATAGGACATTGCTGGATGGAGAAGGAAATGGGTGAGACTGAACCGATGGGTTAAGGAAAGGCGGGAAGAAAGGGTTAAACGTCTTTAACTTTTTATCATGAGCTGGAATTACTGGATTAGGGTCAAACGAGGAGAAAGAAAGAAAGAACGAACGAAAGAAAGAGAAGAAAGAACGAAAGAGAAGAATGAAAAAAAGAAAGACGGAAAGAGAAGAAAGAAAGAAAATAAGAAGAAAGAAAGAAAAAGAAAAAAGAGAAGAAAGAAAGAACGAAAGAGAAGAATGAAAAAGGAAAGACGGAAAGAGAAGAAGGAAAGAAAGAAAATAAAAAGAAAGAAAGAAAAAGAAAAAAGAGAAGAAAGAAAGAAAGAAAGAAAGAAAAGAAAAGAAAAAGTAAGAAAGAAAGACGGAAAGAGAAGAAAGAAAAAACGAAAGAGAAGAAAGAAAAAAAGAAAAAGAAAGAAAAAGAAAGAAAGAAAAAAGCGAAGAAAGAAAGAAAAAAGCGAAGAAAGAAAGAACGAAAGAAAAAGAAGAAAAGAGAAGAAAGAAGAAGAAGAAAAAGAAAGAAAGAAAAAGAAGGAAAGAAAGAAAAGAAAGAAAGAAGACATAAATTAATGTCAAATTCTGGCATCAGTTTAAACTGACACTGTATTTTTCTTACATTTTTTTCTTTTTTTTCATATATTGGAACTATTTTTCTTGAAGTTCGTATTTTTTTGATTACCAAAATTACAAATGTGAAAGTGACTGAAAAGGCTGAGTATAGAGAGGACTGAGGAAAGGACAATAGATGAACGGGCTTCAAGAAGGCGGAAGATGACGATAGACGTTGCATTTAAATTTTTGCAGATTGTAGTTATCAGGGAAGCAAGTAAACGGTAGGGAAGTGCAAGAAAATAAACAGTAGGACTACAAGTGACAGTAACATTTCACTATATCAAGAGTAAACAGGTGGAAGCTAAATGTCAATCTAGTGGCAAACTTAAATTCCTGCAGTCAGGGCACTAGATATATGGAAGAAAAGAAGGCCTCACTTCAAAATGACACTATGAGGATTTTTTTAATCATTTCACCCTAAACAAGTTTATAAAAGGCACTAAGATCAAGGGGTTAATCAAAATGAAAGGAACGAATAAGACAATTAAGGTTTCAGGGTCCATGAAGACATAACATTTAAATAATTGAAGGTCGTAATTGATAGGAAAGCGGAAAGAGAATCCAACAATCAAGATGCGTAGGAGAACAAACTTATAATTACAACAAGTAACTTCAACACTGAAATTATGAGACCTATCTGACAATCAAGTAAGTAGGAAAGAAGGATAGAAAAAAGATGGAAGTAGAGTCTGAAGGAGAGAAAGAAGAAGACAAGTAGTAAAAATTAATGTAAAAGGAAGAAAATAATGAGAAAAAGGAAGCAGAATAAAAAGGGGGAATGAAAGAAGGAACAATTGATAGTAGAAAAATTATTTAAAGAAGGAAATCAAGCAAAGACAAGAAGAAGAATATTGGAAAGAAAAGTGGGAGAGAAAAGAAAGGAAAAAAAAAGTCGAAGAAAGGAAAACGTAAAAGGAGGAGAACAGAAAAAAGAATTTATAAAAAGAGAAAAAACGTGAAGAGAAAAACAGAAAAAAAGAACAAACAAATATAAGGAAAGAAAGGTAGAAGGAAAAATAAAAACGACAAAAAGGAAATAAAATAAAAAAATGAAAAATGAAAAGTATAAGGTTGATTTGTCAAAATAAGTCGCCATATAGTGAATGTGTAAGATCAGCACTATTTAATGTTGATTAAGTTTATTTGGTTTGTTTTTCTGTATATCAACCTCAATGAGTTATTTAATGCGGAGAAAACTTTTTATTTCTGATAATAATTTTTCCAAAAATGTATTGCTGGTATTAAAATCTATTTTTTACACGCTTCGACCTAAGTTTGGTGGTTAACTATTTGAACATAGTTGGGACCCTAACAGGAGCTACCACTCCGTGTCAGGGTGGACGTGGAACACCAGCAATTAAGAGATGGTCCCACGCCCATCAAAACTTCCTGATCAGAGGCCTTGTTGTTGGATGTAGTTTATCATCTTACCCAGGACGCGGATGTAGTTTATCATCTTATCCAGGACGCGGATGTAGTTTATCGTCTTACCCAGGACGCTGATGTAGTTTATCATCTTATCCAGGACGCGGATGTAGTTTATTGTTTTACCCAGGACGTGGATGTAGTTTATCGTCTTACCCAGGACGCGGATGTAGTTTATCAAGTTACCCAGGATGCAGATGTAGTTTATCGTCATACCCAGGACGCGGATGTAGTTTATCATGTTACCCAGGATGCGGATGTAGTTTATCGTCTTACCCAGGACGCGGATGTAGTTTATCGTCTTACCCAGGACGCGAATCTAGTTTATCATCTTACCCAGGACGTGGATGTAGTTTGTCATCTTACCCGGGACGAATTAAATTTTGAACTTCTTCTCATAACTGGTTTCTGTTATCCCAACCTTTTTTTAAAGTGACCCCAAAACTTATAAGTCATTTAATCTGTGATTTAAACAGTATGACTTCCGTTTCAGCGGATCTACCCTCGATGCGCTAACGGTTAATACCGAATTTGTTTATCAGGCTTTAGATAAGAACTGCAAAGTACGGACTGTGGCTTTATCTTTCTCGATAGGGTTTGACATTATGTCCATCTCCACAAAGTCAAATGTCTCGAGAGGAATCCTTGCCGTACTTCAATCGTTCTTAACAAATCGATTAATGAAGGTAGGGGAGAGCGGTTTCTAGATAATTCCACAACAAGTTCTCACCGTTTTACTCTTGAACTTGACATAGCTAGATGCAACCACCACTTTTATTTTAATGGTTTACTTTCTCGCACTTCTCGCCCGTGGAACTCTTTTCCGGATGCTTCCTTTTCTGCCACCTACAATCTTTAAAAATATAAAAGAAAATTCAGTCACCATCTTTCTGTCTTGGATTCTTTTCTTTCATTGTACTTTCTCATCACTAAAGTTTTCTTATTTTCTCTCTTTCACTCCCATTAACTCCCTTGAAAAAAAAGTATCTCAGGTTGTTAAAATTATGTCCATCAGCCACGGATACTGTAATCGCATTTATTTTTTAGAAATCCTTGATAAAATCCGAAGAAGAATCAGCAATATTATTGGTCCTGATATGGCATCTCGGCTTCAGTCCCGTTCCCACCGACGTAAATTTGCCTCGCTGTGCTTTTTCTATAAATACTTTCAGGATAATTGTTTTGATGAACATTTCTCTACGGCACTTAGACTTTATAAATTTAAGCGCTATATAGTGGAGTTAGCTAGATATAACCGTAAGTTCTATGCCGACAGTTTCTTTTCTCGCACTTCTAGATTGTGGAACTCCCTTCTGGCTCCATGCTTTCCGGCCAACTTTAAAATTCAAAAATTTAAATGCAATTTTAATTTTTATCTACAGTCCTCCTGATTACATTTCTTTTGTTCCCGTTCCTTAGTAATTCTCCCACACTATAAATGACCGAAAAATTTTCGGGAAAAACAATTCGGTGCGTGAAAAAAAGAAGGAAGGAGAGAAGGATGGAAGGAAGGAAAGTTGGAAGGAAGGAAGGGTGGAAGAAAGGAAGGGAGGAGGGAAAGAAAGAAGGAGGGAATGAAGGAAGGAAGAAAGAAAGGAAGGAAGGAGGGAAGGATTGAAGGAAGGATGGAAGGAAGGAAGGAAGGAAGGAAGGATGGAAGGAAAGTTGGAAGGAAGGAAGGATGGAGGGAAGAAAGGAAGGAGGAAAGGAAGGAAGGATGAAGGAAGGAAAGTTTGAAGGAAAGATGGAAGGAAGGATGGAAGAAAGGAAGGAAGGATGGAAGGAAGCAAAGTTGAAAGGAAGGAAGGAAGCAAGGAAGGATTGGAGGAAGGAAGGATTGAAAGAAGGAAGGAAGGAAGGAAGCAAGGAAGGAAGGATGGAAGGGAGGAAGGAGAGAAGGATTGAAGGAAGGAAGGATGAAAGGAAGGAAAAAAGGGTGGAAGGGACGAGGTAAGGAAGGAAGAAAGGAAGGGAGGAAGGAAGAATGGATGGATTAAAGGAAGGAAAGAAGGAAGGAAAGAAGGATGGAAGGTAGGATGGAAGGAAGGAAGGATTGAAGCAAGGAAGGTTAGGAGGAAGGAAGGAAGGAAAGAAGGAAGGAAGGGAAGGGACGGAGGGAGGGAGGAAGGATTGAAGGAAGGAAGGATTGAAGGAAGGAAGGATGGAAGGAAGGAAGGATTGAAGGAAGGAAGGATGGAAGGAAGGAAGGGAAAGTTGGAAGGAAGGAAGGAAGGAAGGATGGAAGGGAGGAAGGATGGAAGGAAGGAAGGATTGAAGGAAGGAAGGATGGAAGGAAGGAAGGGAAAGTTGGAAGGAAGGAAGGAAGGGAGGGACGGAGGGAGGAAGGATTGAATAAAGGAAGGAAGGAAGGAAGGAAGGAAGGAAGGAAGGAAAGATGGAAGGAAGGAAGGAAGGAAGGAAGGAAGGAAGGAAGGAAGAGTTGGAAGGAAGAAAGAAAGGATGGAAGGGAGGAAGGAAGGAGGGAAGGAAGGAAGGAAGGAAAAAGATAGAAAGGAACGAACAAACAAATAAACAAAAAACAAACGACATAGGCGAGTGAAGATTGCTTTGGAGAAGAAAATAAAATTAACAGAGAGAAAATATTTTTATTTCATAGAAATGTAACAGAATCTTATACATGAAAATCTGGCATTCAATATTTTTACCGCCAACCCCAGACCATGCTCGACCCTGACATAAAAATTTACAACTGAGTAACTCTTCAAGCAAATATGGTTTACTTTAAAATGAGAGCAAATACGCAGTTGTATTACAAATATACGATTATATTAAGTGACAATTTTTTTTAATAAAGGCATTTTCAGTGCGGCCACGTCGCTACAGAATGGAACACAAGGTCGTGTTTTAAAGTGGGTTTACCGGCAATACCGTGGAAATATTTCTTATGGCCCCTTTTGGTAGTACCCCTTTGGGGAAAGCCTTAGGCGCCTGATAATGACCCCAGACTCCTCCCAAAGGAAATTACTGCCTGGGAGATGACACTCTTTTGGGCTTGAGCTAATATTAGTTTCAAACTACCCCAGCTGATATCGGGGAACTTTTTTTTTCATTTTTTTTTATTAAAATAAAAAAAATGCCTCTTAGCGATATATATATATATATATATATATATATATATATATATATATATATATATATATATATATCATTTTGATTTTGATTTTGTAGGTTTTATGAATTATATCGTGATTATGATTCCAATGTAATAAATTTGAACCATGGAATATTAGTGTTTGAGCCTTTTGTATTATATTCTTGCTCCATATTGTACATTGAGTTCTACATGAATTTTATCCTCTTGGAAACATATATATATATATATATATATATATATATATATTGACCATTAATATTATATATATATATAGATAGATATATATATATTGACCACTAATATTATATATATATATATATATACATATATATATATATATATATATATATATATATATATATAATTATTTATTTTAAAAAATTTATAACATAAATATGTTATAAAATCACTACAAAAATAGCCATTTTGTTTCAACACCATCGGTGTCTTATCAAGTGATGATGTTGAATGTAAAATAAATGGTTTTAAAAGTTTCAAATTAATTAACAATCCTTCGCAAGGATATAAGCACCCATACATATTTATATACATATACATGTGTGTATATCTATATATATATATATATATATATATATATATATATATATATATATATATATATATATATATATATATATATATATATATGTCTGGGTGCTTATATATTATAATCTGATTGTGTTTTTTTTACGCGTGAGTTTAGGACCCCATTCACACACTTGGGATTGAAATGTATACATATTGTCAAAGGACCGGATATAAAATTAGCTTCTAAAGTAACTTCAATGAAGAAATAAATTGAATAACATATATATTTCTTCTTTTCTCCTCAGTAATTTTATAGTTGTAAGCTTAATAGCGATTAAATTTTGATTTTGAAATTAGCAGTTTTTAATTTTAATATTACATTTTATCATATAATTTAATAATTATTGTTTAGAATAAATTCTTTTTTAATATTACCAATATTTTAAACATCTGAATAGCTATTATAACATGACTTCGTTGTCAAGATTTTTGAATTTTCCTATACTTGTATTTTGATAGGTCAATCTAGCTTTTGCAACAACGTTTTCCCCTTGCGAAGGATTGTTGATTAATTTGAAACTTTGAAAACGCACATTACACCAAAAATATCTTAGAAAATAAGGACAACAATCAATCAAACAGCCTACAACAATCAATCAAAAACTTGCAAACTTTGCTTGGAGAAAAAATTAGCTATCATTACTTTCCCAGACCAAAATAAATTATTAGATCCGGGCTCATCTCAAAATGCAGACATGAAAACAAATTTTTACTACGTTACTTAAAAATTGAAAACGGAAAAGACAAAATAAAAACAAATAAATAAACAAAATAACAATAAAATAAGCAAAATTAATTAATCCAAACAAATTACCAAATCACACCTGTTAGAATAGACGAAATAGAATAATAATAATAATAACAAAAAAAAAAACGAATCCAAATAAATAAAGTAAATAGTATACAAATTAGCAAACCATTATGACCAAAATATTAAACTAAAAAGTCGAACCAAAAAATCGGACAAAAAAAAATACCCATAACTGTTATATAACGATAAAAAAAATAATAATAATAAAAATAAAAAATAAATACTACGTTACTTAAAAATCGAAAACCGAAAAGAGAAAATATACAAGTAAAATAAATTGACCTAAATTCATCCAAGTAAATAAATAAACAAACCAACCCCGATAAAGTTATCGTTAGAAAAAACAAATAAAGATAATCAACCCAAATAAACACAAATTAAAAACTGTTCCTGCCAAAATAATAGTTAGACCAAACTACAACAATCAACCCCAAAATCGAATAAATAGCTTTAATTAAATTCTCAAACCAAAACAAAACTATTAAATAAGTGATATAAACAAATTTTTACTACGTTAATAAAAACACCGATTAAAATAAATAAATAAATAAATAAAATAAGAAACAAAAAATAAAAACAAGCAAAATAATTTAACCCAAATAAATAAATAAACGACTTCCGGTAAAATAACCGCCATAATAGACTACCCACAATCCACCACTGACCCGTATATATATATAAATAGCCAAGAAAAATAACAGCACACGTGGCCTGACGATTGCATGTAGCATGAAACAGACTGTCGCCTCTAAGTGTTGACTTCTATGTTCACTTTTATATCTACACACGCTCTATCTCTGATATTGAGCACTTTATCCGATAAATATAGCACACCTTAAGACTATATTTCTTCATATATATATATATATATATATATATATATATATATATATATAACTGAAATCTCTACTTTCCGGCGTAAAATGCCGACACCTAGCTGCCAACCTAGTACTCTACTTGAATTCATGAAGTCGAGATATGTAAGAGGAAAGCTCATGAAACACATCGCCATGATAATATTTATAGAAAGGCCACACAGAAATTACGTTTTGGCGGATACTGGGAAGTGATTTAAGCCGGGATGCTGAGACACTACCGACAGTATTGTAGATTCTTTGGATTTTGTCTAGTTTCTCAAAAGACATAGCAGAAGCAACTAGAGCTAGAAACAGTATACTACACCTCACGGACGAATAGTAGTCTTACAACTATGGTAGACTTTTCCATTGCAAATGTTCTCTTGTAGGTCGAGCTTCCCTTAAATCTTCCTGTTTACGTATTCTGTACGTGGTTTACTTACTGTCCATCGTCAGAATCATATCTCTGTCACTTCAAATTTCCTTTTTATCTGTCAGAAGATTCTTCAAACTACATTGATACATGTGAAACTAGATAATACATAGCAATTATCTGTTGTGGTAAACCCTCTTACAGTATAATGAACTCTTCCTCCTTTCATAAATACAAACTGCGAGAGTCGGACGGGAGCGCAGAGTGTGAAGTGAAGTGGAGTAGTAGACGCAGTGCTAATCTACTTATTACTAACACTACTGTTTTGTATATATCTTCAATATACTTTTTTAACCTACCTTCGTCTTCCTTGTCTTTCTTTCTGGCCCCTAAACAGGCCACAACATTATCTACTCCTTTTTCCCCCCTTTTTTTTTTTGCTTTTTCCATCTGCCAGGAGATTCTTCAGGCTACACTGCCATATAGGAAACTAGATATTACATTGCAATTTTCTACTCCTTTTCTTGCTTTCTTCATCTGCGAGCATATTACTACAGACCACACTGCCACAAAAGAAACTAGATATTAGATAGCAGTTACCTACTCCTTTTCTTGCTTTCTTGGGGCCTTTTCCAACCTCTTAAAAAAATGCTTCGTATCTAAAAGGCAACATTCTCTATTCTGATACGCCTTTCGTTTTTCTGCCTCACATTTTCAGTTACCTGCTTCGAAACTACACAGTTTTATTTCTTCGCTTGATTTTGACGTTTCTTCTGCGAAAGCGACTCATTACAATCGCAAGTCGCATCCCGAAGCTAGTCACATCCTGTTTGTTTCCGTTAGCAGCAGAACAGCTTGGCATATTTAGATACGGGCCTCTTTGCAACTTGTCCAGATCCAACTGGTCAACTGTCTGATGTCAATAAAAGCTACGGGAAAACCGGCAGTTAGCGCGACGCGATCTCTTGTAAAGGCTCTCTCTTGGCGCATTTATTTCTGAAACTAGCGTGTCGCAAGCCGTAGTTTCTGAGGCAGTGTTATCGCTCGTCATTACTCATTTTTATATTGTTTTTCCTCTGCTCTTTCCCTTCTGTGCTTATTACTCCGCAATTCTTAAGAGAACAATCAGTTTAAGTATTTCCCTCAACATGAACACCTTCAATTACGACTGCTCCTAATATTGGAGATGTCAACATGAAGCAAGTAAAGAAGGTGAGATACCTGGGAAATGTTTTAACACTATAAAAATGTTCATGGTCATTGTACATATGAGGTTTTCGCTATGACACCTAAACTTTATGAATATAAGCGTAGCACTAGACAGACAACGAAGTCGCATCAATTATAGCCCGGTGAAGAAGAATCAGCAATATTATTGGTCCTGATATGGCATCTCGGCTTCAGTCCCGTTCCCACCGACGTAAATTTGCCTCGCTGTGCCTTTTCTGTAAATACTTTCAGGATAATTGTTTGGATGAATATTTCCCTACGGCACTTAGACTTTATAAATTTAAGCACAGTACAGTGAATTTGGCTAGATGTAACCGTATGCTGACAGTTTCTTTTCTCGCACTTTTAGATTGTGAAACTCCCTTCTGGCTCTATGCTTTCCGGCCAACTTTAATCTTCAAAAATTTAATCTAGAGTCCTCCTGATTACATTTCTTTTGTTTCCGTCCTTTAGTAATTCTCCACAGTCAGCAACTCCTCATGTCATAATGACTTTATTGTCTTATTTGGGTTGAAAAAAAATACAATTTCATCTTAATGGTTTTTTTCTCAAACTTCTCGTCTGTGGAACTTTCTTCCTGTTTCTTGCTTCTTTGCAACCTACAATCTTCAAAGATTTAAATGCAAATTAAACCGCCATCATTAACTCCCTTGAAAAAAGTATCTCATGTCACAATTATGCCCACCGGCTTTACCTCCGTTATTTTTAGTATTTCTGGATGTTGGTTAAAAAGATTTGGTGAGAAAATGCAACCTTGCCGTATATTCTTTCTATTTTGTCCAATTTAAATCGAAATGGCCTTTGTGTAATCTCTGAAATAGTGTAGAAAAGTATTTACAGTTACAATTTAACAATACTATTCTTTTAGTAAAAGATGAGGACTAAAGCAGTGTGTGTAATTGTGTGTGCATTAGCCGAGTCCATATGCGTAGCTAAGAAAAGCAAAAAATACCTGCATAGTTTCTAAGCACACGGGTTTATAGATTCCTTTTCCTCTTGCCGAAAGACTCTGACTTTCCCATTATATATAGTGATCGATTTTTATATCTATTCTTTCTTTGCTATGATATATCGAGTTCGATTTGGATATCTATTCTTTAATATAAAACATAATTTGACTGTTTCGATTTATATCGGTCACACAGTTAGATCTCCCCTGATTGCTTACACCATTGTCAAAATTAACGAAAAAGAAACAGTTTAATTTCCTTTCTTTCACCAAACACTCAGTTTAGAGCCACTGAATTGACAGGGTGTAATCGATTTCTATTTTTTAGGTCATTTGCAGTAATATGAATCTATTTTCGGGGTGTATGATTAAATTTTGTTTAATCTTGAAAAATATTGCGTTATCAGATATTTATAACCCCCCCATGCACTATTATTTCGACTGTCGATTAGTTGTCCAACGACCATTGTCTGTGTTGGACGTTCCTACAAGTTAGCGTACGAAAACTGTAACGCTGCACGAACACACTAGCAAGCCTAACCAGTGAGCAAATCCAAGTACTATAGATTTACACGGAAACTGTCCTGATTTAAATCCAATCGAGAATCTGTGGTCAATCTGCAAGGAATGACTTCGTGGAATAGATATATGAAGTAATAACATGTGTACTGGTTCATGTTTCGTTGGGAAAATACGAAAAAAAATAACGGAATTATAAGTTTTGTTTCAATTAATTTGCACGAGGGGGTATGAGATAATCGCTTTTTATGGCAACTGGACGCATTATTTGATATCACTAAGCGATAATGCTTCATGTTAACATAAGAACGGAATATCTCATTAGTAAGTAATGAAAACCGATTAATAGAACTGGTTTTTAATTTATTTTTTAGTCCTTGGTTATCTTTCTTTGGGCGCTTTGACTTTTGATGAATTCAAAAGCAAAATTCTTATTAGGTTCGTGCAAAAATAATGACGTACTAATGTCGTTTTTTGACGTATTTTTAACGTCAAAAAACGACATTATTACGACATTATTTTTGCACCAACCTAATACTTACAATTGACAACGTAATTAATTACATGTAAAAAAAAAAAAAAGAACCTTAGGTTTCTCATGCAGAAAACCGATACATTTCCTAATTTAATTAGATATACCGTCATTTTTCCCCAGGACGATTAAACTTCTATAAATACATACACACACACACACACACACACATATATATATATATATATATATATATATATATATATATATATATATATATATATATATATATATATATATATATATATATATATATATATATATATATATATATATATATATAAATATTCTGTAGTTCACTGTATATATATATATATATATATATATATATATATATATATATATATATATATATTTCTGTAGTTCACTGCTACCAGTAAGCAATTTTTTTCTCCTGATGATGGCCATGTTGGCCGAAACTAGTCGTGGAGTCTAAACGAAATAATAATAAAAACGAAAGAATATTAATATACAATCCAGTGCGTCTGAAGATTTTAATTTTTGATATGTTGTATTGTTCTATATATATATATATATATATATATATATATATATATATATATATAGAGAGAGAGAGAGAGAGAGAGTGAGAACAATAAAAAATATATGTGTGTTTGTGTGTGCTATAGAGGGTGTATTTAAAAATCCTCCATCCACCTCCCCTCTTTCTCTCTCATGATATATAAATATATATATGTGCGTGTGTGTGTGTTTGTATGTGTATATATGTAGTGAGAGAGATAGAGTCGAAGGGATCCCTATGTATCGTCCATGGGACTAATGTCTAAGGACAGTCTGTTTTATACTAAACGCAATAGTCAGGCCATGTGCATTGTGTTTTTGCTCGAAATTTTATATATACAAATCAGTGATGCATTGCAGGTAGTCCAGTGCCTTGTGGCTAGCCTGTTGTATAACGGTTATTTTGGTGGGCGTGGTTTGTTAATTTCTTTATTATTTACTTTGTTTATTTATTTACTTGTTTGGATTATTTTATTTTCCTTGTTGTTGTTTATTTATTTTAATTAATTTATTTATTTACATTTATATTGTTCGGTTTTACTTTTCGATTTTTAAGTAACGTAGTAAAAAATTGTTTTCGTGTCTGCATTTTCAGATGAGTTCTGATCGTTTATTTAGTAGTTTGATTTGTCTGAGAAGGTAATTATATCTATTTTTTCCTCCATGCAGAGGTTACAGCTTTTGGATTGATTGTTGTAGGCTGATCTTCTTTTCCATGATATTTTGTTCTGGTTTGTTTTTCGTTTTTGATTTCCCATATATTTAGAAAGCATTATGCTGTTCGCATATTTACTATTTGTAAAAGGTGTTTTGTGTGCGTAGTTTCTTTGTTTACAGGGACGTTCAGTTACTCCTATGTAGATTTTTCTTCATTTAAGTGACATTCGCTCTTTATTCTGCAGCTATACTGGCGTGTTTATATAAAAATTCGAGCAAAAACTCAACGCACATGGCCTGACGATTGCATTTAGCATGAAACAGAAGGTCGCCTCTGGGTGCTGACTTTAATGTTCACTTTTATATTTATATATGCTCTATACCTGATATTGAGCACTTTAACTTATACATGAAGGATACCTTAAAACTATATCATATTTATATATACAGTGGGTGGAAATAAATATTCGTACACATGAAAAATTGTATTTTTATAAATGTAAAAGCCTTAAATAAAACAAATCTCGGCACATGTATAAAGACACATACTATTGAAAAATAATAATAAACTTAATTAATTCTTATTCTAACAGAAATTAATACATTTTTTTTAAATTCTAACTGGTGAAAAAAGTATTCGTACAAATCAATTATTAGAATAAAATAATCAATTAATTAGAGATGCTAGGCTTAAATTCGTTAGAGAGCATAAGGATAAAGAATATACGTTTTGTGAAAAAGTACTATGGACAGATGAAACTAAAATAGAGTTGTTTGGTCATGATTATCGAAATCATGTGTGGAGGAAGGACGGTGAAGCCTACTCACCAAAGAACACGTTACCAACTGTAAAGTTTGGTGGTGGCAGTATCATGATTTGGGGCTGTTTTTCTACAAAAGGTGTTGGCAAAATAGATGGCAAGATGAATGCCGAAAGATACTAGAAAATCCTGCAAGACAATTTAATGCGTTCTGTTGAGAGACTTCGGCTACCTCCTGACTGGGTTTTCCAACTGGATAATGATCCTAAGCATACTGCTAGATCTACAAGGAAATGTTTAGCTGAAGGTAACGTTGATGTCAGTTCCCAGACTTGAACCCAATCAAGAATTTATGGCGATATTTGAAAATTCAAACTGGATAAAGAGCACCAACAAATATCAAGAATTTGAAGACAATATGCCAAGAAGAATGGGACAAAATACCACTCAATGTGTGCAAATCATTAGTTGAGACGTACAGGAATAGACTGGTAGCTGTTGAACTCAATAAAGGATATTCCACAAAGTATTAAATTAAGTTAGTATGTTTTTTTTTTGTTTTGTACAAATACTTTTTAGATCAGTTAAAATGAAAAAAATGCATTAATTTCTGTTAGAATAAGAATTAAGTTTATTACTATTTTTTTATAAAATGTATCTTTACTCATAAAATGTATCAAAATTTGTTTTAGTTAAGGCTTTTACATTTATAAAAATACAATTTTTCAAGTGTACGAATATTTATTTCCCCCCACAATATATATATATATATATATATATATATATATATATATATATATATATATATATATATATATATATATATATATCGCATTATTATTCATTTAGAGTTCTTGAATGCAATGAAACTGTAAATGCATATTTTTACCTCCAGCATCTGCAAACGTGCCCATTAAATGTTTGGTCGAAAACTCTCTGTGCTTGTCACTAAGAAAAGTTTGGTCCTTCACCATGACAAGGGAGGTCTGCATACAGGAAAGAATAACAACCAATTTTTTGTTTCGAAATCGGTTTGTCTGTTCCGCTATATTCATATAACCTTGCAACAACGGATTATAACTTTTTTGTACTGCTGCAAAACTTGCTTAAATGAAAAACAGATGCAAGAACGTAGAAGAGAATCCAGATAACTATCAGTAAATATATATATGTATATATATATGTGTGTGTGTGTGTGTGTGTGTGTGTGTGTGTGTGGAGTAAAATGTCATTCTACTTCGTTTTTTGAAGAAGAAATTCTTTAAACAGAAGCAGAATTATTTATGACAACTTAATACGCACACATATAGCTAACCCCCAAACACACATCATATATATATATATATATATATATATATATATATATATATATATTAGGTTGGTGCAAAAATAATGTCGACATTATTTTTGCACCAACCTTATATATATATATATATATATATATATATATTATTATTATTATTATTATTATTATTATTATTATTATTATTTTTATATCCGCAGTAATTACTGGAAAGTGCTCAATATCAAGTTTGTGACTCTAGGTTTCACGCTTTTACTATCATCAGAAAAGGTATATATATATATATATATATATATATATATATATATATATATATTGGTAGTGGGGAGAGAAGGCAAGAGAAAAGGGTTGGGTGAAGATAAGGCTTAGAGATTGGGGGTTAGTAGTGGTCGGTTTCCTATCAAGAATTTGTGGAAGAGAACGGTAAGAGGGGAGAGGCGGTGTAGCGGTAGCTTTAATAGCCTGCCCTGCTTAGATACTTCTTATATATACATAGGTTTCTATCGTGGGTTGAGAGTTATGGCGTGGTCACTAGTACAAATAATAATTAGAAAATTATTATTTAAAATTTATTTGTACTAGTGACTACCTCATAACACTCAACCCACGATAAAAAACAAATTACATATTTCCAAAAATTAAAAAGTATCTAAGCAGGGAAAAGCACAGTGGTTTAAAGCATAGCAGCTCGGATTGAGGAATCGGAGAGCCGGAGTAGATTTCCTTCTAAGCTAGGATGTTGAAATTGAAGTATATGAGGGATAATGATAAGGAAACACACGTGTTGTATTTAACAAAACAAGATAAGGAATTTATTTACAAGTTTATACATTTGAAGTTGTCAGGAGTTTCAGGAAAAGGAATCAAATATTTAAATTTTGTAGTTTTGATGAATTATCAAGAAGAGAAAATGTTCATATTAAATCATGGGACACAAAGTAATATCCCAAAATGTTTGAAACAATTGAGAGTTAGTTTTTCACATAAAAGTTACACAGTTGTGTTTTCAACATAAATGAAAAGATATATTTTAAAGTACTTAGCTTTGGAGATGAATAAAGTTCTTGGAAACTGACCTGCTCTCTTTAGAGGCTGATAATATATCAGCGTGTAATTTGACACTGGCGTCATTCAGATGTGTGGAACTCTGCCTCGCTGACTTGATTCAAATATTTCTGTCTATTTATATCAAAAAGCGATTTGACTTTAGCCCATCACTTTTTTCTGTTTTCTCTCTTTTTCTATTGGTCAAAATATGTCTTCACATAGGCTCATTAAACTTTGTCTTGGTCTTTTCTTCAGCCTGGAGCGAATCCTTTTTTCTATTGGTCAAAATAAGTCTTCACATAGGCTCATTAAACTTTGCCTTGGTCTTTTCTTCAGCCTGCAGCGGATCCTTTTTTCTATTGGTCAAAATAAATTTTTGCACCGAGACGTAATGGATAACGGCTCGGATGGAGGAATCAGAGAGCTGAGTTCGAATTCCAGTCGAATCCATTGCATTCACTTCCATGCTAATAATCTAGGGAAAGATATGAATCTCTTCTTCTCCTTCCCGCCAGCTATGGATAAATAGCAGGACAGACTGGGTTCCATAGCCAAGGATGGTAACTTGTCTACTGGAAAAAGAAATGGCAAACTACTGCGGGAAAAAACTGCCTCGTCAGTCATGTATCGAAACATACATGATTGCCTAAGCATGTATAACGTATGGTGCATTACACAATCCAAAATTACCTCATATGAATATATTTTAAACAACGTCGATCTTCTTCTACCTCGGTGTATGGACGGTGTTCGTTTCTGAATTAGAGATTTAAAATTTGCCTTTGGCAACAGTCGAAAAATTGAAACATATCCCCACCCATATCAAAACCTCAGGCAGACGAAATACCCTAATCGGGGGTAAGGATAGGGAGGAAGCATCTGTCTTAAAGGGAAGAGGCTCCACAAATTCAACCAAGATATTAAATTATGAACCTAAATTGGTGTTAAATGAAGAATGAGGTGTTTTATTGAAACTAAAGAGGGCCGAAATGGGAGTTATATATATATATATATATATATATGTGTGTGTGTGTGTGTGTGTGTGTAAAAAATTAATTATATATAAAAAATTAGGTTCCCACTTAAAAACATCAAATTATATATATATATATATATATATTATATTGAACTCAACACTCAGACGCAATCGCCAGGCCGCGAGTGTTTGATTTTTCTCGACTATTTATATATATATGGGTCAGTGGTGAATTGTGGTTAATCCATTCTGGCGGTTATTTTGGTGAGAGTGGTTTGATTATGTATTTATTTATTTGGGTTAATTTGTTTTACTTGTTTTTTTTTATTTTATATTTATTTATTCTTTTCGGTTTTCGATGTTTTATTAACGTAGTAAAAAAAATAGGGGATTTGTTTAGGTCACTTATTTAATATTTTGTTTTGGTCTGGGAAGATATTTATTCGTCCAATTTTTGGATTGATTGCTGTCGTCTATTCTGCCAATTTGTCGGCGAGAGTTTTTAATTTGTTTATTATTTTAATTGTTTATTTATTTTGGTTTGATGATTTTTATTTGTTTATTTTTTATTAGTTCTAAAGGTTATTTTAATGACAGAGATTTGTTAATTTGATTAGGAGTCATTTTTTCTTTTTTTATTTGCTTATTTTTTTTTTTTGTATATTTTTATTTACTCTATACAGTTTTCGTTTAATCGTTGTATAGCAGTTATAACTAATAATAGATAAAAAATGATACAGGATTCTACAGGGACGACGGTCAAATAATCTTAAGAAACTTTAACAAACAAAACACAGACAAAGCTAGAAAAGCAATAATAAAGAAAAAGAAAAATTCATCTCCGGTACAACCTTTCTCCACTAACACAAGCCATTGTCAGTGACATGAGAAAGTGAAAAGAGAAGAGAAAAAAATATCAAACGTATTTTAAGCAGCGCAGTGTTTAAATGTGTCGTTAAGTTGTTTGAACGATTAACCCAGTGTAGAAGACAGCAGTAAGTCATATCAGCAACATTCAACGGCAATGTGTATAGACAATGTGTTATGGTGTGCAATATATTTTTTATTGTGCATTCAAGAAAGAAGTCTAAGAATATAGTTATTATTATTAGTGCACCGTTGCATTTGTTGAATGCATGTGGCTTCAATAACCTTTAGTTTTTTTGTGTATTTGGATTTATTGAGTATTTTCAGAGAAAAGTCTAATATTATTATAATCTTTATGGCGCTTGTTAATGTTTTGCCTAATTGCAATGCAGTTTAATGACACCTGATCCTGCGTTAAAGATTGGTTCTTATGAAAATAATTTGTTTCTTGTTTACAGAAATACAGTCAACGATTAGACAAATATTAAAAGTAATAAATTTAGTACACACACATATATATATATATATATATATATATATATATATATATATAATGTCTACTTGTTTTAGTTAGACATGTTGCTCGAAATATCTTTGCCAAAATATACTGAATGTTTGTGTATGTATGTATTTAGGTCGGTAGGTAGATAGGTATTGGGCTTCAAGAAAGTAAGAAACGATACAATGAAGAAAGAAAATCTGGAATAAAAAATGAAAAAAAGAAAGGCGAATATCTTTACAGAAAGACGTTTAAAAACCGAGACAGACTAGAAGAAAAGGAGAACATAGCGAAATTCATACCGAAAGAAAGAAAGAAAGAAGGAAAACAAAAAAGGGAAGAAAAAGAAAGGAAGGATAATGCAATGAATAAAACTCTCAAAAATGAAAAAAAAGATGTTTGTAGAATGAAAATGGTAAGTCTAATAACACGAGGGAAAAGAAAGAAAGAAACGAAAAGAAAGGAAGATAGAAGTGTTTGACGTCTGTTTCATTGAAATAGAAAAGTTGTCAATTTCAAATGTTTTTATTTTGTACCCCCTTACTTCTTAAAATAACAACCAACATTCATATTTATGATTGTTATTGCAATAATTTGTTAAAGTTGTTCAGCTCAAATATTTAAAATAAAGAAATAAAGAAAGACAGGCAGAAAATTATAAGTTTAAAAACAGGGCGGAAAAGAATCCGAAAGAAAGAAAGATAGAAGTAAATAAATAAATAACGAAAAAAAAAATTAATAAAAGAAAGAATTTATAACTCTAAAATTAAAAAAGAAGAGAAATAAGGAAAAAAAGAAAAAAGTGTAAGTCTAAAACCAGTATGGAGAAGAGAGATGCAAAAGAAAGAAAGAAAGAAAGAAAGAAAGAAAGAAAGAAAACGAGATGTCTTAAACCCAGATGGGAAAGAGACAAACACGAGAAATAAAGAAAAAAAAAAGAAAGAAAAGTGTAAGTATAAAAAAGGTATGGAAAAGAGACAAAGGAAAAGAAAGAAAGAAAGAAAGAAAGAAAGAAAACGAGTTGTCTTAAACCCAGACGGGAAAGAGACAAATAAGAGAAATAATGAAAAAAAAAAAAGAAAGAAAATTGTAAGTCTAAAAAATGTATGGAAAAGAGACAAAGGAAAAGAAAGAAAGAAAGAAAGAAAGAAAGAAAGAAAAAAAAAGCAAGAAAGAAAACGAGATGTCTTAAACCCAGATAGGAATGAGACAAACAAGAGAAATAATGAAAAAAAAAAGAAAAAAAAGTGTAAGTCTAAAAAAGGTATGGAAAAGAGACAAAGGAAAAGAAAGAAAGAAAGAAAGAAAGAAAGAAAGAAAGAAAAAGAAAGAAAATGAGACGTCTAAAACCCAGATGGGAAAGAGACAAACAGGAGAAATAAAGAAGAAAAAAAAAAAGAAAAGTGTAAGTCTAAAAACAGTATGGAAAAGAGACAAAGGAAAAGAAAGAGAAAGAAAGTTATAATTTTAAAACCAGGACGGAAAAAGGTAGAGCAGTATAAAAAGAAAGAAAGAAAGAAAGAAAGAAAGATGTAAATCAAATGTGAATGAAAACGTTTGAGCGTCTGCAAAAATGAAGGAAAACAGCGTAAGAAATACGTCGACTTTCGGTCTCGCCCTGTTTGCCAAACGCACTTGAATATGCACAAGGTTAAAAATCCGAATTCTTTGATACTGACAGATGCCAGTTGGCCACAAACAGAGCGCGCCAAATTATGCCGACCGTCCAGTTTCGTGTTCTCATCTGTTGTCTTAGTAGGCTCTATGAGGCATTACATGTATCCGACATGTCTCGCTCAACAGCACAGATCTCACGCGAACGAGACGAACGCGTTTACACGTGGCCAACATGTGGCGAATAATCCGCTCTAAGGTGTTCATATACTCAAAATTATATGAACGTAGTAACTTTCTTTAAACAAAACTAGAATTCATTGAATACTAAATTAAAATCCGCCCCATCGACAGTTAAGCAAGCTCCTGTGGAAGGCTCTTGATTAGGCCTTCGGCTTGTTCAAGAGTTTGAGAGTCCCTAAGTCTTTGCATATTCTCAGCATTGGAAGCTCTCCTGGCTGTCGTTTGAGCTGGCTTTTCATTTGGACAAGACCGCTGAAGATTTGGCTCTTTTGATTGCAATCTGGTCCTCTGTTGGCGGAGATTTCTTTTGGCGAGAAATACTACTTCTTTATGCGGCAGGCAACATTAAACTTCAGACGAACTCAAAATTGATCGCTGCATTTAAGTATTACATTAATACTTAAACTTACTTTTTAAAAGTTCAACGATAATTCTTCTGTCGCCATTCATTTAAAGACAATTTGATATACGTAGGTCCCTACTTTCCGTAAAAACAAATTATTTTTTTATTTCATGGGTGATTTTCGCTGGATTTCGTAATTAATTTCGAGTATACCCAAATTTATTTCCAAGTTATAAAAAATTGTTATCGGACAAAAAATTCGTCGCAAAAAAATCAGGTAAGAAAATCATCACAAAAAAAAATAAATAAATAAATAAATAATAAAAACTTGGGAATCAAAAATTTCACGATTGCGGGTCCGGATCCGGCATTGTACATTTTACTTTGCTTACGGAGTCGGCCTGATTGCAAAATAGTATGATAGGTTAGGGTTAAAGTTAAAAAAAAAGTTTAACACGTTGACATTCGCATTTATTTATATAGATTCATTGATGATGAGAATTCTATCTACCCTTAGCTTTGATATAATCATTTCTTTTCACTTATTATCACTTATGAGCATTATGTTTTTCAAGACATGGCTTTCCACTATTTCCTGTCACTTGTATCTATTAGCAATGTTTGATGTTTTGCCATCACTCTTTTGCCATCCATTCACCCAAATGTCTCGATGTAGGTGTTTGTATTAATCCTGAATCAGCAAGAGATAGAGATCATTGCTCAAGAACCCCAAGGACATCACAGGTGAGTGTCTCATGACCGTGGAGATATCTGTGGGATACGCACTTCTCCACTAGCTATTCTTATTAGTTTGGTGCAAAAATAATGACGTAATAATGTCGTTTTTTGACGTGTTTTAACGTCAAAAAACGACATTATTACGTCATTATTTTTGCACCAACCTAATACTTTTACATTTTTATATCATTTCACCTCAAGCAGAAGCGATAAAATCCACTAGAAAGTAAGCGAGTAATGAAAGCAAAAGAAACAGTGGGAACAATAAAAGAACAGAATTCAATGGAGCAAAATATGACAATTGACGTTACATTTAAATTTTTGCAGGAAGCAAGGACCAATCAGCCAATCTAGTCGTGCGCTTAATTTTGCAAAATCGTCATACAGAAGCTGAAATCTCATCAGAACAAATAACACGAAAATATTTTTAGAAAACGCGCAGGGAAACTACATTACGACGGTAAGAAAGTTACTGAAGCTAAGATGCCAGGTCAGAACCGGTATCATTGCAGATTCTTCTTTGGCTTTTGTCAGGAATCTCTAGATATATAGCAGAAACACCAGACCAAATGTGGCAGCAATACTCGATACCCGGACGAATGGTAAACTTATAAATGAACAAGACAGATTCTGGCATGAAAAATTGACTAGCTCGACAAAGTGAATCAACTTTTAATGCAAAAGAATCAAGTATCAATATAATGATCTCCTGGATGTTAGCATACTGATAGAAGGCAAAAAATGTCCTTTAAGATGATTAATAGAGAGCATATTCTTTTTGAAAGCTTTAAAAGTAACAAGTCATTTCTTGCCCCAGATAACAACAGATTGTTGGACATTTTCGAGATCAGCCGACAAGTTGATTTTATCGAAGCTATCGATCCAACTATTAAGACAGGACAATCGTTTTGGTCAACGCCATAGATGCGGAGCCGAGAACTGATGGCATCGAGGAAGTCTTTCACGAAAAAAAGAAACCCAAAAGATCCGAAGACAGAGACATGGAGCCCACTCCTATTAATGTTAAAAGACCTAAAATATGATAAAACTTCAGGGAATTTACCTCCACTTACAGGCCGCCAGTAGTCATCTTCGCTCGGTAAATGAGTAGCTATCACACACATACATATGCACGAACGTCCACCCCATGCTCACAGACGCATATATATATATATATATATATATATATATATATATATATATATATATATATATATATATATATATATATAAGTGAGCATTGAAGTTAACACTCAGAGGCGACAGGCTGTCTCATGCTAGACGCAATCGTCAAGCCGCGTGTGTTGGATTTTTCCTTGAGGAAAAATAAGACTGACAACCGATATCTTTGTCTGCCGAAAAGGACTATTCCTCAAATGAGGTAATTTGTTTATTAATTATATTACTCAGTAATAATAAATACATTGAGCTCTTTTTGTCGATCAGTTTTAACATTTTATATTAGTAGGATCCACTTATATACCAAGGGATATTTTATCTTTACTCTCTCTCTCTCTCTCTCTCTCTCTCTCTCTCTCTATATATATATATATATATATATATATATATATATATATATATATATATATATATATATATATATATATATATATATATATATATATATATGATAGAAATTAAGGAGGATTTGAGATAATTAAATAATTGATCGAGTCTAGAAGAAACCTCAACAGAATGCAGAAAGCACTGGACGGCCGTTTCGTCCTATCTTTGGGACTCATCAGCAGTGCGCATACACTACCGAGAATTGAAACTCGGGCAGCTACATTGACAGGGAAACGTCATACCAACTGTACTAACGGTCCTCGGTTCCTCGAAGAGGTAGCGAACTAGACTCGATAGTGCGCCGCTCGTTCACATATTCCGTGGTGGAACTCATCCAAGCTCCTTTACCCATAGGAATCTGCCTCCGAGAGCCACGACTACCATCACCAAGCCTTTCCATCCAGAGCATTAGAAGCTGGTTCAAGCAAGGATATACAAATGATAGCAATTAAGGAGGATTATTAATAATAATTAAGTAATTCATTCATACATATATATATATATATTAGACGTATGAGAGTCACTTCCTAGAAACTCACATACAGACACCATCACATATGATTTGATTATAGTGGTGAAGTCTTTCTGAAGAATCACCCACATTTTTGAAGGCCGAATACAGAGACCTGGTGCACTACGTACCACAAGGTCCACAAAGAACACTCCGCAGGTTTTGAATTCAGAATTGTTCTTCGCCTAGACCAGCAGAACAACCAAGGCTATAGAACCCAATCTGTCCTGCTATTTACCCATGGCTTTGAGGAGGATTCATACCTTTCACAATGGTATTAGCTCGTAAGTAAATGTGATGGATTTGTCTCAATCCGAGCCGCTATCCACTACTTCACCCTGCTTCTCATTATATATATATATATATATATATATATATATATATATATATATATATATTATGACGAAGAGGGTTGCTAGGTGTGACAAAGAATAAGACTTTAGAAGAAGGAATCGCAACCCAATCCTAAACAGAAAACAATGGCTTAGCCTCTACTTCTTTTTGAACCGAATAATAAGGTATGGTCAGATAGTTCAACTACTGCAAGATAAAGACCTTTCTAAAATCCTTCCATGAAAATGTACTTCTCTACCAAGCCATATTTTTTTTACAACGTTCTCAATCATTCTTAATCATTGGCGATCATGACCCTCTGCAACTTCCAGTAGTTTTGTTACTCTAAGTAACTATTGATCTTTTACCACGATATATTTATTTTTAATTAAATAGTTTGGGAGAATTTACTAAATTTCTTTCCAATGTCAAAAAAAAAAAAAAAAAAAAATCCGCTCCCTTCTTTCACATCGAAAATCTCAAATTACAAAGCTGGCTTTTAACAAAGTTAAAACTTGTCTTTTAAGTGGTCAGATTAACATATTAATGCAGGACAATCGCAAAGCAAACCGACGTACCAAGTAGAAATAAGCACAACGATTTTCTTTTCATCTTGATTTTAAACTCGCCCTATGTTCCTAACTCCGTGTCGATTTTAACTTTAACTGAAGACGTTTGCAAAGCATGTCTTCTTAATAACTTAATGTTCTTCGCTTACGATTTTTCTTGATAATAGTCACCAGACTTTCTTTGATTTTGTCTTTATATCAGTCATACTTCCTTTCAGCATTGACGTTTATAACAGGTCCGACTTGGGATTTCCTTTCTCTCGCGACGTTAAATACTTCTATCGAGCAGCGTCACCAGGAACGGCATCTATTGCCTTCTCCTGCAGGCTAAACGCCGCGAAACCTAACTATGGATCAGCACATACTTCGTATTCCAGTTGTAAGGAAGAAGTTCGACTCGGACATCTTTTTTTACAAAAACCTCTACTATATGAAAGTGACATCCATGTGAGTGCTTCCCGGGAATCTTAATCTATTCGATATAAATGTCAATTGTTGTCTATATTCCTTATCTTCATAATTTTCACTTGCTGCAATCTCTTTTTACACGCATATAACACACCTTATTCAATATCTTTATAATTTGAGTGGCTCTCGAGGCTTGTATTTAGTGATCTTTATTATTAAAAAAACAACGACCGGTTTGGTGCTCAAGTGTGCTGCCTTTCGCACTCGCAGACACACAGAGACAGACAAATATATATATATATATATATATATATATATATATATATATATATATATATATATATATATGTGTGTGTGTGTGTGTGTGTGTGTGTGTGTGTGTGTGTGTGTGTGTGTGTGTGCGTGAATTGAGGCAGCATATTTTAATTCAAGAAGGTTTCGTTAAATAATTTAGACGTATTATGTCAATTTATTTTAGTTTTAATCCTTCCAAGACCATGAATTAATTTCTTGGTGGCTGTAGAAAATTGATTAAGAAAAATTACAAAATTTTCTTTCAAATAGTTTTTATTTTCCTACGTACTTTCAATCTGATTTGGGACAGTCTTCAGGGGGCTACAGCTGATAGTCATAATATGTCGAAAATATACTGCCACTGTATACATACATACATACATACATTATATATATATATATATATATATATATATATTATGAAATGGACAAAGTCCGACAATTATTTTAAGACATTTTTTTTATTTTTATATGTTCTACCTGGATTCTATTCTCTTTGAAATATATATATATATATATATATATATATATATATATATATATATATATATATATTATAATTTTATCGTATAGACAAAAACATTTTACTCACTACAATGAAACTTGGTTTCAGTGCATTTCAACTGCACTTCGACGGGTGAGAATCGAAAATGGTTATGAACAAACTAAGATGCATCTTTGTAGTGAGTAAATTGGTTTTGTCTATATGATAAAATTATAATAAATAAATAATTATCGCTCTACTATCGGTATCGAGCCGTCTTTTGGATTAATGTTGTGAACATTGGCATTTATATATTACTTTCGTTCTCATCGCATATATATACACACACATATATATATATATATATATATATATATATATATATATATATATATATATATATATATATTATCAAGTATCTATATATATATATATATATGTCTGTGTATGTGTCTGTGTGTATACACGTTTCGTTGACTAAGTATGACAAGGTACGAGTATTAAATTTTGTATTGTTTTTTTCTTGCATGCGAATATATATATATATATATATATATATATATATATAATTTTTTTTTTAGACATAATGAATGTAAAAAGTTTACAACAATTTCTTGGTTCCGAGCGATTTTTGTTATTCATTTTCAAGTATTATTTTGTTATTTCATGGAAATAATTTTTACCCAAAGCTAGTACAGACAGAATACAAACTAAAAACAGAAATCGGTTGGTTACATCGACGCGGTTTAATGGCTACCAATTTTGTCTCGTTAGATCAATTACAAACGAGAATTGATTTCGATCTTCCTTGGTTACGCAATACATTCGGTTTTGAGCCACATCTACGCTATGCTTAATAAGTCACTATAAATATGTGTGCGTGTGTGTGCATTGTAACGCAAAGCCAATGCCTAATCTGTCCCAAAACGATGTCCGACTGAATGGTCAGCTATATCCACCGACAACTACTTCCGAATTGTTTCCTAAGGAATCTTAAAGTCTTTGGTCTATAGTAAGAAATCACCGATTACTAAAGACGTATAAACCAGAATGGAAGAAAGATTTGCCACCATTGATGCTGACCTTCGTCAGGATGGGCACAGATCAATAACTCACCGGTTGAATAAATTCATTGAAATAGACGGCAGG
>OZ010573.1:15879870-15922370 GCA_963932145.1 Acanthosepion lycidas
GCGCATTCTGCCTTAGCGTAAGATTGTAGAAAAATCAGTGATGGGGCCATAGAGCTGTTATTTACTTGGATGTTGTCTACAGAAGATGGTAAATATAGCTCTCATCCTACGTGTGTAGATTCAATAAAGCCTATACTGCAGAGTTTTAGTTTTGTCCCGGCAGTGTCACCATAGATTAACTGCATTTACAATGGCTCGAAAGAATTTCCGTTTAAGGCTGTCTGGTAGATCAGATTTTTAGATCACGTCCATTTTATTCAAGGCGACCCACGCTTTAGGTATACGATTTTTCACATGAAATGGTAAGTTAGGTTAGATGGAATTATAAAGAATAATTGCGGCAATGAATGGTATTTATATTACTTTTCGAATTGACATTTAGTCTGGCTAAAAAATTCTTTCATTTTTTTTTTGTTTCTTATCTAGTTTCCTTTCGTCTTTCTTCAACCTTAGAACACTAACCATGAGTATATAGTACCCAACGCAAATTTTCCTATTTTTAATTACAATTTTCAGTACCTGATTTTCTTACCTAAATAATATGTTTTTTCACTTCCTATTAATGTTAACTCAAAGTACAAAATTTGAAGTGCCTGTCTGTAAAATATTTCAAATAAAGATTTATATTTAATTTTTTTTTTTTGATATTTCCAAAATCGGGTATGATATACCCATGGTTAGTTGTGGTGTAATTTTAATTGATGTTTATGTTCTAGGGTTAATATGTTTTCTTATTACGGTTTCAATTTTATATCAGTAATCCCGCATTGATTTTGTTCAGTTAACTGATATTTCTGCCGCATTTAAGGATTGTGTTTTTTTTTATTACAAACATTATTTTGTTTGGTTTCTTGTAAATAGTTTTATTTTCATATTGTAAATACACACTGGGGCAATTTTTTTTGTTTTATTTCCCTCTCACCACAGACAATGAATTGTAAGTATCGGGACTAGTTAGGACTTCATGGAGATTCTGAGCTATTATGGTGGATGTAGTAAGAAAGGTATGTAAGAATGCTTTGTTTTGATGTAAGGAATGTTATTATACATTTGGGCCAGTGTTTGTAGTTAGCTACGTTTAACGTTAAGACAGAAAAAGACTGTCCTTTTCCCATTTCACTTATTGGTCATTGCCACATTTTGTATATATTACAAATCAATATATTTCATTTTGGTCAAAGATGGACACTGAGGGCACAAACCCTTCACTGATTTTTTTCCCCTTTGGTTTAAATTAAATTTAAATTTGAACAAGTGAATGACTCCTATGCAAAATATAGGAGGAGAAAGTCTGAAGATGGAGGTTACATGAGGCAATATCAAAATGAGAAAATATGGACGTCCATTTGAGCAAGAAATCACCAATCAGTGGGTAGTGCCTTTCAATACATATTTGTTGTGACAATTCAACTGCCAGATTAATGTTGAAATCTGCTCATCAATTTATTCAATCAAGTATTGCATCAAATACATAGCAAAGGCGTAAGATCAAGCTGATTTGCATCAAACCTAAACTGGTAATTTTTTTCCCTTTGATTAAAATTTAATTTAAATTTGAACAAGCGAATGACTCCTATTCAAAATATAGGAAAAAGCCAGAAGATGGAGATCCCATTGGCACAATCATTGAGTAATAATGAAATGCAGCATTTTTTCTCCACAAATTATAACAATGATTTAAAACATCATTTTCTTACAAAAATGTGTGCCATGCAGCAAGGCGCCGGTAATTCGGCTAGTGTGTATATATATATATATATATATATATATATATATATATATACGCACACACACACACACACATATATATATATATATATATATATATATATATATACACACACACACAGTTGGGGGAAATAAATATTCGTACACATGACAAATTGTATTTTTATAAATGTAAAAGCCTTAAATAAAACAAATCTCGGCACATTTTATGTATAAAGACACATACTATTAAAAAATAACAATAAACTTAATTAATTCTTATTCTAACAGAAATTAATGCATTTTTTATTCTAACTGGTGAAAAAAGTATTCGTACAAATCAATTATTAGAATAAAATAATCAATTAATTATGAAAAAAAGTATATTCTAGAATGTTCCAGTAATGTTATCAGTAATTATAGTTAAGGCTATTAGCCATTATCAGAGCATTCTGCAATTTCTAGTCTTAAGAGAAGGTTCTAATAATGCCTAAATGTAAAGAATTGACTATTTCACAAAAACAACACATTTTGTCTCTTTGGAAAGATGGGAACAGTTACAGAACGATTTCTAACAACCTGAATATTCCTTTTACTACAATTGCTTCGTTCATTGCAAGGTTGAAAAATCGTAACAGCGTCGAAAACCAAATATGAACAGGTGCTTCGAGGAAGATTTCTCTAAGATCAGCAAAGATATTAGGACGCCAGATCCAACAAAATCCACAGGTTACCCGAGAAGAGCTGCAGGAACATCTTCGTGCATTAGGGATTAAAGTAACCAAGCGTACAATAAGTAATGAACTACACAAAAACAGTCTGAAATCACGCATCCCAAGGAAGACTGCACTCCTCTTGAAACGACACAGAGATGCTAGGCTAAAATTCGTTAGAGAGCATACGGATAAAGAATATTCGTTTTGGGAAAAAGTACTATGGACAGATGAAACTAAAATAGAGTTGTTTGGTCATAATTATCGAAATCATGTGTGAAGGAAGGACGGTAAAGACTACTTACCAAAGAACACGTTGCCAACTGTAAAGTTTGGTGGTAGCAGTATCATGATCTGGGGCTGTTTTTCTGCAATAGGTGTTGGCAGGATATCAATAATAGATGGCAAGATGAATGCCGAAAGATACCAGAAAATCCTGCAAGACAATTTAATGCGTTCTGTTGAGAGACTTCGGCTACATCCTGATTGGGTTTTCCAACTGGATAATGATCCTAAGCATACCGCTAGATCTACAAGGAAAGTAACGTTGATGTCTTGCAATGGCCAAGTCAGTCTTCAGACTTGAACCCAATCGAGAATTTATGGCGATATTTGAAAATTCAAATTGGGAAAAGAGCACCAACAAATATCAAGAATTTGAAGACAATATGCCAAGAAGAATGGGACCAAATGCCACTCAATGTGTGCAAATCATTAGTTGAGACGTACAGGAATAGACTGGTAGCTGTTGAACTCAATAAAGGATATTCCACAAAGTATTAAATTAAGTTAAAATGCTTTTTTGTTTTGTACGAATACTTTTTTCATCAGTTAAAATGAAAAAATGCATTAATTTCTGTTAGAATAAGAATTAATTAAGTTTATTACTAGTTTTAAATAAAATTTATCTTTACACATAAAATGTATCAAAATTTGTTTTAGTTAAGGCTTTTACATTTATAAAAATACAATTTTTCATGTGTAAGAATATTTATTTTCCCCCACTGTATATATATATATATATATATATATATATATATATATATATATATATATATATATAGAGAGAGAGAGAGAGAGAGAGATACACCTAGTGAGCTAGACAAACCTACCGTTTAGGTGAAACCTAGGTAGGTTTGTCTGGCTCACTAGGTTTATCTAGGTCTGCTCTACGGTTGTATTGAGCTCTTTTGTTAGTTAGTTGTTTACTCGTATCGGGGTTTTTTCTTTGGGCTTCAGACCTGCATTTGTGCGATTTTTTTCGGCAGTAGTTCATGTTTGTAGCTCTTTCTTTTTTTAAAACCTTTTTTTCCCTCGAGATTGATTTGATTATTGGCAAATCAAAAATTCGAGGGTTTTTCGAAACGAGTCTAGTTATCTATATTTGTATATATATATATATATATATATATATATATATATATATATATATATATATATATATGGTGTCCGTAAAGTTTGTTTGCAGTTTAAAAAAATTATAACTTTATTTGTATTTGAGATAGAAATAATTTGTAAAAAGGATTAGAAAGAAAGAAATCTATATTTTTTAAGATTTTATTGAAATTTTATTCAATTTTCCACATTAACAGTATAAAGGGTAATACGATTTTGCAGTTCATGGAAAACATTTGCCATTTGATTTACAGTAATGCCTGAAATCACATTAGTTATTTTAGCTAGACTTAAAACTAGGTAGAATAAATTTTATAACATTTTTATCAGATTATTTCTATCGCAAATACAAATAATGTTATAATTTTTTTAAAGTGCACACGAACTTTATGAACACCCTGTATATATGTATGCACACACAAATGAGTGAAGGGACAGATGGAGTAAAAATCTTCTGTTCGTAACATTATACATATGCGTGTGTGTGTGTGTGTGTACATATACATATAACTTTTATGCAAAACATGTAATTTTTAATTAGTCATCAGACTTAGGGCATCCTGATCGACTATAATTCGTCAGAATGATACTGGGCGCATTTATCGTGCGCACGTAGCGCTCGGCGTCTGGATGCGCATTTTGATGTCACTTCTGCAGTTCCAAACATTTTTTGTGCGTTTCAATTAGATGAAAATAGAGCTTGGTTTATGAAGTTCACCCCAGCACTTCTTTCGTGCAGTAACCAGCTCGTCACCCGGCTCCGGGTACAAAGTGATGTGAATCGGTCTTTGATGTCGACCGACCTTAGGGTTGGTCAGATATTTTGGCAGACATGAAGTCGAAATGCTATCAGGAGTTATCAAGGCATTCAGTTATCTATCAGCATATCAACAGGACTTTGGATGAAGAGGTACAAGTAGTGAAAGAAAAGAGAAGAAAATGAAAAAGCAAAGTAAAGAAGAAAAACAACGAAGAGAATTGGAATAACGAAGAGATAAAGTTTGAGAGAGAGAGAGAGAGAGTTGCGAAGTGAAGGAAATTATATTGAAAAGAATTGTGAGGGGATTTTTCAAAGAAACGTTAAATGATATTTTTTTTTAAAAAAGAGGAAGAATAAGGAAATAATAGTAAAATGAACAGGAATAAAAAAAGAAAGAAGACGGGAAAATCGGATTGAATAATTGAGAAAGAAATGAAAGAAAGAAAAATCAGAATTATGGAAAAAAGAACATTTGAAAGACAGACAAATAAAAGAAAGAACACTATCATTAAATAAATAAAAAAATAAATAAATGAAAAAAAGGCTTGATTATCTGTCTATATTTCTGAGATGAGGTATTATGTACACTATTTACATTATTCGGACTATTGTCCTCATCTTTGTCGCCATATTTATTACAACGTTTCGGCCTTTCAGTGTCTGTCGATATTTCTGAGTTGAGGTATTATGTACACTATTTACATTATTCGGACTATTGTCCTCATCGTTGTCGCCATATTTATTCCAACGTTTCGGCCTTTCAGTATCTGTCTATATTTCTGAGATGAGGTATTATGTACACTATTTACATTATTCGGACTATTGTCCTCATCGTTGTCGCCATATTTATTCCAACGTTTCGGCCTTTCAGTATCTGTCTATATTTCTGAGATGAGGTATTATGTACACTATTTACATTATTCGGACTATTGTCCTCATCGTTGTCGCCATATTTATTCCAACGTTTCGGCCTTTCAGTATCTGTCTATATTTCTGAGATGAGGTATTATGTACACTATTTACATTATTCGGACTATTGTCCTCATCGTTGTCGCCATATATATTCCAACGTTTCGGCCTTTCAGTATCTGTCTATATTTCTGAGATGAGGTATTATGTACATTATTTACATTATTCGGACTATTGTCCTCATCTTTGTTGCCATATTTATTCCAACGTTTCGGCCTTTCAATATCTGTCTATATTTCTGAGATGAGGTATTATGTACACTATTTACATTATTCGGACTATTGTCCTCATCTTTGTTGCCATATTTATTCCAACGTTTCGGCCTTTCAGTATCTGTCTATATTTCTGAGATGAGGTATTATGTACATTATTTACATTATTCGGACTATTGTCCTCATCTTTGTTGCCATATTTATTACAACGTTTCGGCCTTTCAGTATCTGTCTATATTTCTGAGATGAGGTATTATGTACACTATTTACATTATTCGGACTATTGTCCTCATCGTTGTCGCCATATTTATTCCAACGTTTCGGCCTTTCAGTATCTGTCTATATTTCTGAGATCAGGTATTATGTACATTATTTACATTATTCGGACTATTGTCCTCATCTTTGTTGCCATATTTATTACAACGTTTCGGCCTTTCAGTATCTGTCTATATTTCTGAGATCAGGTATTATGTACATTATTTACATTATTCGGACTATTGTCCTCATCGTTGTCGCCATATTTATTCCAACGTTTCGGCCTTTCAGTATCTGTCTATATTTCTGAGATGAGGTATTATGTACATTATTTACATTATTCGGACTATTGTCCTCATCTTTGTTGCCATATTTATTCCAACGTTTCGGCCTTTCAGTATCTGTCTATATTTCTGAGATGAGGTATTATGTACACTATTTACATTATTCGGACTATTGTCCTCATCGTTGTCGCTATATTTATTCCAACGTTTCGGCCTTTCAGTATCTGTCTATATTTCTGAGATGAGGTATTATGTACATTATTTACATTATTCGGACTATTGTCCTCATCTTTGTCACCATATTTATTACAAAGTTGCTGCCGTTTTACGCTCCGAACTTCTGCAGGTAGTTCTTCCGTTCGACATTCCAACCACCTGAAGAATGCCTGAGCGTACAACGGCCGAAACGTTGTAATAAATTTGGCGACAAAGATGAGAACAATAGTCCGAATAATGTAAAAAATGCTTTATTGTTTTAATCATTTCACCCCAAGCAAGGCAATAAAGTTCCTCGGACACAATGTGTTCATATGTATTTAAAAATTAGAGAAAGATGCACATTATTACGGTGAGAGAACAATAAAAGAAGAGGTATTAAGAAGACAAAATATAACGATTGACATTGTATTTAAATTTTTGAAGATCAAAGTTGACTGGAAAGCACGAAGCAAGTAGAGAATTTCACAAAAACAGAAAACAGAAAAGACAATTGAGAGAGAAGAAGGGAAAGAACACTATCAAGAAAAAACAAAGAAGAAAATAGATTTAAAAAAGAAGAAAATAAAAAGAGGAAAATAGTAAAGTTAAAAAGATAAAAGGAAAAAGTATGCAAGAAAGAAAGAAGGCTATCAGCAAAAGACAAAGTGAATACTTAAGTTATTAGGTTGGTGCAAAAATAATATCGTTTTTTGACGTTAAAAAAATACGTCAAAAAACGATATTATTTTGCACCAACCTAATAAAAAGGTAAAAGAAATTACGTACCTCTTCAATATCAAAGCAAAATAAATTAAAGATTTAAGGTAAAAGAAAAAAAAGAGAGGACGAAAGAGACAACACTATCAAGAAAAACAAAGAGGAAGATACTCAAAAAGTAATAAAGAAAGAAAGTACAAACCCCATCAATGTGAATAGAAAACAAAGAAAAGACTTAAGGTAAGAGGAAATGAGAGAACGAAAGAGAGATCTGAGTCAACAAAGAAGAAAATACTTGAGTTAAAAATGAAAAAACAAAGAAAACAAACAATATAGAAAAAAAGAAAAGAAAGAAATAATGTTGTTCACAGATAAAAAAAAAAACGAATATTTATGATAAAGAGAGAAAAGCAGAAATAGTATTAAATAAGATAGTTATAAAAAAAAAAGAAGAAAAGCCTAGAGGAATGAAGATATTAGGTTGATGCAAAAATAATATCGTTTTCTGAAGTATTCTTTAACGTCAAAAAACGATATTATTTTTGCACCAACCCAATAGAAAGCAAGAAAAGAAAGCGAGAAAAATGGGTAAAGTAAGAACGTAAAAAAAAAAAAACTGATGACGCAAATATTTCCCTGTGGCCAGATGGACCAGGGGTTGGTGTGTTGAGAACTGAAAAGAACGCGTGTGTCAGCTAAAAATACATCCTGTGGCCTCTACGTTTGTACGTCGAGGGCTTTGCGATTAAATCCCAAGTGAGTACAAAAGATGGGGTGGGGCGACTGTCAATGTCAGAAGCGTGTAGAATCTAAGCCCCGTACACACACCCAAAAAAAAAGAGAAAAAGAGGGAAAAAAAAAGAAAAAAAAGGACCGCTTAATTGCCACAAACTCAATTTAGAAGAGACAAACAGTGTAATGTGGGCTGGTTTTATTTTCTTTTCTTTTTATTATTGGCCCCTGTCAAGGATGACAATGGGTGTAACAAACCTGGGAATGTATACAGAGGTCCGTGGAGTGTACTGGGCAGAATATGTGATAGTCGCGCAGCGTTCAATCTCAAAGTGATGCATACACTTTCCTACAAATAAACGTTTATTTTCAAGAAGCAATAGTTTGTGCAAAATTGGTTTTAAGGGATTTTTTCTCTTGAAGTAAAGCCCAAAAATGAATAGCCATCTTTTGTTAGTTATGATAAAATGTTAGGTTAGAAGCTGTTTTAAATTCTCAAGAGATATAATCTAAGAAACAATTACCATAGGAATATTTCTAGAAAAGTCATAGGTAAGCTACGTTAGAGCGATGTGTAAGCGATTAAAGCCGAGATGCCAGTTCAGGATTAATAACATTGCAGATTCATCTTTCTATTTTATAAAGAATATCTAAGTGCATAGCAGAAGCATCAGACCAAATGTGAAAGCAATGCTTAATGCATGGATGAATGGAAAACTTATAAATGTGTAAAATAGATTCTGGTGAGAAAAAATTGTCTGGTACGACACAGTAAATCAAGTTGATATTCCAGGTCAAGAACGAAATAACCTGGAAAGAAAGAATCCGAAAGAGAGTACCACAAGCGAGAAGTGCGATAGAAGAAACTGTTAGCATAGAACTTACGGTTACATCTAGCCAATTCAACTGTAAAATGATGAGATCCACCCGGCAATCTAATACTGGGTTGAAATGCGTATAGGCGGTATCAAAGAGGAAAGACCACCAGAAAAATTACATGGAAATTATTTATAGAAAAAGCACAGGAAAGCTACTGAAGCCAAATTCAATGTCAGGGACAATAACATTGAAGGTTTTTTTCTTTGTATTATATGAAGAATCTCTAAATATATAACAGAAGCAATAGTCAGGGCAAAATTGGTTTAAGGGAATATTCTCTTGAAATAAATCCCAAAGGTAAATGGCCATCTGTTGTTAGTTATGATAAAGTGTTAGGTTAGATAATTAAGAAAGCGTAGAAAAAGATTGAAAGAAAGAAATAATAAAAAAAGCGTGGAAAAGAAAGAAAGAAAGAAAGAAAGAAAGAAAGAGCGAAAAAGAAAGAATGAAAGAAAGAAAGAAGTGCGATAGAGAAAAGCTCATAAGAAGAATTACCATGAAATTATTTATAGAAAAAGCACAGGGAAGCGACTGAAGCCAAGATTCAATGCCAGGGTCAATAATATTGAAGGATTTTTTTTTCTCTTTGTATTATATGAAAAATCTCTAAATACATAGCAGAAACATCAGATCAGATGTGACAACAATACTCACTTTCCAGCCTTTAAAGCGTTCAAAAGATTATTTTCCAACCCACAACACCTGGCCTTGCCCTACATTATCGCCATTTTCATAGAAGCTATATTCCTAAAAATAAAGATGAGACCTAGCTGCCAATGTAGTACTGTGCTTAAATTCGTAAAGAAAGTACGAAAGGGGAAAGTTCAACAGAACAATTAACGTGAAAATATTTATAGAAAAGATACAAGGAAACTACATTACGACGGCAAAAAAGTGATTGAAGCTGAGATGCCAGATCGTGACTAACAACATTGCAGTTTTTTTTTTTTTCGATTTAATGAAGAAACTCTAAATACACAACAGAAGCATCAGGCCAGATGTGACAGCAATATTCAATGGATAAATATAAATGTGTAAGATAGATTTTGGTGAGAACATTTTTCTCGAACTCAAAATAGTGAATCAACTTTCTTAATAGCAGACCGAGCAATTGATTCAATATAATCTCTCCACTTTTTATGTCAGCGGAAAGCATACACCTGGGGAGGCGCAGAAATTATTATATGACATATTATTGCATGAATTTATCGGACTAGGCTTTGTTGCTTTAATGTCAACTTCCCAAAACTGGTTTAAATTTTTTAAGGGAGTTGTATTTTCTCTTGAAGTAAAGCCCAAAGATGAATAGCCATCTTTTGTTAGTTATGATAAAATGTTAGGTTAGAAGCTGTTTTCAATTCTCAAGAGATATAATCTAAGAAACAATTACTATGGAAATATTTCTAGAAAAGTCATAGGTAAGCTACGTTAGAGCTGTGCGTAAGCGATTGAAGCCGAGATGCCAGTTCAAGACTAATAACATTGCAGATTCTTCTTTCTATTTTATATTCAAATAATCCGAAAGTGAGTTCCACAAGCGAGAGGTGTGATAGAAGAAACTGTTGGCATAGAACTTACGGTTACATCTAGCCAATTCAACTGTAAAATGATGAGATCCACCCGGCAATCTAGTACTGAGCTTAAATGCGTATAGTAGATATTAAAGAGGAAAGATCATCAGAACAAGTACCATGAAATTATTTATAGAAAAAGCATAAGGAAGCTACTGAAGCAAAGATACAATGCCAAGGTCAATAACATTGATTTTTTTTTTCTCTTTGTATAATATCAATAATCATTATATAACAGAAATACCAATCCAGCTGTGACAGCAATATTCAATGCATGGATGAATGGTAGACTTATAAATGTGTAAGATAGATTTTGGCGAGAACATTTGTCTCATAGTGAATCAACTTTCTTCATATCAGCGGAAAGCATTCATCTGGGGAGGCGCAGAAATTATCATATGACATTATTGCATGAATTTATTTGTTGTTTTAATGTCAACTTCCCAAAACTGGACCTGTTAACAACAATTAAGAGATGGTTCCATGTTTTTCAAAACCTCGCGATCAAAGGTCTTGCTGCTGGATGTAGTTTATCATCATACCCAGGACGTGAAAACCATGTCACGAATTTATGCAATGAATTTTAGTAAAACGACCCAGCTGATGAGTTCCTCAGTCTTTTTAACATTACTTGAATTATTTAATCATTTCACCTCTAGCAAGGCAATAAAGCCTCTAAGGCGCAAGAGTGTGCAAGAATATGAGAAAAAAAGAAGATAAATTATGAAGAGAGAAAGTAACTATTGACTTCGCATTTAATTTTTTTAAGATCAAAGTTGAATGGAAAGCAAGAAGTAAGAATTGATTTCCACAAGCGAGAAGCGTGAGAGAAGACACTCTTAGTATAGAACTTACGGTTGCAACTAGCCATTTCCGTTGTAAAACTACGAGACATTGCCGCCAATATAGGACTGTGCTTAAATTCATAGAGTCTAAGTACCCTAGAGAAAAGTTCATTAGAAAATTTACAATTACTGCAATTTAATTGAAAGCCGTAGAGTGAAAAACATTTTGATATACCTTAAAGTAAACGAAATAACGAGATCGCTTAATTTAAACCTAATTTAAGACCTCGGAACCAAAACTGCTTTCCTTTAATTGCATGAGATAACCATAGCGATTTCAGTCAGCGTGGCTGATGGTAACCTACATAAATATGACTCCTTGTGACTTCTCGGGCAAACATTTTCCGCTGACATGAAGTGAAATGATTATATAAAATGAATTACTAGGTCTGCTGCCAGAAAAGTTGATTCAGTGTTTTCTGCTAGAGAATTTTTCTCACCAGAATCTATCTTAGACATTTAGAAGTCTACAATTAGTCTATGCATTGAATATTGCTATCACATCTAGTCTGCTAATACTAAGTGCAAAGATATTGATCTTGACCTAGTATCACGGATAAAGTCACTTTCCCTCGGCCTTTTCTATAAATATTTTTATGGAAATTGGTTTCCTCTTTGGCACCGAGACTTTATGAATGTAAGCGTACTGCTAAATAGGATGACATGGTATCACTATCTGACAGTTAAAATGGCTAGCTATAACTGTAAGTTGTATGCTAACAACTTCTTGCACTTCTTGCTTGTGGAACTCTCTTCCAACCATTTGCTTTCCAGTCAACTTTCATCGTTGAAAATTTGAATGCAATGCCTTCATAATTCCTGTCCTTTTGTTGTTCTCTCTCCTTAATAATGTTTTCATTTTTCTCGTGATCTCTTACACTGAGTAACCACTTGACTCTTACTGGATTTATTGCCTTGTTTGGAGTGAAATTATTTCAATAAATTCAAGGAAGCAGCTAATTTTTTTCAAGCATATCGCACCAAACAAGACGAAGTGACACTAGCACGCAAAGAGCAAGAGGTGTGTTTGAAAAAAGGATAGAGAGTAGGACGGGGATCAGGATCAAGACATCAGAAGATGTCGATTGACATTATATTTGAATATTTGAAGATTATAGTTATCAGGAAAGCAAGTAAAAGGAAGAGAGTTCCATTGCGAGGAAGTACGAGATAAGCTATTGGAGTAGAAGAGACGGTTAGATGTAACTGTTTCGACAGTGAATGGTTGGAACCGAGATGCCAGCAGTTTAAAAGAACTTTTTCAAGACACTGACTCATACATATTAAAGTTCCTAAGAGAAATTAAACTGATTTCAAAAATATAGTTAAAGTAACGATTAGAAAAAGCATTCTTACTATTTGAAATAATTTTTTGACTGATTAAGTACAAGGCTTTATTTTTTTTTTAAAAAGCTTGTGTAAATGAATAGCGGAACGATGGGTAGGAGGATTGGAAAAGGGAAAGACACTGTTATGGGTCACAAGAGATAATCAATTGTGAAGAACTACGTCTTAATACGACACAAAGAAGAAAAGATTCAAGATTAAAGTAGGTATACCTGTAATTGTAACATAATTGTGAGTCTTCATTCGCACTTACCCCGATAATGATGATCTAATATCTCCGATACTTTTAGACTCTTCATCTTTGAGGAAACCGTCCAATATTCGCTGTCCTAAAGGATGATAGATGTCATGTAGCAGCTCAGTACTTTTTTCTTTGTTACCAAAGAAATCCTTCTGTCTCGTAATACTTTGCCTTGCTTTTAGAATGTATCTTTGACCATCCACATACGTCTTTGGATCTCAGCATCGCACTTACCGTCCTCTGTTGGAACACTTCCCAGATATTTAAAATCCGTACCTGCTTTGATTTTAGTGTCCCCGACCTGTAAATAGCATTTTGGTCTCATCCTTTTACTATATATTATGAATGATTAATAAACCGTCTTTTAAGTAATGGGTATGAAAACTGATTCGTTAGCGACAGATTTGCAAGCAAATTTATGCGTTGGAAGATAGGCGCAGTGAGCCATTTTGAAAGAAAAATGACAGTGTTAGAGAAAATTCTATTTCATCTTTCCAGACATCAGTGAACTTGTTAGCTAAATGATACTGCCACTGTTTGCCGGCGAACAAAAAGTCATTTAAAATACAGTAGAATCCTTGACAACCGGATTAAGAAGGCCTTCCGGATATGACTTTACAAAGTCCAGATATTTTAGATTAAAATAAAAGAACTGAAATGAAGTTTAACATTTATTTTCAATGTTTTATAGTAAACAAATTAAGCTAATGGTGAGTGAAATATAACGGAATTGATTTTAAGGAAAAAGAAATTAATTATATAATCTTAATGAAAATTCATTAAATTAATTATGCCACGTATGCAAAACAAATAATGGAACGAGGATTTTTTAATCGCTATTACATGATGATTCTTTCTCTTCTAATGTTATTCTCAACTTTTTCCACATTTTGTTTCTTCTTGACATTTTTTAAACAAAATACACTTTTTTTTAAACTCTGCGTGCGTTACTGCAATCGTCATAGCTGAATGCTGGCTTTCTTTCCATAAAACTGACAACCTTTTCAATAGTTTTTTCAATTTCAGTCCAGGTTTCATTACAATCATGTTTTTTATTTCCTTGTTCATTATGACAGTGTGAACGCTGGAGAATAATTTCTTTGGAAGATTTTATATCATACAATGCTGACTTTCCTATACTGAACTCAACCATTAGTTACAATGAACTTTCACCAGCGTCTAGTCTGTTTAAAATGTTTACATTTTTTACAATAACTCCAAAGTTGTTCTTTTCCTCTTATTCCCATCATCTTTTGCACCAATACATGTCATTAGGGTGAAATAAGCATAAGCAATTATCCAAAGTAAATTTCCTGAAAAACAGAAATTTCAAATCAGTTACATATCACCCAAATAGTTCAAATATACACATCAAAATCATGTCCGGATAGGCGTGATTACGGATATGAGGGATTCCAGATATGAGGCACTCCGGATATGAGAGATTCCGGATATGAGGGATTCCATATATGAGGGATTCCGGATATGAGGGACTCTGGATATGAGGGATTCCGGATATGAGGGATAACATACTGTATATAAAATCATGTACGTACATGTATAAACATGAGTTAATCTTTCAAAAGTAAGGGAGTTTTTGCATTAATAATTAATTCACAATGATTTGGTACTAACAGGTTTACTCAGCTTGTCTTGTATCAATAGGCATTACAAACATGGTGACTCTGCTAATGTATAAATGAATGCATTATTTTCAGCCATTTATGTGTTCTTGTGTTCTTGTGGTGTGCTCGGATTATTTTGTCGAATAATGCTGGGTCATTTTCTATTTCAACGTTTTGGCGTAAGTTTTTTCCAGTATGGTTAATTGTTTCCGCGTTTACCGTCCGTGCTTTCGTGGTAAGAGAGTCTGTGCTGCCTTTTCAGATTTTCTGGAGCGACCAAATCCACGTCATACCTCGAGGAAGGATGGCGTCAGAAGAAAGCTTATTGAGTTCTTGAAATTGGAGGAAAAATCTTAAATATCAATGATTCGTCTACACTAATCAATCACTGCTGTCTTTTCCATGTCATTTTTGACTCACTGCAGATGCGTCTGCGTGACTTTTACCAGGATTAATTTATGTTTCTCATAATATAGTTTGCGTTTACTTTAATGTAGATGTCATTTTATGAATTGATTTTATATGCCTTAAGCCATAATCTCAATGTAGATTTAAATAGGGGCGCGTTATATTGCATCATTGTCATTTTTAAACTGACTGTATTGATTACTCCTATAAAAGTTATTTTTAGCGTGGACACATATCGGAGTGTCTACTTTTTATTCAACAGTGACCTGAACAATAAACTGGGGAGATCGAGAAATCATGCTAAAGAAAAAGTATGCTTCCCAGCAGCAATCGAACCAGTACCCATCGATCATAGAAACCGATTTAGCCGAAATAAGTCGTTACCACTTTGGTCACTGGAGACAATTTCGAATGTGAAAGGTTCAATTTTTCTTTTCTTTCTCTCTCTCTCAATCTCTCTCTCTCCAACCTCTCTCTCTCTCTTTCTCTTTCTTTCTCTCTCACTCTCCCTCACTCTCTCTCTCTCTCCCTCTCTCTCTCTCTCTCTTTCTCTCTCTCTCTGATTTTTGGTTTGGTTTGTTTTACGGCATATCAACCTCAATGGCTTATTTAATGCCGACAAGATTTTTTATTGTTGGTAATTTAAAAAAAAAGTATTCCTGGTAATATTTTTCCTTTAAAAATGTACTGTTGGTAATATTTATTTTCTTCAAAAATGTATTGCTGGTAATAATTTTACCTTCAAAAAATTTATTACTGGTATTAAAATCTATTTTTACACTTTTATAATGTTTTGACCCCAGTTTGGGGACTTGACTTTTTCTTATGTTTTTCAATAAAAGAAAAACAGGAAAACAATTGAATCAGTTGTATCCACTATAAATATCGTTGATATTAAAAAAGGAATCGTATATCTGGTTATTGCTCTAATTATTACTTTGGGATTCTATTGCCGCTTTTATCGAAATGTTCTTGGAAAATACTCAAAATTAATAATGGAAATATTTCCTTAGAGTAATTCGGACAATTTAAAGCCTAAATAAACAACTCAAAGACTAGTACTTCTACTGTTACATTTGAATCGCATTTATCTCTATTCATGGTATGGCATTGTCAAGATGGATTTAAATCGACATGTCTTATATTATATCAGTGAAGAATGTTCATTCAAAAGTGAAAATCCGATTCACTTCTATCGATCAATAGCGATTGAAGAAAGTGTGTACGAGATATTTTACTAGCTTCCTTATGTACTAAAAACGATAGCATATTTTGTTAAGTCCATAACCTAGATGGATTTCTGATTCGATCTTCAAATATATTTCCCCAATTATTATTATTATTATTATTATTATTATTATTATTATTATTATTATTATTATTATTATTATTTCCTTTGATTTCAGGTGTGTACTCATTTCTTTCCTGATCCCGTCCAGAGACCTAGGATCAGAAATGGCATCAAGACATTTTCTACTGAACAATTAAAAAAAAACAGACACACCGAATTTACATAGATAAAGACCTTCGCAAGATGTGGGTTGTACTGTACTATTATTATTATTATTATTATTATTATTATTATTATTATTATTATTATTATTATTTTTATTTTTATTTTTATTTCCTTTGATTTCTGGTGTGTACACATTTCTTTCCGGGTCCCGCCCAGAGACCTAAGGTTAGAAATGGCATCATGACACTTTCCACTGTCAAAAAAAAAAATATATATATATATATATAAATGAAAAATAAAAAAAATAAAAATAAAAAAATAATAATATTTTACATAGATAAAGCCCTCCGTAAAGTGTGGGCTGTACTTGTGAGAACAATTTTTTTGTATTTCTTTGAGGCATGGACTTCCAGGAATCCCTTCAATTAGTCTACTGCAATTTTTTCCAACCAGTCCTAGGGCTCCAACTACAACAGGGATTGTTGATGTTCCCATTTGCCACATTTTTTAGATTTCTATTTCAAGGTCCTTGTATTTTGACAGCTTTTTGAATATCTTTAAAGATATATTGCAGTCAGCAGGGACTGCCATATCAATAAGGAGGCACCGTTTTTGTTTGTGGTCTTTAATAACAATATCTGGGCGGTTGACTTTGATTGTTCTGTCAGTGTGTATTGTGTAGTCCCATAGAATTGTAACAGGTCCTATCTCCGTAGCCGGGTCTGGGTGGTGTTCATACCAGTTTCTTTCAGTTTCCTTATTATTATTATTATTATTATTATTATTATTATTATTATTTGATGTGATTTTTTAGTGTATACTCATTTCTTTCCGGGATCCAAACAGAGACCTAAGTTGAGAAATGTCATCATGATATTTTCCACTGAGGATTTTTGTGAAGAAAAAACATGTAAGATCACACATATTATTATTATTATTATTATTATTATTATTATTATTATTATATACCCTATCACGGAGTCGGATTTTTCACATCCTGGTTTCGGAAACATCATAGTCCGACATTATCATAATAAATAAATTTTTAGCTGTCGCCATCAGTTCAAGGGAGATAACTCTTAAATAGCAACAAAAGTCAGGGACTAGGACAAAAACATTTGGCGCCTTATATATTAAATTGTCACAGATAATTTTCATTTTCAATTAACAAGTCTTTTCTTCGAAAGATAATTACATTTTATTCGGTTATAAATTTACAGTTATTTACATTGGCTTGTTGTCACTTATCAGGCAACACTTCGATAGGTTTTGAGTAAAATTACGCAGATTTTGATGAGTATAAAACTTCTTTGAAAAACTCTTGATTTTTTTTTAAGGCGTTCTTCAGCAATTTAAAAATGTCCTAATTGGTTGGCACAAGGCCAGGTGAATATGACGGCTGAAATAGAACAGACCGACTGTTTTCGTAATTGTTATTCTCTTTGGACGTAGCTTTGCGTTCTCATGGAGGAGAACAACGTATTTCTTTTACTTGAATTGTTTACATTATTCGGACTGTTATCCTCATCTCCATTGCCATATTCACAACGTTTCGGGGCAGATTGTTCTAGTTCCACTTGCCATGCCTCTTTCAGATGTCTCAGTTATTTCCTTTTAACTCAACTCTTGAAGTTTTTTTTTTTCGTTTACCACTGCTGTGGCCTGGTATTGACTCACAACTCTTTGAGTCACTGGATCTAACCAACGTCTTTATCCATTGGGCCAGGTGTCCTTTTAATCCGCTATGTGCGCTGCTACTGCCGTGCAAAAACAAAGGTATGTTGGTGTACACAAAATTTATTTTGAACTGCCACGTATGATGATAGGTTCGCCATAACCGGAAATTACTTATCACTCAACGTAACTTATAAATTCGTTGGAGAAGTATATGATTGTTACTGCCATCCGGCTGCTTGGTGGTGAGAAGCTGGTGAACGTATAAATTTACATTTAGTGTTTCACTGCGTTTTTAGAACCGTAAATGAATAATACTTAATCTATCCAAACACAGGCATATTAGCTTTATTCCATGGAGATCAAAATTTGGAATCGCTTGTGGAGATATATCCTTTTCAATCCAATATCTCTTGCGTTGAACACGGTTGTATATAAACCATTTTCATAATCTATTATGATATATTTAGGGAACGGTTTATTAGGATGACACATTCAACATTAGAGTTGGCTGCCAAAAACCGTAATCACTCACCATTCGCTACAATTGTCAAAAGTTAATATCCCAAAACAACTCCTGTATTGTATTCATTTCTATGCTTGGTCGGCTCAAATAGTAAGAATAGTTGCTTTGTAAATTTTCATATTGTTTCTCAGTTAATTTCTTTTTAAATTTTCTTCTTAAACAACCAGTCGCACTCGCTAATTGTAAACATGTAAAAAAAGAAATACCCCTTTAATTCACTATTTACATTATTCGGATTATTGTCCTCATCTTTGTCGCCATGTTTATCAAAACGTTTCGGCCGTTGTGTGCTCCAGCCTTCTGTAGGGGGTTGGAATATCGAACTGAAACCTTTATTTCACTCACTGGAGTAAACTGTTCTAGTTCCACGTTTAATGGATGTCAGTTATCTCCCCTCTGAAAGTTCTCCACTGCCTTAACCAGGTATTGAACTCAGACTCTTTGGGTCCTGTCACTGGTTTTAACTAACACCTTTATCCACTGTGCCATGTGTGCATGAATTGCTGGGTATTGTAAACCTAATGTCTTCAGCAATCATTTTTACCAGTGCTCATATTGCATTTTTTGCTGTTATCATCTCATGTTTTTACCAGAGCTCATATTGCAATTTTTGTTATTACCCTCTTCTCTGATAGTCCTTAATACTCGTTTTCCTATTGTATTCATTTCTATGTTTGGTCGGCTCAAGTCAATTTCTCCACCTCTGGGAATTGCGGTTTATATATATATATATATATATATATATTTCGTGTTTCTTGATTTCAGCGTCAATATATTTGGAAAATTTGAAATTATGTTTTTAGAGATTTTAGCCAATAGCTATTCGGACCTTATGGAATTTAAATCTTTAGGATAATGGCGTTCGTAATAGTGATTTATGAATTATAATTGACACCGAAATATGGTTCAAGCCTAATCGATCTCACACTAGAAAATAATCATTAGACGAAATTTCAATTCACTATGTTTTTTTCTTTATCCGATTACAAATACCCATAGCTTTTCGAAAGTTCGCATTTACGGAAGATATTGGTTCAAGTTTACCTGCTACCCAAAATGACGTAAAACAAACATGCAATTTTTAAAAGTTAACATCCCAAAAAACTTTTCAGTTTCCACAGATGCCTTGAAAAAATTCTATACTTGCTTGACAAGATGCCGGGGGATTAGAGCAGTGGTCGGCAAACCCCGGCCACCGAGCTACATCCAGCCCGCGAAGGATTTTGTCCGTCAACTTAACCGTAGTAAGAAATCTGCATTTTTTTTTTGTTGTTGATTGTGTCAGATGCTATCCTGTTATATCTGCAATAAAATAAAGAACCTTCTTTTAATAATATAACATTAACTTTGTTTTTTTTTTGTTTGAACCTCCTGACCTTTGCAGCCTTCTGTGGTTGAGGCAATTTATTATAGTACATTTGACAAATACTGCATAGCTCTCTGACCCCGCTCTCTCGAAAAGGTTGCCGACACTTTGATTGGAGGCTTTATATACGACAGTACGGTGGGCTAATTAACGTGTATCTTGAAAATGAGTTCAGCTGAATGGAAAGAAATGTAAGGATGTGTCTTCTGGCCGGAATTATTCAATATATACAGCGAGACGATTCTGAGAGAACTAGAAGTCCTACCAGGATTCATTATTAGCGGCCACAATCTTGACAACAGAAGGTATGTAGATGGCACAGTGTTGATAGAAGACACAGAAAAAAAGCTACGAAAAATGCAACAGAAGGTAGTGAAGTAAAGCGAGAAGAATGGATTAAACATCAATTGCAAGAAGACAGAATGCATGGTTGTTAGCGACAGGAAGACCCCAAAGTGCGAATTGCAAATCAGGAGAGCCCAAAATGAAACAAGTGCAGATATTTAAATATCTGGGAAGTTTTTTAACAGAGGAAGGAAAGAGCGACGCTGGGATCCGAAGGCGTGTTCGGATGGCCAAAGATGCACGAAGAAATAGAAAAAAATCACTAGAAACAAAGAGAAGAGTATTAAACTACAACGTGAGATTTATCCTCCTGTATGAAGCAACAGAAATGTGGTTCCACAGAAAGATGCTGAGGATGCCATGGCCCGAACATTTGAGCAACTCCGAAGTTTTAGATAAGATAAAAAAAAACACAAAAGGAACTAATCCTCCAGAAAGAGAAATTTTGAGGTTTCTGGGGCATATAATGAGGAAAGAGGGTTCGGAAAATCTGATACTCACGGGACATATATAGGGAAAGATTGACAAAAGAAAAAATACATAACATACATAGCGAGTAAAGACTAAGTGGGTGGCAGAGCAGGGCTTAGAAGAAATAACATAAAGACAATGTATATTAAGAGCTACAAGAGACAGGAAGTTGTGGAGAGCCATGATCATGTACGTCGACTACTGAAGAAGAATCTTTTTATAATACGGTTCATTGTAGCCAATCTATTTCTGTGAGACCAATTTACTCTTACAAAATTATAGAATTATTTCTACCATTACAGCAAAGTTAAGGAAAATATTGCACAAGTTAAATAAATAAAAAGAATGGAAAATCTTGAAAAAAATCCCGTTACCAAAATCTTCATTGAAACGCTCAAATTTCAGATATCAAGGAAAATTTGTGGCTCTATTTTAAGAAATAGTAGCAGCAGTGACGAGTTTCACTTCAGAGCTTACTTTGGAAAAGTAGATGTCTAGAGAAAGGCGTAGTGCTACTAGAACGCAATGTGTTACTCAGAGTGAAAGAATTTAGTGAGTAGGAATCGGAGGAAGGACAATAAAAGAACAGAATGTGGAAGACAGAAAACGGAGGCTAATGTTGAATTTAAATTTTCCAAAATTGTAGGTGGCAAGGAAGAAAAAAATAGGGTGGTAGTTACACGGGCGATAAGTGCGATTACAAGATCTACTGGAATAAAAGGTTGCATCTAGATAGTTGTAAAACAGCCTGGCCTACTTGACAATCTGGTAGCACCCTGGAATTCAAGCAGTCGAAACAGAAAGAAGAAAAACACAGTAGAACAGTTCCCATGAAAACATCTGTAAAAAAGACAGAGGGAAGCCACGTCACGTCTGTGAGAAAGTGAGTGACGTTGAGATGACAGGGGAGGATCGATTACATTACTGATTTTTCTTTGAATTTTGTCAAGAATCTCAAATCGTGTAACAGCAAAACTGTTCACTTATATATTAAGCTTTGAACCGCTGTATCTTAGAAATGATTAAAGTTATCTCATTGGAATTCTTCGAAGTTTTTATAAGAATATTGAACACTACTTTGAGATATAAAAATGTATAATTACTCTCTAAGTTTAACAGAAGTATCGGGATAATATCGATCATAAACGAAAATGACAGGTTCATCATTAATTAATCATAACTAAAGATCAGAAGCTCATGAATGATTGAAATAAACAATATATATATATATATATATATATATATATATATATATATATATATATATTATTCCAGGATCATTTCCAACTTATTCAAGATGATCTTCGCCCTCTCTAACTTTCTAACTTTCTGTCCTGAAGTAACAATGGCCTCACAGGTCTCACGTACAATTTCATTTTCAAGCCTTTTTCATTGCTCTTTGAACTGCCATAGTTAAACTCCTCACTCACATGTCAAACTTCTTATGAATTGAGTTGGATCTTTTCTAATTTATCTTTTTAGCTCTAAGTTGAAATGTTGATCCCTCTTCCTGATGTGACCTGGTATTGTTTCCTCTTTACTATTTCCTCTTTTTTAAATTTATTCATGGTTCTCTTGATGGTTCTTGAATGAACTTTGATGGAAGCCAGAGTATGAATCTTGGTACCATTACTGTAGGCCTGAATGATCTTTTTTCTCTCAACATTGCTCAGTTGGGAGGACTTAGTTTTGTTTTTTTTGGTGGGGGGAACAAAACGATTTTAACCTGTTCTCTTTTTAGCTGAATAACTCAAAGGGTTTTTCAGTGATTCTTACGACAAATGGTGTCAAGATGGTTAAACGTCTCATCTGAAAACCTGGAAAAAAGAAACTCAGTGTATTTAGCGTTTTTTTAGACATTGTAGAATGGATAATTATACTGTTGCACGATTTGGACAATTGTGCTGTTACACCCGGTATAGAAGGAACACTAGACTTAATATGGTAGCAATATTCAATGCACGGACGGAAAAAAATGTCTGGCACTACACAGTGATGCAACTTTCTTAGCAGTAGACATATCTTTTGATTCAATATAATCACTCTACTTCATGTCAGTGTAAAATATTAGCCCACGAAGGTGTTAAGAATTTCTCACCTGGAGGTTAGCATCAGTCATAGGACTGAACTCATTAAAGTTCTCTATGGTGATTAATTGAAAGCAGTTTTATCTTGGAAGCGTGAAACTTGGCAAGCTATTCATTACCCCAGTTAACCAATTATTAGTAGTACTTTTCTAGAACAGTTACCATTTTTACTTTGTCGAATCTCCCAGACTTGCTACTAAGAAGCAAATAATTGTATCATCAGCCTAAATTGCTAGTTGAGAGTTGATAACTTTGGGACGGTCGTTGATGAAAGTAAGAAACACTGTAAGTACAAGATTAGAGCCTTGATGGATCCTGGCATCGATTATGACTTGTATGCCACGACCAGTGACAGAGATGAATACAGATAGGTGAGGGATAGCAGTTACTATGAAATCCATTACTTTCTGTCTTATGCAATTTAAACAGGAGTTGGGCGCCGCCATGTAAATGCACTTAATTTCAGAACAGCAAGAAGGATTCGACAAAGAAAACCAATGATTTCTTTTGTTAAAAATACTCTTTTTTTTTTTAAATTTTCATTCTCCTTTTTTTAAATCCACTCCCCACACATTTTGAGTTTTACATTTTTTTTTTTTCTTTATTAATCGGCTTATGCTGTTCTTTTATTTTTTTAGGTTTAGAATAATTTTCAGAAAATATATCTTTTGCTTTTCCTTTTTCTGGTAAGGGGGGGGGTGCACAGGAGATTAGAGAGGAAAATACACGTAGCTTGCTTTGCCAGGAATCTTTGTTATTTTGATAAGAGATGTTTCATAAAAAATTTAAGGCTACTGCGATCATGATTCACAGTAAGACTTCAAGAATTGGATTTGGACAAAGTAGACTATATTTTGACGATAATTTTTATGGCAAAAAAGAAAGAAATAAACAAATGTTCAAATAGAATTCGTTTGTATTCTTAGAATACAGAAAGTTACTAGCTAGTCAGATAATTTAGAGATAATTCGTTTGAATTCTAAAGATGCAAATAGCTAGTCAAATAGATCGATAGACAGACAGAGAGATAGCTATAAAATGATTATATATATATATATATATATATATATATATATATGACTAGTCAGGCAAACCTACCTAGGTTTCACCTACGCGAATCGTCAGGGTAAGCGGAGGTGAAACCTAGGTAAGTTTGCCTGGCTCTTTAGGATCATAGTTAGATTTACAATTACTTAGTGTATTGAGCACTTTGCTTAGTTATTTTTACTTTACTCGTGTCAGGGTTTTTCTTCTTTGGACTCTGAGCTTGGATTCTGGTCGATTGTTTTGGTCTGAATTACATGTTTTTTGTTCGTTCTATTTTTTATTCCTTATTTTTCCTTGTGTATTGGTTTATTCATTTACAAGTCAGAACACCTAAGGTTTTTTTCCGAACGATTATGTCATAACTGAATCAATTAAGCTGCCAGATCTTCATGCGTCGAAACCGACAGGAGAGTCCAATATATATATATATATATATATATATATATATATATATATATATATATATATATAATTTCAACCCAAGCAAGGCGAGAATATCTATGGTACATAGGGGTTTACAGGCAGTGACAGTGAGAGAAAAGACTGAGTATAGCGAGGATTGATGAAAGGACAAAAGATGAAGATAGAAGATATCGACTGACGTTGCATTTAAATATTTTAAGAATCTAGTTATCAAGGGAGCAAGCAAACGGAAGCGAGTACGACGGGCGGGAAGTGCGAGAAAAAGAAACTGTTGGAGTAGAATTAGCGATTGCATTTAGCTGTTGCAACAGTAAACTGGTGCGACCTAGATGCCAATTTAGTTGCACGCTTAAATTCATGTAGTCGGGGAACAAGGGAAAAGGCTCGTCAGAGCAGTTGCTATAGAAATATTTGTAGAAAAGACAAGGGGAAGCCATGTCTCGTCGGTGAGTAAGTGATTGAAGTCGACGTGACAAGTCACGATAGATTACATTATAGGTCTTTCCTTGGATTTTGTCAAGAACCTAGAGAGTACCAGACCAGATATGGCAGCAGTATTCAATGTACGAACATATGATAGATTTGTAAACGTGCAAGATGGAAACTGGCGAGAAATAGAGAGGGTGCTGCAGAAATACCTTCCAGAAATACTCCCCATCTAATGGTAAAACTTTAACTAGATGAAAACACTACTGCCACTAAATATTTTACCATCCTGTGGGGGTATATCTGTATATGGTGATTTTCTAAACGTAGCTTAGATATGGCACAAGGCCGAAAGTATGGGACGTCCAGTGAGGATCAAACCCACTATTCACTCGTATTTGATCTACCGAGAGAAGCTTGCTGACTTCGAAGTGTCCTATCTGGGATGTATATGTAGAAGTTATTTCCTCTACACCCTGTGATTTGAAATTAAATTTACCTGTTATTTTTTTTCTGAAATATTTTTTTCAAATAGCTCATGTTGTTCTTTTTTTTTTTTTGGTACTCTAACCCTTTGGCCTTGTGTCAGATCAAACTAAAGCAGAGTAAGCGTCTGTTTAAAATTGTCTGAATAATATGCGAGAATGGCATCTATGATAAGAAATAACCAAGAAGTAGACAATTTTTTGATCTATTTACTTTTGGGCGGACTATATATAAAATACAAAACGTGATACTTTTAGAATAAAAGCTTTAAACAAATTCAGTTTCTAAAGTCAACGGAAAACAATTTTTTCTGGAATTTGGAAAAAGGATTTTAAACATACTTATCTTTAAAATTTCATTCTGTCGTCTGATATTTAGAAGAAACTTTATCGTCATAAATATTGTTGGTTATTTTATTTATGTAACGTTTTGTCAAGTTATTTATTTCATTTTATTTTTACCAATTTACGTGTTTATATTTTAGAGAAATATCAAGTCGCAATTTTTCAAAGATGGCACCAACTTCATGAATGGCTGACTGGAAATTTTATTAACCATCTTATATCCATAGGCAAATAGATTTAGGATCAATTCCTGTCAGGAGATAATAGGCGATTTCGCTTTTCTTACTGACAACTTTTCGGCCAAGTCGCATGCGTGTAGAAATATGAATTCATAAATATTTACTGAGATAACAAAAACCATGAGTAACGCCGACTAAAGTTAATTCGAGATATAAAGGAAAAACAAACTTAAAAATCGCGCAAAGCTACCCTCCGCAGCGCCATACTTTACTAGACTCAAAGCAACACATGTTTAAATTTTGACACATTCTTGAAAGAAATCACAATGGAGAGCAGACAAAAGTGGTTGAGTCAACAGTAAACTGTTTAGAAAGTCTGTTCGGCTCGGGTGGGAGAGAGAAAGAACTAACATCTCGACTGATTGTTAATCAAATGCGGCTTGTGAGTTGCCAGAAAAGAACAGTTCTTGCAAATACGTATTTACGGGATCTTTCGTATTCAAATTACATAAACATTGATATTACAATATTTCTATACAAACCTGACATTTTTATTACTACAAAATTTTAAAATGTATTAAAAAGAGATCCATTAATTATTTAGAAATTGCTACATATATATATATATATATATATATATATATATATATATATATATATATACTTGATGTGAAAATAATTTTACATACTGTAAGTGATTCTAATACATTTACTTGTTTTAAAATTAAATATAGTATATTAAAAATTAAAAGGGATTTTTTTAAAAATCGTAGTTAAATAAAACGTATTCTAACCTAAAACCCCGCCCAAAATCTTTCAGTATACAAATAGAAAAAAATGCCGTTAACAATAATTTTTTTTAAAATATCCAGACTGCATGTATTTTACGGACGTCAAAATTCATTGAAAAATACATCGCTACCCCTACCAAAATGTAACTAATAACTGATACATCAAAATACAGTGATAATGTACTCGCAAACACACCTTGTCTAGATGAATGGATTTCTCTGTGTCCTTGGAAACATGAATTATGATTTTTGCTGCGCCTTTAAAACCCATTCGCTTGAGGAGGAAATGGAACTAACGTCTTTAATTTAACTACAAAATTAAATTCAAAGCTTTTAGCTTCCATTTTTGAAACATGGTTAGAACTGTATAGCGAAAAGACCCATATTTTAAATCAATTAATTTATAATATATATATATATATATATATATATATATATATATATATATATATATATATATACAGCGTGTTCCTAAAGTCTGGACGCATGGTCAAAAATGCCAATTTTTAAGAAATGAAATTTTAAACAATATTTTATTGAATTGAAATATTGATAAATAATATCTTCATTATGATTTCCACCATTTGTGATGCAAAGGTTGGATGCGCTTTGCAAGCTTCACGTGAACTCAATGCAACCAATCCACATGGCCGTCAATGTTAGCGCATTCACTCTTTATGCATCCAATCAGGTGCGTTGCATCTGATTTTCATTGAGTATACTTTCTTCCCAAGAAAAAGAAGTCAATTACCTCTTCTTTCCACACAACTATGTTTAATCTATGGAGGTATATATATATATATATATATATATATATATATATATATATATATATATATATATATATATATACAGATATTTTTGGCATTTAAATGAAATGAATAAAGCACCAAAAGTAAAATGGAAAATAATAAATAGAACAAGAACTTGTAAAACCTGGGATGAACCATGACCTTTATGCCTACATGAAAAACTAAACATTATTATGTTTCTAAATAATCAAAATTTATTAAACCATAGACATGAGTTAACGGTTTTTTTTTGCCGACATCAACAAATTTTCGCATTAAATAATTAGCATAAAAAAAATTAAATTTCATATGCCTATGAAAAGTTTAAAAGCTTAACCCAATCATAAGATAGAAAAACCCTTTATGAAGTCGTCAAAAAAACAAATTTTAATTCAGTGCGGCGCGTTTATGTACGAAACAACCCTTTAGAAATAAAATAAAAAAATACAAATAAAATAAATAAATAATAATAAATAAAATAAAATTCTCTTGAGAGTTAAAGATGTATTATGGTGCCAACAGCTATCTGTCGCTGTGACTGACCAGACGATGTGCGTACATGAATCCCATCATTTGCTTTGGACACCCCGACCCTCTTTCTTTCTTTTGACCTCTTTCCGAAGGTGACTGATATCTTGATACAAACTAACTCGTATGCCCCTTATCAAAACGGTCGTTTCCATAGTACTTAATTTTGTGAATGAACATGCTTATAAAGACGCGTAAAATCAAAGATTGGTTATTCCTCAATTTTCGCCTGAGGATGAAACAGGGCTTGATACTTTAATTCAATTTAATTTCAATAATTAAATTGAGGTTTTTGGCTCTTGTTTTTGAAATGTAAGAACTCTTATGTGGCGAAGGAATCATATTTAAAAAAAATAATTATAATATATAGTTTAATACTGTTTATTATAAACAGAGCATTTACTTAAATATTTGTATCTATAAAAAGAATTTATAAACATAAAAATGTCTTAAAATAATTGTCGGACTTTGTCTATTTCATAATGTGTGACGTCATCTGTTTACATTTGATACGCCATGAGCAGATATGAATGTACGTGACAGATTCATAGAAGATTGAAGTTCAAATACCGTAAATTCGACCTTGCTAACCGAACACTCCTCTGTGGTCAAATCGGTAATGGCACGTCAGGCTATATGACGGTCCGTATAGGATACAGGTTCAATCCAGTCGGAGGACTAATATTTCCGGTGAAAATTTCTCGGACATTCAGGCCAGTAAATGTTGTTTAATACTGTTTATTATAAACAGAGCATTTACTTAAATATTTTTATCTATAAAAAGAATGTATAAACATAAAAATGTCTTAAATATATATATATATATATATATATATATATATATATATATATATATATATATATACTCGACTAGCACAAGGTTGGTTTAATGTAGTGAGCACAAGCAAGTACACTCGAGCTAGGAACAAAATTCCCCGAGCTCCTACAACCGTCGTGTGCGCTGTCCTCGGTGCGAGCACACAGAGTGCAATGAGAGGGCGCGGTCGCGGGCAGCTGTTCCCTAGGGTTCGGCACCTCTCAGTATAATTTTCCTCAGTTGCGACTCTGTCCTTCGACGGAGCCGCCCCTGAGTGCACTCCGCCGGTAGATAAAGATGCATCGGAGATGATAAATAAAAGTGTTAGAAAATAATTTGTAGTTATTCCCCCACACACACACACACACACACACACACACACACACACACACACACACACACACACACACAACACACACACATATATATATATATATATATATATATATATATACATCCAGGTACGACCGGAAAGAATAGAGTACATTTCCAACATCCGTAGCATTTCATTTAAAAGAGGGCTCAATATATAGTAGAGCAATATTATTATTTTTTTCAAAAAATGATGTATTTTGCTTTAGAAACCAAATTAATCGTTCATTCGCCAGTAATTTACAATCGCCTGAGGAGACACATCATTATGCGTTGAAACACAACTGGAATTGTGTAGCGATTCCTCCATGTTTTTGATGTAATAAATAATATATATATGTGTGTGTGTGTGTGTGTGTGTGTATTATAATATTTTGATTGTAATTTATTACAATATTTTAATATTATGATATTTATTATATTTTATTTTAATCTATTATAATAAAAATATTATAATATTTTGCACTACTGTCATATATATATATATATATATATATATATATATATATATAGCGACAGAGAGAGGAGAGAGAAATGTAACAAAGACAGAGAGAGAGATGTTGAACGCATAAATCAACACTACGTGGATATTGTCAGGTTCACGTTTCAAACGATTTTCAAATCATATATCACTACTCCTTGCGCCGGCTGTAAGGCCACTTTGAATCTATGACAATTGGAAAAGAGGAAAAACAACACGTCACATTTCTTCTGTTTAGGACCAAAATCTTAGAATAGTTTTATTTCTGATCAGAAGCCTGTTTATTTTAATTTTTTTTAAATCCATTTTATTTATTCGTCGATCTTTTTTTCATACATTTTCATAGCGGCTCGAGTTGAGGAACCGGAGAGCTGAGTTCGAATTACAAATCTACTACATTCACTTATGTGCTAATACCCTTGGGAAACGTATGAAGAAGAAGAAGGATAGACTGCGTTCTGTAGCCTTGGATGGCAACTAGTCTACCGCAGAAAGAAATGGCAACCTACTGCCGGAAAAATCTTTCGATACATGATCGCCTACGCGTGTATCACGCATGGTACATAATTGACTGACTGATGTTATAGGTTAGTCGTTTGAATTGTGGTGTGGTTGTACACCCTTGTGCAAATTAATTGAAACAAAAACGATTAATTTCGTTATTATTTACATTTTTTTCGTATTTTTCCAATGAAACATGGCCCAGTGCACAAGTTAGTACTTCGTATGTCGTTTACAAGAAGTCGTTCCTTGCAGATTGACCACAGATTCTAGATTGGACTTAAAGTAGGAGAATTTCTTAGCCAGTCAATAATACTTTGATTTGTTCACTGGTAAGGCTTGACCGTGTGTTCGTACAGCGTTACAATTTTCGTACACTTCCCTGGAGTGACGTTCATCGCAGGCACTTGCCGTAGGGCAACTAATCGACTGTCGAGATAATAGTGTCTGTGAGTTAAAATCTGATGCAATCACAGATGAGGCTATATTTTTCAAGGCCAAACAAATTTCCTCATGCACCCTGAAATTAAATTCATATTTCTGCACACCACTGCAAATGATCTAATCTGAGGACAAAATAGTAATCGATTACATCCTGTCACTCCAGTGGGTCTAAAACTGACCATATGGTGAAAGAAAGGAAACTAAAGCAGTTGTTTCAATTAATTTGCACAAGGGTGTAGATAGTATGGTAAGAATATGCATTCACGTTATATTTAGAAATAAGTTCTGATCTGAGTGGTTTATATTGTTCATTTCTTTATGCATGTGGCCCTACTTTACTCTTCATGACTCTTGCATCTGTTATCGGAAATCAGCAAAATATGGATGTCTTATATCTGTTCAGTAGAAGGCGTGTTTTGTTATCGTACTAGCTCGTGGAATTGTCACTCATCTTGTAAAACATACTGAGTGACAGGGATATCAAGTATTATTCTGCTAAAACAGGACATCACTTTCTTGTTGCAGGAATGGCAGCAAAAAGTGTTAAACAATGCTCTGGATATATCTGTCGCTCTTCAATTTTCATTCGAAAAAGCATTTTCAAAATTTCATCTACAAAATCTAAAGCTCTGCCATTTATGCTACCGAGGAAGGTGTATGTTTTGTAGCATGGTCTGGAACGGTATATTACCTTCCACTTGCAGGAACAGGAGCAGAAGTGGTTAAAAAGGTTCTAGGTCAACATAGCGACGTTCGGCGTTTATGCAACAAACACAAAAAGCAAAGATATGACAACCTAAATCGTGGTTACAGACATTGGGTTAGTGTGTCCTGGGCGTACAGAATCTCGTTGTTATTTCCCAAGTCAAACAAGCATTATTTGTAAGAAGGGAGAACATTGTCTTATCACTGGATTCTACAGATTACCATCTTACATCACTGGAAACGTGGACAAACTTGTTGTGGTGTAACTGGCAGTTCGGCTATTGGCACGAGTATATGTGGGTCCTGCTGCAAGTAAACTTTTCTCAATTTTACTATATTTGTCAGTATTTCTGAGCTAATATGTACACTATTTACATTATTCGGACTATTGTCCTCATCTTTGTCGCCATATTTTTAACAACGTTTCGGCCGTTCATAATCTGTCTATATTTCTTGGATGAGGTATTATGTACACTATTTACAATTGTCCTCATCTTTGTTGCCATATTTATTACAACGTTTCGGCCTTTCAGTATCTGTCTATATTTCTGAGATGAGGTATTATGTACACTATTTACATTATTCGGACTATTGTCCTCATCTTTGTCGCCATATTTTTAACGACGTTTCGGCCGTTCATAATCTGTCTATATTTCTTGGATGAGGTATTATGTACATTATTGACAATTGTCCTCATCTTTGTTGCCATATTTATTACAACGTTTCGGCCTTTCAGTATCTGTCTATATTTCTGAGATGAGGTATTATGTACACTATTTACATTATTCGGGCTATTGTCCTCATCTTTGTTGCCATATTTATTACAACGTTTCGGCCTTTCAGTATCCATCTATATTTCTTGGATGAGGTATTATGTACACTATTTATATTATTCGTCATATTTATGACAACGTTTCGGCTGTTGTACGCTCCAGCCTTCTTCAGGTGGTTGGAATGTCGAACTGAACCCCTTTTTTACTAAATAAAAGGTAAACTGTTCTAGTTCCACGTGCCATTTTTAATGGATCTCAGTTATCAGTTACTTCCCGTTAATTCCCCTCTCCAAGTTCTCCACCGTCTTAACCGGGTATTGATCTCACTCTTTGGGTCCTGTTACTGGATCTAACTAACGCCTTTATCCACTGTGCCATGTGTCCTTGAGGACATCTGGGTATAAATTTCTGGGAATCATATACTTAATGTCTTCAGCAATCATTTTTTCCAGAGCTTGTATTGATATTTTTTGTTGTTATTATCGCTTTTCTCTCATTATGAATGGTTCCCATATTGTATTCATTTCTATGCTTGGTTGGCTCAGGAAATTTTTGTGACCTAGCATATGTGCTGATTCTTTAAGTTTACGAATTTTCCAATAGTTTCCTTTGTTTATGATTTCAACCTGATCCCACCTAGGACGGTGATCTCCCTTTTCTCTCCATATATGGTCAGCCACGACTGATTTTTCCATATTTGTTCTGACTTCTCTTGGGAACGATTTTCATTCCTAATCTTCTTCTATGTGCTGTGTTACCTCTTGACCTGGGCGATAGTGGTTCTCCACAACTTCCTATTATTAATAGCTTTTAATAAAGTGTGTAGTGTTTTAAAATGTAGGAGAAATTTTAACAGGAATATTTGCTTTCAACAAAGTTGTAATCGAAATGACTTCAACTTGAAATTCAACATTCAAAATCTTTTTTATTTGTTTATTAACAGCAGACTAATTCTGATCACAAACACCAAGAGAAAAAAATTAATGGTTATTAGCAAAATGGGGTTCTCAAAATGCGAGCTACAAATGAAGCAAAATATTAAGACATGGGAAATTCTTTTCGAGAAACAAACATTTCGAAACTGCAGTGTCATATTTAACATCTTGTATGTTAATTTTCTTACGATAAAGAAGAGATTCGAAGCTACAGAAGGATATATTATTTACATTATTCGGACTATTGTCCTCATCTTTGTCGCCATATTTATTACAACGTTTCGGTCGTTGTACGCTCCGGCCTTCTTCAGGTAGTTGGAATATTTCGCTCACTGGTGTAGACTGTTCTAGTTCCACGTGTCATATTTCTAATGGATGCCAATTATCAATTATCTCCTGTTAATTCCTCACTGAAATTATTCACTGCCTTAGCCAGGTATTGAACTCACACTCTTTGGGTCCTATCACTGGATCTAACTAACGCCTTTATCCACTGTATCATGTTTCCTTGAGGGAAATTAACAGGAGATAACTGATAACTGACATCCATTAAACATGGCACGTGGAACTAGAAAAGTCTACCCCAGTGAACTAAATAAGGAGTTCAGTTCGGCATTCCGACCACCTGAAGAAAGCCGGAGCGTACAACGGCCGAAACGTTGTAATAAATATGGCGACAACGTTGAGAACAATAGTCCGAATAACGTAAATAGCGTACATAATGCCGCATCTCAGATATATAGACAGATACTGAAGAAGGCCGGAGCGTACAACGGCCGAAACGTTGTAATAAGTATGGTGACAAAGATGAGGACAATAGTCCGAATAATGTAAATAGTGTACATAATACCACCTCTCAGAAATATAGACAGATACTACAGAAGGATGTTGAGAATGTCATGGACAAAACACGTGAGTAACGGTGAGTTCCTAAAGTAAATGAGAACATGAAAGATTCAAGCTTAAAATCAGAACGCGACAGTTAAAATTGTTTGGAAAAATTCTGAGGAAAGATGGCTTGGAAAATTTAATACTCAAATGATATATTCAAGGAAAGAAAGGTAGGGTAAAAGAGATTGAATGGATGGCGGAGAGGAGTAAGAATGATAGTAAAATTTGGAAAGACAGAAAAGCGTACACTGCTGTTGTGTGACATGACTCAATATGGCAGCAAATGTTGGACAATTTCCTCACAGGTGTGGATTAAACTTAAGGCAAGAGTAATATGGTTTTACAGAAGCAGGTAAAAAAACACACGAAAGGAACATGTGAGCAACAAAAGAGATTTGAGGAAATTCGAAAGTAAAAGTCACTTGAAAATTCTTGGAAACTTTTGTAACTTAGGGAAGGTTACTGAATAGAATAATCGCAGGAAGGTTGGTAATGAACGATAATACTTAGGCCAAGAACAACACATACAAGATTCGCCAGCGCTGCGTATAAATTCCTCTTTGGAGGTATTTTCAACGCAGGCTTATTATCTTTCATTTGCATCTCTGTCTTTGTGCAGAGTGCGCTCAGGGGCTTCTCTGTCAAAGGACAGAGGGGCAACTGAGAAAATTATACTGAGAGGTGCTCAGCCTTGGGGAACAGATGCCGGAGGCCGCGACCTTACGTTGCACCAGAGGGAGGGATCGGTGATCACACCAAGGCCAGTGCAACCAACCGTTGCGGGGGCTGAGGGCAATTTTTTACCTTGTCCCGAGCGTACGCGCTCGGGTCCCAACTTAAAAAAAAACCTTGTGTTACATCTCGTCCAAGTTGGGGGAGGGAGTTAATACTGCGCTGCGTGGAAGAAGTAGTCAACTGCTAGAAGGGAGTCAAGTGAATTACACAATGTATCTCTAACTGCCGACCAACATACTATATTTACTTCCCTTTTTATGTGCCATGTTCTTTCAGGGTGTAGGCGATCATGGCTCGCCACCTCCCTCTATCCCTTGCAGCTATCAACAAGTTCCTTCCCTCTGCTTCCTCCCACAGATCACATTCTGTCATCTACTTGCTTAAGTCCGCCAGGTATGTCACGCGTAGTCTCTCTTTCTTTCTATTCGACATGTGAGTATCAGATTCTCCAAGCACTCCTTCCTCATTATGTGTCTCAGAAAATTCAGCTGTCTGTTCCTGATATAAAGTGTAAGCACCGTCCTTATTTGCAACCACTCTAAGAGCTCATCGTTATTCACACGGTCGGTGGATGATATCCTCAGCATCCTTCTGTAGAATCACATCTCTGTCGCCTCGAGTCTTTTCTTCATTTTTGAGGAAATCTCCCAACATTCGCTCCCGTAAAGGACAGATGTCACGTGACAGTTCATTATTATTTTCTTTTTCGTCTCTTGGTCACATACCCTTTATCGTCCGTAAGTATGCTACAATAGATACATAAGTAAAGAAAGTTTGGTTAGCTTATCACCTACAGGATATATTGAAGGGAGGATAGAAGATGAACTGGAGGTAGAGTTTCCAGACAAACATTGATTAGAGTTTCAATGGTTAGGAAGTTGTGGAGAACCTTCATCGCCCACAGCGCGAGGGAGAAAAGGCGCATAAAAGAATATCAAGAGAAAATATGTCTAATGCCTTCATCAGCCCTGCAGACTTCGTAGACATTGTCTGCGCGTGTGTGTAAGGAAAGACTGAATTCGCGTTTCTTTATTTACAAAGATTCATAAAATAATATTTTCTCTTTTTTTTTTTTTTTTTTACTATTTATACATTTTTCCAGTCGTTGGATTATCGGTAGGCCCCTTATTTATTATGGCATTCAATTGTGTTAATTTTAACTAGCTTCAGATTACTGCTACGTCATCCATTAAAACATTGTTGTCCTTCTAACAACGTTCATTCTTTCTTTTCAGCGTTATTTTTTTTTTCATTTTCAAGCAAGATAAATATTGATAAACAGTCCTCGAGTGCCATTTTTTGTTTCAATATAAACTAAAATGCTCAAAAATACACAGACATCTGTCTAGTAACGTCCACCTGAATAACGGAGGCTAAACAAAATAGTATGCAACCTGTCAGTTGTTGGATTCATAATTTGGGTTTATCCATACAAGCACGTTTTAGGCTTGTTCATAACTTAGTTCTAATATCCACGACTAAGATCCCCCCCACACCATGCTATGCACATTTTATTGAACCACCGCCATCCCCTTCGTTTTCCACGGGTGAGACGTAATTTCCACTCGAGCAGTTTCTTCCTACACAAGCCGTTGCTTTGTGGGATCGATTCCCACAAAGATGCTTTCCCGATCGCTACAGACTTAAGATGTCGAGTCTTGAGTAAACCGTTATATTTCCCATATAAACTGTGCTTTTAAACCTCTACCTGTAACTCTCTACGTCGAGTGGCTGCCGGGCCTTGTACAGTGTTAACATCGCTGTTAATAGTCTGCATTATAATTGATGTGTACATGGAGGATGTGTATTTTTATTATTTTTTTTTTAATCCGACAACATTATTTATTACTATAAACATTATTTTAGAGAATACGCGTGTTTGAGCGAAATATTTGCCAACCGTCTTCGATCGAGAAGACCCAGTAAAGAAATAAGTGCTCGCGACAAGAATCGAACCTGTACACCAGTTTTTCCATCAAGGAATATTATCCTATAACGGAACAAGGCCTTTTTTTAACGAGATTTGAGCCCTGGGTTCCTGAACAATTTTAACTTTTCTGTCTGAGTTCCTGAGTCAAAATTCGCAAATAATTGGTATGTAATGTTTCATGGAAGATATAAAAATAATTACAAGTGTTTACCCACCGTTCGACCGGTGGCTGGGAGTTAAGCCATTTTTCTCTACCACTGTTCAACCGGTGGCTGGGTATTACGTCATTTTTCTCTACATCCGGTAAAGCAGTGGTCAGGGCTCAAAAGGTTAATACTTTATTTAGGTTTTTCCTATTCTCATGTAGATCGTCATTCCGGTGTCAGATTTTCCGTGTCCTCCATTAAAACTGTTCCAAGATATTTCAATTTGTGTGAATTGACAGCTCCAATTCGTAGTTCTCACGTTGAACTGCCCCACTTGCTATACATTCTGCCTTTTTACAATTGATGGTTAGTCTTTTCTTCCTACTTTTCTTTACTAGCTCGTCTAGGAGTTCCTGCAATTTTCTCACTGTGTCTGTCATGAAAACGGTTTCGTCTACGCATCTTTTGTTGTTAATACTGTGCCCACCAATAATAAATCCTGGTAGGACTTCTAGTTCTCTCAGGATCGTTTTTCTGTCATGGTTGAATACGTCCGAGGAGAAGACACTATCTTATCTTATACCCTTTTTCATGTTTCTATACTTTTTTTTTTCTGTTTTTTTTTTTTCTGTATTTCTATCATTCTTATCATAAATATTGCATGTCTTTTTCCAGTGTTTTTAATGAAAGCGCACTGTTATTGTACAACCTAGTGCAAATTAATTGAACCAACTGCTTTAGTTTCCTTTCTTTCAACATACGGTCAGTTTTAGACCCACTGGAGTGACAGGGAGTAATCGATTTCTCTTTTTTCCTCGGATTAGGTCATTGCAGTGGCGTGCAGTAATATGAATCTATTTTCGAGGTGTATGATGAAATTTGTTTGAAAAATATTGCGTCATCCGTGATTGCATCAGATTTAAACACTCCCAGATATCGATATTGTCATAGATTAGATTCAGTGGCAAACAAGCCAGAGTACCACCTTGCCCGATGGCAAATGAGCCCCCGATGAAGTGCCCTCTCTATCCAATAAAAATGCAATAAAGAAAAAAACACAGACAATTGTTTTAGTAATAAAAAGAAATAAGAATTTTATAAAGTCATTTGCACATTATCAATGTGAGTGGACATTTTCAAAGCTAAAGATCTGAAAGCGTTCTCTGACTGCAAAAGAAATATTTGTCGCAGATTACTTCCACAACACAAAGAACAAATCACTGTAAATTCAGACTCTAATATCGGGGGCAGAAAGAAATGCCGAAAACTCGATTCGCAGGTACTATCTCACAAATAACAATGCATTTAACCAGTCATAAATATAACTCACTCTGCGAGGAACGCGGTAGACAAAATACACCTAATTCCCCGATTCGCCAACACCAACTTTTATCTTTTATCCCCGAGCATTTTTTCCATTCGTCGACAACTAGGAGAGGACGCCCAATTTTTGCATATCAAAATACTTTTATAGCGACTCCTGTGACGGACTTGTTTTTTTAATTTAAATATTTCGTGTTCAGCTGAATACGTGCCCTTTTTCTTTTTTTTTTTTTTTTTTGGTAAGTAATATTCTTTTTCGCCACATTTACTGCATTTACTTGCGCTTGGTTTGACGAGGTAAGTCGCTGTTTTCTTCGCTATAAGATCATAAAGGCAAGGATGAGAAATTCGCTATCTGAAGAGAATTTGAAATCATACAAGTTGCTATCCATTGAAAAGATAGATGATTAGATGAAGAGTCTGTCTATATTTCTGAAATGAGGTATTATTGTCCTCATCTTTGTCGAGGATGATCTTCGAGGATGACCATTTTTACCATATTGCAATTTTTGCTGTTATCATTGCATGTTTTTTACCAGAGCTCATATTGCAACTTTATTATTATTGCTTTTCTCGGGCATTTCTTATTACTGGTTCCCATATTGTATTTATTGGATGCAGAAGCCATTATTGGCCCATTCGCACAATCATCGAGTGAACACAAATATAGTGGGCTGCATGCAATATTTTATTGTGCTTTTCAACTATCTGTTAATGTGTAAATTATACTGTAAACTAATTAAGAAGATCAACCAATTTATAAAAATTTTAAAAAAATAAATAAAAAATTAAATTATAAATTCAGTATTTGTACACTGTAATTACTAAGAAATACATATTTTTTTCAGTTTTAATTGGTACCCAGACTTTATGCATTTAAACGCTGTACTAGAGTGGCGCTTGGTCTCATCCTTTTAGAGTTGAAATGGCTAGATTTAACCGAAAGTTCTATGCTAGCAGTATCTTCTCTCGCACTTCTCGTTTGTTGAACTCTCTTCCAGCTTCTTGCTTTCTAGTAAACTTTCTTTTTCAAAAATGTAAATGCAATGTCAGTTGTTACCTTCTGTGTTCTTAATTTCTGTTCTTTTATTGTTCTCGCTTCTTAATAATGTTTTTTTGTATCATATTCACTCACAATTAGTAACCCTTTGCGCCTTAGTGGCATTGTTGACTTACTTGGGGTGAAATGATTAAAAAAATCTACCATTTTCCATATGCATTTTCTGAAAAATGTATTTATTCGTTAGAAAAATTAAATGATCGCCTATTTTTTTTTTTTTAAGCGTTTCACCCCAAGCAAGACGGGAAGCCACCAGCACGCAAGGGGTTACAGAGAGTTGGAGCGAGAGCAAATAGGAGTGATAGAGGAAAGTATGGAGAGAAGGATAGGGAATAGATCAAAGCATCTGGAGACGTCGATTGACATTACATTTGAATAGTTGGAGAATATAATTATCAGGAATTCAAGAAATGGGGAGGGAGTTCCACAGGCGAGAAGTGCGAGTCATGAAGCTATTGGAGTAGAAGAGACGGCTACATTTAACAGTTTCGACAATGAAAGGGTGAGAGCGAGATGCCAGCCTAGTTGAACGCTTAAAATGAACCCTGGGAAACAACGAAAGCAGCTCTTTAGAGCAGTTATCGTGAAAGTATTTGTAAAAAAGACAGAGGGAGGCGACGGCACATCTTTGAGAGAGCGCCTGCAGACGAGATGCCAGATCAGGGCCAATTAGATTGCATATCCGTCTCTGGGTTTTAACGAGAACTTTGATAATTGTGTGTGGGCCCCCCTTGTCTCCTAGAAACTAATATTTTCAGACCGAGTTCACCATTGATAAGATTTATTGTTTCCATGAACCCTTCGATGGTGAACTCGATTCAGTCAAGCAGTGTTTTTATTTTAACCTCATTTAGTTCTTCTGCATTGTTCAGATTTATCTTGGCAAGTGCAAATCTCACTTTACACTTCAGGATTTCAGGGCTTCCATACTTTTCTTGCGTGTATTGCTGCTTTCTCTACATCGTTTAGAACTTTCTGTTAATTCATTTTGAAACGATCCAATTGATTAAATTCATCATTTTGTTTCTTCTTTTCTTCTTCTTATTATTGTTAGGGCTTTAAAATCGGATAATTTAAAGTATATACAAATATAAAGAAAATATATGAAACAAGATCAGGAAAAAGCATGAAGAAAATACTCAACGTAAAGTGGTGGAAAAAATAGACTAACTGGTTATTGCTCTTCGCTGTTCAAAGCCAATCCAGAATAAAATATAAATATATGCACCATGACAAAAACGGGAGGAAAATAATGCTAGAGAGACAGCAGTAAAAATCATAGATTAAATTTAATCCCAGAAGCAATTCAATCTGCTTACAGAGGGAAGGCTGCTTAGACTTAATATAAATGTTCTCACGTACAATTAATCGGAATTCACGCTGACGCAGAAGGCTCATTTTGATAAAGTGCCTCGGAGGACTTTACGCGTCGGTTACCTATAGTTGGTCCTCATGCCTCTTTTTATTCACACACACACACACACACACACACACACATATATATATATATATATATATATATATATAGATAGATAGATAGATAGATAGATAGATAGATAGATAGATAGATAGATTATAGGTTCCTGAAAAGCTTGTGGGCCGATATGCAAAAATGGGAAAAAGATTTGACCGTCTCAAGGGTAATGTAGGCATAGGAAAGCATCACTCATCAACACATCTATCATCACTATTTCCCAGAACAAACCTGATGATTTTATTGCCACTTAGGAAGAAATTCACTTGTGCCAACAGTCCAGAAGTCAACAACAAATGCGAAAAACGAAACATGAAAAGAACATAAGGAAAATACATTCAATTAATAATTGGTTCCTTTTAATTGCCTGAGGACGGTCACGAGACCGGAAACCTGTGTAGTAAAAATAGGAAAAAAGTAAATGTATTATCTACACTAAATCAAATCCGTATTATAACCAAAAACGTTTGCGCTTTCTCTCTTCTTTAATATATATATATATATATATATATATATATATATATATATATATATATATATATATATGCTTTAGCGTATGGCAACAAAAACATGTAAGGATCACTACACTATTGCAGTCGTGTTTCAAAGCATATCGATGCGTTTCCTCAGGCGATAGCAGATTGCTGGCGAGTGAACGATTAATTTGGTTATTACATCAAAAACGTGCTAGTAATCTGCAGTCGCCTGAGGAGACGCATCGTTATGCGGTGAAACACGACTGCAATTGTGTAGCGATTGTTACATGTTTTTGATGTAATATCTAAAAATAAGTAATATTGCTCTACTATGTATTCCAGTCAAATCCATTACATTCATTTACGTCCTAATACTCTTGGGAAAGGTATGAATTCTCTTCTCTCCCCACCACCTCCAGCTATGGGTAAGTAGCAGGATAGACCGAGTTCAATAGCCTTGGATGGCAACTGGTTTACGGCAGAAAGAAATGGCAACCTACTTCAGGAAAAATCTGTCTCGTGAGTCATGTATCGAGAGATACATGATCGCCTAAGCATGTATCACGAATGACAGATAATTAACTGATGTAATGATTCCTTTTTAAAATAAAATGTTACGAACTCTATTCGTTTCCATCGTACCCGGAAATATATATATATATATATATATATATATATATATATATATATATATATATATATATATATATATATATATATATATATATATATATATATATTTTTATTAAAGACATTTTTTATGTTTAACGTTCTTTTTATAGATACAAGTATTTAAGTAAATTCGAACCTGCATCCTATACGGAACACGCCATTTAGCTGGGCGTGCCTAACCGATTCGGCCACAAAGGAGCGTTCGGTAGGCACGGTCGAATTTACTGCTTATAAACTTCAATCTTCCATGAATCTCGTACATTCATAACTGCTCATGACGTAACAAATGTAAACTCGGACTGAATGTCCGAGAAATTTTTGTCCATTTCTTAATGTATGACGTCATTTGTTTACATTTGATACGCCATGAGCACTTATGAATGTACGAGATTCATGGAAGATTGAAGTTTATAAGCAGTAAATTCGACCTTGCTTACAGAACGCTCCTTTGTGGCCGATTCGGTTAGGCACGGTTCCGTATGGGATGCAGGTTCGAATCCTGTCAAAGGACGAATATTTTCTATGAAAATTTCTCGGACATTTATTATAAACAGAGCATTTACTTAAATACTTGTATCTATAAAAAGAACGTTAAACATAAAAAATGTCTTTAATAAATAAATTGTCGGACTTTGTCCATTTCTTAATGTATATATATATATATATATATATATATATATATATATATATATACATATATATGTGTGTGTGTGTGTGTGTGTGTATGTATATGTGTGTGTGTGTGTGTGTGTGTGTGTGTGTGTGTGTGTGTGCGCACTTTAGGTGTGCTATATTTATGGGATAAAATGCACAATATCAGAGATAGAGCGTGTGTAAATATAAAATGAACACTTAGAGGTGACAGTCTGTTTCATGCTAGGCGCAATCGTCAGGCTAATCTTTGGCCTGACGATTACGACGAGCATAAAACAACCTGTCGCCTATAAGTGTTGACTTCAATGTTCAT
>OZ010573.1:15924870-15987370 GCA_963932145.1 Acanthosepion lycidas
CTTTTTTCCTCATTTTTTCTTCGCCATTCCGTTATTTTTGTCTGTTTCTTCTTTCTTTCTTTCTTTCTTTCTTTCTCTTGTCCCCCTCTCTCTCTCTCTCTCTCTCTCTCTCTCTTTCTCTCCTCTATTCGTTTTCTGTCTTTCTCTTTCGTATTATTCATAGCTTTCATGTACTTTGGCTCTTCTTTCCTTTCTTATTTTCCGATAGCGAAATTCGCCTCTCTATAATCGATCCAGCATGTACATGTAGCGCTATGGTTATCGGTACTGATAGCCGAATCGGGGAACCTTGTTCGTTCCGTCCCATTCTATTGCGTTGACTTTCGCAATTACACCCTGGGGAAAGGTACGAATCGACTTCTTCTCCTTCTACTTGCGGCTTCAGTAACATGGTAGATTTGTTTCTCTATATGTGGGTGGCAGCCAGCCTAAACAGCTTACAAAATCACATTACTGCAAAGTAACATAGTGGTAACAAAATCGTTTTCTGTTATAGTGGGTTATCAGTTACAGTCAAGTGTATGAGTGTTGAAACAGATTAGTTTGATTTGGCCTTGTTAGTTAGATAGCCCACCATAAGAGGGGTATAAAACAAGAAAATCAAATTGTAAAGTGAAACAACAAATTTATATACATATAAATCAATTAAGGTCTCTATAAATAAAATTAATGTATTTTGGTTGATACAAGGTCGTCAAAATGTTCGTAGAAGTACTTGCAAGAATGAGTTTATGTGTACGTACGCAGGAACGTATGTGTGTATGTATGTATGTATGTATGAACGTTGTCGTAGGGTAGGAATGCCTTTGAAGTAATCGCTCAGTCTTAAAATGTTCCGTTCGTTTATCAAGTATAAAAAAGGTGAGGGAGAAAGGTAGAGATAATAATAACGATCGCTTGACGTTTGTCATGAGACGTGTTAATACGCTTGTCTCCTTCTCTCTGGTGACAGGCGACTTGCCCGTTTTTTTATTTTGTTTGTGGAGCTTGAAAAGGTTAATTGGGAATTCACTTCCACATATGATTCGGACCATTCCATTGGACGATGAAGAAACTTCGCGTCGGCTCGCGAAAAGTTCCGTAAAAGAATTTGTTTTTGAGAATTGAAGATTATTTGAATTTTGTTTTTAAATGTTTCCTAGTTTTCTAGTGGCCGAAAAACATTTCCTATCAAGGTGTGAAATTTCACTAGTTTTGTTTTGGATTCGCTTTTGCGTGTGTGTTAAGGAAAATTTGTAAATTCGAATCTTTTTAATTTCTAACAAAATCAATGTGCTTAGCATTTGAATTTTAAACCTAGATCTTGTTTTGTTCACTACACTGTTAACCCTCCACACATGTCCGCGTAGTTACTTTGTAACAAGCCAGGTGGTCAGCAGAAAAGTGATAGTAAATACTCGGAAGATATTAAAACGAGAACTTCGAATTTAAATTAGTGATTCTCAAATTTTTTTTAAAAATACGGAATAAAGTTCTATATAGTCTGTACGTGTTTTTATGTGAAGAAATAGAATTGCGTGTTATTTGATCAGTTCAAAGGTTTTAAGCTACAGTACTTCTTAACGTTAATATAAAGTTGCGATAACCTTAAGATGAACTGTCAGGGAAATACTTGATTCCAACATTACAATAAGGTCGCCACAGCATTGCATATCCCCCTGACTAAAATGCAACGTAGCTGCAACGTTACAAGAATTTATCTCGTTAGCTGAGAAGAGAAAGGAAATTCTGAATTCAAAAATCTGGAGAAAGCAACTGGAAAGTTCTTTCTTTTTATGTACTCTGTCCTTTCAGGATATAGGCGATCATGGCTCTCCACCTCCTTCTATCCCTTGCAGCTCTCAATAAGTTCCTCCTCTCTGCTACCTCACCCGGATCACGTTCTGTCAGTCCGCCAGGTATGTCACGCGTTGTTTTCCTTTGTCTCTCTCTCTTCTACTCGACACGTAAGTATCAGATTCTCCAAGCCTTCATCAATAACAACTAGAAACTACAGCTGCTTATTTTCCAAGAGCGTATAGTAATTCTGTTATGGGACCTTACCCATAATAACATAATGGACTATCCCAGACGTAATAAATACTGTGCCTCAAGAGGAAGCAGGGAGTTCAGCCCGAAGTCGTGCGACCGGCTGATCGGCTGATCGATTGAACTCTCTGCCTACGGGCGGGGTGGAACCCGAAGGAGGCTACGCCGAAGGGCGGAGTCTCTTTCGGGGTGGTAGACCGACCCTGAACCCGTTTATATGGGTTCAAAGGGCATATTTTTGCCCGAGGCCACGGGCTCGGAAACCCCACGTTAAACCGGCCTTGTGCCACATGATGCCCTCGTGGGGGGTGGGTGACTAAATACCGTTCCGTCTGAAGTCGGGCGACCGGCTGATCGGTTGAACTCACACCTTCGGGCGGGGAGGAACCCGAACGAGGCTACGCCGTTTATACGGGTTCAAAGGGCATAAATAACGTTCCGTCTGAAGTCAGATTCAGTTTGAAGTCTGTCAGTCAGAGCGAGCGGAGTCAGTCAGTCGAGTCAGAGGCAGTCCGAAATAGAGTCGCGTTCAGACAATTACTACTAAACCTGATTGTTCGTACTAACACTTACTAATTCTCTGTATATATTCCTATTTGTAATATATCTGTGTTATTCCATATCCGTGTTCGAGTTCTTCTTTATTGGTTCTACCTTGGACTATCACAAGGTGATACGATCACGTGGTACAAGGAACCGGACCATAACAAATTCACAGATAATAAATAAAATGGAACCGGGGAGGGCCATGATCGCCTCTATCCTGAATGGAAATTAAAAGCAATTGTTACTTTATGTAGTCGCTACATTTAGTGCAGTCAGACACTCCAGTTTAATTATCCAGTATGATTGATTGATTAATTGATTGATTCGTTTAACGGCATATCAACTCTTCATGGGTCATTTAATACCGAAATTTCATTTTCTTGAGAAATTTGATAGGTATTGTTCTTCATTCTACTATAAATATTTATTGTGGATCATCTTTATTACTATAAATGTTTGTGAACGTTGCTTGTGTGTTTGCCAGAAGTCATATACAGAGAGTGGGGAAAGAAAGATATAAATTTATTATCGGGTAGGAAGTGGGGGAGGGAGGAGAGAAGGAAATGGAGAAAAACGCTCTCTCTTTTCACTCACCTCTCTCTCAATTTCCACCTCTCTTTTTCCACCTCTCTCTTTTCACCTCTCTCTTTGTACTTGTCTCTCTCTTTCCACCTCACTTTTTTCACCTATCTATTTCCACCTCTCTCTTTCCACCTCTCTCTTTCTTTCTACCTCATTCTTTCTCCCTCTCTCTTTTCACCTCTCTCTGTGCACCTGTCTCACTCGTTCCACCTCCCTCTTTTCACCTCTCTCTTTCCACCTGTATCTCTCTTTCCACCTCTCCCTTTTCACCTCTCTCTTTGCACTTCTCTCTTTGTACTTGTCTCTCTCTTTCCACCTCTGTCTTTTTACCTATTTCCACCTCTCTCTTTCCACCTGTCTCTTTCTTTCGGCCTCTTTCTTTCTCCCTCTCTCTTTTCACCTCTCTCTCTATTTCCACCTCTCTCTTTTCACGTCTGTCTTTCCACATGTCTCTCTCGTTCCACCTCTCCCTTTCCACTTCTCTATGAAGGTGTGTGTGCTAGTTTATATTTCAACTTTCTTCAGGCAATGTTGTTGAAAGCCACTTCAATATTTTATAATCTGAACATTCATTGGGTAATATATATATATATATATATATATATATATATATATATATATATATATATATATTATGTTGGTGCAAAAATAATGACGTAATAATGTCGTTTTTGACGTAAATACGTTAAAAACGACATTATTACGTCATTATTTTTGCACCAACCTAATATATATATATATATATATATATATATATATATATATATATATATATATATATATATATATATAGGGTATTCTTAAAGTTCCTGTGAAGTTTTCTAATCATATATTTTCTATTTCAGTTTTTAGCCCAGCAACACGTATTTAGAGAGGACTAAAGATGAACAGATTTGGCCCAGCAGAGTTTTGCTGATAAATTTTAAGCTTCACCTCTTCCGTATCTCTGTTAATAAATTTCTGGAAACAGAATCTGTGAACGATGCCAAACGTTGTAGAACGCCAGCAAATCTATCGGAGATGAAGTTGTTGGATATTTCTAACAGTTATGTCCTAGAGTTTAGGAAAACATTACGAAAGTTAGCACAGATGCAACATATTAGTTTTAGAACCGTTCATAAATCCGTCAGAGAAAAATTAAAATTATAATGGCGCTGAACCAAAGAGAGCAACTGATCATGAAAGCGATAGAAATAAAACATTTATAATTTCATTCATATTCTCTTCCGGTATTCTATACTGAAACATGTCTGTTACTAAAAATATCAGTGTATCGTGGCTTTTCTTACACCCTATAATGTGTGAGCTAGAATTGTAGGTGACTGTCTGGTAGGTCCATATGTTCCCCCAGCACGTCTTACAGGACTTACTGTCTACCGGGACTTTATTTTAAACACACTTCCAGAGGTGCCAGAGGATGTACCCCTGCTAATACAAAGATGCATGTAATTCATGCATGATGGGACTCCGGCACATTTTAATTACATTGTTCGCCATGCGAGGGTTTTCATCTACAGTTTATATATATATATATATATATATATATATATATATATATATATATATATATATATATATATATTAAATAAAACAGACCACTTTAAGGTACCATTATAATAATTTATTTCACCAGAGCCCTTTTAAAGGACGCCGGATCATCAGATAGCACTTCCAAAAATCTCTCTATATATATACATGATTTAAAAATACGATTTGTTTATACAGTAAGTACTTTTATTTCAAATTTCTTCAAACAGACAACTTTTTTAATGTTGAAAGCAATTTCAATAACTGCAGATAAATGAATTTTTATAATATCTCTAATTTCACAAACTCTTCATGAAACTAAATGCAAACACCAATATAACTGGGTGAACCCCAACGGGTCACGGATCGTCTAGTTTTACTATAAATATGTATTGTTGGTGATTTTATATATATATATATATATATATAAAACGTATTGCTGGTATTTTTACTAAAACATGTATTTTTTTTACTTTGATAGTATTTTCATTTGTGGGGGGGTTCACTATTTACCCATAGCTGGGACCCAAAGTGGTGCTACAACCCTGGGTCCCCAGCTATCGGTAAATGGTGAACCCCAAACAAAAAGAAAATACTATCAAAGTAAAAAAATAGATTTGAGAACAAAAACAATTAAGAGGTGATTCCAGGCTTCTCAAAAGCTCAAATCACCCGAGCAGAGGTCATGCTGCCGGATGTAGTGTGTCATCAAACTCAGGACGAGTCATACCATTACAGTTTGAACAGACACTTTGTTTTTTTTTCTCTATTAAGGGTGCTCTTTTGAGATTGTAAGTTTTTATCCTTTGTGAATCGATCTTACTAACAATGTCATTGGTAATGGGAATATTAGCCGTTTTCATCTGCACTTCATTAACCGAACAGCCAGTACGAGCGTCGGCTGAAATCTATCTATCTATCTATCTATCTATCTATCTATCTATCCTAGTCCATTCATATCTATCTATCTATCTATCCTAGTCCGTTCATATATATCTATCTATCTATCTATCTATCACAAAACGAAACGTTCTCTCTTTCTTTCTCAATCTGTTCTTTATCTATCTATCTATCTATCTATCTATCTATCTATCCTAGTCCGTTCATATCTATCTATCTATCTATCTATCTATCTATCTATCTATCTATCTCAGCCTATTTCCATCTATCTATTTCCAGATGTTCACACACAAACAGTGAGAGAGAGTTAGAGATAGAAAGAGATAGAGAAAGTTAGAAAGAGAGAGAGAGAGAGACTAAAGGAAATTGCTAAAATGTTTTTCTGGTGAAATCTCTTTGATTTCTACCATTTCTTTTATCATTTTTCCCAAGTGTTGCATTTGTTCGATGACTTCCTTTCATAGATTTACTTATGTTAGTGTTATAAAGTACACAGCAAATTTTTATGCAGGGACAGAACGGCTGACAGATAGACATGGAGGCGGCCCAACTTGTATACAGACAGACCAAATGCTCACTAGAAAAATATCTTTATATCCTTTCGCCATAAAAGATTTCTGTTCCTTTTAGATAACAGCAATAAATTCTTGCATCTCTAAATAATTTATAAATAGTGCGAAGGGTTCAATTTTTCATAAGATATAAAAAATAGAATCGGGTTAAGAATGGCGTATTTCCGAAATCTCAGAAAAATTTACAAGATAAAACGAAGAGTTGTTTTTATTATGAGTTGGACTGGGTTACATCTTTGGGTTACTTTGGAAGCGTATTGGAATTAAATCTGGAATTAGATGATTTGGATCTTTTTTCGGCTGCCCTGTGGATTGACTTGGGCTACAAGTCAATACAAAATTTAGTAGTGCTGGGCTTTCAAATATTGGCCAATTCACAGATTGTTCTTGCAATCTAGCTGCCCTGATTCGCAAAGAAAACCTAGAGGAATGCATTGAATTTTACCAAATAACTAAAACATCTCTTGAAGTCTTTTAACAGCAGCAACTAAAATTGACAGCATATATAGCTAAAATGGAAAAGAATGATATAATCAAGGTATTGATTTTCCAAACTGTCTTAAAGGTTAAGAAGGCATCTCCTATCAAAGATACTAGTAAATTTGAGAATCCTATAGATCGGTAATTTCTTTTTCTTTCGTTTAGACCTTGTAATTGTATTTTGAATAAGATGTGTCCAAAAGCCAACTGTTGAAAGATAAACAATAATAAATATTTTTAAATTTTCACCAGCTTCTTTTTTAGATATTTTACTATTTTTTTTTAAAAGAAAGTTATGAAATTTTAGACAGATTTTTAATCATTTTCAAAGTTGCTTTCTGTGAAACTCGTATTTGAGTTGACGCTCCGTTTATTTATTAAATAGTATATTTAATGATTTTCGTCTACCGTCCTAGAAATATTATTAAAGAAAAATCTGCGCTCTACTACATGATTCGAACCTGCTATCCCCCGCCTTCGAGGGATCTGCCACTAGACCCCGCACGTACTTGATGAAAACAAAGTTTTACTGTCAAAATGTGTATGTTATCATTAAGAGGAAAGAACAAAGTATATTAATTACTTTTTAAAATGTTTACTGCTTTGTAACACGTTCGATATTTTTGTTAATTTTTTTTTCTTTTTTTTCTTATGCGCCAACATAACAGAACCGGTAATGTTTTCCTGTAAAATAACACATTAATTTGGAAAGTCTTGCAAAAATCAAATAATTGTCGGATTTAAATGAAACATTCAGAACTTATTCACAAATGAATGAATTTATTTTTGAAATCATTATTTTTAGAAAATTGTGGTAAAAATATTTTTTGAACCTGTTAACACCCACTTACTTAATTTCATGAAATTTCTAAAAATTAAAATTGTTAAAAAAAAATGTTTTTTATTAGTTAAAAGGATGACTTTTTGGAAAATGTAAATCATCAATTTCTTTTTCAAACGTTTACCAAATTCTCTAAAATTTGCACCAAATCGTAAAATAAAAACTGTAATAAAACCAATTATTTAATTAGATAAGCAATTAATTGTTTTTATATATAATATATATTAAGAATACTGTTGTCGGAAGAAAAAATATTTTTCGATGAATAGTGAATTTTTACAAGAATTGTTTGCATTATTTTAATTATAACAACTTATAAAGTTTCAAAAATGTTTTTAAAATCTTTCAAACGTCGTCAAAGTTAGGTCATTAAGGAAAGTTATGACTATATTTACTAAATGAAAATTGAAAAGCTTAGTACAAATTATCAGACCAAAACATTTTTTATTGAGTATTTATGTGTGTGTGTGTTTGTTTGTAACATTTTTGGAGGGATGGATTATGCTTAAATAATATAAATGTACAATAAAATAAAATGTAAGTATTTTCAAAATTTAATAAATAAAATAACTTTTACATTTTATAACAATTAATAAAGTATAAAATAAAAAATAAGATCTTAAAATATATGAATTAATACTAAATACCATACAATTTGAAATTATTGAGTTACCTCTATCATTGCATTTTAATATATTACCTTAGTTATTAAATTAGAAATTTAATAGATGAAATAATCTTATAATTAATATCACTATTATATTATCTCACTTACCAAATTAAAAATTTAATAACTGAAAGTGAGATAATATAATAATTAATAATGTTATTAATTATAATTTTATCTTAGTTATTAAATCAAAAATAAAACAACTGCGATAATATAATGATTAATAAATATATTTATTATATTATCTCAGTTACTAAATAAAATTATCGTATTATCTCAGTTATAAAATTCAATATATCGATGGAGACGTGACAATAACAGGATCCCGTGATTAACAAATGCTTCTATACAATATTTTATGCTAGAAGTAAGTAATATTTTTTGTTCAAAACAGATTAATTTAACTTTAATCCATTTCATTATACCTTGTCACTGTTTGCGTTAAAATACGTTTGGTGACCAGATATAATCGACCGAGAAAAATCGCTGAAGAGTGTGTGTTTATAAGCGGTAAATTGGACTTTTGCTAACCAGACGCTTCTCTGTAGCTGAATGGTATAGCTCGTCATATCAGGTATAAAGGTTCAATTCAGTATAACGCATATATAGGAGAACACATATTTTCTATGAAAATTTCTCGACCATTTTGGCCGATAAATGTAATTAATAGTTTTTAATTAAAAGCAGAAGCATTTGCTTCAATAAACAGTAGCTATAAAAATAAAGTATAAATAGAAAATATATTAAATAATTGTTGTACTTAATCCATTTTATTATGTATATATATATATATATATATATATATATATATATATATATATATATATATATATATATATATATATATATATATATTGATGCATGATTCATTAAATAATATAGACATGTTTATCGTCCGATAAGCTTAATAACATTATCATTACAAGAAGAAAGAAAATCACAATATTTATACATATTTTTTTAATCCTATCTAAGCTTTCGGCTTACATAAGCCATTATCAAAGATGACAATTACATTACAATATATTAAGCAATACGCGAACAAAAAAATAATGATAGTCTGTTTATTTTTACATGGAAGATTTCCAAGAAAAGATAGATCTATCTATCTATCTATCTATATATATATATATATATATATATATATATATATAGAAAGACAAAAGAAAAATTAAAATTGAAGATAAGTATTCCGTTTGTCATATTGTCCTTTTACAGATATGTATTTTAGTTAGATTTGAAATATATATATATATATATATATATATATATATATATATATATATATATATATATATATATATATACATACATACACACACACATACATATATATACATATATATATATATACATATATATATATATATATATATATAATAAAAACAGTTATTGGTTAGCGTTGTATTAGACACAGAAACAGTTAAAAAGCGAAAGTAAATATTTAGCATGCAGAGCTTTTAAATTAAAAAAATCAGCCCTTATCGCCTAAGGATACCGAAAGTTAGCGTAATTGGCTAATTTTCTTATTTTATATATATATATATATATATATATATATATATATATATGTGTGTGTGTGTGTGTGTGTGTGTGTGTGTGTGTGTGTGTGTGTGTGTGTGTGTGTATTAATGGAATATATAAGTATTGCGATTCGGATTTTGTCAATTTTAAAGGATAATTTTAAACTATGCCTAAAGCCCGGGGTGTATTTATTTTTGAAGTTAACTACTCGCCTTTTCCTAAAGAGATCGGACCTTCAAAGCAGCGCCTCCTCTTTTGCGCCTCCTCTTTTGCGTTCACTTTCGGAACATTGCCCGTTAGGAATAGTGTGAATCGATCGATGGACAAGGTACACTAACCGCGTGTGGCGATTGTACTGAATCCAAACCGTGGAGAAGGAAATTGAAAAATACTCCACAACAAAATCTTAGATGAAAAAATAAGGACATAATCTAGATGTTTACGGTTTAGTTTGGGTTGGTTTGTTTTACGGCATATCCACCTCAATGGGTTATTTAATACCGACAAGATTCTTATTGCTGTGATATTTTTATAATGTATTGCTGGTAATATTTTTTTCAAAAATATATTGCTAGTAAAAAAATTTCCAAAGAACTGTTGCAGTTATTAAAAACAATTTTTATACTTTCATTGTGTTTTGACCTCGTTAATTATATGCCAATAACAGGGTCCCTAAAAGGTACTACCACCCCGGGTCAGAGTGAGTCTGGGAACACCAGCAATAAAGAGGTGGTCCCACGCTCATCAAAACCTTCTGATCAATTGCTGTCGGATGTAGTTTATCGTCTTACCCAGGACGCGTATGTAGATTATCGTTTTACCCAGAAATCCCGTTGGGTGGGTGGTCTGCAGACGGCGTATTCTACAGTCACAGTCGACATTATTGCAAAGAAATGAATGAAGCCTCTCCCATTAATACTAGAAAGATCACTAAGAGTTATAGGATTGACAAACCTATTTTCCTGAAAACTTATTTGATTTGATTAATGAAAGCCAAAGACTTCAATTAACTTGAGCGATGATAAGAACTTGTACAATACTTTGAGACAGGGTTCAAAGAGAGGGTGTAACTAGCTATTCGATTAATGAATGCCTAATGTTTCCATATCAGGAAACGGCACATATTATCATTACCATTAGAGATTAGGAGAAACAGATACTGCACTTTGATCCCAGCCCTATAGCCAGTGTGGAAAGAAAATTGTAACTCGATTCGCACTCTCTGTTCGATCACTGATTGCCTAATATGGCAACGGTTAAGACAACTGCTATCATTACCATTGCAATGTCATCAACACTGCAAATAATTTCAACAATACTTACTTCTTATCTACGTTCTATTCACTTCATAAACTTTTCATTGGTAAAGGCAGGCCACGGGGGGAAAGTAATTAAGCTACAAAGAAACGACAAGAACTTTGTTAATTCGTACGACTACGCCCCAAAGATTTGTCAAGTAGTTATACACATGAGCCGATGGTAAAAATCTAGGAAGCATGCGAAAGAGTGCAAATCTTTCTGATCGTCTATGCATGAGAATATGAACAAAGACAAGTTCAAACACTAAGCGTAGTGGCGGCAGGTGGATGAGAAAGAGAGAGGTTTTTCGCAAGGCGTGAGTATTAGAAAACGAAGAATAAAATATATATAATTTTTACATGTGGGAATATTCATCTATTCACTTCAAGAAGACATCCATTGGCAGAGACTATGTATTTTGTTGTTATTTATTTTGTAAAAATAGCTTGGCATCGTAACAGAATTATGTGACATCCAAATGGGAATGAACTCAATGAAAATATTCTTCAAGATAAGCGCCCTTGGATAGCCATATTTTCAAAGCTTTACCTGTTCTAAGTTACAATAATAATGAATTAAGTTAGGATCTTACTAACAAAAGCCTCCAGCTTACGGCACCATCCCGCTGAAACACCGATGCAAGTACACTCACCGAAGTTAAGCAACGTCTAGCCTGGCCAGTACCAAGATGGGTGACCGCTGGGGAATACCGGTTGCTGTAAGATTGGATGTTCGAGAAGAAATAACATATTGCCACATCAAGTTGAAATACCGGTTTCCATACCATCACCGAACTTAAGCAACGTCGAACCTGCCTAATAGCAAGATGGGTGACCGCTTGGAAAAGTTATGAATTCACCTCTTTTTCACTCCAGTTATGTGTTAATTAGTAATACTTGTATTAGTAAATTCTTATCTCCAAAAATTTCTTACAGTATAAAAACATTTTCTATCTTTAAAAGAAAATGAAAAAGGTTGATAAGCCGTAAAAAATACTTATCAATAAATCAATCTAACAAGAGCCTGGAAAATTTAGAGTAAATATTTTCTGATTACTTGATGTCAGATTTTATTAGATAAGGAACAATAATTTTAAAGATCGAGTTAAAAGAAGAGAAAAAGCAGAAATTAGTATTTAACACAGGGGAGAGGTTATTGGGCGTTCACCGGTTTCGCTCCTCACTCAAAAGTCAATCGAATACAAAATAAAAATACGTAAATTTCTCTCAGTATGCACCATTATCAGGAGATGTCTGCTAGCAACCGTTTTTCCTAAGTCTGCTTCATACCGGGTCTGAATTGCGGCACATCTGATGAAAAAAATCGTCAGTGTGCCATGATTTACCACAAGAACATGTTCTCTATTTTGTGCAGATCTTTCTCGAAGTTTCATCTCAAAATACTTGAGCCAACATTTTTAAATCTAGTCAGGTGTTTCTTTATAAACAGAAGGAGTGGCTGCTAGGACTTAATGTAACTTGCGTAAATATGTGTTGTTACTGATGCAGTTTATTTGTGTTTTCCTTTATTAAGTCGGTACATACTTTTTATTTCATTAACCTGATAAGTGGAGAGCAACACCGGTTAGCTCCCAATAGTTTTTGTCCTGTATGAAAGGTCATTTTCTACTTTTCTGTTGACTCCATGTTTTAAATACGCCATCACTAAATATTGTACCGTAAATAAAATCATTAAATATTTTTGCTAACCCACTGATATTGGCAAAATCCTTGGTTTATACTTATATATATATATATATATATATATATATATATATATATATATGTATATATGTATGTATGTATGTATAAGCAATATATCGTATGGGTTTCAGGCTATAATAGCTATACTAGATTTTATTTGCTGGCAATCATTTCACCCGAAGCTAGGCGACAAAGCCACTAAAACTCAGGAGCTTCTGAGAGTGAAAGAGGATGAGAAGACATCGGTGAGGTGAAAGGACAATAAAAGAAAAGGTGTCAGGAAGACCGAAGATGGCAATAATGCCACTAAGAAGCAAGGGGTTACTGGTAGTGAAAGAGAATGAGAAGACTTTAGTGATGAAAAACACAATAAAAGTACTGGTTTCCGGAAGACAAAAGATGGCGAAAATGACACTAAGCTGCCAGGGGTTAAGGAAGACAGACGATAACTTTTGATATTTCATTTAAATTTTTGAAGATTGCAGGTGGCAGGGAAGCAAGACACGAAAGAGAGTTCCACATACGAGAAGTGCTGGAAAAGAAACTATTAGAATAGAATTTACGCTTACATCTTGCTCAACAATAAGACAATGTGACCTATCTACCAATCTGTTAATACGGTTGAATAGAGGAAAAAATTCCATAATTGATATTTTTTCACGTTCTATTGAACGTGCAGCACATTCACAACCGTTTTGCATTTAAGAGCATAATGAAAAATTACAGTAATGGATATCAACGCACAGCTTTCTATTTCGTAAAATACATCTATTGGATGCTTTAGGACACATCATCAGTGATGTTTCAAGCCTAGGTTCATTCGGGGTTTCTTGTCTTTCAACATCATAACCCCTCTCTATAGTAACCCAGACGATATTGATTGGGTATCGACTTGTATACCTTCATATAGTTACAATTTTTCCATCCTCCCGGCTACACACTGCGACTACTTTTTGCAATTTATAGTTCAATCCCGGCACTTCTATAAATACTTCTACCACTGAACATGTAGTATCTACTGAGGATGATCTTGCAAGAAGATCGAAAGTATTTTGGAAATGAAAATAAAAGAAATTTAAACAGTTATAGCACATTTCTCTCATTCTTTAATATCAATACATGGAAAGTTATTCGTGAGTAGAAACGGATTTTGTTAAAAATTAGCAGACATAATGTCTGTAATAAATCAGACACACACACACACACACACACATATATATATATGTGCGTGTGTGTGTGTGTGTGTGTGTTTGTGTGTGTGTGTGTGTGCTGAGACATGTTTCATTGACTAATTTGGACAAATTTTGCCTATTTATTTTCAATTAGATCCTTTCATATTCACAGACGAGCTTTTTGGTGCCGTTATTGAAAGATGAGAGAAAATCGCCGTATTGATGCATGTTATTGCTATGTCTAAAGTACACAGAATAGATAATGTCGCAATGAAAACATGCTATCAAAATAGAACGCATATATATAGCGCACTCTTTCCCAGAAACTCTGACTAAGGTCTGCTCAGCATAGTTGCGGTATAAACCACAGGTGGTCCCTGAGCACAATAGCCGCCCTCGTAGACTGGCATCCTCGGATACGAGTGGCCAGCCATCATATATATATATATATATATACATATACATACATATATATATATATAAACATATATATATATATATATGAATATCAGGCGGCCTTACAATTTCCGTCTAGTATGAAATAGCGTGTCGCCTCTGAGTGTTGACATCAATGTTCACTTTTATATTTATATTTACATACGCCCTATCTCTGATATTCAGCACTTTATCCCATAAATAGAGCACACGTTAAAACTATATTTCTTCATATATATATATATATATATATATATATATATATATATATATATATATATATATTGAGTATTATTATATTTTTTAATTTATACATCCGACATACCCTTATTTGAGTAGCCGCGCTGTTTATTTTAAAGAAGATTATATTTAGTCAACCTGCACATTCGAGAAAAAAATGGACTCTCCAGCAGGATCGAACGGGCGTCCTACATTGCTGAAGAAAACGTCGTTTGAGACGATATGATTTGACCACTCGGCTACGAATACCTTCGCAATCGTTTGACCTTCTCTTGCCCTATTTTCTCTCTCTCTCTTATATATATATATATATATATATATATATATATAGATAGATAGATAGATATTGATAATATTTGTGGTCAGTATATATATATATATATATATATATATATATATATATATAAAGAAATATAGTCATAAGGTGTGCTATATTTATGGAATAAAGTGCTCAATATCAGAGATAGAGCGTGTGTAAATATAAAAGTGAACATAGAAGTCAACACTTAGAGGCGACAGTCTGTTTCATGCTATATGCAATCGTCAGGCCTGACGATTGCATATAGCATGAAACAGACTGTCGCCTCTAAGTGTTGACTTCTATGTTCACTTTTATATATATATATATATATATATATATATATATTTCCAAAAGGATATAATCCAGGTAGAACTCAATGTCCAGGACAGAGTACTAATATAATAAAAAAGCTCAAACATTGATATTCCATGGTTATAATTTATTATATTGGTATCGTAATCACGATCCAATTCATCAGACCTACAAATTCAAAAAGAAATCGGAAAATATAACTCCGAGTATAAAAAACAAAATTTTAGTGAGTGTGTATGTGTGGGAGTGGGAAACAAGTGTGAGAGGGAAATGTATGAAAGCTCTAGAGAGAGGGAGTAACAGAAGAAAGAACAGGAAGGCCTAAAGGTGAAGGTGGGGATTAAAATTTAACAGAGAGAAGTTTTAAAGAGAGGAGTTAAATAACGGTTTAAATGAGTGAGATACAGATAAATATGAATTATTTTTCGATGCATAATTCACTACTGAATCGCTGACCTAAATTAAAATTAAATAAATTATATATTATAAACGGTATTTTAGTGGGTACAAGTATTTTAGTTTCTAACCCTGTTTCATTAAATAATACAGGAGTCTATGTATTTTTATACTGATCCTTTCCTGTCGTCTAATCAGATTCTTGATGTTAAAATCAATTTCCGGTTAGCCCCCTTATACGAGAACACTTGTTTTACAAAACATATCATAAAGGCAAAGGATAAATTTAAAAATTTAAGATAACTATAACGATGCGTGTCTTTAATGATCACCTTCACAACGGATCTTTTCGTGGATACCATAAGTTTATATCTGTGATTTAGCCTTGAAGAAAAGATCGAAAATACTAGGATTAAAAAACTACAATATTCATTTGTATAATATATACATATAATATATACAAAATGTGACACAAGGCCAAAATGGGGAATGGTTAAAAGGATGGTCATCTTCCGTCTTAACATTAAACTTAGCTAGCCACAAACTCTGACCCAAACATACCATAGTATTCCTAATGACCAAAACAACGCATTCTTACTACAATCGCCATAATACCTCATTGTCTCTATGGAGTCCTAACTAGTCCCTATATGTACAATTTTCCTTTGTGGGGGAGGGGTGAATAACAACAATTTAAAATCAAAATCCCAATGTGTATTTACAATATGAATAAAAGCTATTTACAAGAAGCTAAATCAAATAGTGTTAGTAAAAAAAACAAACATCAAAAACCACAATCCCTAAATTTGGCAGAGTCATCAGGTAACTTGACGAAATCAATGCGGAACTTTAATAATATACAACACCAATTCGTCCAAAAATACAAGGACACACTCATTCAGACAATAAAACAAATAAGGAACACACACCCGAAATCGAAAATTCGAAATTTAATCGAATTAAAAAACTACGGCACCTTTATTAATGGATTTCATCTTAACATCAAAAAAGGATCAATTTAAGAACAAAAATAGATAAAATATATCTATATTATTCAATGAAACATGTTTGAATGAAAATGTATAAATATGCTTAAATATATATTTTTTTATAAGACGTAAGAATCATGCCATTCGGTCAACGGGCTACGGCGGCGAGGAGGAAACTAAATTACTAGACATAATATAGTACAGCTCATCCTTCTTGGTGGTGACACTATACAAGGATACAGTACACGCAGAACTTTCCCCTAGAGCAATGAATTCCTTCACCGAGCAGCTCCAGCCAGAGCATCAGAAGATGGATCCAGCATAGGTTATAATATAGATTAATAATTATGGATTTGTATAATTTCATATTTCATCAGATCTTGAACCGGAATCTTCATCACACACACATGCAGAAACTCACTGAACGGCCGTTTCGTCCTTTTTCTGTTTCATCAACAGCAGCCTAATTCAAACGACTCTGAGAGTCGAACCCGGACCGCTCCGATACGACGCAATTACAGCAATTTAATAAAATTTATAAGCATTGTCACATCAAAATAATATGATTTGTTTTGATTAACAAACTATTTCACATGTTCAGAAAATTTATCAGCAATTACTTGTTTTAATTCAGAAATATTTTCTGTTTGAGCCTGTAAAAATATCTTTCAGTACACGAAGTCTGGTGATCGTGATGGCTACTCAATTTTCTCCACGTCGTCCTATACACTTCAGCTCGCAAAAGGCTGTTGTTAATATAGCATCTCTCTACTAATATCAACCTCGCCTTATTAGTGTGAATGGCTTTGAAAGTTTATAAAAAAATAGAAAGCCGCTCTCGAATTCCAGTTGGGCTCAATACATTGCTACAAGTATTCAAAACAACGATAAAATAAACCGCTGAAAACATGAAGAGAAGTTAACACCCCAAAACTCTTTGAAAATGGCTAAAGTGGACGAAAGCCGTGGGGACTATGAACTAAGATGAAAGAAAATTTCCCACATTTTGAAGAAAAGTAAACCATGGGGAGTCGTGATTTCTAGGGTACTGAAAGAACATGGCATTAAATGATTCCCCAAGAACAATCATAGCAACGCAAAGTTTACATATATTAAAGAAAAGGAAGATATGGAGAGTCATGATTGCTGATGTCCTGAAAGATCAAGATACTGAGTGTAAGAGGGAAGGAGAAAGGGGGAATGTTTGCTCCAAGGTTAAGCACAAGAATAATCATATATATATATATATATATATATATATATATATATATATATATATATATATATATACGTTTTGTTATATTTATAAGCACTCTCGGCTTAATTCGCTGTAATTTATTTATTAATTTTAATGGCCGTATTTTTCTTATCTCTGTAAATAGTAATTACTAGTTGGTGAAATGAAACTTGATGGGAAGTGGGTAGAAACGGAAAACATAATTACCTTCTAAGTATCCGATGAAGGGGTGTCCACTGAAAAATGAAAAAAAGAAAAAAATTACGCGTAAACAGCTTAAATAGATTTCGCACCGTTATAATTGGCTGTTGATCAATCTCCAATCAAATGTGTGATAACGGGGTATATTTATAGAAGTCAGTGTCTACAAGCATTTTTTAGAGGGCGTTTCAGAGTCTGATCAGCTCTGACGGGGTCGATTTGGTGAGGTCAGTATGATGTTTGAAAGACCCGAAACTACCCAATGATCCATTTCCAGAACATCACTGACGACGCCCTCTAGCGCTAAAAGAGCGTATATTCAAAGCAGATGTAAATATCAAAGTGAACATTGAAGTCGACACTTAGAGGCGACAGTCTGTCTCATACTAGACGCAATCGTCAGGCCTGACGATTGCGTCTAGCATGAAGCAGCCTGTCGCCTCTAAATGCTGACTTCAATGTTCACTTTTATATTTACACACGCTCTATCTCTGATATTGAGCACTTTACCCCATAAATATAGCACACCCTATGACTATATTTCTTTATATATATATATATTAGGTTGGTGCAAAAATAATGACGTAATAATGTCGTTTTTTGACGTTAAAAATAAGTAAAAAAAACGACATTATTACGTCATTATTTTTGCACCAATGTATTATATATATATATATATATATATATATATATATATACACGTATCTTGGAAATAGCTGCCCTGCGGACACTTTATAATGTATTACAATATTCTATTTACAAACATTAAAAAAGAGGTTGTGGAGAGCCATGTTTGCTTAAGTCCTGAAGGTGTATACTACGAAAAAGGTGCGTCACACGTACTGAGAATGTTTGCATTGACGTTTGACGCAAACTATGAAAATAAATTTCAATCGTTTCGGAAAGATAATCTTATTATGGAAATGGCTAACCTTCAAATGCGCTGAACACAACAAACTGCAACGAATAAGCTTGTCACTTCTTTCACATCAAAGACGAAATCGTTTTGAAATGATTATTGACCTGTGCTGAGAAATCAATCTTGCACGGCAACTGGAATCGATCACATGCTTAGCTATCTACAAATACAGCTGAACCCCAAAATTCAGAGAGATGGTCATTATCCGCTGATGTTGTGTATATGATGGCCTGGAATTGATACTAGACAAAATCAAACGTAGCGAAGGATATACGGAACAAGTTCACAAAGTCAAAAACGCATTCATCCGAGAAGGTCGAGCTCTAATCAACCACAAAGGAACTGTTATCGTTGAAATAGGAACAGATAAATGAGGATTTTTGATTCGACGTGATTACTTCGTTTAACATATATCTCTTATATACCATAAAATAATACACCGCTTTTCACACTATAATCTTAAGACGTTGGAATGGAGTTTGGAATAGACATTGAAATAGACATTGGAATAGACCTTGAAACAGATTTGAAATAGGCTTTGGAATAGACATTGAAATACATTTTTAATTAGACTTTGGAGCAGAATTTGGAACACACTTTGAAATAAACACTGAAATAGAATTTGAAATTAATTTTGGAATAGATTTTTAAATAGAATTTGGAATAAACTTTGGAATAGACTTGGAAGTAGACTTGGGAATAGACTTGGAAGTAGACTTGGGAATAGACTTGGAAATAGACTTGGGAATAAACATTGTTGTGGTAGGATCCACCTAATTTGAATAGTGAAGTACCGACCATATAAATATGGTTGGTACCGGGAAGGATTGAGGAGATTCAACCAGAGAGAATCTGTCGAACTCTGCATTAACAGAGAGGAACCCGGACGAAGCTTTGCCGAAGGGTAAGGTTTCGTCCGGGGAGGTAGACTGGCCTTGAACCCGTCTAGGCGGGTTCAAAAAGGCTAGATTTTTGGACGAACCTACGGGCTCGGAGATACCCACATTAAACCGGCCTTTTGCCACATTTTATCCTCGTGGGTGGATAGATAAATACAGAGATTCAACCAGAGACTCTGCCCGACTGCGACTCAGTCAACACATTCTCCAGGAACGGTCTTCCCAGGAATATACAAAAGATTGTATGTAAATATTGTGTACACTTTCTTGTTTCAATACATTTTGTTCTAAGTACATTTTGTGTTGCATTATTATTCCATGCATTAGTCAAGTTTCAACAAACATACAATGGAATTTGTGCCTCCGAATATTTTTCACCACAAAGCCAAAAGTTTTCTCTTCCAAAAGGCAATAATACGCTTGCTTCTCTTTGAGAAAAATATGTGAACCAAACGATAGGTTGACTTTTTTCTTTACTTTTTTTGTTTATTAAATAAAAATGTTGTAATGCAGACACAGGCAGCCTTTTCAATCAGTGTTTGGTTCATCATAAGTCGGCCAGAACTGCGACAAGTACTGAAGGGTAACGGGACTAGGTGTACTGTGTAAGCTAAGGTCATCGTCCAAAGTGAATTCTACAAAGAGATCCCGCGGCGTTTGCTTCGCTCAGTACGTGAGAAGAGACGAGAGGACAATTTGTGGTTGCTTCAATAATGCTCTTGATTACAACGCCCTGAGCATCCGGCAGATCCTGGCAGAGAAGAACATCACTGTATTATCTGATCTTGCTCCTTGTGACTTTTTCTTTTAGCCAAGTTCAAGTGAACCATCAAGGGGCCCGCTTTGAAAACGTGGAGACAATCAAGAGGGTCGAAACGACGGAGATGCCGTGATTCCAAGAAGAAACCTTCCAAAAGTGCAGAGAAGCGTGACAGAGTAGGATGGGAAAGTGCATTAGACTCGAGAGGGGGATTACTTTGAAAGTGAAACCATGTAGTTTATTGTTGGGAACTGAAATAAATTGTTTGTGATACGAGTACCGTTAATTTTCAGATAGGCATCGTTTATCTCCAGAGAAAAAAATAATTATGAACATTTCCCGATTCTAAAGTAAATATTTACACGTATGATCTTCCTTAGTGAAAATCGCTAATGGTTTAAAATGCTAAAAATATTACCTTCACAGAAAGATTACAATATTCAAGAAACATTGTACTTAATCATTGTTATATGTGCAACTATGCCTGGGAGAGTATGGATTCACAAGTGAAAATAAAACAAAACAAACATTCTTTTTACATTATTTACATTGTTCGGACTGTTATCTTCATCTTTATTGTCATATTTACGACGTTTCTGCTGTTGTACGCTCCGGCTTTCTTCGGGTGATTGGAATTTCGAACTGAACCCATTATTTCGTCCACCGGAGTAGAATGTTCTAGTTCCACGTGCCATGCCTCTTTCGGATATCTCAGTTATCTCCCTTTAACTCAACTCTCCACTGCAGTAGCCGAAACGTCGTGAACATGACGATGAGGACAACAGTTCGAACAATGTACATAATGTAAATAATTACAATATATTATTCCAGAAATATAGACAGATACTGAAGGCTGGAGCTTATCTCGGCCGAATCGTTGTGAATATGACGATATTGACGAGGAGAACAGTCCGAACAATGTAAATAATTAGAATACCTCATCTCAGAAATCTAGACAGGTCCTGACGAAGGCCGGAGTTTACAACGGCCGAAACATCGTGAACATGACAATAAAGATGAGGACAACAGTCCGAACAATGTAAATAATATAGATAATTACAATACCTCATCTCAGAAATTTTAATAAACGTTAATTTTCTTATGAAATTCGGCGTGCTTTTCAGAAAGTCAAATAGTCCTCATAAGGGTCGCGTGCTGCAATTTACGAATGAGCATGTTAGCGTGTATTCAGTGCTATTTACAAACCACTTTGCACCGCTGGTTACGTGATTTGGTTTACGACTAAGTCTTGCTTCTACATGTAGTCTTTTTATAATACCCACTTCTTCGTATTTGTAAATCAGGTAACCTGCCACATCAAAATCTATACCTACATTTCCCGGTTTTATACACTTTGTAGATCTCGTTCTTACATACATTGTCTCGATTTTGTTTTCCTTTTTTTTTTTCTATTCTCGGGAGATCTTCATGTGCTTCTTTCTCTTTCAACACCTGGTATTTCCACCCGGTCACCCATTGACCAGGCTCAAAATTGCTTAACTTCGGTAATCGTAGGAGAACTAGTGTTCGAATGCGATGTGGCCGTAAGCCGAGTACTCATAACGTTCTTGGGTCTTCTTTGATCTGGATGGACTGTTATGGTGCTCCCATGTATTTGCTAGAATGGCTGTGTATTTGCCTCTCCACACTAAAAAAATGGTACTTTCTGGAGAGAACTCATTCGTTTTATAAGGCAAAAAAACTGGGTGTGCCTATGGAAATTTATTCAGTCTTTCTCTTCTCATAATCTTATATTATCAAAATAGGCTACTATTCTGTTCCCGCTTTCAGCTTTAAAGTCCACAATGTGGCCTTTTTTCTTTTTTTTTTGTATTTCAAAATTGGCCATTTTCGAATTCAACTCTTTATTCTTTTCATACTGCAAAAAAATTAAACTCTTTTTTTGTTTTTTAAATTTAGACAAATTCTAAAACAATTTAAATCACATTTAAACGTTTTGGCATTTGTAATAACGTCAAGGTTGTATGTAATACCCTTACATCGTTTTTTCAACATAACATTTTGTAATACCATATTTTTAGTATAGTGAAAATTTCGAATTTTGTCTGGCGTATCTGTCTATATCTCTGAGATGAGGTATTAGGATTACTTGCATTATTTACATTATTGATTCGAACTGTTATCATCATCTTCATTGCAATATTCACAACGTTTCGGCCTCTATATCTCTAAGATGAAGTATTAGGATTACTTGTATTATTTATATTGTACGAACTGTTATCCTCATCTTCATTGTCATATTCACAACGTTTCGGCCTCTATATCTCTGAGATGAGGTATTAGGATTACTTGCATTATTTATATTATACGAATTGTTATCCTCATCGTTTGTCATATTCACAACGTTTCGGCCTCTATATCTCTGAGATGAGGTATTAGGATTACTTGCATTATTTACATTATTCGAACTGTTATCCTCAGTTTCCTTGCCATATTCACAACGTTTTGGCCGTTGTACGCTTCAGCCTTCTTCAGGTGACTGGAATTTGGAAACGAACCTTTTATTTAGTACAACGGGGGTAGATTTTTCTAGTTGCACGTGCCATGCCTCTTCTGGTTGTGTCGGTTGTTTCTTTTTAAGTCAACTCTCCAAGTTTTTGGTTCACCACTGCTGTGGCTTGGTATTGAACTCACAACTCTCTGGGTCTGGTCACTGGATCTAACCAAGGTCTTTAACACAAGGCCTAGGGGATAAGGACGTTGGTTATATCCAGCAGTGGTGAACTAAAAACTTGGGGTATTGATTTAAAGGGAAATAACTGAGACATCCGGGAGAGGCATGGTACGTGGAACTAGAACAATCTACCCCGGTGGACAAAATAAAGGGTTTGGTTCGAAATTCCAATCACCTGAATAAGACCGGAACGTACAACGGCCGAAACGTTGTGTATGTGGCAATAAAGATGCGAATAACAGTCCGAGTAATGTAAATTTGCTTGGCGTGTTCTTCACTACCCAGAAATGGTTGATATATGGTAATATATATATATATATATATATATATATAAAAAGCTTGTGAAAATTTATATTATTATTCATCTTTCAATGGTTCGCGTTTGGACACATGTTATTAAATAATATATTTATAAAATCTAGACGAAAGCAAAAGAATTTATCGCTTAAACATGTAAGCATAAAGTTTAATAACTGTTGCCAAATATCAAAATAAAATTGGAAAATTTAACAACTATTATGGAACAGAAGTAATATTATATCCACATAAAATGAAAAGATGGTAGGAAATATCAAAAGGAATTTGGTAAAAAAGCGTGGAATAGAAAATTTAAGCGTAAAAAGAAAAATATGGGACAATGTCTCCAGATTGTTAGCATATGTTGTACTTTAAGCATTTAAAAAAAAGAAAAGAAAAAGATTTTATAAATTCCAACCGACAATAACACTAAAAGTTTGGCCAATGAATGTCAAATGTTTTCTGTATGGAAACGGATAATCTCACCATAACTATTGCCATTCAGTATGTAGTGGATCTTGGTTCTCCATAGATTCGGCTTCTTTATCAGCTGTGAATTGTCATGATTTTTCGGAAAGATAATGAAATTTCACCTTTAACATTTTGAATGCAATGCACTCCTTATCTTAGCTACTACTAACTAAGGTTAGAGATCTCAGTCTACTCTACTATTTAACCCATACCTGGAGGTAAAAATGGGTTCATAAAGATTTCAATTTTCACAACGATAATCGTTATGTTAGCCGCATATACAAATTATACAGCTTTCTTTTAGTAAAATATAAAGACAGCTCGTGTATAATTTCAAGAATTCCTGCTTTAATGACCCGCTCGTAAAATACAGTGAAGAATATGGGAGGGGATTAGCGTTCATTAAAGCTGCTTGTAATGAAAAGCAGACTCGGTAGGAGATTTATTCAACTATAACTCAACCCTTGCAACAAACAGGGTGGAGCTTATTCTTTTATATCTGGTCCAGGGGGAGGCAAATCAAAATCAAAAAAATATTGTTTATTGCTTTATCAATTTATATAGGTTTTCATAGAAAAAAAAACAAACTGAAATCGATCTCGGAATTTCTTAAAGAGTTACCGGTAATTTACAAATGTCAATTTTGAAACTGCGCATACGTCATTGATATGTAGCGACTGCTATGTTTTTCCACGCCCACATTTTATTCATCTGCGATTGGCTAATAAATCAATACTGCCTTTCTATAGGACAATTTAGCCATCGCAGTCGTTGCTTCGAATTTTTCGGTTTTGAACTTGCTTACTTGTTTCGTTAATACAAATTTAGCGATTGGTCAAATTTTAACCAATCACATATTTTAGTGTAAAACCAACTTTTCCCGCGGTTTCGCTGGGAGCCTATCTGTAGCTTTAAAATATGCGACTTTTTCACAAGCCGCCAGTAGAGTCCACCAAATTTTGCCTGTCAACACAAACCTATGACTTTACTTACAACATTTCAAACGCATACAGAGACAGAATTTTGTAATATATATATACATATCTCTCTGTGACTCAGCCAAGTTCAATCAACCAGGACTCTGTTAATTTCTCTAACACAACACACTTTCTGATCAATTGTATTCTTGTGTTATCTATTCTAACAGCAGACTTGTTCTAACATTGATTCCTGAACATTTCTCTCTCAAGAGAACTTTCTTTCGAACAATCAATTACAAATCAAAATAGAGTAAAAAAGAAACAACTTCTTTTCTCTTAATCTATACATTTAATAGAAATTATTGTTTATTTTGTTCTTGTATGTTATTCCAATATATATTTGTTGATTCACATTTGGAGTTTTGTTGTTTTCTTGAATCATTAATAATACAAAAAAGTATATGCGCTAATGAAGACGCCCATAACAGATAACTGCATAATACTGATGTATTTTATCCCAATTGGCAAAAGCATGCAGTCATCCATGATACCTGGTTTTCAAATTAGACCTCGCGTTATTGTGTTTCAAATGAAATGGTTGTTTTCTACTCTGGTCTGAATCCTGAAATTCGAACCGGCTTTATCAGCGCCGTGAAATAAAGGATCTGGGTTGATGATTCATCCCTATTCCAGATAATCCGTGATGATCACGCCTGTCTAACTCCTAAATGAGCGCATATCTTTTTACTCGTAGATGGCTGACTTTTAAACTTTTTGTTTTTTAAGGAATTCTCATGAAATGCCATTTTGATTCCTGCACAGAGTCATAACACCACATCTTGTCACAGGTAACCATGTTCTGCCTCGAAGCAATGAGCAAATTCATTCAAGCTGATATTCGTTTGATTTTCGGTCCTTTTGTAAGCATGCCTAGGACGAAGTGTGTGGATCACCTGAGAGGTGAATTGTTGCACACAACATATCGTTGTTGTTCATTATTATTTGTTTGCTCTCGGCAAGACATTAGTTGTGATGAGATTTCGGTGAGACAGGAATTATCATGAGATTTCGTTGAAACGTGAACTGTCATGAGATTTCGGTGAGATGTGAATTGTCTTGAGATTTTCTTGAAACCTGAATTTTTAGACTTCAGCGAAACGTGAATTGTCATCAGATTTCGTTAAGACGTGAATTGTCACGAGATTTCGTTGAAACGTGAATTGTCATGAGAGTTCGGTGAGATGTGAGTTGTTACGAGTTTTCGGTGAACCGTGGATTGTCACACAAGCACCGATGTTGCGCAGTAATTATTGTCTGGTCTCTGTAAGCAAGCATCGATGAATGAGAATTGATCCATTTTTACCCGTTTAGAAGAATCCAATGACAGACCTTTGCTATGTATGCAAATGCCAGACGCCATTTTGTCAAACTAGCCTTTCAGTTTCTCTCTATAACAAAACAGAAATTATAGGTTATTGTCGGGACGGTTCAGTGCCAACTTCTACATCAGCAGCATCTGCTTCTGACGTTGTGGCTCAAAATAATAAAATAAGAAGCATTGTTTTTATTAGGTTAAGTCATAAGTATTTTCTGTTTTGGGAAAACAATAGTACTGGCGAATGTATGAACCTAAACAGTAATCACGCGTAGCGATTAAGACTAAATTTAGTGTAAACGCACATACGACAATGTTGAATGCAAAAGGCAGTGGATTGAAAAGTGTAAATCTCTACAAGGAACACTAAAAGTTGAGTTTCATGAAAGAAAGCTAACGTTTTAAGTGTTTTAGATCATCTTGTCCTTTAGTGCCCTTGGAAGTCAATGAAACGCTAAATACAAATTTGTACGTCAATCAGCTCCATAAAATTTTGGTCGAAGAGTGTCCTGCTGTCGTAAAGAGGAAAAAAAATTTTCTTCATGGCAAGACTGCATAGAAGAAGAATATATATATATATATATTTATATATATATATATATATATATATATATATTGGTTCCTAAATTTTGGAAACCGGTTGGTCTGTTCTACCCAACCGCAATTATTACATTTCTCGACCGCATCCAAAAGCTTTTATGAAGGAAAAGCTTTTCTCTCATGAAAACCAGATTCAAGTTTTCGTCGAATAATTTACACGTCAAAACCTGCCGAATTTTAGTAAAAAAAACTGCCTGATAAGTGGCAACAAGTCATTGCAAATAATGATGAATGTGTAAATGAAAAAAAAATATAATTGTACTTTATTTTTCGAAGAATAGATTTGATAAACAAAAGCTGAAATTATTTATGACTCCACCTAATAAATAGATTCTGATGATAATCTTAGAATTCGCAATCACTTCCAAGAAAAAGGTGGAAACAGCAGATAATCTATTTAACGAGCTTTTGCAAATGGTTGGCAGAACAAGGTTTAGGAGAGATGGCAAAAACACAAAATTTACTCAGAGATACAAAGGATACGAGATAGGGAAGGGCCATGATCGCATCGTTCTGAAAGGACACGGAACGTAGAAGAAGAAGAAGAACAGGAAGAAGAAGAAGAAGAAGAAGAAGAAGAAGAAGAAGAAGAAGAAGAAGAAGAAGAAGAAAGTGGTCACACCTAAAGTAAACATATTTTTTAAAACATATTATATGTTTATAAATATTTGAAAATTAATTATAAAATAACAAATATATATTAATACAATTTAATGTTTAAGAAAGGTCAATTCCTTTCATTCACCAGATTTTCTAAAAAAAAATCTTGCTTTTTTAGCGTTTATAAATCAAAACTGATAAATATTTTTGCAAGTTTGCGAATGAAGAATTAACTGACTTTATTAACGTTACGGAGTCAAAGAATCCGAAAACCAAAGATGTGTAATTTAAGATCGTTTAACATAATTAACGGCGCCGAATGAAATAACTGAGTTCAAATGCCAGCCTAGACAGTCGCGTTTACATTTTCATTAATTTTCTTTGGAAAGATATGAATACATATCCTCTTCCCACAATTATGGGTTAAATAGTAGTGTAGACTGCTTCTCTCATTTTGGATGGCAACCAGTCTACTCTCCAATAATAAGTCCGTGGAATCCATTAACTCGTGGTTAGAAATTTCTTTCAAGTTCTCAGTTTGAGCGGGTCAAAATGAATGGTTACCGTTCGCGCCTTTTTTCAACACATACAGTACGAAGCAAAAAAAAAATGTTGATTTTTATATTTTTACCAAGATAATTTATTAATAGAATTCGTTTATTAATACAGGGTATAAATAGAGGTTTACATATGTACATTATAAAAGTCAAAAAATGATTTCGTATTTTGCATCTGTATATATTTCTGAGATTAGGTATTATGTACACTATTTACATTATTTGCCATCTTTTTTGCCCTTTTTATCACAACGTTTCGGTCTTTGTACGCTCCGGACTTTTTCAGGTGGGTGAAATGTCGAACTGAGCCCTTTATTTCGCTCGCTGAAGTAGACAGTTCTAGTTCCACGTGCCGTATCTCATCGATGTCAGTTATATCCTGTTAATTCACCTCTCCAAGTTCTCCACTGCCTTAACCAGGTATTGAACTCACAACTTTTTGGGTCCTGTCACTGGATCTAACCAAAACCTTTATACACTGTGCCATGTGTCCTTAAGGATACCATGGAGAGGTGAATTAACAGAAGATAACTAATAAATGACATCCATTAGATATGGCACGTGGAACTAGAACAGTCTACATCAGCGAACGAAATAAAGGTTCAGTTCGATATTCCAACCAACTGAAGAAGGCCGGAGCGTACAAAGGCCGAAATGTTATCATTTAGTATTTTGTTGGGTAATCATTTGCTTTAATAACGGACTTAATTCTTCGTGACATGCTATAGACTAAATTCTTTAGTAAGTTAAAATCCTTGACAAGATTTTAGCAGTCGGGCAGATCCGCTACGTCTATTATATGTTCCAGATTGATTTCTCTTTTTCATTGACTTGAGGACACATAACTCACTTCGATTAATCTTATCAGTTATCGATCTATTCAATAGCCCAGGCTCATGAAAAGTGGCAACTTGGCCTTTCTCGATGTCAGATCAATTCTTAGGCATGTTAATAAATGTAAATGCAAATGTAATAAGCTTTTTTTCAACATTTCTATCGGTACGTCCATGTTCTACTTCGAATAATTTAACCTATACAAAAAAGGCAATGTTAACAGAGATGGCAGTTCCACCAGGATGTATTATTGGTGAGCACGACCTCAACGGCATATGATACTGTATTGATGGCAGAATGTAGACAGAACTGCCAACGGGCGACACTTTTAATGCAAGGAACATAATCGAGAGAGTAAGCATGAAGTGCAAAAAGATCTGTAAGTTGAAGGTGGCCATGATAAGTGAGTGTAGCTGCTTAAAAAAATGAAATTTGCCATCCCGACGCACATATCTTAGAGAAATGAAGGTCAACTCTGAATCCGTAGAAAGGGCAAGGAAAAAGCACTCTGCTCTTTATCTCCAAAAAATTGCAGCAATTTGCAGATATTTAAGTACGTGTGCCAATTAAATGATCACATGATCCTGAATCTTCATTACTTAGCATTTTTATTCCCTCCCATATTTCATCAGTTACACTCAGTCTGTAGTGTACAGCCCCCGTCGGTGGAGGGCCCTGATCCGACATGCGGACCTTGAATCCTCCGTCTATTTTATATTAGAATCGTAGTGCATCAGGACATTTGATATTAAGTCATATGTAAATGAGGAAAGGTCAATTCATATCGGCGAAGACACAGGAAAACCGTCTCATGCGTTCGAAACGGTTACTGAACAAAGTGAGAAATCCTCACGAACATGACATGCTTTGGTTTTTCTCTGACGAAAAAAAACTTTGACCAAGATCAGAACACAAACAGAAGGTATGACAGGTGGCTATGTGACTGAAGTACCCAGGGTGATGCACACTAAATATCCGATTTCTGTGATGGTTTTAAGAGTTGTGAGCAGTGAAGGTCATGTCATGCCACCTTACATTTTCCCAAAAGGTCTTAGGATCAATGCTACTGGATACATTAATGTTCTTAAAAAGGTTGTTAAGCCCTGTATAAATAAAGTATGCAATGGAAGGCCATATGTCTTTCAACAAGACTCTGCACCTTCTCACAAAGCCATTGTAACCCAGGATTGGTTATCAGAGAATTTTTGCGATCATGCGACCTCCAACATGTGGCCCCCTATGGACTCTTACGTGTGAAGCGTCGTTGAAAGGGAGACTAATCGACATCCTCATAGTACCATAGCTGCACTGAAGGCCGCCATTGTCCAGGTGATGTCCAAAATGAATAGGGACCACTTAATTGCTTGCAGACGGTTTCAAGCCCGAATAGAAGCAGTCATTGAAGCCAAAGGTGGTTTCATAGAATAATTAGATAAAGAAGTATCATGAAGGATATTTGTGTCAATTTGAATTAAATATATACATTGTTTGCTAAGATATTGCTGTTTATTTAACATACTAAAAATGTCCTCAAATAGCACTCGCACCATGTGTGTATATATATATATATATATATATATATATATATATATATATATATATATATATATATATATATATAATTAAACGTATCTCGAAATTTGCGAGTCACTTCTTTTTCTTTCCTCTTCTTCCTGCTCCTCCTCCCCATCTTCTTCCTCACTACCATATTCCCTTGTAGAACATAAAGCAATAGCCTCACCAAGCGAGTTTTTATTGGGTGGAGATGCCAATCCCACGCCTAATGGCTTTTAAGTTAAGAATATAATTCCCCTAGACTCGTTACCAACCTCCGCTAGAGATCCAAATCTGACCTTTTATTTAACCCATAATTCGGGTTCGGCGAGAAGAGATCGACTCGTGCCTTTTTCAAGGTTATTTTTTTTCGAAAGTGAACCCAATAAATACGGTCCACCGATTTCACATTATACCCATGTGTGCATCCATAATTTCTTTTTCGCACAAGCTAAAACAGGTATAGCGACCGAAGGAGATCCACTCAATATTTGTGTTAATTTGAATTAGATATATACATTGTTTGCTAAAGATATTTAACATACTAAAAATGTCCTCAAATAGCACTCGCACACTGTATATAAAAACACTCTAAAACCGATTTAAGCTATTTCAACCAGACTCTTAATCTTTGGTGGGATTAATGGTAAAGGTCCCAGATGTATTAAACATCCTTGTACGAAAAGTAGGGCAAAAGGTAAAACGTTGCACATTTGTCATAACGTAACATAATTGGCGGCTCCAATTTTGAGGTCGAGGCGGTTTCGAGTGGGCCATTTTGGCGACGGAAACAAAAGCAGCCAATGTGGAAGTTGAAAGGAAAGGCGTGTATTGTTCGGCCAAGTTGAACACAGAACGCTTGCAATAATCTGCTGATGAGACAAGTGTATACATATGTGCTTGATGACTGACGGCAGGGTAGGTTGACTGTAGGTGGTGGTGGCAAGATACGTGTGGGTGATTCAGTGGAGACTAAAAAGAAAAATGAACGTGTGTGAGAAGAGCATAGAGAAAAGGAGGGCGTGGGACATGAAAGAAAATAAAACTGAAAAAGAAGATAGCATGAAAAGAGAGAAAGAAAGTGAGAAGTAAGAATTGAAAATACAGAGCGAAAAAGAAAGAAAGAAAGAAAGAAAGAAGTAAGTAAGTGAAATGTCTGAAGTTGAAGTGACTTATTAACCCAGTTAACGTTTTGTAAAACCATCGCTGGAGAGGCACGGTGGAGTAATGGATAGCGGTTCAGATTGAGGAATCGGAGAAGCGAGTTCGAATTCCAGTCGTATCCGTTACATTCATTTACCTTTGGGAAAGGTATGAATCCTCTTCTTTTCTCCCCAGTTACGTGTTAGTACCAAGGCATAAATATAACCTTGGGTTGCAACCGGACTAGGAGAAGGAAAAACTCTGAATTCAAAAGGAGAGAGTTGGGCTCCGTCAGGCTATCTTACCCAAGAAAACCAACTTCAACTGTGGCTGCAGTACACATGGTGCCCCTATAGCCACTAAATATGAGAACAGACGATGTTCCATAACCTTGGGTGGTAACCGGCTCTAGGAGAAGGAAAAACTTTGCATTCAAAACCGGCCTAGACCCAGCTCCGTCAGGCTATCTTGCCCAAGGAAACTGACTTTAACTGTGGCTGCAGCGCACATACTTCCTCTCGAGTAACGGGATAAAAGAATATGGTATGTTGGTCTTCAGTCGGAGATTCATCTCCAGCTGTGCTGGTCAAACTCTCTGCCACCGAGCAGAGAGGATCCCGAGACGAGGCTATGTCGAAGGGTAGAGTCTCGTCTCGGGAATCAGCTACCCGACCCCGTTTTATACGGGGTTTACGGATAATTTTTGGTCGAGCGTACGGGCTCGGATACTCCACATTAAATTCGGCCTTGTACCACATCTGACCGCGTAGGACGCTTGGTAGAAATCCTGCAGTTGGATATTCAGTGTGGAATTTACTTGATTCACTTCTAGCACTTGACTACTTCTACACGCCGCTGGCGAATCTTATATGTGTCGTTTTGTCCTAAGTATTAACATTCATTAACAACCTTCGTTTGATTATTCTATTCAGTAACCTCCCCTTGGTTACAACAAACATCATATTTTCATCTTTTTATGATTTTAAATGATAGTGGTATTGATAATATTAGCCGGTTACTTAGTCGAGAAATCCTTATCAAATCCCAGTGGGTTCGATTCTCACGGGTATCAGGCGACTGCCTGTTTCAGTCAATGCGCTTTGCTGACCAGATCATGGTTGATATCCTGATTCTGTTCATCTATAATTGCTTCACCAGAATGATTTAACCTATGCAAAAAGGCGATCTTACAGAGTTGGCAGTTCTACTATTTATTATTGGTGAGCACGACTTCAACGGCACATGATATTGTATTGATGGCAGAACTGCCAACGAACGATACTTTTAATGCAAGGAGCATAAATATTCCGAACCTAATGCCTTTTTTTTTATAAATATTTTCATGGTAATTGTTCTAATGAGCTTTCCTCTTTGGTACCTCGACTTTACGAATTTAAGCGCAGTACTAGATTGGCAGTTAGGTTTTATAATTTTACAGTTGAAATTGTAAGATATAACCGTAGGTTCAATTCTAAGTGTTTTTTTTTCTCGGACTTCTCGCTTGTGAAACTCTCTTGCTTTCCAGTCAACTTTGATGTTCAAAAATTTAAATACGATGTCAATTGTTATCTTCGGTCTTCTTAATTCCTGTTCTTTTATTGATTTCTTTCCATAATAATGTTTTTTCTCATTTTATTTTCTTACACGCAAATGACTCCTTGCGTCTTAGTGGCTTTAACACCTTGCTTGTGGTGAAATGATTAGAAAATATATATGCATAAAATTAGAAGAAAAAGTTGAGCTCATTGTGGCCAAGAGGTAAGGCGCACCGGGCTAAACGGTGGCTCCTTTTGCGCTGACCGATGGAGGTTTGATTTCTGCCAAGTAGCGTCAATTTTTCTTTAAAAAGATTTCTCGAACATTCAAGCCGGTCGAGGAAAACAAATAAACATATATATATATATATATATATATATATATATATATATATATATATATATATAGTGTAGGAAAGACCGGCATCTGGTCTACCGCAGAAGGAAATGGCACCCTACTGCGGGAAAATATCTGCCTTGTCAGTCATGTATCAAAAGATACATGATCGCCTAAGCGTTTATCACGTAAGGCACATAACTGACTGGTGACAAAAGAGAAGATACCTCAGAAAGACCTAATTTTTTTTATGGAAGTTGTCTCCCTTTCCAAATAATAATTACATCTCTCTTTTCTTCTTCACTAATTTCCACTTTAGCCATCAACTCTCCTCTGTCCAGGTAAAATTTAAATTAAGTTTTCGTCTCTATTTTAACTGTTTAGCATTGCATTTATCTTATTTGGTGTTCGATTTAAATAATGATTTCATTAATGATTCATTGGTTTTATGTATGTAAGTAATAAAAGTTTAAATAAACAATCATTTGGTGCCCATGTACGAATTAATCCATTTTACATTGATTTCTATCGTGAAAATACTTTCGGGTTACGAACATTCTTCAGGAACGAATTAAATTCGTGAATCGAGGTTCCGCTGTAAAAGGAATGTGTTTGTTTTTTTTTTCAAGATTTTCGGGAATTACAAAACATTGCCCGGAAAGCAAAAGATTATAACATAACACCATCGTAAATTTTATCAGTAGACGAAGTATTATGATCAACAGTGGCAGAAGGGCATTCGTCAGGCAGTTTTTACCCTAAACAAGTCGGTTAGAGTTATTCCCTGGCGCCTTGGGTATTCTTAAATAAGAAATGCCGAGGGATTGTGAGTAATTCTTATCCCAAGTTCCATGTACGCGTGGGACGACCACTTTAAATTTGGCCTTGCGCAATATTCCATCTAAATAAGCAAACGGATAAATCTCATGAAGCATATTCAAATGCTAGTGATTTTTTTCTTTTCTTTCTTTCATATGGTGTTCCTGCTATATATTTCGAAATTCTTGACAGAATCCAAAGAAGGATCTGTAAAGTAATCGGTCCTGACCTGTCATCTCGACTTCTGTCACTTTCCCACCGAAGTGATGTGTAATTTTTTTTTAAATATATTTTCTTGGGAATCATGCTGATTATCTCCCCCGCCCCTTGGAGCCTCGACAATATGAATTTAAGCTTACTACTAAATTGGCAACTAAGTCTCACTGTTTTACTGCTAAACTAGCTACATGCAACCATAATATCTATTATAATATTTTTTCTCGCACTTCTTGACTGTGGGAGTTTCTTCCGGTCTCTTGCTTCCCTGCTACTTACAACCTTCAAAATATTATAACGACACCAACCATCATCAACTTTCTACCTGAATCCTATTTTTTTATTGCTTACGACCACACCACGTTGAAACACAGGTTCTCGTACGATTACGAAGTTAAGCAACGTCTTGGCTGGTAAGTACCTCGCTATAAGCTTGTATCTGACGCGGGTGTGATTAATAATGGTTTGAAATTGTTAATCGGAGAGCTGTGGTTTATTTCCAGTTGTGATCGTTATATTCACCTACGCGTAAATGCTATTAGGAAAGTATGAATCTTCTCTTCTCCTCCCACCTATGGGTTAAATAGTAAGACTTGTATCACTAAAACAGTATTATCTAAAAAAAACTCTTACAATCTAAAATATTTTCTGGCTTTAGATAAGCACCAAAAGTATGGAAAGATGTAGTAATCAAATCAATCAATCTGCTTTAGATAAGCAGCAAAATTATGAAAAGATGAAAATCAACCAATAAGCTGTAGATAAGCAGAAAAAGTATGAAAAGATGTAGGAATCAAATCAATCAATCAAAATCTTATTTTATTGTCCTTTCTTCATCACTAAAATTTTATCAAACGCTTTCACTCACCGTCACCCGTTGCATCTTAAAGACATTATTGCCTTGCTTGTGGTGAAATGATAATACCTAGTCATTCAGACTAGAACCGTGAATAAACAGCGACAATCGATAAAAAAAAGAAGCTTTCCTCGATATTCTAACTCATATCTTTCCATTTGTCTTGTGGTACCTTTATTCTGCAGTTTTTTTTTTCTTGCTATCAAAGACGACGTCAATTAACTGTCACATATAACCATATTTTCTTATTCCTTATTTGCCGAAACGCCTGGCTCTATCATATCTGTTCGTTTTATTAAGGTACACTAGAAATAATAATAGTAATATTAAATTTTATTATTAGATGAAATATTTCCAAATATTGTTAATTGTTAACTATTATTATTATTATTATTATTATTATTATTATTATTATTAATAATAACAATAATAATAATAATAATAATAATAATATTTTCTTTGATTTCTCTTGTGTACACATTTCTTTCCGAGTACCAACCAGAAACCTAAGGTTAGAAATTGCATCATGACGTCATCCAGTGACAAATAAAAAAAAGACACAGACATAATTTACATAGACAAAGCCCTTCTTAAGATGTAGGCTGTACTCGTGAGAAAAAAATCTTTCGTATTTCTTTAAGGCATGGGCTTCCAGGAATCCCTTCAATGAGTCTCCTGGAATCTTTTCCAACCAATCCGAGGGCTCCAACTACAACAGGGATTGTTGATGTTCCCATGTGCCACATTTTTGAGATTTCGATTTCAAGGTCCTTGTATTTTGATAGCTTTTTGAAGATCTTTAAAGATATATTGCAGACTGCTCAGACTGCCATATCAATATTGAGGCAATTTTTTTTTTTTTTTTTTTTTGCGGTCCCTAATAACAATGTCTGGGCGGTTAACTTGGTTGTTCTGTCTGTGGGTATTGTGTAGTCCAATAAAATTGTTACAGGTCCTATCTCCGTAACCCGGTGTGGGTGGGGTTCATACCAATTTCTTTCAGTTTCCTTCCAGTAGAATTTGCAGATTTATTATTATTATTATTATTATTATTATTATTATTATTATTAGGCTGGTGCAAAAATAATGACGTAATAATGTCGTTTTTTGACGTATTTTTTAACGTCAAAAAACGACATATTATTATTAAAGTATTCCCTACATTATACTCTTCATAAACGGCATAGTGCGACACGCAATGAAACAAAGAATAGGCCTATTGGAAGTCCTCATAATCAGTTTCAAGAAGAGAAAGTTGAAAAGACCTGGCTACATCATAATAGTCAACACTCGTCAGTATCATCCCACAAAATACAACCTTAGGCAAAAGACTAAGACAGAAAAAACACGCTGACAACGACACTGAGCCGGACCAGACGATCCTTCATACTCAATCCTTGACACGCAACCGAGGCATTCGAAGGGAGCTGGCTAGGCGCTACGCTGCGCAGTGTACCTACTACCTCACACGGTCATCGTGCTGATGATGATAATTATGAACTATTATTTCTTTCACCTTAATTTGCTTTTTATCGCAAATTCTCTGATCATTCTTCGAAATAACTGTTCATTTATTTGCTTAATAAGGTTATCTTAGTTTGGCACAAGGCTACAATTATGGAGTGAGTTCCAAGTGACTGCTCTGAAATAATGGTCAACAGGCTTCAATCGTTAAGCATTACCTACGCCGAGGCAGACAAATAGTTTTGCCGAGTTGCGATAAAAAAAATAAGACTGAAATTAAGATGTGAAAATACTGAGCAAAATGAATGATGTTAAATAAAACACAAGATTCAGATAAAAGAAAAGATACGAGCAGACATATCTAAATAAATAAATAAAAACAAATAAAAAAAGGCCGAGACAAGTGGGAGCAAAGGAAGGCGATGTCAGACAACCGTGAGGGCAAGCATTTAACAAAGTATAGACATTCCTCTCGCCTTTATTATCTAATAGTACGTCGGCTTCCACTTGACATTTATCAGCGACCCCTGTCGGCTGCTTCTGATTTCACATCGTCAAGGGGAGAGAACACTACCCTGTGAACAACAAACACGCTCCAAGTATCAAACAAACAGAATGCTTTTGTTTATTTGTAATACATATGTATTTGTATATTAAGCACCCGAAGCAATAAGAATGATCGGAGCCCCTGGTGTTTGTAGAAAAAAAGAAAAAAATGGGAAAGGGTGTTGTTTGTCGTTGGCAAATATCTTTTTTCAATGTTTCTTTTTGTTTTTATTTAATGTTGGATGGGCTCCTATTTGAGCTGACTTATACAGCGACACCTGGCGGAAGTGTAAAAAAGCCGTGCGCAATCACTATATACTTTGTTCAAGAACATATTATTTCTCACGGGTTGTTCAGATTGCAATTGTATATGCTTGATGGAGAATCCTTCCAAAAATACAAAGGTCATTTAAAATGAAAAGGGACAACACGAAAACTTTGGGATTAATAAATTCGATTTAAAAACATAAAAAAAAAAACATTTATTCGACTTTTTTTATATATGTCACGTAGATTTTTGGTTTGGTTTGGTTTACGACATATCAACATCAATGGATTATTCAATGCCGACAAAAATTTTTATTGGTGGTAATATTTTTTCAGATAGAGAGAAAGAAATAGACCTGTCTCCTCAGAGCTCGATCGTTGAAATAAACAGTTATGCAGCACGGCTCTGAAGAAGACGAGTAACGGTTAGTTGTTTCTATTTTACCCCTGTTTACTATTGATATATAATTTTTGCATTCTTACTTGTTCAAATTTATATTTATAGTGATTTGTAGCTTTTTTTCCTGTCCATTTTCTTCTCATTTTAATAAATATATCTGTTTTGATAGCATTTTTATTTATTCAAATAAGACAAAGCGTCTGTGACAACCTCTCTATCCAAACATTGAGAGTTTTAGCATTGGCGCAGTTAAGGATTCTTGGCTTTCTAACGATGAATCCAAGTAAAAAAATAAGTCACAATTAAAAGTCGCATGTAAAAAAATCGCGGTAAAAAAAATCACAGGAAAAAGAAACGGGAGAAGTTTAGCACACAGCGGACAAAATCCCAGCCTCTTATCCAAAAGAGGAAAAAATCCCAGCTTCTTAACCAAAAGTGGACAATATCCCAGCCTCTTATCCAGAAGTGAACCAAATCTCAGCCGTTTATCCAAAAGTGGACAAAATTGCAACCTTTCTTCCAAAAGTGGACAAAATCCTAGTCTCTTATCCAAAAGTGGACAATGGTAACCTAAATATATATTGTCTCACTGATTAGATCTGGCTAGTTTAACGTGGCTGCTGGATGTCCCATTAAGCGGTCGAAATCAAACAATGAAAATTAATACTTAACATCTCCTGCTCAAATGCACGAACGCTCATTGACAGTAAAATTAGCTCCTTGGTTCGAAGACGCACCGTTGCGAGAGAAATGAGCTGCTAAGCCGTTGATATTGCCTCTTTGATGTGCGGTCAAATCAAAGAGCACGGTGTTGGCTTCAGATTCTTCTGGAAAGGTAGGAAACTAAATGAGGTGGATGATGTCATGATTACATTAAGAACAAACATAGCGTCTCGCTTGAGCCGACTCAGTCAGTTATCTGCCATGCGTGATACATTATAACGCGATCATGTATCTTTCGATAAATGACTGACGAGGCAGATTTTTTCCCCATAGTAGGTACACCAGTTGCAATCTAAGGCTATAGAACCCGGTCTGTCCTACTATTTACCCATAGCTGGGTGGACGAGAAGAAGAGCTTGACTAGAAAAAAAGAAACAATGAAAATCGCACATCAACATTTTCCCTCTCTCTCTCTCTCTCTCTCTCTCTCTCTCACTCTCTCTCTCTCTCTCTGTAACATGCCCTTTTGAGATGTTGGTGATTATAACCCTCCACAGATTCCCGTCATTTGTCGCTCCAAGTAGTACTTGTTCCTCACAATTTGTTAAATTCTCAAAGCTTTTGTTAATACATTCTTTCTTTTTCTCCTTTCAGTAAATGTCAGTTATGTGCCATGCGTGATACACGCTTACCCTCCCACACTTCTGGGGAGGCCTTTGGTCGACGGTCTTGATTCACTCATAAACTGCATTCTTCTTTTGCCCATCTTCTCTTGGCCTGGGGTCGAAATGTTTTTGGTCCGGAAATAAATGAATCATCAAGGAAAGGAATTTGAAATCTTATCCATTCCCGCTAGTGGGGAGCAACTTCCCACTCCACTGGGAAGCAATTTTCATACACGAAAAAAACACGTCTGCATTCTTTGACGTGTAAAACTTAACTCCCTGAAAACACTTTCTAAATATAACATTCACACGTTCGACTCAGCCAATCAAAATCGACATCTCTATTTTGTCTACCATCTGGCTTTAAGATCAGCTTAAGAAGGTCTGAGCCAAATACAGTGCCAAAAAATAATATTCTGAAACTATTACTTAATATAGCGAGACATGCTTGCTAACCATAACACCATGTCGAAGTGCCCAAAATAATTTCCTAGGCTATTTACATTATTCGGACTATTGTCCTCATCTTTGTTGCCATATTTATCACAACGTTTCGGCCGTTGTATGCTCCGGCCTTCTTCAAGCAGTTGGAATATCAAACTGAACCATTTATGTCGCTCGCTGGTGTAGACTGTTCTAGTTCCACAGGCCATGTTTTAATGGATGTCAGTTATCAGTTACCTCCTGTTAATTCCCCTCTCCAAGTTCTCCGCCGCCTTAACCAGGTATTATACTCACAGTCTTTGGGTCTTGTCACTGGATCTGACTAACGCCTTTATCCACTGTGCCATGTGTCCTCGGGGACATCTGTGCATGAATTTCTGGGTAGTCCGAATAATGTAAATAGTGTACATAACACCTTATCTCAGAAATATAGGAAGAGACTGAATTTCCTAACCGTAACTTTGATGTGGCATAAGGCCGAAAGTGTAGGGCCCTCAATGAGGATCGCAGTCACTACGAAGTCGTAATTGATCTAGCGAGACAAGCTTGCTAGCCATTAGACTGCGTCTATGTGCCAAGACGATAGTCTAAGCGTAACTTAGATGTAACACAAGGCCGAAAGTATGTGGTACGTGAAAACAAGTCTGATAACCATTACACCACGTTGGGGCACTTCCACGTGGTTAAACTGTCCTGCTAGATCAATTACGACTGAATAGTGAGTGTGCTATAATTTTGTCCTTGTGCTGCAACTAAATTACACTTATAAAATCAGTATTTTTCTACGCCGTAAAGCTTACCTGGTTTTCTAAGTGGAGCTTAGATGTGGCAAAAGACTGAAAGTTTGAGGCAACCAGTGAGGATCGAACTCACTACTCAGTCGATAAATATCTAGCAAGAAAAACTTTATAATGGTTATTCCACGTCGAAGTGCCCCTAATCAATGTTAATGTGCCTACACTTGTTTCAAATGAAGGTGAAAAGTGCTCGTTCTATTGTATTGGTGCATAATTATCAGGCGTTTTTAAATATTTATTATAAAAAATAAGAAGCATAACAATTCAACAATAACATTTTAAATGATTATTCCGGAGCGAATGATTATCAACACACATTTTTATAACCTGAAAATAAAGTAATATTTTTTTTATTAAAAAAAGTAAAAAAGCAGCAATTTTTATTAACAAATAACTCGCCAACAAAAACGCCTGATAATTATACACCAACCTAATATCTTGCGTTGCAAGATGTTCTTCAAACTGTTAATAGAACTGATAAAATCATCTTGTTAGACGATTTTAATACTGGGATTGGAAGTGACTCTGAAACATTAAGTTGTCTGGGAAGATACCAAAAAAGTGAAAGGAATTTGAAGGATCAGCTGCTTCTTGAACTCTGCACTAATTTCAGATTCACGTTGGGAATACACAATTCCAACTACATAAACATCTCTTAATCTATTCATAATGTATATGATGTATTAATAGATTTCTATTAAATTAGAATCCCTGACAACCGGATTAAGAAGGCCTTCCGGATATGAGGAACTGGTTACAAAGTCCGGATATGAGGGATTCCGGATATGAGGGATTACGGATATGAGGGTTTCCGGATATGAGAGACACTAAAACGAACAAGCTGATTGCCGATGTTTCTTTATACAGTAAAATCCCTGACAACCGGACTAAGAAGGCTTTCCGGATATGAGGAATTGGTTACACAGTCCGGATTTGAGGGGTTATATTTAGATTAAAATAAAAGATCTGAAATCAGGTTTAACATTTATTTTCAATGTTTTATAGTAAACAAAATAAGCTAATGGTGCGTGAAATATAATAGAATTGATTTTAAGGAAAAAGAAATAAATTATGTAATCTTAATGAAAATTCATTCAATTAAATATGCCACGTATGCAAAACAAATAATGTAACGAGGATTTTTTAATCGCTGTTGCATGATGATTCTTTCTCTTCTAATATCATTCTTAAGTTTTTTTCGCATTTCGTTTTGCTTTTGTTCTTGAAATTATTTAAACGAAAGACACTTTTTAACTCTGCGTGCGTTATTGCAATCGTCATAGCTGAATGCTGGCTTTCTTTCCATAAAATTGACAACCTTTTCAATATCTTTTTAAATTTCAGTCCAGGTTTCATCACAATCATGCATCTCGTCACTATCTTATTACAGATGTGTCTCGTTGTCATCTTTTCCTCTTATTCCCCTCAACTTTTGCACCAATACAAGCCATTTGAGTGAAATAAACATAAGCAATTATCCAAAGTAAATTTCCTGAAAAACAGAAATTTCAAATCTTTTACATATCACCCTAATAGTTAAAATATACACCTCAAAATTATATCCAGATATGTGGGATATGTGGGATTCCGGATATGAGGGATTCCGGATATGAGGGATTCCGGATATAAGGGATTCCGGATATAAGGGATTCCGGATATGAGCGATTCCGGATAATAGGGATTCTACTGCATATAGTTTGGATGATTTCTTTCTGATGCCTAAAAGACATCTCATATGTTTTAATTTTATGGATTAATCTGAGCATATTTCAACAAAACTTAACTTTATGAAAGGAGACAGAAATTGAAAATAATATGGTGTTCGTAAGAAGACTGACATTGAAGCCGTAAAACATGTATACAAGCTGGTCCAAAAATGTACTCACTTCTTGATCTCTTATAAATTATTGATTTTTATATATATATATATATATATATATATATATATATATATATATATATATATATATATATATATATATATATATATATCCATTGCATCCTAATAATTGCAGGAGTACGGCTAAGTTTTGAAGAAGGAAAGTTTTTCATAAAATGTTACTGGAATCGCAAAAACATCAAAGAAATGAAAAGATAACCTAGATCAGTGATTCTCAACATGGTCCATGTATCTAAGAAAAAGTAAAAGTGATCCTTTTGAATTTTTTGAAGAAGAAAATGATCCATTGGGTTAAAAAAAAGTTGAGAAATACATATTTAGAAGACGCAGCATTGCTCGCATCAGAGATCAGTTTGAGCCGATGGGACTTTTCATGACGTTCGTGAATAACATTCAGGAAAACCACGGTCATTTACTATCCCGGCAAAAGAAGAACAATTGTTGGAAAACTTCCTCCGAATCCACTGGTCAGCGTCATCGACTGTGTTTGGAAAATCATTTTGAATATTTAAAAACAAGCATTAATTTCATTTAATGGTTAATTCTAATCCGTTAATTCTAATACGTTAATTTTAATCCGTTAATACATCTACAACAAGATAGCGGCGAGATGCATGACAGTGATGAAACCTGGACTGAAATTAAAAAACTTACTGAAAAGGTTGTCAGTTTTTTGAAAGAAAGCCAGCATTCAGCTTAATCTTGATTTTAAGTCAATAAAAGTTTTTCTTAATGCTAATCATTAATCTTGTTTGTATGTCAATAATCACTGCATTTATTACCATTTTATGAGTGAGTAGATTTACATAACCGAATTGATTGGTATTGGATGACTTTATAAGATTTCGATTCCATCTACAAATCTTCGAGGTCTGCTTCATTCTCTCTCTCTCTCTCTCTCTCTCTCTCTCTCTCTCTCTCTCTCTCTCTCTCTCAGTTTGTTGCAGAGGACTTTTGATTGGGCCTTCATCATAATAGGTAGGGAGGAATAGATGCGAAGGACACAAATAAACTACAGAAGAACTCAAAATTGATCGCTTCATTTAAGTATTGCATTAATATTTAAGTTTACCTTTTAAAGATTCAACGACAATCCTTCTGGCGCTAATTAATTTAAAGATGATTTGATGAAACTACGCCATTACTTTCCGAACAATTATTTTAGATTCGTGAAAATCCAGCGAAATTTAAACACTATTTCGTGTTTAAATTTCGCTGGATTTGGCAATTAATTTAAATTATTCCCAGATTCTTATTGTTATCGTACAAAAAAAAAAATTCGTCGCAAGAAATCACATAAAAAAATCGCAGTAATGAAAACTTGGGAATCCAAAATTCTAGGATTGCGGCCTGATTCCAAGATCGTATGATATGTTGGGCTACGGGGTCTAGGTGTAAAGTTGAAAATGTGACACATCGACACATTGACATTCGCATTTATTATATAGAAGACTATTGATGAGATATCTTAATCAGATTTGTTGTAGTAGTTATCAAAGTATTTAATCACATTAGTTAAAATAAAATTTGATATCTACTCCTTATTTTGTAATAATTTCCACATATTTGTCTGCTCATTAGATTTTGTAATAATTTGTTAAATTGTAGAGACTTTATGGACACCCTGTATTAAAGGTTTGGTTCGTGAAAATGAATTTTAACTATAAAAATTCTGCCATTCGAGAACCTCTCAATGTAGAGACTTACTGAATGAGGTCTGTAATATGAATGAAAGGTGATTAAAAGAATTTGAAGATTATAAGATTAACGAATATAGATAAGGATTAAGCCTTCTATTGAAGAAGTTAGGGTTGTTGAGTTCAGGAGAACACCCATGCGGGAGTCTTTTTCACAAAACTGTATGACTGGACCATTCCTCTTACCATTGGAACACAGAAGAAACGAGGGTGATTGCGTAGAAGCGGAATAGTCGGTCCGAGTTGCGGTTTCAGGAAGTGGCGCAATTAAAGAACGGACCTCAACTGAACATTTGGTATGAAAACAGCGAGATAGTAGCGATTGATTTGCCACGTCCCTGTCTGTGGGGAAGAGACTACAAGATGGAGAATACATCTCCCATCGCAAATTCACGTAAACAATTTTGAACTTAATCAATGAAAGTGAGGAATGATCAGTTTCAATGTGGATATGGCAGCAATATTCAGTTTAGGGATTCCTGTGATTCTCGTAACTCCAACTATCAAATGAGATGCCACTTAAAATGCCGACGAAAATTAACTGATTCTTAGCCTCAAAAGTAAATGATTATATTAAGAACCCCGGATTAAAATTATATCCCAAACTATGTAACTTTTGAGTTAATTTTTAAGTCTTTCGTCCTATCGTTAGTCATGCAAAAGTTGTTTACTAACTACCAGAAAAATATCTTTCGTCATATCGTCAATAATATTTGTTTACAGTCTAGCAATAAATTATACTTGAGAGAAAAGTTTCTAGTAAAAGAAAGTATATAAACTTCACATTATCTTACATTATTTATTTCCCAGAAGGCACCACACTGAGGTGTATTTATAATCGATACTTCCAGATAAAAATTGATAGTATAGAACTAATTTAAATTAAAATTCTTTCCATATCTATTAGATTGATTCATAAGTAATTTCCATTTTCGTGGACCAATTGTAACACTGCATGTTTCTTCCTAACCAACTGTTCTTTAAATATGTCAAAACAGACGATAAAAGCGGTTTACAGACGACAATGTTTAACGCTAAAATTCTACTCAAATATATCGAAGAGCTGCCTGGTAACTGGAGGCAACTCATTGCATATAATTGTGAATATATAATTGAATAAAATGTTGTTGTACTTTATTTTTAAAGAATAAAATTAATGAATAAAAACGGCACTTATTCTACGACTATTTAACAAAACAATTTAAAACTAGATATCATGAAAGACGTGTTGTTCTTCAGTCTCATGGTTTCGAGGAAAGCAGGACACATTACTTTTTTTATTAAACCCCCTCGTATTATTTAACTGTAAAGATAGATGATCTTTACATATCTCAAATCAAATCCTATTGTTAACTCTCACATAACACCCTATACGATTAAAATGCTCAGGCATATCAATGGCAGCGTCTTTTATTTATGTTCAGCCTCATATAACGTTATACACACCCTTGTGCAAATTAATTGAAGCAAAACAAAGAATTCCGTTATTATTTACTTTTTTAGTATTTTTCCAATGAAGTATTACGCAGTGCACATGTTAGTACTTCTTATGTCCATTCCACGAAGTCGTTCCTTGCAGATTGACCACAGATTCTCAATTAGATTTAAATCAGGTGAGTTTCCGGACCAGTCTATTGTACTTTGATTTGCTCACTTGTAAGCGTTGACAGTGTGTTCGTGCAGCTTTACAATTTTTTGTACGCTTCCTTAAACTAACTTCCATCGCAGACAATGGTCATAGGAAAACTAATTGACAGTCGAGACAATAGTTTCTGGACGTGATGAAAATCAGATGCAATCACGCATTGCACATGTTAGTACTTCGTATGTCCATTCCACGAAGTAATTCCTTGCAGATTAACAACATATTCCCATTTTTTAAACTATCATGGAATTACTGTGGGTTCATTTTGTTTAGCGGCATATCAATCTCTATGGATTATCTAATACCGAAATCTAAATATTTTGAAGATAATTGTGTGCCTTCAACCACAGATAAAATGTACTGTTGATCATTCTACTATAAAATGTATTATTGAAAACTTTTTACTATAAATAGATATTGGTAGTAATTTTTATGTACAAAAATGTACTTCTGGTATTTTTACTATAAAAATTCTTTTTATATACTTGTGTAGTGTTTTTTATTTTGGCGGGTCCACTATTTGACCATAGCTGGGACCCTAACAGTTGCTACAACAGCGGATCGGTGTGGACCTTGGAACAACCACAGTTAAGAGGTGATTCTAAGCTCCTCAAAACCTTCAATCTCCTAAACCTTGATACCGGATATAATCCGCCATAATTTTATTAATTTAAACGTTATTTTTAGTGGATTGCCATAGACCACCCGTTTACTTTTTATACAGTAATTTCATTACATCTACCGGTCTGAACATTCGAGGAATTTTATTAAAGAAAACGCGCCCTCAGACGGGATTCAAACTAGCGTTGCCCTTTGCAGTAAAAACAGTCGTTTGATCTGACATGCTTTTGTCTACTCGGTTACAAAGAGTTGCATATCAAAGTTCTATTTTGCCTTTTCGGATTTCTTCGAAACTCATTACTGCTCCGTTTCCTATCAGAAACATAAACAAAGCTATTTCTAAAGAATTAATGGATTATATTTATTAGTGTTATATAGTTTTATTATTTTAAACGTTATTTTTAGTGAATAACCCTGGTGATCATTAATTGAAAAGCTGAGTTGCAATTCTAGTAGGGTTTTAGATTCACTAGCGAGCGAGTACCTTTATGAAAGGTACGAATCTGCCTTTTCTTCCCAAGGTATGGGTTAATTAATAAGAGTTGCATCAGTAGATCATTAGGTCCAAAACGAAAATATTCTTACAATCTGAAAATATTTGAGTAGACGCTCTCTTGACCCCTGAAGCTTGAACAGATATGCGGCTTCTTTCGCATCAAGAATAGATTCAAGTATCCAATTGCCAAACTGTGGACTATGAACATATTCTGGCGAGCTGAACGAGCACCTGCATCTGGGTGTTCTGGCGCTGCAAAACCCCAAGAAGATTTTGAAATCTGACTAATTATTGTGGAATTGTGACGCCTTATGAAATGGCTATTAAAAAAATATTCAAAGGCCAACATTAGAACATTAGATATTTCAACTCATTGCTATAGGATCCTTTCAAAAAAAATGTCTTATTTTAATAACAAACATAAAAAGCCTATCGTTTTTTGTTTTTTTTTTAAATTATACTCATTAAAAAAAGTTGCTTCAGTAGCCCCCACCCCCGCGCGATGAATAATCTTCATAGTATATCTGCCACTGTACTAGCCGGGACATTCTCTTTAATAAGATTTCTCGAAAGTTCAGATCCGTAGTCAAAATGAAAAAAAAAATAAATAAACGGAACGTCTGCATAGACGTCTGTATAAATATGTGTATCAAATCAAAATAACGTTTAAAGTAATATATATATATATATATATATATATATATATATATATATATATATATAGGATAAGATTAAAAAATATGAAATATGTATCAATATTGTGATTTTCTTTCTTCGTTTAATGATAATGTTATTAAGCTTATCAGACGATATGAAGAGAATTTACATAAAATAAATAGACATTTGTTTATATTATTTAATGAAACATGCATCAATATATATATATATATATATATATATATATATATATATATATATGTGTGTGTGTGTGCGTGCGTGTATGTATATATGCATGTATGTATGCATAGGTAAGATGAGAACGAATAGAGTACAATTCCAAAGTCCGTAATATTTAATTTAAAAAAGCGCTCAATACAAACTAGAGCAATATTCTTCATTTTAGGATATTACACCGAAAAACATGTCGAAATCGCTACACAGTTGCAGTCGTTTTTCAGTGCCAATCAATGCATCTCATCAGGCGATTGTAAATTACTGGCGAGTGAACGATTTATTTAGATTTATAAGCAAAATACAATCTCTTTTTCCCAAAAATGTGGGTGGGTGGTTATAAGGACTTACTTTGTACTGAGCCCACTTTTAAATTAAATGTTACGAACGTTGGAATTGTACTCTATTCGTTCTCACCTTACTTCGATATATATATATATATATATATATATATATATATATAGATAGATAGATAGATAGATAGATAGATAGATAGATAGATAGATAGATAGAATGTATTTTTAAGGCTAATAATTAATTCCAATAAGCTCAGTTAAATTGAGACAACGTTTTAATCGTATTTCTCCAACTTTCGGCTAAGATATACCATTGGATCGGAATTATATATATATATATATATATATATATATATACTTTATTTTATGATATTACATAGAAAAACATATCAAAATCACTACACAATTGCAGTCGTTGTTCGATGCGTTTTCAATGCATCTCATCAGGCAATTGTAAATTATTGCCAAGTGAACGATTTATTTTGATTTAAAAGCAAAATACAGCCTCTTTTTCCGAAAAAAATGGAGTTATAACCCCTTTTTTTGTAAAAACAGATTGTATTTTTTAAGAAAAAATTTGGTTATAACCTTTTTTTCTTGTTTTCGTAAAAAGAGTTTGTATTTTGCTTTTAAATCTAAATAAATCGATCAATCGGCAGTAATTTACTGATGAGATACATCGAAGCACAACTGTAATTGAGCAGCCATTTTGACATGTTTTCGTTGTAATATCCTAAAATAATATATATATATATATATATATATATATATATATATATATATATATATATATATATAAAATGTAATATGGAACCATTATTAAAATTACAAATCGATCGTTGGTGTGTGTATATTTACAGCTGATTGTCAGTAATGTCACCTCGGTACTCAAGAGAGAGCAGCAGGCTACTTAAATTCAGAGGTCATTGCCGCAGTCAATACAGTTCAGGAGATCTAAGAACTTGAGAATTGATTTATACATAATTAATGATACTTCAAAGGCACTTTCAAACGCAATCCTCGAGCGAATATCACATAATCATGTTACTTGCTTACAAGTGTCTCTCTCCCGGGTTATCGTCATCAGAGGTGTTTTTGCTGAAGATTAAAAGAAGTTATTCAGTTTTATTGAATTCGTTTCGAACGTTAATTTAAATGGATTAATTAAGCTCCTAATAATCTTTCTTCTCTCAGAAATACTTGTCTTAATTTTGTGAATGGACTTATATTTTTACGAAGGGCTTATGGATGTTTCACGTTAAAATACCGATTCTGATACAATCAACAACGTTAAGCAGCATCGAGCCTGATCAGTACCTAGGTGGGTGACCGCTTGTGAATACCAGGGGATGTAAGCTTGGATGTGCGGGTGGTGTAATAGATAATGGCTCGGTATTATTAATTGAAAAGCTGAGTTGCAATTCTAGTAGGGTGTGTTAGATTCACTAGCGGGCGAGTACCTTTGTGAAAGGTACGAATCTGCCTTTTCTCCCCAAGGTATGGGTTAATTAATAAGACTTGAATCAGTAGATGATTATATCCAAAACGAAACTATTTTTAAAATCTAAAAATATTTCCTGGCTTAAGACAACCTGGAAAGGGTTGATAAGCCATAAAAAAATGAATCAATATATATAAAAACTTAGAAAAATTCTAGAGGAACATGTAGACAAATGGATTATGCGCCACAAAACACCTTGTCCAGAAGGGCTAAACCAAAAATTTAATAAAACAGATAGAATTAATAAATAATCCCATAAATCAAGACCTACCCACTTTCCTCACCCACACAAGACAGATAAACGTGTAGGTGTTTATGTCTCATATATACACATACACACATCACACACACTCCCAAAAAACTAAAAAATAACATACACTTAACACACTCTTCCCATTCTCAGCAACCAATAAGACTGTCAAAATGACCAAGGAGGGAATTCATAGACTCAGAAATCTCCCATCTTCTATTTTCAAAAAGCAACTTGAAAGAAGCCGTTTACCCAATACAATGGCTGACAAAAATTAACGTTAAAAAACAAATGTAAACTACAGATAAATTTAGCTTCTTCAAAGACAGTCATTCACTCCTGTAATTCACTGCTAATAGCAAGCAGGGTTATTCAACCCCTCCTCCCTGATGATGGCTATATTGGCTGAAACTAGTCGAGGAATCTAAATAAAATAATGAAACAAAACAATATTAATATACAACCCAGTGTGTCTGATAATTTTAATTTTTTAATATTTTTATAGTTCAACACACACACACACACACACACACATACACACACACACACACACATATATATATATATATATATATATATATATATATATATATATATATATATACATATACATATAATCCCTCAGCAATCGTTTCATGCAAAACGCAATCTTCAGGTGGTGCGTATAGTCTATACTCAGCACCTGGAGTATACGGTGTGCATGAAAGTACGATTCGTGCTATTGGTGAGGGATAATAAGTATATTTATTAATATATACATAATAATGCTGTTGTTATACAACGGGAACTGTTTTATTTACACCAGCAATATATGTGCGATATATTATAATTGTATTATATATATATATATATATATATATATATATATATATATATATATATATATATATTAAAATGAATCATTCATAAAATTAGTAAATTAGTAACGTTAATGATATAAAATTTTCGGGATAACTGAGACATTACTCAATTTATTGAACTATTTAGTTCATGCCATATTGACTGAAAAACTCCTACAACAAAACAATCTCAAATTGGCATTTTAGTAAAAAACGCACTCTCTTAAATTTTCAAAAACTTCGAACTTAATTTGCGACTACACTCTCCACAAGTTTGTATCTGTTATCAATAACACATTTCAAAAAATATTTCGACTCGCATTATATTTTTCGTCTCGGATGCTAACCTAAATTTTACAATTTAAAAACAAAATAATTTCGATGCCTGAAGATGAGTGAACGTACAGTTGAAAGTACTTGTGTATTTAAGGAAGAACTAATACAGTTTATAATTTTAAAAATAATTATATTTAAACAAAGAAAGGAAATCACAATATTGATACATATTTTAAATCCTATCTAAGCTTTCGTCTTACATAAGCCATTATCAAAGATGACAATTACATTGCAATATGCCAACGGCTTTCCATACTTAATACTTCTCGTTTTCACACTCGCGTGGTCATGTGTTACGTCATGAGCTGCGGTGCAATTTTCGCTTCCAGCGTTTTATATGCACGAGTTTGTCGTTGCTTGGAAATCTTCCATTTAAACAGAAACAGACTATCATCATTGTCTTGTCCGTGTATTGCTTAATATATTGTAAAGTAATTGTCATCTTTGATAATGGCTTATGTAAGCCGAAAGCTTAGATAATATTTAAAAATATGTATATATGTATATATTTTGGAGTTATCGGCAATAAAAGTTCGGAACCATTAACGTCGTGGCAGCCATTACTGGCGTTGTTTGCAAATATTTGCTGCGGAATTAGGATTCACTTGTCTTGATGATTGCGCATGCAATGAGTCCTCAGTTGAGTAGTAATAGAGACAAGTAAGAGCAGTAAAAGTGCCGTTGACAAGGTAATCTTCCGCGGAAATCTAATCAGCAAACTAAAGAAACGGTGACAATTTTGCAATATTGGAGCCCTGGGGACGATTTCATTTTTTTTTTTTTTTTCAGCAAAAAAAGAAATGCTAGAAGAAACGCAGGCAATTAAAAGAACAACACAGTTGTGATAATCTAGAATACTGATGAGAATTTTGTTACAGTGAGAAAAACTTGTTGTCACCTCACAAGTGAAAGCCATTAGATGCTAACATGTTACTGGCGTCAATATCCAATACCACAAATAATAATAATAATAATAATAATAAACGCATTCTTATAGATATGGAAGTGATATCAAATAAATACGTATATGAAAGAATATAACAATATAAATTGATATAAACAGCTTGAAATTGAAAAAAAAAAATGAGGCGGCTTATAAGTACTGCCATGCCGATAATTATTGGAACACCGGGAACGATATAAAGGTATCAGAGAGGGGTATTAACTCTGGCAGACTGTTTACAAGAGCTTTAAAGAAATGCCCTGTGTGGAACTGGTTATCAGGAGAGAGTTTGAAATGTAAAGAAAATGTAAACAATGGATATTAACATCAGAATTTGTGCAATTCTATATTCAGATATTTGCTGTCTTTCCTTGCCTTACCTTTGGTCTCGGGAAATAGTCAGGTAAAAGATTATACTAAACAGAAAGCAATAATAATAATAATAATAATAATAATAATAATAATAATGTACAAGGTCAGATAGCGAGGGTTAATATAATGCACTGGAAAATATGCAAGCTTTACGGGAAGGAAATTGCCAAAAGCCTGATATGAACACCACCCAGACCATGCTAAAGAGATAGGAATTCACAATATTTTAGAATTTTATCGGACTTTAGAATACACACAGACAGAACAATGAAAGCTAATCGGCCAGACATCGTGATCAAAGACCACGAGAACAGAATGTGCTTTCTTATTGACATGGCAGTCTCTGAAGATTGTAATGTATCGATGAAGATCTTCAAAAACTATCAAAATACAAGGATCCTGAAAATGTGGTACATGAGGACATCAATAATTCCAGTTGTAGTTGGAGCCGTCGGCTTGATTAGAAAAGGTTCCAATAGATTCGTTGAAACGATTTCTGGGAGCGTATGCCTTAAACAAATGCAAAAAAAAAGTGTTTGTGATCTTAGGACTTTTGTTATGTTTTTGTACAAAGATGATCAGTGGAAAATGTCATGACGCCATTTCTGACCTTAGGTCTCTGGTTGGGACCCAGAAGTGAATGAGTATACAAAAGAAATCAAATAATAATAATAATAATAATAATAATAGTGGAAATCCAGGCAAATTGACCATGCGAAATTGTAAAAGATCATGTTAAAAACACGTTTTCTGACAAATGTTTCAACCCCAGCCGACAACATCATCATTAAAACATTGTAAGAAATTAAGTAAAAAGAAAAACCTCAAGATAGAAATCAGTCGAATGTGGCATTTGAAGACAACATCATCACCTATTCTTAATGAGGTTTTAGGAATGATATCAAAAAGAGCAAACGAATATATAGACAAATACCATAGAAATTAATATCCACAGGCCTAAAGGTAAATGTAGATATCGTCAGAGAAACCATTTCTATAGCCGAGTCTTTCCATTACCAGTTAGACCAACGAATAACGGTACCACTGTTAATAGCAGTCTTCGGTTATAGAAGTGGTTTCCCCGATGTAAAAAGAGGATAATGGTTCGATTCCTGTCAAGAGACCCATCTTTCTTTAGAGGGACTGCTCGTTCTAGGCCGGTTGATATTAATTTCATTGTTTAAGAAAATAAAAAACAGGTGTGTCAACTCGTGCATTTTCTTAAGAATTTCGCCCCAAGCCAGGCGGGAGTGCCAGTAGCACATGTGGGTCCAATAAATATAACGTTTACCGTAATAAATAATTTCGGATTAAAATACATAAAAAGCCATTTAGAAAATATATATGGGGGAAAAAATTATGACAAAGTCGAAAAGGTTTTCTTGTGACACGTTTGGTTTTTTAGGATTACAACAGACTAAATTTGTTGGTGTGAAGACATGCGCACGAACGAGGAATGCTAGGAATTATTCATTTTTAAGTTTAATTTTTTTTTTTTTAAATTAATCTAGCCAATTTCATGAAATTCATTATATAGTCCAGAAAGAAGTTCAAGGATCACTAACAGATACAGAAAACGAACAATAAGACATTAAAAGAACGTAAGGAAAATTTATTCCTTTTAAAAATTTATTCCTTTTATCTGCCAGAAGAAAGTCACAAGACCGGAAACTCGTGTAGCAGAATTATGAAGAATAAAATATAATATATATACTAAAACAAATTCACATTATAAGCAATAATACGTTTGCATTTTCTCTCTTTTTTTTAAATATGCATTTTTCTCTCGTTGGAACAACTATAAACCTTTCCATATATATATATATATATATATATATATATATATATATATATATATATATATATATATGTGTGTGTGTGTGTGTGTGTGTGTAATTAAAAAACAAAAGAATCCAAAATAACCTGCTATATGGAGTAGCCTATTTTTGTAGACGAAGATATCGGTCGTCTGTCTTATGAACTCCGGTGTGGACTGTGTTCGTGTCGGAAATAGAAATTTAACTGTGAAAGCTAAAAATAAGTAAATAACGACAGTCGAAAAAGTATTAGGTTGGTGCAAAAATAATGACGTATTAATGTCGTTTTTTGACGTATTTTTAATGTCAAATAACGACATTATTACGTCATTATTTTTGCACCAACCTAATAATACAGAATTTATCCGTTTCAATGTTGGTCATTTTGAGGTGATTTTCACTTTTACTGTTTAATATTAGGTTGGTGCAAAAATAATGTCGTTTTCTCACATAGTAACATATGTGAGAAAACGACATTATTTTTGCACCAACATAATATATATATATATATATATATATATATATATATATATATATATATATATAAATGAAAAGAAAGAACATTAAAAAAAAAGTTACCTAATAATATACATATATACATACTTATAGTTGATGTGAAAATAACTCTACATACTGTAAGGGATTATTATACATTTACTTGTTCTTAAAAGAAATATAGTATATTAAAAATTAATAGTGAAAATATTTTTCAAATTGTAGTTAAATAAAACGTATTCTAACCTGAACACGCCCCCCCCCCAAATCTAAATATACAAATAGAAAAAATGCCGTAAGAATTTTTGCCGTTAATAAAATTTTAAAAAAATCCAGACGACATGCATTTAATGGATGTCAGATTTAATTGAAGAATACATCCCTACCCCCTACCAAAACGTAGCTAATAACGGATACATCAAAATACAAACATAAAGAACACGCAAATACCCCTGTCTAGTGGAAGTGAATTTATCTGTAAGCTTGGAAACGTGTATTATGATTTTAGCTGTGCCTTTAAAACCCAGTAATTTTAAAAGTTACTCCAAAATTCGCTTGAGGATGAAAACATAATGACTGCAATAAAACTATGACATTATTTAAATAGAAAAACTCTTAATTGCTTTTGTAAATAAGTTATTATTATTATTATTACATTATTGTCTGAAGAAATAAAAAATTTTCCGATGTATAATGAATTTTTACAAGAATTTTTCATTTTTTTTTTTTAAGTTTAATTATAATAATTTATAATAGTTTAAAATCGTGTAAAATTCTGTATTGGGTTATTTCCTCGATGTGATATAGTAATTAAGTGGACACAAAATTTACAAATATCGGAGAAGAGAACATTTAGTAAAAAAAAATCAGGTGAGTCACTTTTATCGAACAGCAGTAAATATATATATATATATATATATATATATATATATATATATATATATATATATATATATATGAAATGAGGAAGAATCGAATATAAATTCCAACGTTTGCAACATTCATTTAAGAGAGGGCTCAATACAAAAGTAGCTGTATTCTTTATTTTAATATGTTATATCAACATGTGACTAACGCTACACAAATGCAATTGCATTTCAATGTGTATTAACACATTTCATCAGGCGTTACTAAATGACTCTCTAGTAAAAAAAGTATATATATATATATATATATATATATATATTGACAGACTATCATAACTGTCTTGTTCGTATATTGTTTAATATGTTGTAATTGATATCTTTGATAATGGCTTATGTAAACCGAAAGCTTAGATTGTATTAAAAAAGTAAAAGAAATATATGGATCAATATTGTCAATTTCTTTCTTCGTTCAACGATAATATTATTAAAGTTATCAGATGTTACAAAAAAAATTTACATAAAATAAATAGACAACACTTGTCTATAATATTTAATGAAACGTGTATCAATATATATATATATATATATATATATATATATATATATATATATATATATATATATATTTCAATGAAAAGGCCAACAAGAAAGATTCAATTAATCTTTTATTGAGTTATTCCAGCAATCTAACATTTTTCCGTTTTTTAGGTGTTAATGAATATAGAAATTTTCTATAGCTATCATTGTTCAGAGCGCTTTCTTCTACTTCAGCCATTATCAGGGATGTGTTTTTGGATGGTGAAATTCTGTGTGTGGCTGCTACATTGGAATTTGACAGTGTAGAGTTCGAGCGGCTTGTGTACTTCTTGGCTATCACGTGTTATGCGCGGCCAGTTGACTTCTATTTTTAACACACATTTAATACGCCGTCTCCTATGCTACATAGTGTGAGATTGATTGTAGAATAATAAAGTTTAATAAACAGAGCCTCCCTAATGACGAGTTTTGTACAACTATATGACCTGAAAAGGATCTTTGAATTATCAACTAGAATTGTCCTTAAAGTTTCTTAAAGTCATAGGTTAATAAATGTATTACGTCTACTAAATGAAGTAAGGGTGTGTCCAATATATGACATTGGTTTTAGTGTGAGGGAATAGGAGAAAAAACACAATTAAGGAGAGAGAATAATAGATGAACAGGAATTAATGAGACAAAAGTTAAAGACGGACATTGCATTTTAATTTTTGAAGGTCAAAGTTGACCGAGAAGCAAGAAGCCGGAAGAGAGTTCCACATCCGATACATGCGAAAGAATTTCCTTTTATCTTTATTTATAGTTGCTAAGTATTTTTACGATGTCCAAATGTTGAGGCGTTATCTAGAACTCGACAGGCAATGTCATCAGAGAATTTGTTCTCGTCAGTTATGAGAAATTATCTTGAAATTTATTACAAATCTTGTTTTGATAACTTTAGAAAGTCAGTACTAAAACTTATCTTACTATTAGGTTGAGTCATAAGTAATTTCACTTGAGTTATAAGTTGAGTCATAAGTAATTATAATTTTTGGGAACCAATTATAATGAGCAAGGATTCATCCTAACTACTAATCCTACATGGCAGTTAAAAATGAATTGGAAGGACACTAACATATGACAATGTTCAACGGAAAAGATAGTGAATTGACAAGGATAAATCTTCACAGCAGTCTCCAAAAGTTGAGTTCAGTGAAAAAAAAATATTATGCTCGTGTTGCTATCCATCGGGGTATTATTTATTTAGAAATTTTAAAACTCAGTGAAACACAAAATGCACAATTATATGTCCGGCAGCTGGAACAATGTTTATAAATGTTTGGTCAAAAAGCGACCTGTGTTTACCAATAGTAAAAACATTGACCACGCAGCGTAGCAAACAGCAAGACTAAGTAATTTCAAACACAATTAGTCTGTTCAACCTCACCCGCCATACTCACCTAGGCCTTCTCCAATCGATTATTACGTTGTTTTGATCGCCACAAAACGTTTTGATGGGAAACCTTTCTCTAAAGTAAAATAGAATTCGTTGAAAACTTGTTCACATCAAAAGCTACCGAACATTACATTTATTGAAGAATGGCTTTATAAGTGGCAACAGTTCATTGCAAATAATAGGGAATATATAACTGAATAAAATTTAATCTTACAGTAGAATTCCTCATATCCGTAATACCTCATATCCGGAATTCCCTCATATCCGGAATTCCTTATATCCGGAATCCCTTATATCCGGAGTCCCTCATATCCGGAATTCCCTCATATCCAGACATAGTTTTGATGTGTATATTTGAACTATTTGGGTGATATGTAACTGATTTGAAATTTCTGTTTTTCAGGAAATTTACTTTGAATAATTGATTATGCTTACTTCATCCAAATGGCTTGTATTGGTGCAAAAGATGCTGGGAATAAGAGGAAAAGAACAACTTTGAAGTTATCGCAAAAAGTGGACTTTGTAAACAGACTAGACGCTGGTGAATGTTCATTTTAACTAATGGCTGAGTTCTACATAGGAAAGTCAACATTGTATGATATAAAATCTTCCAAAGAAACTATTCTGCGGGAAACTGAAAAACATGGTTGTGATGAAACCTGAACTGAAATTGATAAAGCTACTGAAAACGTTGTCAGTTTTATGGAAAGAAAGCCAGCATTCAGCTATGAAGATTGCAATAACGTTAAGTACGTTAAAATGTGTCTTTCGTTTAAAAATTTCCGGGACAAAAGCAAAATGAAATGCGGAAAAAGTTGTGAATGATATTAGAAGAGAAAGAATCATCATGCAACAGCGATTAAAAAATCCTCGTTACATTATTTGTTTTGCATACGGGGCATAATTAATTTAATGAAGTTTCATTAACATTACATAATTTATTTCTTTTTCTTTAAAATCAGTTCCGTTATACTTCACTCACCATCGGCTTATTTTGTTTACTATAAAACATTGAAAATAAATATTAAACCTGATTTCAATTCTTTTATTCTAATCTACATATAACCCCTCATATCCGGACTGTGTTATCAATTCCTCATATCCGGACGGCCTTCTTGGATGGTTTGTTAGGGTTTCTGTATATATATATAGAACCCTGTCAAAAATTGTAGAAAATTCAATAGATTTCTGTAATATTAAAAATTTCAATTCTGTGCCAAAATCGGCTTACGCACACATCGATTAATTTTTCTACAAAATGTAGGCTTCGGTTTGAATTTCCACGTTCGCATTTAGTAACCAATAAATGAAGCCCTTGAAAAATCAAACAACCATGTTTGTTGTCTGCTACAAAATTTGAGGTGACTGCAGAAAATGACAAACAAAATTTGTCCTCCTAAAAATAGATATCTAAAAATTGGCAAAAAAATTATCAACCAATAAATTTTGAGTTTATTAAATCTAACTTTTAAACTCCTCAAACCTATATCTCTATATAAATTCGATCGAGTAAATTAATAAGGTTAGTACTCAGTTTTCATTTTTTTCTGTAAACCTGTTACCAGGCTTCGTTGTTGTGTACAAAATGAAACTGAATACACAAAATTTTCTCATATTTTCTTCGAGTAATTTCTTAGAAAGCCTAGCGATTTTAAAGTAATTTAAACACAATTGAAAGATACGAACTAGTAGCTATAATACACCTTTTCCTGTGCTGACACGCTGATTACTAGAAAATTACACGCATTCATGAAACAACGTAAACACTTTACATCTCATGTGCAAATACATTCTCTTTCTTTTATCTTGCTAACTCAATATATTCTGCATACTGTAGAGGACCAAAACAAAATAATTTTTGTGGTACTTTATTTCGCGGGAATTTTTGTAATTTGTTTCTTTCAAGTTGAAAGAAACAAAAACACAATAATCATTTTTTTTTCAAAATTTGTAGAATTGTGTTTAAAGATTGTTTATTTCTTCGCTGCTTTTCGCAAAATAATTCATTGACACACGCACACATACACACACACACGCACATATATATATATATATACTGTGTATTTAGGCAGCAATCCCTCTTTTATACATGTTTCGCTAAAGACAACTGACAAGGTACTGCGATAAAGTTTTTGGTTTAATTTTTCGTTCATTCGAGTGAAACACTTTTTTTTCTGGACACAATGCATGTAAAAACTGTCCACAATTTCTGCATATACAAGCGATTTCGGCTATTCTTTTAGCAATAATCAAGGGTTATTGATTTTTATTTTTTATTTTCAACTAAATGTGTGGGTTATATATATATATATATATATATATATATATATATATATATATATATATATATATATATTGTATATTTAGGCAGCAATCCTTCGTTTATGCATGTTTCATTAAAAACGACAGACAAGGTACTACGGTTAAGCTTTTTATTTAATTTTTCTTGTGTTCGGACAAGAGCTTTCTTTTCTGGACAAAGAGTGTTTAAAAACTGTCGAAACACCTATCTGATCACAGCTCCATTCGATCCCATTTAAACGCACACACAAATTTACCAGACTCCATTAGAAACATACTAGTAGAAAACACGAATATATTAACTGCATCAACCTGTAAAAAAGATTAAAAATAATGGAAGCTTTAATAATAAAAAAGAAAAACAACAACTCTTAACAATATTAACAACGAACAAGGACACAATGTGCTAACCGTATTCGAAATTAAAACATCCCTACTACACACTAAGACATATACATAATGCACACACTCAATTAAGCTGCAAAATCGAATCATCCTAGATAATGGCTAAAGGTATAGCCGAAAGCGCTCGGAACTATAAAACATTTGGAAAGATTTTACACACTCTTTGTCCAGAAAAGAAAGCTCTTGTTCGAACACAAAAAATTAAATAAAAAGCTTAAACGTAGTATCTTGACTGTCGTTTTTAATGAAACATGCACACACACACACATATGTATATATATACATATATATATATATATATATATATATATATATATATATATATATATATATATATATACATAGATAGATAGATAGATAGATAGATAGATAGATAGATAGATTACTCCTCTTATGCACAGTGTGTACTGACAGTGTAACCAGCGGATGGCTAAAAAATGGTTAGCATTTGTATATACTATTTTTAGATATAAATCTGTCGTATATTACATTGCGAAGATTGCTACTTCTGGTATATTTTCTCCACCTCATTACAGGATTTATTTTTATTATTCGAGAACCTTCACCTTTTAGCTGAAAAAGTACTTTACGGCTTTTCTTTAACATATCCAAATTACCAGTATTTCGTTTCGGGGCTATTATAAAGTTAAATTTATGAATTGTTTATTTCTTTGGTTGATCGCGGATCAAGTGGATGTTTGCTGGTAAAATTGATAAAAAGTATTCTCGGTGGCCGAGTGTGAAACAGCAGGCAAAGATTGACTTCAAAGACGACGATGGCAACTTAGGGTGAAAGGAAGTAATTACTTTCTTGGTCAAATCCTCCAAGCTTCTGAAAAGAACCCCGTTGACGTTGTGGCGTGTGTGATATGCATAGGTAGATATGAAAAGCGACATCTACAGGCAAAGGCCGTTACATATCGTCGCAATACTTGCATATTTCAATGCAGATTAATAAGTATTATGAACAAACTGAGAGAAAAAAAAAACAACACTGGCATCAATCATTTTAAATCTTCGCGAATGAACTTGAAATAAAATATATAATAGAATGGTATATATATATATATATATATATATATATATATATATATATATATGTGTGTGTGTGTGTGTGTGTGTGTGTGTGTGTGTGTATGTTCGAATGGTAGAAATGTATTACTTTACATATTTAGATCACACTCACATACATCGCACACGAACAAAAACACACACACATACATATATATATATATATATATATATATATGTGTGTGTGTGTGTGTGTGTGTGTGTCAGCCGCTGAAATGCGCGCAAAGTGTTCTATGATTAATTGAGCCTGCTGAGGGCCGTCTTGTTCCTGTCGGTGGCTGTTTTTGATAAAGTAATTTATGAATTCAACCCTAACCCTAACCCTAACCCTGCCTCCAAGACACATTCATACATATATGAACAGGTTTGCTCTTTGTTTTGTTTAAACAATCTGAATTTAAGGTATAAAAACAGTCTCTTATGCTGGATTTTAGTACAACAGCCCCCACCACCACCTCTACCACCACTCCAACGTCATGCTTACGCTTTGACGGATTCAGCTAAACTGAGTTACTTTTCAATTATACTTAACCGTAGCCAAAGGCAAAGATTTCTAAAGATATATATATATATAGATATAGATATAGATATATATATATATATAGAGAGAGAGAGAGAGAGACATTGAGAGAGAGAAAGAGAGGCACGGTGGAGTAATGGATAGCAGCTTGGATTGAGGAATGGGAGAGCAGAGTTCAATTCCAGTGAATTCATTACATTCACTTACGTGCTAATACTCTTGGGAAAGGTGTGAGTCTTCTTCTGCACCAGGTCTCTGTATTCGGCCCTTCAAAAAGTGTGGATGGACCTGCACGAAAACTTCATCACTATAATCAAATCTCATGTGCTGTTGTCGGGCTGTCGGTTTCCTAGGAACTGATCTTGTTGACCCTCATACGTCGAATTCGACGGGAGAATCGAGTAAACATATGCATATATATATATATATATATATATATATATATATGTATATATATATTTCAGTTATCTGTTTGGATAAGTCTTGTTCTTATGTCCATCGTCTTTGTCATGTTGAATTGATAATGTTAATTATATTTTATGAATATGTCCTGAAGATGGTTTATTAGACCGAAACGTCCGACGTTGACATTATATTAACATTAAAACAGCATAATTGCATATAAGGATTTTTGTTTGTTTTTTCGTATATTTTTCTTCATATATATATATATATATA